>JACAGA010000014.1:12992175-13655956 GCA_029231665.1 Morus indica
AATACAAGAAGATATAATACATATTGCACGAGAAAAAAAAAAAAAAGAAAAAAAAAGGGGTACAAATTATACCCATAGGAGAAGCTGATATCTGGCTTTTCCCAATTAGTCCCTTGCTAAAACTTTTGATGTCCTTCAAACTTTTGAAATTTCTTATAAAATAAAAAATAAAAAAAAAGGAACTTGAAATTTCTGTAAGTTATTGTTAATTTTGTGATTAATTATATTCTTGAACTTTAAATGTGTCAACCCTCTATGTGTCAAAGTTTGGAAAGTGGGCCAACATGCTCTTTTTGTCTAATAGCTAAGTTGCGAATTAATTGTTTTTCAACATTTATGATTTTATCAAATTCTCTTAAATTATTATATATTTTTTTTTAATATTTCAATTGATTACAAAAGTACTTTATATTTATGCAGGGTGGTGTAATATTAGGTGCAGGTGGAGTTGCCGGCACAATGTTTGGCAAAGATTACCTATTTCCATACAGAACCATAATGACATTAGAGACTGTGGCCAACTTAGGGTTACTCTATTATATGTTCCTGCTTGGACTTGAAGTTGACCTCAAACCAGTAATACAAGCCCCAAAAAAGGCCTTCACCATTGCCCTATCCGGCCTCGTCCTTACCTTCCCGGTCGGCGTCACCTTGCACTACATGGTCGTCAAGAATTTTGCCGTCGCCACCGAGGGTTTGCCAACTAGATACGGGCCGCTCTTTTGGGGCATTGCCCTCTCCACCACTAATTTCCCCGAGCTCGCACAAATCCTCATCGACCTCAAACTCCTCCGCTCTGAGGTGGGGCGCACCGCGCTTTCCGCCGCCGTCATGACCGACCTCTCCTCCTGGCTCCTCTTTGTCGTATGCATGGCCGCCGCCAACACCGGCCACGTCTACACCCTATTGTTCGGCGGGGGCTTCGTGGTTCTCTCCCTCTTTGTTTTCCGGCCGGCTCTCTCGTGGGCTGTCGGCCTAACAAACCAGCGCATTGTCGAGGGCGGAAGCGGCTACAACGACTACCACATAAGCTTCATCTTAGCTCTTGCCGTCGCCTTCGGGTACGTCACTGACGCCTGCGGGTGTCACTCGATTCTCGGGGGTTTCATGTTGGGGGTGATCATGCCTAAGGGAGAGCTCAAGGAGAAGTTGATGGAGAAAGTGGAGGATTTTGTTTTAGGGCTTATGATGCCATTATTCTTCATTGTTGTTGGGCTGAGGACAAACCATTTGCTAGTGTTTGGAGGGCAGTTTGGAATCGGGAAGATTATTGGGGTTTTGGGTTTGGCTTTTGTGGCTAAAATAGCCAGCACTTTCCTTGCGGCTGTTTTCTGCAACAAAATGAAGTCCAGAGATGGTTTGGCTCTGGGGTTGCTCATGAACACCAAAGGATTACTCACATTGATTGTTATTAGCTCCGCCAGGGACATAAAGGTATGCAACTTGATTATTCTTTGGATTAATTTCATAAATGCACCTGAACTTTATACCTTGTTTTAACATGTCCTTTGATGAACTTTGAAAAGGTTCATTTCACCCTCTAAAATATGTACCCAGTAAATTGGTGACGTGGCATTACTTATGTTTTTATAAATGGCATCTTAATTATTGGTTTTAAGTCAATTTGTGCCTGAATTATTATTTCTATATCAATTTACCCCTGGCTTTTCAAAAGATTAGGGACAAGTTGACAGAAATCAGTTCATGGATATTTATATTAAAAAAAAAATAGTTCAGTGGGTATTTTGAACTAGTTTTCATAATTTAGGAGTTGAGATAAACCCTTCAATTCAGATAGAGTTTGAAGTATAGAGTTTAGGAGGTATTTAAGAACTTAATCCTTATTCTTTCAGGAAAATGGGATTCATCCCTATGCGATAAATCTCCATTATTCACGTAGCAATGGGTCTCACTAAATTAATTCTTCCTCACCATCTCATGGAACTCACTTTATGTGAGCAGTGCGGTTTTGTTCTCATGATGAATAGGAGCACTAATGCTCTGTTCGTTTCAAGAATTCTAGTCTGGTTTAAGATCATGGTTCTTGATTCTCTACAATATTTTTTTCTCACAAAAAATTTAAATTTTAAAAATCAAAATCATAAACTATGGTTTTGAATCCATGAACCAAACATCACCTAATTCTTTTATTGTATAGCTTGATTCCGTAATTCTTATGTTTGCTTTTAAGTATCTGTTAACTCTATTATATGATAGTCCAACATATCTTACTAGGTTTGAACGATTAAAAATTGTCACTTAAAAAAGTCCTATTGCTTAAGTTATTTTGGCAGATCGCTCTTAATTTAACTTTTCAATATTTTCAACACTTTGTGTCCTATTTAGTGCATTTTTTTTCGTGTTCTACCATAGACTTTTCCTACAGAATTATTTACAATATTGCAGAGTGCCAAAGTTATTAAAACTCTCTTCGGATATGAAGGATAAAATTAGATAAAATATATAAAAGATGAAGGAAAAAAAAAAAGTGATCTATTTTACCTAGTTATTATAAGTCAGTAAAATAACTAGTACTTGTTTTTTAGTTATATTATGGTCGTATCATGATTGTTTCTTAATTTCGATAACGGTGTACTTTCTAATTTCTTCATTTTACTTTTCAATCTTAAAGAACGAAAAATACATTATCTTCTCCATGTCATACAAATTGTACTTAGAAACTTTTACTTTAAATATTTTGTGGTTTTCGTGATAATTTCTCATACTGATGATAAAGATATATGACAAACATTTTCCAGGTTTTGAACAACCAAACATTTACTATCCTCATCACTGCGCTTTGGTTGATGACTGCAGCCATCGGACCAATTCTATCCTTCGCTTACAAGTCCGGCAAACCCTCCGGCGAATACAAGCGAAGCTGCGTGACAAGCTTAGAACCTCATGAATCGGAGCTCCGAATCCTTACATGCTCTCACTCCACGCAAGATGTTACCGGCATTGCTAACCTCCTCGATGCCTCCAACCCCACCAAGGAATCTCCGATCTCCATCTTCGCCCTCCATCTAGTCGAGCACATTGGTCGCGCCTCCACGATGCTAATAGTCCACGACGCTTGTAGGATCGACGGCACCGGAGGCGACAAAGATGATGACTCATCCGCTGTTGCCGCCACCGCAGCCTTCAACGACCTGAAAAGTGGTAAGGAATTAGGCTCACTCTTCATTCACCCACTTACCGTGGTCTCGTCCTTTGCCACAATGCACGAGGATATATGCAGCTTGGCTGAGGAGAAGCAAACCAACCTCATAATCCTCCCCTTTCACCTCAAGCCCACCACTGATGGAGGTGTGGAGAGCACTAAGGGAAACCCTTTTCGTATCATGAACAAGCACGTTTTGGAGAACTCGCCATGCTCGGTGGCAGTGTTGGTGGACCGTGGCCACCGACCACCAACGGTGCTTGCCAAGTTAGACAGTCAGGGCCACCTCTGCCGCCACTTCTTCGTGATCTTCATTGGTGGACCAGACGACCGCGAGGCATTGGCCTACGCTCAAAGAATGTCTAGAAGCCCTAACATCAGTTTAACTGTCACCCAGTTTTCCCTAGATAATGAAAAACATGTCGAATTAAGTACCGATGATGAAGAAAAAGAAGAGAAATTACAAGATAATCAATGCCTCGAGGAATTTTACCGTGAGACAAAGAACAACTCAGCAGTGAAGCTGACAGATGTCGTAATAAGGAGTTGGGACGAGATAGTGAAAGTGATCATAGACATGGAAGGCGACGAGTACGACCTTATAATAGTTGGAAGAGGGAAAGAGGGCGTGTTGCCTATCACTATGGGCTCATTAGAATGGAGTGAGTTTCCGGAATTTGGTGCCTTGGGAGACACCTTGATGTGCTCGAGTTTCGCAGCGAATGCTTGGATTCTTGTGGTGCAGCAAGGTGGCAGCTGCAACAGTAACAATGATACCGGTGGCAGTGGTGGTAGCAATGATGGTGCTTCCGCCTCCAATCAGCGTGTGGAGAATAACAGTACATTGAGTGAGCATTTTGGCCCTCCGACATGGGAACCAAACCAAATTGAAAAGCCTGATTTGGCGTCCTTTGTTTTTCGTGGCACCAAGTCTATTTGATGATCGTGATAACTGGGTAATTTTTTTGTGTTTATAATTGGGTGATTTAGTTTTTGAGCATGTGTTAACGTTGCTTCCATGAGGGCCATAACGAGATTTTGATCCCTAATCTTTAATTAAAAAATAGTAAATCACCTTAGGAGAAAGAAGACAAAGTAAGAAAGCTTTCACAAAATGATTCTTCAAGCCGTCTTACTTCAATGCTAAGTCATTCTAATGACTCAGCCAACCAAGATAACTCGCTCTTTTTACTTATAAACCTTTTTGTTTAACAAAATATATTTTTTTTCCAGATAATTAGGATTGTTACTCCTTGAATTTTGATTAGTTCATGTTTTGATAGTTCTAGTTCATACATTACAATTGATGAACTAGTTGGTAAAAACGAAAAAGTTTTCAAGTTTTTAAAGATTTTTAATACCAGTGAAGCAAATATTGTCCTACTGTTTTTCTAAAAAGTTGATCTTGCAAGAACAAGCCAATGCCTTACAAATAAAAAACAAGGCAAAAAAGCAACTAAGAACAAACACCACATCGACAAACTTATTGATAAGCGAGATAAATTTTACAAAGATCATACCAAATTTATACCGATCCAGTTGGCTTTTAACAAGAATATATTGTCTTAAAACTAGAGACATTCATGAAAAAACACAAAATGGAGCATCACTAGGCTTACAAAATCCACAATACAGACAAGACAAATTATATTCCAAGGAAACAAAAGAGGAATAAGAAAACTATATCAATAGCCAAAACAAAAATAGATAATGACCTTGAACTCTACTGATTCGAATCCTTTGGAGCTCAAATCCTGCAATGAGAAACATGACACAAATCGATAAACCTGATAGAATTAATGGGTAAACGAGAAACTAGCAACAAACATGAATCTTAGTGATAGAACAAAAGGAAAAGTGACTAAAAGAATTAGACTTACATATTTTGTTGAAGGCCACAATGTCACAACTCTGCACATGCTCGTTAATTGGTTCCTCCAAGAGGTGTTCCTCGATAAGATTGTCCACGGAGACGAGGTCGTCCACAATGGTGAGCATTATCTGCAATTTCTTTATACCATACCCAACAGGTGCAAGTTTGGCTGCAGAAAACAAATTAATAGCCGAATGAGAAACACGATAAAAAAGTGCTATAGGAATCAAAATAAGCAAAAGTTAGATGAACATACAAGCTCCCCAAAGCAACCCCTCCATCTGAACACTTCTTACTGCCTCCTCAAGCTTCTTCATGTCTGTCTCATCGTCCCACGGCTTCACATCCAAAAGAACTGAAGACTTGCCACCTGATTATCAAATAAACGTAAAGCTTCTATTAAAACCTGAGTGAAAAGTGCAATATATGAAGATGAAAGAACGAATGCAAGAATTCAATATAAGAAAGAAAAACAACGAGCTCACTCTCTTTCTTTTTTCCAGTTGCTTTGACGGCAGCTGCACGTTCTTCAGCAGCCTTCTTCTCCTCTTCAGTCTCTTCTCCAAACAAATCCACATCGTCGTCATCATCCTCATCAGCAGCAGCAGAGGCCTGAAAGTAATATAATTTGCCATCAAAGGACTATGAGCACAGCCATCTACGCAAGATATTTGTCTACAAAATCTTAGTTGTCGTTATTTATAAGCAAAATAAATCAAAAGGACCAGAAACATGGTAGTGATACTTGCCTTTGAGTCACCCGCCGGTGGGGTAGCAACTGCCCCCTCGGTGATGGAAGCAAATCCCTCCACAATGATGCCACTACCTTCTCCAACAACACGGCTAAAGTACAGCAATATATGACATGTAAGTGAAATATAAGCACAAAACAAAACAAAGAAAATCACGAAACAATAATTGCCATCACCGTATGCCAAAGAGCACAAACCAAACTTGTAAACCAAAAAGTTTTACGAGTTATGAACTTACGAAATCCTCAAAAGCGCCTCAATGTGATTGTACCATCGAGACACATTTACATATTCCGCCGATGGAGCCTTCGAAAGAGCAGTGTGCACGGTGATATCATCCTTGGAAGCCTGATACCTGGCCACAAAGAAACAACATAAAAATCAATGCCTTGAAGTATGAATTAGAACCAAAAAAAAAAAGTTCTTTGAAACTAAATTCAAATCGTACCCAGTAATGTAGCTGCGAGTCAAGAGATAATCATCGAGTTTCTTGAGGCCAGCAGCTGAGCCGAGGTCGTAGAATGTGACGGCCATTGATAATTATGAAAGTTCTTCGTTCTGAACTGAACAAAATCATATCAACAAAACAATTTAGAAAACTCAAATTTATGTTCTTTTTCAAAAAAAATTTCTACAAAACAGTATCAACAAAGCAATTAAAAAACTAAAATTTATGTCTTTTTACACTCTTTCTACGAAATTGTATCAACAGAACAATTAGAATGCTAAAATTAATGTCTTTTTTCACTTTTTCAATAACCAAGTACTCGTACGAGTATTCAAGTGAGAAAAAGTGCAAAACCAAAAAAAAAAAAAAAAAAAAGAACAGCCTTGTTTATCTCTAACAAAACACTAAAAGTTACTAACGAAACTCAAAATTCAAGATGTCTGAGTGAAAATCTAAAACTTCCAAAGAAAAAAGCCCTAGCCCAGATTAGGAATCGAGAATCAAAAGAAAAACCCACATGAACAAGTTGAAAGAAACATATAAGCAATAAAATAAGTCAAATAAATAGCAATATTGTAGAGAATACAGATCTGTCTAAGCTTGCCTGCAAAGGCGTGACGGCGACAGCGACGGCGACGGCGAACTTGATCCGGGTTGCGGGGTGACGAATATTGAGGAGAGCAGAAAACCCCCACTTTCGTTTATGTGCTCTGTTCTGCGTGTGTGAAGTGTGAAACGACATGTTTTTTTATCCTATCTGATAAATACGACACATCGTTTATACAGTAAAACGACAATGAAGCATTGTGGCTTCGTCACTTTTTAAAACTAGAGCGAGTCCGTTATAGGTTATCCTACCTGCATAAAGTCGATAGTACGTGTACGTATTATTTTAATTTTATGTGTATTTGTATGAGAAAAAATATTATAATGAATTATAAATTATGATTTAAATGACATAAATTTCTTTTCTAAATACACACTATGTTCATAAACAACAATAATGTATGAGTCCCTTGTTTTCGTCAGTTTAAATTTAAAATTTGAGTTAAAAAATAAATTAATGTAAGAAAAGATACTATAGTAAAAAATTTAAATTGATTTTTATGAAAAAAATATTTAATAACAAGTTTGAGTTTTGATACGAATTGTGATTAAAAAAAAGTAAAAAAAAATTAAAAAAAAATCTAGTTTTCTTTGAGGTAGAAACGACATGAATTTTTACAAAAAAATAAAAAAATAATAAATAAAGAATAAAATTTAAGAGTAAAATACTTGAATCTCACATTGTTTAAGTATAAATATAATCACATACATATAAAAGTATTAGGGGATCCTATTTAATAGTTTAACTTTTTAAAATGGAGGCTCAATTCCTTAAAAAATTTAATTCTTCTTTAATTTTCTTCTCATCTCTTTTCGAAACTCTAATATTACCAGAATACATTGTTCAAATTAACTTGTCAATAAATCAAAATACAGGATTAATGACTTTTAATGGAACAACATCTTATAAGACAGTGTGTTAAAAATAAAATACTCGAATTTTATATTATTTAAATATAAATATAATCATAAACATATAAAGGTATCGAGTTATCGTACTTAATATGATGATCTTTTAAAATTGGATTTATATACTCCATATTTTTAAAATGACATGACACATTATGGGATTATTTCTTCAATACCATTTCTTTTTCATCACGGGATTATCGCTTATCTCACCATCCTTACACAAGTCAGATGTTAATTTCGTTAGTTTTGCTCAAAGTAGAAATGACATGATAATTTTCAAAAAAAAAAAAAAAAAAAAAAAAAAAAAAAAAAAAACTCATAATAATCTTGAGAAATGACGACAATTATTTTAATTCTATTTATTTCACTAATTTAAATTTAAATTTTAAATTTTATTACAGTAAAAAAATTTTAAAAAACATTCACATTTAAGAGTTGTTTTTAGAGTGTAATTTAAGTGTAGTTTTAGTTAAATTTACGTTATAACTTGAGTTGAAGTTGGAATTTGAATAAAATTGAGTAAAATTGAATAAAGTTGAAACTTAAAAGAACGTGAATTTAAATAAATTTGAAATTTGAGTTGTCTTTTTTTAAGTTTTTTAGGCAAAAGAACATGCTCTTAATTTTTTTTATTACAGTAAAAAACTTTTAAAAATAATCACATTTAATTTCTTTTATTACAGTAAAAAATTCTCACATAAAATTATATCTCAACTCAAATTAATAAATTAAACATATCTTAATATGACATGGTATTCGTCATAAGTCTGGCAACCGAATTAGAACGTCTACATGGTAGGCCTCTTAAGTGGAAAGCTGTTGATCAAGCCATTTGTCAGTTGAAGAGGCTTTATATCTGCAATGGGCGGTAGTGATCGCGATGATAAGTGTTGAGTTTGCAGGCAAGTTGTCACGAGACGAAATATTATTTAAAAGTTCGGAAAGGTGAAGTTGTCATTTTGTGTGAATATAAAAACAATTAATCAAGTAAACAATTCGAAAAAAATCGAAAATGAAGGACGACAATGTAAGAATAGAGGAAACAAGTGTGATTCTCTTCCAAATGCACTTGTTATAGTATTAAAGGCTGTAGTTTGTAACATAGTTGAAGATATTGAATCGAAATCTGTGTCATAGTTGTGTTACGAGATGGTGGTGATATGCACGGGTGAAAGTAAATGAAAATTCTATCATAATTTTAAAAATCATGATTATATAGATAATAAACTTGAGCACAAATACTCGATCATGAAAGTTAAGATATGATTTAAAAAAAAAAAATCCTTTAAACGGTGATGATCTAGATCTTTGATCTTAGCATTTTGGTTGGTTTTCGAAATTTTCGTTTTAGATTTACGCTTGTTTTGTGTTTATTTTGTACGTTAACAATAAGTTGGCTTTTGGGATTAATCTTGTGTGAATGGAAGAAAAACGAAGCTTAAAAAGTTCAAAATCAAGAAGAAGAAGAGAGCGCCGCGGCTTCAAAGAATCAAGGCCGTGGCGCTAGAAGGGCTTTTGGCGTGAAATTTGCAATGTTGGGATACTGATCGTAGTGTCGTGGCACCAACCATCAGTGTCGCAGTGGCACCAACCATCAGTGTCGCAGCACCCATGAGCCGATTTAAGTAGTGTCTGGGCATTGGCTGTTGTGCCATGGCACTAGTGTGCTGATTTGAAGAGCGCTACAGGGCTAACAATTCAGGGTCGCTGTGCTAGCCGTGACAAGGCGGTTTTCAACATAGATTTTTATGCTGAAAAATCCCAATTTTACCCCTACAACCTAGGACATATAAATATGAATTTTAGAGCTGAATAAGGGGTTCTTTTCTGAGAGAAAAGCAAGGAGAATTGACGGCACAATGAAGGAGAAGACGGCTAACTTGGAAACAGACTCCAACTTTGAATCTTCAATCGAGTTTTCTTTTCTTTTCCTTTTCTCATGATTAGAATTATTCTTAGGAGTTTTCTATGTCCATTATGTTCTAATTTCATTTTCTAGGACTACGATGTAGCTGGATCAGGATTGTTCTATTATTTCCAATTCTTAATTCATAATATGTTCTTAATGCTTATAAATGTCTGGCCAACCTCTTGCATGATTTGGAGTTTAATTCTGAGACTAAGTGACGGTTAAACATGACTATTGATTATAATGCCATTAAAACATCATAAGCTAGAGATAGTTATGTGACTAGTGTGGTGATTATGATTTCCTAATCTTAATGTGTTCAAGATGTTAAAATCTTGAAAGAGATGTGTGGTTTGCATGTTTGGGTAGGATTAGTAATGCTTGAGAAAGATTAGTAATTAATTTAGAGAAATCCACGAGAATAAACATTGATTCATTGGAAATTAGGGATTGAAACTTGATTGATCTTGGTGAAATCTGAAACCCTTGAGCTATTTATTCATTGAATTTTTCCTAATCATCATTTGAGTTTTGTTTTCTTTTATTTTTGCTATTAATCTTCATCAAATAATTCTCCTATTTCGACCTGTTTAAATAAAGTTAGAGTTAACACAATTTCGGTTGCTAATTTCGATTACTCTTCTTGAGATAATACTCGTATTCACAAAATTATTACTTAACAACACTACGTGCACTTGCGTTTGCAAACGGCCAAAATTTCCGTTTCTGAAAATTTGTCAAAATTTTGCACAAAATACACTATATATTAACCGATATTGATATTTATACT
Source organism: Morus indica (assembly GCA_029231665.1). Taxonomy (NCBI): domain Eukaryota; kingdom Viridiplantae; phylum Streptophyta; class Magnoliopsida; order Rosales; family Moraceae; genus Morus; species Morus indica. The sequence continues at coordinate 13,002,629 of JACAGA010000014.1, forward strand.
GATATTTATAGATACTTCATTGATATCTTGAAGAAACCCATTTTGTAGTGAATATTTTTGACACCTCATAAAATCTAAACTATCTGAAATTTTGATGAAACTTGTGTCCATGATTAATGTAAAGATCATGGTTAATGAAGGAATACGGCTCTATAATTGTGTTCCATTCATTAGTAAACGTCATATAATAACAATTGTCCCAGTTTGTAACACAGGTGAAAATGTTGAATCCAAAAAAAGATCGTACTGCTTTTCCTAGTAATTTTAGATATGGGTTTTGATTTCTTTAATGCTCTTTACTCATCACCTTATATGCCTAGGCTTCTTTCTTTTGTTCACACCTGAAAGGTCTGTTTTGGTCACTGGTGCAACAAAAAGTGTTACAACACTTTTCTGTAACACTGTTATAACGGAAATGACAGTATTAAACCAGTAAATCAGAAAAGCAAGAAAATAATGCGGAAAAGTAAAGAACACCAGAAAATGGTATCGCAGTTCGGTGCGCACACCTACTCTGCGGGGCCACGCCCAGACAGTGATCAATCCACTAAGTTCAAAAGATTACAAGAACTGAAACGGTCTTACACACTCAATGACTCCCTCTTTGAAAATGTTGCCGTTGCCTCAAATCTCCTTAGAAGACTTGATCAGCGAGCACCACTCGTCTTGATGGATTCCTCCCGAAATCTCTACAATCTTCTTACAGAGAACTAGTATTCAATAATGTTCTCACACAGTTGCACACTCATGGCAATCACACAAAAACGCTGCACACTCTCCTTCTCACCAAAATGTTCATCCGTATGTCTGCCTTTGCCCAGAGCTCACAATCAAAAGCCTCACGCTCACAGCCACCCTCTTCACTTCCCGAAGGAGGTGAGACTCATATGCTGACAGATTTATCAACTCCTTGGACAGAAATTGCACGGTTTTTGCATGTAAAACCGCTGCGGTGGACTGTGTTGAACTTGTTGGATCACCACCAGAGGCACTCGGAGCTACACTTGGAGCATCAGTATCATCTTCATCAGAACTCATCTCCCCCTGAACGTCATCTACATGCTTTCCCAAATGCAGTTTTCTCGAAATCCGAATTAACCCCGACGCCTTCTCGAATAGCTCATCCGCCTTCTTGACATCACGTTGCTTCTTCAGAATCCCATAAATGAGGGATGGAAAAGGAAGAACTGGATGAGTGATTGTGGCTTCAGCATTGCTGGTAATCTGATCAAACACTAACTGCCCAAAATCAAATGAAGTTGCAGTACCGATCAAGAAGAGTAGCTTTGCCAAAGGTTTCTTAACTCCTGTGGCATGCATACTTGGCATCCAATTCTTCAAAGCAATCTTGTGAAGAGCAGAATATTTCAGGCTTAACTCTGCTGCAGGAAAGGACTTTGCAGGAGGCCATTTACGTCGGACATTTGCAGTTATTTCAGAGATAATGACACTAGAGTCAACTTCTCTGTTCAAAACTGGCCTATGGCACTCATAGAAATCATTTATGACACTTGGAGAGAAATCAAACACATGATCGCTCACTTTCACTTTGTGATGCATATCAGATGCAGAATTGTTTATGCCTTCCACCAAGTTCGCATAAAATTCATACACCACGTGTTTCACATATGGCTGTATTTTAGTCACCGTGCCTAGTAGGTGTTGGGATTTCAGAAGTTCAAAAATGCCTAACTCTTTAAAGTCGGCTTCATGTATCATACGTTCTGATAAAAACTTTCGTTGCAATATTGAGTCTCATACTTGCTTATTTAAGCCAGAGGAAAAAGTAGAAGATGTACCAGGTACATTAGTTGTGGTCGTGTCTGCTTGTGGTGAACCTGGGACTTCTTGAGCAGGGGCGGAAGCAGTAGTCTTTGCTGCAGATCGTGTGACTCTGCTTGGCAGCGGAGAATCCTTCTCTTTACTCTTGTTTGTGGAATGCAGAGACTTCTTCTTCTGTTTCACGGGTTTCAAGGGTTCCACGGGAACTTCTTCCTCATCATCCGAAGAAAGAACAAGTGGACTTGGTGAATCTTCATTAACTGATCGAGACCGCTTCTTTGAGGAAGATTCAGGTTTCTGATTATCAACTCTCGAAGAAAACTGGGACCGTGTACCTTGATTGAATGGAAGAGACCGAGAACTCCATGATGGAAAACCCGGACGTGAAGCAAATTTCATTAAATCCGGAACTTTATCTCTCTGAGGCATTTCATCAAACACCTTATCCGCAGCAACCTTTGAGGACTTGGGCGAATTTGTGGATGTCCGATTCTCACCCAAATTGGGCACGCCGGGTGACGGGGAAGAGGGGCCACTAGCATCAAAATCTTCTTGCTCGGTGGATCCACGTGGAGTTGAATAGACTTCATCTCCTTCGTCGCAAAACGGAGCCTTGTAATAGGGAACAATGGCCAATGGTGGGAGACAAGCAAGGGGAACGGGTTCGTTCTCACCGGAGGCGTGACTAGTTCTCCGTGGAGCAGAAAACTTCACTTTCTTCGAAGTCATGGAAGATTTCTTGGATGGTAACCTATTGAACACTCGATTGCTTCGGGTCCTCACCATGTTTGGAGAAAAATTCGGAGAGAGAGGTGGAGAGGAAATTTTTCCGGAAACAAGGCAAGTGTTGCTTGTAACCGGAATTTCAAATGAAATAGGGGCTAAATCTTCAAAAACCAGGGAACAGTTATTTAAACACAACAAAAACCACCCAAAACGACACAACCACCCAAAACGACACCAATAACACCCAAAACGCAATGTCGTTTTTTTTTTTTTAAAGAAAAGAAAACTTACATTACACATATTCCCAACGCTGTCCGCAATGTTTCAAACCGAACAGCATCTAGAGGCTTTGTAAAGATATCTGCTAGTTGCTTCTCTGTGGTTACATATTCCAACACTACAGTCTTGTCCTCCACCAATTCTCGGATAAAATGATGCCGAATATCAATGTGCTTAGTTCGAGAATGTTGAACAGGGTTCTTTGAAATATTAATGGCACTGGTGTTATCACAGAATACTGTCAACACATCTTGTATGATTCCATAATCTTCCAACATCTGTTTCATCCACAACAATTGAGTGCAACAACTCCCAACTGCTATATATTCAGCCTCTGCAATTGATAAGGAGATCGAATTCTGTTTCTTGCTGAACCAAGAAACCAGATTATTACCTAAGTAAAAACATCCTCCTGAGGTGCTCTTCCTGTCATCTGCATTGCCTGCCCAATCAACATCACTAAATCCTGCAAGACTAGAATTTGTATCACCTGAGAACCAAATCCCATGATCTACTGTTCCACTAACATACCGAATAATTCTCTTCACGGCAGCCAAATGTGACTCTTTGGGGTTTGCCTGATATCTTGCACACACGCCAACACTAAAACTTATGTCAGGCCTACTTGCAGTTAAATACAAGAGGCTACCAATCATGCTTCGATAGAGAGTTGGATCGACAGCAACTCCATTTTCATCTTTAATCAACTTCTCATTTGTGCCCATCGGTGTTCTCATGTGCCTCGCCTTCACTAGCCCAAATTTCTGAACTAAATTTCTTGCATACTTACTTTGTGAAATAAAGATTCCATTTTTCATTTGTTTCACCTGCAATCCAAGAAAGTAAGTAAGTTCTCCTACCATGCTCATCTCAAACTCATTCTTCATTTGTTCAACAAACTCCTCCACTTTTGCCTGTGACGTTGATCCAAACACAATGTCATCCACATAAATCTGAGCTATGATGATCCCATCTCCAAATTTCTTGATAAACAAGGTTTTGTCGACTCCCCCTCTCTTGTAGCCCTTCTTGTTCAAGAACTCAGTCAGTCGTTCATACCAAGCTCTTGGTGCTTGCTTAAGCCCATAAAATGCCTTCTTCAGTTTATACACATAATTAGAGTGCTGTGGAACCTCAAAACCCTTGGGTTGTTCAACAAAAACCTCTTCATCCAGAAAACCATTCAAGAATGCACTCTTAACATCCATCTGGAACATCTTTATACCCATAAGACACGCAAAAGATAGCAAAAGCCGTATTGATTCAAGTCTTGCTACCGGAGCAAATGTCTCATCAAAATCCACTCCTTCCACTTGAGTATACCCCTGAGCTACAAGTCTGGCTTTGTTTCTCGTAACATTTCCATGCTCATCTGTCTTGTTCTTGAAGATCCATTTAGTACCAATAACATTGGAGTTACTTGGTCGTGGAACTAAGTCCCACACATCATTCCTCTCGAACTGTCCCAATTCTTCCTGCATGGCATTTATCCAGAACTCATCTTCTAAGGCTTCTTTCACATTCTTCGGTTCCACTTTGAAAGTATAGCACACATACCTCACAATGTCACGATAGTTCAATCTAGGCTTGTCTCTAGTGCGAATCCCTTCATCAATGTTGCCAATAATCTCTTCAACTGGATGATTCTTTTTAATTCTGGAGGAAGGTTCTCTGGTGATAGTATCTGCAACATCAAACACTTCTGCCTCGTCTTCTGTTGGATCTGTCACAACCGGTGTTACACAATCTGTTGTAACACTTTCTTCAACAGATTGTTTTTCAGTATCTTGATCGTTCATCCCAATATCTTCAAAGATTTCATCATCAGAGGCTCTTCTAGCTTCCTCCTTAAGATCATCTACCACTACATTTACACATTCCATGATCTTCTGTGTTCTCTTGTTGTAAACACGATAAGCTCAGCTATTAGTAGAGTATCCAAGAAACACGCCCTCATCACTTTTAGCATCAAGCTTGCCACGCTGATCTCGATCATTTAGAATATAGCAAACACTCCCGAAAATATGGAAGTAGTTGAGATTTGGCTTCCTACCCTTCCAGATTTCATAAGGAGTAAGCTTTGTATGTGATCTGAGATACACCCTGTTGATTGTGTAGCATGCAGTATTCATTGCCTCTGCCCATAGTCTGAAGGATAGCTTCTTAGAATTCAGCATCACCCTTGCCATCTTTTGAATAGTTCTATTTTTCCTCTCTACCACACCGTTCTGCTGAGGTGTTTTCGGAGCAGAAAATTCATGAGCTATACCGTGCTTGTTGCAGAAATCCGCAAAGACTGAGTTTTCAAATTCCTTTCCATGGTCACTTCTGATTCTTACAATCTTTCCAATGTTGCAATCTTTTTCCTTTTTTAACCTTGTGCACAGGTTTTTGAAGACATCGAACGTATCCGATTTTTCCCTAATGAAATCTACCCACGTATATCGAGAATAATCATCAACACACACAAACACATACTTCTTTCCAGCAATGCTCTCCACCTGCATCGGCCCCATAAGATCCATGTGGAGCAATTCCAAAACCTGTGTTGTCGAAATCTGTTGCAACATCTTGTGTGACACTTTCTTCTGTTTCCCGATCTGACAAGGACCACAGATTTCATTAGACTCTAGTTTCAGCTTGGGTACTCCTCGTACAGCTCCAATGTTCACAATCTTCCTGAGATTTCTATAGTTCAGGTGACCAAGTTTTTCATGCCAAAGTTTCGTGTCATCCAAACTTGTTTTGAGACATGCTACTGGGAACGTCAACATGTAACAATTGTCTGAAGATCTTGAGCCCTCCATAACACACCTTTCTGAGTTGTCAAACACTAGGCAATTATTCTTGGAGAACCTCACATGAAGATCTTGATCGCACAGTTGACTGATGCTGATCAGGTTTGCTTTTAATCCTTCAACCAGCAAAACATTCTTGAGTCTTGGAAAACCATCCAAATCCAGCACTCCTTTTCCCAGAACTCTTCCTTTTACACCATCTCCAAACGTAACATGCCCTTCAGTACAGGTTTGAACATTTTTCAGGAACTTGCTTTCCCCCGTCATATGCTTGGAGCAGCCACTATCAAAATACCATGAATCAACCGTGCTTGCTTTCAAGGAAGTGTAAGCCACGTGACACACTAGATCAGTTTTTCTTACCCAAACCCGGCGAGTAGGTCTAATCTTTTTAATCATTTTTCTTGTGGGACATGATGAGGCAACAACCATTCCTTTTCTGAGATCATTATAAAGTTTATAGCAACGTGGTCTGATGTGTCCTGAAACGCTGCAGTAGTGACATACAGGAATAAATCTCCTACGTCGCTGTTGAACTCCTGAAACTTGCGTTCCAATCACAGGTTGTGGTTCCTGTGTGACTTGCTCCTTCACAAACACTGTTTTGGACGTAGAACATTTCCCAAAAAATCCAAGTCCATGATGATCACCATTGGTTCTTCCCATAGTCAGAATATGGTCCAATTTAGACGTTCCCAAGTTCATCTTTTTCAACGTCTTCTGAGCATGTTCCAGTTCAGCTTTCATCTCAGCCTCCTTCCTCTCTTTTTCACCGATCAGAAGCTTAAGGTCATCCACGTTCCTTTTCAAACCTTCCTTTTCTCTAAGAAGGTCATTTACACGATCCTCCAAAGCCTTGTTCAGTTTGCATACTTTAACCCATTTTTCAAACATGGTTTTGTAAGCTTCCTGTATAGCATCTTCTGTGAGTTCTTCACCATCACTGCTGTAATCTGATTCTACGTCTGACTCGCATTTTTCTGTGCTAGCTGATTCTGTCGCAACAGTTGTTGTGACACCATCTGCAACTACACTTGTGACACTTTCGGCTGAGGCGCACTTATCAGACAAAACATTAAAAGCAACATAGTTGCTCACATGATCATCTTCTTCTTGGCTCCCCTCTGATTCCTCGTCGCTCCATGTTGCATTAAAGGACATCTTTTTCTTCTTAAGAGTGTTGGCGCACTCGGCTTGAATGTGCCCGTATCCATCACACTCCCGGCATTGGATACCCTTGTTCTTCATTTTCACGTCAGTGTTATTTGCTGCAGGTTTGTTTCTTTGAAAGTTGCTGGTGTTGGGATAATTAATGCTTCGATTGTTGTTGTTGCTAAAACCTGGACTCCGGTTCTTCTTGTTGAATTTTTTCATAACTCTGTTGAAGTTTTTTGTCAATAAAGCAAGAGTTTCTGCCAAGTCTTCATGATCGTCTGAATCTTCTTCATGATGAGACTTTTGTACCTCTGCTTGTAATGCTATCTCTTTCTCTTTCTTGTCCTCATTTAGATTCATCTCAAACGTGCGTAGAGAACCCATCAACTCATCAAGTTTCATGGCTCGAACATCCTTGGCTTCCTCAATTGCAGTCACCTTGTAAGCAAACCTCCGTGGTAAAGACCTCAACGTTTTCCTCACAAGCTTCTCCTCTGAAATCTTCTCACCAAGAGCAAATGCCTCATTGGCTATATCGCACAACTTTGAGTTAAACACAGAAATAGATTCGTGTTCTTGCATCCGGAGATTTTCAAACCTTGTAGTAAGTATTTGAAGTTTTGAGAGTCTCACTGCTGCTGTTCCTTCATGCGCCGTTTGCAGTATCTCCCAAGCATCCTTGGCTGTTTCGCACGTTGAAATGAGTTTGAATTGGCTTGCATCTACCCCATTAAAAATGGCGTTCAGTGCTTTGGAATTGTTGTTTGCCAACTTGTCCTCTTCGGTAGACCAGGAAATCTCAGGCTTCAGTTTTTCCACTCCCTCAGTATCCTTCGTCACTAGATGATCCCAGCCAGTCAAGACAGCCCTCCAAGCCTTTTCATCGATAGCTTTGATGAATGCCTTCATGCGTGCTTTCCAATAGGAGTAGTTTGAGCCATCTAGAAGAGGAGGTCGCGAAACTGAGCCACCTTCTTTCAAGAAATCCATACCTGACATAACAGACCGAATCCCAAAATCTCACCAAACAAAAGGTTAGTGAACTGCTCTGATACCAATTGAAAGGTCTGTTTTGGTCACTGGTGCAACAAAAAGTGTTACAACACTTTTCTGTAACACTATTATAACGGAAATGACAGTATTAAACCAGTAAATCAGAAAAGCAAGAAAATAATGCGGAAAAGTAAAGAACACCAGAAAATGGTATCGCAGTTCGGTGCGCACACCTACTCTGCGGGGCCACGCCCAGACAGTGATCAATCCACTAAGTTCAAAAGATTACAAGAACTGAAACAGTCTTACACACTCAATGACTCCCTCTTTGAAAATGTTGCCGTTGCCTCGAATCTCCTTAGAAGACTTGATCAGCGAGCACCACTCGTCTTGATGGATTCCTCCCGAAATCTCTATAATCTTCTTACAGAGAACTAGTATTCAATAATGTTCTCACACAGTTGCACACTCATGGCAATCACACAAAAACGCTGCACACTCTCCTTCTCACCAAAATGTTCATCCGTATGTCTGCCTTTGCCCAGAGCTCACAATCAAAAGCCTCACGCTCACAGCCAAATCAATCAGCCATTAATTCACACAGTCAACTATCAATTTTCAGCAACTAAATCAATCCAATTGCTGTGCCACCACAACTTTCCATAATAACCTTCCCACACAATGGTGCACCAGCCAAGTTACCCCGTATACACAAAATCAACCTAAAAAAGGTTTCTACACAAAAGCTTACCAAAAATAAGCCAATTACCAAATACACTTACCAAATACACTAACCAACACCCAATGGGTCGAGTTCGCTTTTAAAATTGTGGACTGCCCTTAACAAAACCTAGCCTTCTATTTTCAATTATATTGACCCCGTTCATCCTTAACAAAACCTAGCCTTCTATTTTCAATTACATCAACCCTGTTCATTTCACCAATTCAAGTTTAAAATTTAAGTTTTATTACAGTAAAAAGTTCTCAAAAACAATCACGTCTAACTTTTTTGTTATAGTAGAAGGCCTCATTCATTTCACCAATTCGAGTTTTTAGTTCTAGGTTTATACAGTAAAAAGCTCTCATAAAATGTCACATCTAACTTTTTCTGCTACAGTAAAAAGCTTTCAAAAAATATCACATTTTAGCTCGAATTGAAAACTCAAATCCACGAAGTGAATGAAGCCTAAGTTCTCACATAAAATCACATTTCAACTCAAATTAAAAACTCGAATCAACAAACTAAACAGACCCATCGATTACACTTCGTCGCTTGATTGATCCAACAAATAATAATACATATTATTATTGCAGATTTTTTTCATAAGATATTTGGATCTTGTAAAGATGTCAAGATCGATATAACAAAAAATCTATGATGATAAACAAAATAGTCAAATCATTCTCTTTCCAATTTAGTTGACGTACCTCTACATAGAAGATAAAATCAAACTCTATCATAAATGTATCTTCGACTCTTTCTAAATGCCTTTAGATCTCATTGTAAATGCTTCTAATAAATACGATAATAATTAGGGCCGGCAATTTCAGACACGACACGATGAAACGATACAAAAACAACATGAGATAAATAGATTTGGGCCGCACGATTATTAATTGAGTCGTTAACAGGCTGACACGAATAACACGAAAATAAATTGGCTGAATTCGTGTCAGCCCGTTTAACACGCTTAACCTATTTAATTATACGTACCATTACCACGATGAAATGATATGAAATCGATTCGTGAAGCTATGGATGAAATTACCAAAGATGTTTTTACTTTGGATATCAATGAGCCCACTACTGGTTCATCTCAAAATTCTCACAACCTCAACACCTCAAATGCAATGGAAGGTAACAAGAATTTCCCTGTGGCATGACTAAGCTATAAATTTCCTTTCATTAATAAAATGTTTTCTTCTTCCATGAATAGGTTAAAGCAAATGGAAACTAATTTTCGTTTTTAGAGCGTAGTTGGACATTCAACCTCAAGGCTCAAAGAAGACATTTTCCTATATTTATTTTATGTTTTATGTACTTAAACATTCAAATGTTTAGTTATGTTTTCAAACTTATTTAAATGTACTTGGTTATGTTTTCAATCTTCTTTAAATGTTTGGTAATTGGTATGTTTTGAAACATATATACTTGATAATCTAGTAGTATCATATATATTATGTGTGTGTTTTTGATATTTGGATATTTTAATATAGTTTTGAATACAATATAAAATTATACTATTTTTGCTAGTCGGGTCATAAACGTGTTTTTTTCATGTCGGCCCATCACGGCACGTTTAGTAATCGTATTCTCATGTCGTGTTGTGCTAACTGTGTTATTAGTGTTTCGTGTTTGTGTTTGGGCTTCTAACACATTTATTAATCGTGTCGTGTTCATGTTCACTATAATCGTGTCGTACCGTAATCGTGCCGGCCCAAACACGACACGCAAACACGAATTGTCAGCCCTAATAATAACATGTTATTGACTTTGACTTTGCATCTTTGGTACACATCTTCTTTTTTCTGTTTCCTTTCATATTCCCCCAATAATATTATACATAATTAAAATATCTTAAACTTGCTTTTTTTAGCCTATTTCAAAACCTATTTTTAAATCTATTTTTGAACATGTTTATAAAATAGTTGATAAATAGGTCGTGTTAGCCTATTTATAAATCTATTTTTGAACTTGTTTATAAAATGGGTAAAAATCGGTAATAAACGGGTTGTATATTTATGTTACCCAAATATGACACGTTTAATGAACAGGTTATGGCGGCAGGTAAATTGCGGGTTGGCGGATCAACCTGAAAATGACACGTAATTTAATCGTGTTTCACGGATTTAATATGATTTTGACCCGGACCTATTTATGATAAACTCAAACTTATTAATTTTGTGCGAATTTTGAGTCGTGCTATCATGTCGCTGCCTGAATTGTCAGCCCTAAGTGATGTGTAGCGCTGATGTTCTTATTATATGACATTTTGGTTGATATCACATGACATTACTAGAGAGAAATATAAAAGGACATAGGAATAAGAGGAGATAAAAGTCGAATTCGATCTTTGTCCTCTCAAAATCTTTCAAATATATGGCACTCATAAGCTATCCATCTGACCAAATGAGAAAGAAAAAAAAAAAAGCCAATTAAAAAAAGCAGTTTACTTCAACCGAATTATATACATATATATATATATAGATATAGATATAAATATATATTAATTTTTCTAATGGTTAATAACATATGCAAACTTTACTTTTAATTAACCAACATGAATAAACTACTAGTCAGGAAAACTTTATATTACACAATGCAATAATGTCCACCAAATCCATAAATACATAAGCTAGTTAATAGTACTACTCATGATCACTAAATGTTGCATTAATTAGTCCGAGTAGCGGCAGATGATAAGAAATATATCTCATAGTTGTGCCCATTATGAATTAGTGAACAAAATTAGCTGGAATTAGTTGTGAAATTACAAAGCTAAGGTGAATTATTATTTTTTTTTTTAAGTTTTTGGATATTAATTTAAGGCAATCAACATCCACATCTACATCTACATCTACGTCACTATTCAGTAATAATTAATAATATTAAACGACAAAGTATTATTGTTCACAACATTTATTCCTTTCTTTGTTCTCTTTTTCATTTCCACAACTTTCCATTCATTCCAAGCAATTGAATCATTCCAAATCGTCAAAATAATAATAATGATGATGGGGTTGAAGTTTGTTCGACAGAAACGGCACGATTCCGATTTCTGATGAGATTGTATATTTTCTATCTCACCAAACACTCCTTACCCGCCAAAGGTATCTTGCTTGTTCTTCTTCTTCTTGCTCTTATTTTAACGTCATTTCCTTCTTCTGAAAACTAGTACACAACTGAATTTGTCGGTTGCAAATTATAATGACTTCCTCTCTCTATGAATTATTTATATATATATATATATATATCTACATATACATGTATGTGTATATGTATATATATGTACGCTAAATATATGTATATATATGTATGTATGTATGTCTGTGTATGCGTGTGCGGTTGAAGAAAAGCGTGCTTCATGTTTTCTCTCGGTGAATTCTCCATCTCTTTCTCCTTAATTTTCTGAATACAAGGGCTTTCTTTCTTCTTCTTTTTTTTTAGACTTTTCAGAGTCATAAGTTGTTGTGTGTGTGTGTGTATATATGTGTATATATATATATATATGAATATTATATATATATGTATGTATATGTATAAATATAATTTTAGGAATGAACATGATTCATTCTGTTTCTAACGATTTGTGATTAATTAACGATGCTTATTTACGAAGGTTTAGATGGAATCTTCGTCTAATTATAAATATAAAAAATAAAAAATAAAAAGCAGAAAAATGACGAGTTATGTAGCCATTTTTCTTGTGTTTTTTTTCCCCTATTTTCTTTTTGAATGAGGTTAGTATTTAAGAACAAATTAATTAAGCTTAGTTTTGTAATGTATAATAATGAATATTCTGTTATTTTCTCTATGTTTCGAGTAAAACAACTTAATTATACATTATTGTAACTAAAAGCCTCTTTCATGGCATTGATTTATTTTATCGTGGGATCTTGACTTTTCGCTATTGATCCTTAATTAATATATAGTTATGCTTCACATTAATATGGAATAAATATAATAGTGACACTAAGGGCAAAATTAATTGCCAAGTCCTCGTACATTTTCTTCTCCTCATCTTTTTTCTCATATATATTGAACAGCTTAATTATTTTGTATTATATATATATATATATATATATATGTATGTATATACGAATTCTTAATGGCGCATCAATTTAGTTGATGATAGTCTTTTAAGACAGTCTTGTTTGTACTGCTGTACGTTTAAATTTAATAATTGGCTTCTTTTCTTTTTTTCTAGGAGGATATATAGTACATATATACTTGAAAATGAGAAAAATACGTACATAACCATCTTTTTTTGTTAATTTTATATGTATGTCATTTAAGCTATAAATTTGTTCCACTTAAAACTTATTTTTACTGATTTAATAAAAGACATATTATTACTATGTCGTTTCTATAGTATAAATGTTAATTAGTACTATTTTGAGTGGTATTTTTTAGTTTTCTTCTCTTGAAAATTTATTAAGAAAGTTATTATAGGATTTTTTTTCTTAAAAGTTAGTACTTTTTTGAAGTTTGCAGATCAACAATAAAGGAAGCAAAGAAACTTCTGATAAGAATCCAAAAGGCTACTCACAGTACTGCTTGGAATTTATAAAGGAGAAGTTGGCCTTTATTCATCACTAACCTGGTAAAATACAGAATGTGTTAAACCTTCCTTTACAAAGACCAACTACTAATTCATTTTGATTGTATTAGTGTCTCGTTCATTTCACCGATTCGAATTTTCAGTTTTAAATTTTACAGTAAAAAAACTCTCAGAAAATGGCACATCTAACTTTTTCTGCTAAGTAAAAAGCTCTCAGAAAATATCACATCTCAGCTCGAATTAAAAACTCGAATCCGCGAAATGAACAAGAAAGTTTTTTTCTGAATGTTTTTGCATGTGTTTCTTTTTTATTATTATTATTTACTCCAATATATATGCTAGTCATATATGTACACACATATGTACGTGCACATATTTTATGTGAATATATGCATTTGACCAACCAATCTAAAGTTTTATTAATGTTAAAGTCCTAACTAAACGAAACTCATGTGGAATTAATATCTACATTTGGTGCCCACGAGGGTATAGATTGATTAGATAATAAATGTAAAAGGGAAAGACAGATAAACGAATCCATCAATTGATGACATATGAATCATTAGTTGACCAACTACTTTCTCCGTATTCATATTTTCCTAATTTACTGAATGCCCGTCTCACCTCCTTCCTCCATGCATGCGCGTGTATATAACTATATATATATATATATATATGTATATGTAAACATATAAATACATACAACATGCTTTACATTTAAATTATACTTTTGAATTGGACGACAATGGTTCACCAAGACCAAAGTTTTGCTATATATATTATTCTTGGTCCAACCATATCACTAATTCTGATTTCAATTAGTTAATAGAAGGAATGAAATGCCTCAAAAAGAAGAAATGAAATATTAAAATATTGATTAGGTCTTGGAAATATTTATTAGTTAGAGTCTCTATACCATAAATTAGATTCATGTTTTGGTGATGTCTACATTGAAAGAAAATTACATCTCAAATATATTATAATGTTTATTTGTTAGATACTATTATTATATGGAAAAGAAATGTTGCTTTTTGCTGTAAAATTGAGCAATGATTGATAAGGAATAAGATTTAAGAAGTGATACAGTTAGGTTTAAGAAGATTTTTTGTTTTGGTATTCACCATCAAAATAGGTAGTGATATTCAGATTAAAAAAAAGAAAAAAAGGTAGTGATATTGTAAGCAAAGGCCTTTCTATACACATTTATTAACATTATGGACAAAAAACAAAAAGGAAAATAACCACTTTTGGGAAACCTTAACCCCAAAAAAAAAAAATAATAATAATAAATATTTAAATAAAAGGAGGAAAAAAAAGTTGGTCAAAAGTTGGCTTGTTCAATATGCACATGCCTTGTTAATCGCGGAAAATCAGACTGATATTAAGATACGCTTGCCAAGTGTGTAAGTTTTTATTTCCATATTTATCGAGCTAATCAAGATAATTAGTTAAACAAGTCTTGTCAAATGACTCTCCACATTTTTCTACTTAATATAACCCGCCATTCTGTTAATTCTCTTCTTTCAAAGGCTCCTCTAAATAATAATTAATTAATTATCAAAACAAAAAGGTAAAACACCACAGTATAGAAGCAACAACTGGGTAAATTCTCGAGTACCCGTGATTCCTTTTTGTTTTCGCGAGAAAGTTCTTGCAAGCATTCACCAAATTTGTCTACTTTTTTATTTTATGCTTTTTATATTATGACACAATTAGTTTATATAGGTAAACCTATTAGAAGCCTGCATGCCTGCATTATTCTATTCTTTTGTCACTGTGTCTACAACTAAAATATTGAATAGTATATATATCCACGTATAGACATATATATACCTATATATATATATATATATATGTGTGTGTGTGTGTGTGTGTATATATATACGTGTGTATTTACATGTGTAAGTATTGTTTTAGTCACCTTTTGTGGGCAGGCCGGCAGGGAGACAAAAATCTCCCTCGAGGGCTTCCAAGCTAGCCACTTCTTAATCATATGTAGTGGTACTTTTGGTTTTCAATTAAAACTTTTGTTTGTGTTTTTTGAAATTTTGAATATGGTAACGTGAAGTTTGTACTAAGGGAAAGAGGTAGAGATTAGTGTCTTGTTTTTTATGTTCTTGTGTCTTGGGTTTGGCTGCAGAAGAAGAAATAATAGTGTACTAAGAAGTAAGAATTACTAAGCCTAGAAAAATTTTGGGTTACAAATTATGGAGGGCAAATTAGGAGGTGAAGTGAGAAGGCTTCATATCATCTACTTCCTCAGCCATATGGGTCGTGTCGAGCATCCTCATCTCATCCGCATCCACCATTTCACTCGCACCGGCGTTTATCTTCGAGGTAAAAAAATAAAAATAAAAAATAAAAAATAAATTTCATTTTCATTTCTAATTTCTTGTTTGCTTTGTTTGAGAGAGAATTCTGTATAAAATATGAAAAAATATCTTATTGATAGTGTATATTTCTTTTAGTAGTTTTTATACTATTTGATTCTGACCCGATCTAAAGTTTAGATATGAACATATAGAAAAATTCTCCCATTTTATTAATTTGTGTTTCTTCTGTGTACAAGATGTTAAGAGATGGCTAGGGGACTTAAGAGGGAAGGACATGCCAGAAGCATATGCTTGGTCCTACAAGAGGTAAATTTCTTTTTCTTTCCTTCTTTTTTTATTTTTGAAATTTTTACAAGAGGTAAGTAATCTATAAGTGAAAGACATTAATAATATATTAATATATTTTGGACTTTAAAGTTGAAAATTACCAGTGCATGGCTATTGAATAAATGCAGGAGGTACAAGACAGGTTATGTGTGGCAAGACTTAGTAGATGACGATCTCATCACCCCACTTTCTGACAATGAATACGTCCTCAAAGGATCACAAATTATCTCTACCCACAATGGTAATATATATATAAATATATATATATATATCAATTAATATTGCTCTTAATTGTTCACTTAATTTTGATCTGGAAAATGAATCATATTTAAAAAGTTGTGTAATGATTCAAATTAAAAATGAAATTAATAGCTGCTGACACATCATGAACGGTACACAAAATTTAGTCAACAATTTGGCGTATATATATTTCCAATATTTTGATTTGGTCTAATTTTTTTTTTTTTCACAGATGAAAGGAGAGATTCTTCCTCATATTCTTGTGCTGAGAATAAGAAAGCTGCAAAAAATTCGATATATAAAGAGCATTCCAACAGGTTAAAGACTGATCAAACTGAAGACAAAGTCCAGCCAGCAGAAACCATCACTTTTTCCTTCAAAGAATCCAACAAAAAGATTTGCCCGGATTCTCAAATTGATCCACCGTCCAAGATTTTCTCTGAAATCAATGAAGAATCCTCCAGTTTCGGCTCTGAGAGATCCTCTTTGACCGATGATTTTGATTCAGTCAAGTTTGAGCCCCCCAAGCACCACCACCACAACAATAACAACAATTATCCACCATTGACTGATCACAAGAAATCCAAGAACAACAACAAGAAGAAGAAAAAGAAGACGCCCTCGGTCGTCGACGAGGGAATGGGGTCCTCGCGGTTGTCGTCGTCGACAAAGTTCCCGGTGCCCGCGAAGAGGAAGAGCTTCTCTTCAGGAGGAGCCTCAAACTTGCTTAGGAACCTCATCACTTGTGGTGCTGTGGACACCAATGACAGTGTTGTGGTCATGTTGAATAGAAGAAGTGGTGGCCAAAATAATAATAATGATCATAGTAATATTAACAAGGCTCCTGATGAAGTTCTAATTAAGGGTGATGATCATGTTCAATTTGGAAGGTCTTCATCATCAAGGGTTTTCAGGGCTTGTTGGGATCACCAGGAGGAAAAACAGCAGCCACATAGGCACAGCACTTCTAGGTAATTTTGAATTATTAGTTTCGTTCAAGTAGTACTCCATTTTGAGAGAGGGGATGGGACGGGAAAGCAGTTGCCGTCGTTCTACCCTGTTGTCATCTCTATAATTCATATAAAACGAAAAGAGTGAATTTAGGCCCCGTTCACTTCACCGATTCGAGTTTAGAATTTGAGTTTTGTTATAGTAAAAAATTCTCAAAAATAGTCACATCTAACTTTTTTGCTATAGTAAAAAACTCACATAAAATCACATCCCAACTCGAATTACAAACTCGAATCAACAAAGTGAACATGCCTTTAATGAAATCTTATAAATATCACCTATTTAAAACCTACTTCATGATTTTATACCTTAAGAAAAAAAATTTATTTCCAATAGAAGAAAAGAAAAAATTTGCTATTGCTATTTTAGAGAATGTGACAAGACTTACATGAGAAGTGATACTCAAGAACGCCTACTACTAGTGCATTTGGCTGCACAACAATAATGTAGTATAACAAAAACGGTGTATATATAAAAATGTTTGTTTTGCATATTAATTGTATAATAAATAATAACTAAAACCAACTTTGTTGGTGTAGAAGAAGTTTTGATGAGAGAAAGGGACCAAAGAAGCAGCAGACTGAGTTCCCAAAACAAAAGGCAATTCCTGCAATTTACCGGCCAGTTGGGGAGCCCAATTGCTCGTAAGCATCAATTTCACTGTCTCAATTTTTATTTTTATTTTTACTTTTTCTTTGTGTTTTTTATTTTATGAAAATAATTTTTTTGGGGGGGGTTGCTAATATATGATAAATTTTAATGTTATTAATGTGACTTGGACACTTACCTAGAGAAATTAGCCACAATTAGGTCCCACAGGAACACATAATTTCTGAATATAACATCCCTAACTAAACTAATTTATGAATGACAATGATCTGCTCATATATAACATTAAAGTCAGTTTCACTTAAAAAGTAAACCCCAATTAGCTTTTTATGAAAATAATTTTTTTTTTTTGGGGTTGCTAATATGTGATAAATTTTAATGTTGATAATGTGACTTGGACACTTACCTAGAGAAATTAGCCACAATTAGGTCCCACAGGAACACATAATTTCTGAATATAACATCCTTAACTAAACTAATTTATGAATGACAATGATCTGCTCATATATAGCATCAAAGTCAGTTTCACTTAAAACGTAAACCCCAATTAGCTAAAATAAAAAATAAGTAAGCTCCAATTTAAAAATAAGCTCGACTGCCGACTGTGAGGCTTCTGACTTTTCCATCAAACCAAAGTCATAAAACAAATTGCAAGTGAACAATGTAGACCTAAGATGGGTTGACCCTAAAATTACATACATCTTCCATTTTTATATGTTTGTGGATGCATATATATATATATATATATATATATATTCATTGGCTGGTCATGGGCTGCTGGCTGAGTATGAAAGATGTTAGAATTGTTTATAAGCTTTCTGATTTTTTGCTTTCCATTACTATAAGCTATTAATTCTAATCCCTTGAAGAAGTCACATAAATTATCTGAGACGACCGAGTCAGGTCAAATTACCTAATTTGGTCCTTAATTATTGCTTATAATGAAGAATTAAACAAATTTCTCATTTGGAGATTCATTTGAGTAGCGGATTATGTGCTAGTTATTTTTTTTTATTAGCATATGTTAAAATTAACGAGGTAATTTTTTAAATATCTACTTAATAAAAAATATCAACTCATATGCCACGTCAATTGTTGCTGTTGAAAAAAAAAATGCAGGCAATGTGGGAAAGCGTTCAAGCCAGAGAAAATGCACTCTCACATGAAGTCTTGCAGAGGAATGAAAGCTTTCGCTGGGAAGAGCACTTGGAGTTATGCTCCCAGTACTTCTATGGAGAAGAGTACAGTTTGCCATTCCATGAATACTTCCAACAAAGAATCAGCTCTTGGCTATTTTTTAACCAACTGAAAATACATATTTTATATTAATAACATAAAAAATAAAAAAAAAATTAAAAAAAAAACCTTTATTATTCAAAGTCCCATATACATGATATGATGTTTTCCCTCACTCAATGTGTGATTAGGCGCCTCTTTAATTATCTCATCATGTAACAGAGAAAAAAAAAAAAAAAAAGGAAAAAAAAAAACTGTTATTATTCTCTTTAAGAAAATATACATGTTTTTCTTTTTGAGTACTTGCATATGTGTATTTCTAAATGTTAAATTTGATCAAAATTGCATTAATTAGAGTAAGGTATGATTAGTTATGACAGTTCATAAAAAGGAGTCTTGCCAGCCTGATAAGATCTGTAACAGGGGGACACTAAAATTAACTTCAACTGATATGGCCAATACCAACTTCAATAATGTGATTAAGATATTGCTACATCGATTACTTTTAGATCAGGGAATTGACATCGTATGCATAATGTATAAGCAAAAACCATCAAGGAATGTATAGACTTTGGCCCGGGGGTCCAGCTTACTATACGCTAGGGATAGAAATTTTAACTGTCAACTCATTTACCTACGGAGACCCGCCTCAAATGGGATAGGACAGTCCAATCTAAACAGTTCGATTTGTAAACAAGTTCAAATTTTAACCAATCAAGACTACGAGGTGGGACAAATTTAAAGCTGGTTTAGTTTGTTAATTCGAGTTTTATGTGTGACTTTATGTGAAAACTTTTTACTGTAATAAAAAAGTTAAATGCGACTTTCTGAGAACTTTTTACTATAACAAAACTCGAATTCTAAACTCGAATCCGTGAAATGAACAAGGTCTTAGTGGCCCCCGACTCTATTACCTGATTACCCACTTCATCTAATTATCTATGTTCTATTAATGGTATCAATACATGTCCAATCAAAATGTTTCCAGGAGAGAGTGTAAATTGTTTCATCCATGGACAAGTAAAACCTCTAGCACCAAGCTATACAATTGAATGACAAAAGGAAAGTAAGGAACCAAGTTAAAAGAGTCATCTCTACTTGTCAAGTTGTCAGCTTTCACAAACTCTTGCAAGTTTAGTTTAGATAGTGTTGTCAAAAAGAAGACTTGGAAATGAAGCATCATTTTTTAATAACATTTTGGTTGTGCTGTTAGATTCTAAAATCTTTGGCTCTATATGTGAGTACCTAACTGAGTTTGAAAATGTCAGCACTAGAGAGTTATATCCTACTCTTCCATTCCTGTTAGTGTTCTGCTATGGATTTACTTACTGACAACAACAGCAGAATCAACGTGCTCGAGTAAGAACCTGCATAACTTCTTTTTCAAACCCCCGATTCTCTTGCCTTCCCGAGCTCCATTCGATGCCAACTCATCCAACCAATGATTAACCCTTTTGAGCTGGCCCAGCAGAGATGCAGCTTCAGGGCTTCGTTCCTCTCTTCTCAGCCCAAATCCCATATCTACTGAGCCCTCTAAGTACTTCAAGAACCATTCGCGAGAAGCCAAGAAAAGTTTTTCTGCTAAACTTGCTGCCTCCTTTAATCTGCCTCCCTTGCTAGAATCTTCCTTTTCGGTACTTGATCTCCCTGCAGCTGAAGAAAGTCGACCTGAAGCAGGCGGAGACAACTTAGTACTCGAATCTGATAAAAGGGTTCCATTATTTCTCTTATTTTGTTTGCGTGCAGGCGAACGATTCTCATAGTCTTCTGCAGGAGAGTTCTCTAGGACGACAAAATGACATTTCTCGCCATTTGGAATTTCATCCTTGTCCTGCTTTCTGGACAGTTCGAATGGGGACAGATTCGTTGATATGGCAGCCTTAACCCACAAAGCGGCATTCTTACTAGCGGAATCTTTACATGCATCTGGGGACAAATGCTGTTGGGGTAAACAGTTGGTTGAATCTGCACCGAGAAGCCTCGAGTTCAGCAAGGAATCAACAATCATTGCGGCACTTTGCATTTTCTGATTGAGGTCCAAAAATTTCTGCACCACCGCTCCTGCAGAAGATTTCTGAGAGGACTCGCAGAGATCTGCAAAAATGCTGCAACAAAAAAAATAATAACTATAATAATAAAAAAGTGACCATTGTTATAATCCACAAAGTATGCATACAATAAATATATGGAAAGTAAAGCAGGTAAGAAATCTAACAAAAGATCTAACAAAATCAACCCAAATTACCTCTATAAAAGCCATATAATTCCTCTGAAAAAGAAAAAAGAAAAATATCTGTGAAGAGAATAAAAGTACTCATTAACAAAGAAATTTTATATTCTTTTCTTTTTAGCATAGTGTCATACGCTCTTGCATTCCTTAGAATCGTGTTAGTCGTAAGACGCCTAAATAAAAGGTCTATCCTCGGAATAAAGCTCATGATACTTGATGATCCACTTGAAACTTATATTCCCGATGTTTGTTCTAATGAGCAGTTCATAGGATTAAAAGGAATTGGTTATCTTGCATCAAAAATAGTTTAGACAAGTTCTGACATTAGCATTAATTCCAACTGGTGTTGCTACTTCTATAGAGAGGGTATTTTCAACTATGAAACGTGTGAAGAATAGCTTGTGCAATCGAGTGGGAGATCAATTGGTGAATGATACTTTCTTATACATCAAGAGGAGTGTTGCAGACAGATGGCTCCCCTTTGCTTAGGTCACACATTAAGGAGGAAACACCAAGTCAAACACTCGATTCGTTTTGACATCCTCATAGACAAAGGATGTACCTTTTGTGAAAAAGCCAATAAACCAAAAGGAAATGTCTTAGTTGACAAGGCCAGATCTCTCTTCAATGGAGTAACCATTTGGTAAATAGGTTCAGATGGTTTGAACCAAAAGGTTCAAATGAATCAGCATTTGGCAAATATGTTTGAGGCTTGGTTCAAACCAATAATTTGATGTCTTGAACCAAAAGAACCTCCCAATTCAAAGTTCAAACCACATAAGTTCAAACCTATTTACCAGACGGATACATCTCACTCACGCTCTAAATAACACGTCCATACCATACACCAACAGATTTTCATGATTATTATATTACCCCCTTCCACAGAAACATGGCAATAATGATTCTTAACATGCTTTTTTGCATTTAACAGAGCAACCGAGATATGGACAGGTAAAGAAACATTAACATCGGTGACTTGAGATTAGAGTACTGCACCGAATAAGCAGCAACAGATATAAACAAGGGAAAGAATAATATCCAATCATACCACATACAACGGATGACACCATCTGCTGCCGATGCTTCTTCAAGCGAACGTACAGTAGCTAAAAAGGCGATGTTTCGATGATGTACAGCTTGCTGCAATGACCAAGAACAATAGGACAGAAGAGAATGAGAAAGTGACATCAAATAGACGACAAGTCTGTCTTCATCATTAAACTTTACTGGATTTCGTATGGCATACCTTTCCAAGCTCAGTTATGGTCGGTGGGAGGACATCCCACGAGATCTTCTGTCCAGATCCAGTCTTGCGAGTAAGTGGCACCTTTAAAAGACGGCTTGAAGCAGTGCACGCGGATGACGACTTCAATTCCTTTTTCAGAGGTTTCTTTGTCAACAATGGAGAGACAACATCATTTTTGTTTTTAAGAGGTGAGAAGTTCAAATTTGGATGCTTTAAGGACGGAATGTTCTTAGGAGACGCCTCCTTGTTGGAAATGACCTGAAGCAATAGCAATGTAGGAGCCTCATGAGAATGCAGACTCATTGCTAGCCTCATGAGAATGCAGACTTATTGCTAGCCTCATGAGAATGCAGACTTGATGCCTAAAAGATGTATCAACTTGCAACATTGACATCATATATCAAAGTTAACAACTCCTAAATCTAGAAATCATTCATTATTAAAAACCATAATCAACGCTGATGTACAGGACCGCAGAACACTCAACCGACCGGCATTAATCCACAGTAGCGCGGAGATAGCTACTTATTTATGTTCTTTATTACTCTTTCAGATTCCACAATGTAATGCATAGAGCATACCAAAAAGCATCTGCAAAGTTACCTATACGACTCAATGAAAATTTCAACATTTTCAATCATTTCTAATTTTGCTTAGGGATTACCCAACAAAAGGATGAAAAAAGAACAATAATATTGATTGCCTTAGAAGACTGGCCAGTTTTCAGCCCCCCCAAAAGACAAAAATAAAATAATAATAATAATAAATTTGGTGGGACTAAAGCATTCTCCCCTGACAATAGTGTTGGATTCAAGTCAGGTCCCCCCGCTCATGCAGGGTATATGAGAAACTACTTCTACTGAGAAATATTGTAATCTTTGTCTTTAAAAAAAAAAAAAAAAAAAAAAAAAAAAAAACAGAAAAGGAATGAAAAGAAAAAAATCTCTACACTACAAAGAATCCATATTAGAAATTTTTAGAATTATCATCCTCTGCCTCCGTAACCAAGCTATAGAAACAAAATTTTACTCACTCACCAGCAATGCACTGTTATATATATATATATATATATATAATTTCTTCTTTTTCCAACTTCAACAAATTTTGTTTTAAGAATCCTGCGTAAGTTCGAATTACAACTCAATTTTTTAGTAGAGTGTTTTCCCTCACAAAAATTCAAACTCAAGTTTTTCGCACTTGAATTTACTTTTTAACTCAATTCGATCAACTAAACGAACGAGGCCAGAGTATTATATTTACTTAATATTTCAAGTGTAAATTTTCAACCAAAAAAAAAAAAAAACAAAAGAAAAACTCCAACATACAGAAACAGGAACTTGTTTGGACTTGAAACCGGAACTATTACTCTTCCGAGCAATGGCGTTTGGATTCTTCTGATCCCAACAAGCCCGTCTTGCCGAGTCCAAACTCAGTCTTCTCATCTCGAACCCAACGCCCTTTTCACTTCTACTCATCTCGAGCAATGGCGTTTTCTTGTTTATGATCATCTCTTCACGACTCGGTAATCTTTTGGCGAAGAGAAGATCACTGGAGACCAACTCAACGGGATTCCCAACGCAAGCGCAGGGCTTTCTCTTCGGGACGATCCTCAGCCCCCGGAGAACCGACACCGGCGACCCTGAGTCCAGCCTCGCCGCGTACACGAACTGCCCTATCTGGACCTCGCCGGCGGAGACCATGTCGGAGTCAGAGTCGGAGACGGCGACGTAGGCCGAGTGGAGGGAGTCGGAGACCTTGAGAAAGAAGCCTCGGCTCCGCCAAGGGTCCTCGCCGGAGGGGAGGATCTCGATTACCTGGAGCAGCGCGGAGCGGTGGTTGCCGGTGACCTTCGCGTCCTTGTTCGCCAGGAGCTTCGAGAGAACTCCTGGTGTGAGAGACGCCATTGATGAAGATGATGTGTGTAAAGATTTTTCAGGGCATTGTTAAAGGGGTTGTTGGTTGGCGAATCTCGATGAAGAGGAGGGGGCCATTGCATTGGGGAGTGGAGGAGGAGAGGGAGTTTTAGAGAGAGAAAGAGAGGAGAGAGAGAGAGAGGGAACAAACAGTTGGCAAATGGTGGTCACGTTACTGGTGATGGAGAACTCTGCAGTTGAGAGTCGAGAGGGGCAGACAAGAGAGAAGAGCACAGGCTCCTACGCTTAGCCCACTAAGCTAATCACGACAAGCAAGCTCCTTTTTTCATGAATCAAGTTTGCAAAAGAGACAGAATATTATATATATATATATATATATATAGAATATATATATTTCTGTATTTGTGTACATCACGCGCTTCTGTAGTAGGGGTTTTTAGTAATTTTGGAGTTTGGGGCAAATTTGAAAAGAAAATAATAACAAAAAAGTCAGATCTCTTTTTTTTCCGATAATTAAGAGAAAGAGAGATTATCTGTTACGTCTTATGTATATCAGTAAATTAAATTTCTTTAACTATTCTATTTACATATTTTTTAAATTTTAATGTGATTTTATACAAATTTAAGAATAAAAAACCTAATTTATTAATATATTAGCATGCTGGAAAAAGTTTCTAAATAAAAGGTTAAATCTTAAGGGTCCTTTTGGTTCACATATTTAAGTCACTAATTTTGATTCATTAGCGAAAACTTTATGAGAGAAGAAATTTTTGAATTCAAATTCTTTATGAGATAAAAAAATACTAAGGGAAAATCAAAATCATAGGCTCAAGAATTGGATCCAAATGAGTTTATACTATGTTAAGGTTGTTGAGTGAATTTTAACCATTAGTTTTGATCAGTTCAATGATTGAACCACCTTCGATTTCTAGAAGGTGGAATTAAGCACCAAGCCTAAAGGAAAAATCACAATTATTTTTATCAACTTAGTTTGGTTTTTGGCAGTCTATTGTTGGTAGTTCTATGGAAGGATTAAGGATTGACTAGTGACGATGGAAGAGACGATAGCTAATGGAGCAATAAAAGGCAAATGACGGCGTCATACTCCAAGAAAGAGGAGGGGGAGGGTGCAGCACTCTAAGAGGTAGAATGGCAAAAGAAGAGGGAGTGCCGGAGAGAAGGGTTGAGAATAAAGGAAAGAAGAAGAGGGATTCAAACATTCAGTCAATTTTTAGTTTCGAGCAAATCTCATATCCAAATTGAGCATCAAGCAACTCAATGCTTGGAGGGTTTGATTCGCCTACTGATATACATCAATTTTAACATGACATTGAGTTCACAAAATAGAAATTTTGAAGAGATTAGTATTTTTAAAGAGCGTAGAGACAACATATATCTAAATAGATAGCTAGATAAAGAGATTTCCTAATTTGCTCAACTATAATTTATTTTTCAGGTTACAATGGTATATAATATGGAAGAACCCGTCCAATTAACAAGGTAATACATACATTGTTTAGTATATTTAAGAGTTTCTCTTATAGGATCTCCTTACTCATAGAGTTAGTTTCTAACTATTTAATCTAATCAAAATCATATCAGAGACCTCATTCATTTCACTAATTCGAGTTTTCAATTCCAGTTTTACTACAGTTAAAAGCTCTCACAAAAAGTCACATCTAACTTTTCTGCTGCAGTGAAAAGCTCTCACATAAAATCACATATCAACTCGAATTAAAAACTCGAATCCGCGAACTGAATCAGGCCTAAAAAAGTATGTATAACAGATAACTTGTGATATTAATTTAACAGCTGAAAAAATAGGTTTTTTTTGTAACTATTTTTTTAAGGATGAAACTCCCATATTACTTTTCTCCTTTCCATACAAAATTTTGGTATTAGTCCACGCTCCATCTATCAAATTTAACTTCGAGGAATATATTTGTTAATCTTTCTAAAAAACAAGGTAATACACTATGGCATCGTTCGCTTTGCAGATTTAAATTTTCAATTTGAATTAAGATTTAATATTTTTAAGTGCTTTTAATTGTAGCATAAATAATTAAATGTGATATTTTTTAAGAATTTTTAATTATAAAAATTAAAAATTAAAAATTTAAATTAGTAAAATAAATGAGATCTATAAATTTAAATTTTTAAGAACGCATGAGGGAATGCTAAATTAAGACAAAAGTATAGAGAACATTTTTGGAATAAGCAAAAGTATACTCACGCGCGTTTGAGTTAAGTACCGAAGTGGTTATAAAAAGTGGGAAAAGCTGGGAGCATAAGACAGCGGTTTCAGAGGTTTCAGATTTATAGAATTTAAAGCGCATTCGAGGGTCTATATTTTAAGATTTTAATATTTCGGATATTTGTAGGATGTACTATTTTGGAGATTCTTCGTAGTATTCTAGAAAAGCAGTCACATCAACATTTTTTAAAAAAAAAGCGCACACACACAATAGATTGGATTGTTTTTGGCTGAAGAGTGAAGACAACCTACGATTACTAGGAGTCCGTTTGGTTCAGGGATTCGAATCATGTGATTTGAACTATTTTTGATTTATGTGTATTTTTTATGAGAGAAATTACTGTAGCGAATCACGAATCATGATTCGAATCGGGGGGCGAATCTCCTAACCAAACGGACCCTAGGTTGCGTGTTAAGTGGTTGGAACTTGGCATCTTCTTTTGGGTCCTGTTTATTTTATTTATTTGAGTTTAGAATTTGAGTTTTATTACAGTAAAAAATTCTCATAAAGAATCACATTTAACTTTTTTACTACAATAAAAAGTTCTCACATAAAATTAAATCTCAATTCAAATTAAAAACTCAAATTAGTGAAGTGAACGGCCCTTCTGGTTGGTTACTGGTTAGGATTTGCAACCATCACATTAGAATATACACACACACACGTAGGGTGTTGCTACATTCTATTCGGATTGAGGATTATGCACGTAATAGGTAGAAGGTAAAAAAAATGTAACCTTATATTTAACGTTAAATATAATATGACAGTTATTTAAAGTTGACTATGTTATACACTTATACCTTTTTAACGTGTGTATATATATATATATATATATATATATATATTTATGTATGTATATGAGGCAAAATTATCGCAACACCATTAATAGAAACACGACGGTTGACTCCATCGATCTATTGACCTCATACTGTAAGAATTACTTTATATTCATATGTGGTGTCCGTTATTACTTGTGTCCTATAACATTAGTAAAAGAAAAATTAGTGTCTAGCTCTCTTCGGAATTTCTTTTTAGAGTAATGTTGTTGGGCAGATATAGTGCTTAACATTACTCATTAATACTAATAGAATGTGAATCTCACAGCATGAGATTTACAGGTAGAGTCCACCTTCTATTAATAGTAATATTTAGTCCCAATAGTGCTCTTAAATTTTTTTTCATCGGAGCCACAAAAAATATCTAAATAGATTCTTTTTTGCCGATAAGCTCCAAACAATGACCTTTGCAGTTGTATTTTGTATGGGGTAAGCATTGCTAGAAAAGGCTTAACAGTGGCACCATTACTTTCGGAGCATCCGTATTCCTTCTCCCTACCCTCAAAGAACTTTCCATGGTAGACATCGTAACCCATTGCCAAGACTTTGTTGGGTATCGCTAATATAGAAGAAAGAACTTTTCATGATAGGGTTATTTTATAAGTAGTACGTATTTTTGAATGTTGAATATGAAAAACAAAACTTAATACATTGGGCCAGATATCCTTGGCGCCTCATGGCTGGCCATTAGATTTCTGGCACCAGCAGCGGGACCATGAGATCCTAGGAGCTTTTTTTTATGGTGGCTACGTTGAAAGTGTTTGTTGGGGGGCGGGTTTCGTCACCTGTTTGGGATTGGGTGGCAGTGGACTTGGTCGTTGGCTCGGAGGGTCCAAAGATCCTTGTTCTCTGAGGATTTTGTCATGCTGCGTCGCTTTCCACACGCCGATCCAATGATGGTTCGAGTGTGGCTTTTCTTCTTTCTTGTTGTGGTGTTCTCTTGGTTCTTGTCGGCCATGGAAACTGATGGTGCCATTGGAGGCTTCTGCGTATCTTCGGAGGCTTTATTTTGTTTCCCAAAAGGCTATGTTTTTTCCACAGTTTATGCAGCATTTTGGTTTATTGAACTGTTTTCATTCAAAATGTGTAATAATAGAGGTGTCTCCCCACTCTCCGAGGTCAGTAGTGTGTTTTGTCTGCTTGATTTATTTCTATACAGTGGTGGTGTGTGACCTTGGTGTTATGAGTCTCTTTATCTCGATCAACCGGAAGTCTCCATAGAGGTGTTATTGAAAGAGCCATTTGTGTGCTAGAAGTTTGGTGTCCTTTTCAGTTTCCGATTAGCAGAACTTAGTACTCGTTACTCCCCCTTTGGCGTTTCATTTGAAATTACTACTGGATCTAATCTTTTGTCGGAATCGAATCGAGTCTCCAGCTTGTATCTCAGAGTCAATCATGTCAACATTAGTGTTTGCAAGTTTCTATTTTTGAGTTGAAATGAAAATTTCCCTTTAAAAAAATACATATTTGGGAATGAACTTTTATAAACATAACCTTATTATTTTTAACATTGTTACATCCACATGGGAGAAAACAACTATTCTTGTGAATTGAAAGGTTTGTAGGTGAAGTATATAAAGATTTGGTTACAAATGACAAAAGAGAATAACTAATGTCATAAGTTAATAACAGTTTCTAACTAGCTTGTTCAATAGTAACTCAATCCTCCAAGCCAAATTTTCCACTAAAAAATATTATTAAATAAGAAAATTGATGAAATACAAAATAAAAGTAGTAGATCCACTCTAAGTAATAAAAAATTAAGAGTATACGAACCATTAAAGTAATTAAAAAGAAAAAATATACGGATTAAATACTAATTTAGATCTTATTTATTTTATCAATTTGAGTTTTATTACACTAAAAATTTTCTAAAAATAATTACATTTAACATTTTATTATAATAAAAAAATTTACATAAAATTATATATTTATTTAAATTAACAAAATGTAAATTAACTTAGTTTGCTAACATGTGAAGATTGTCAGAGCAGAACATCAGCCTGAAGAAGCTTTAGAAAGGTATAAGAACATTGTTTTAATATATATATACCTGACTATGTTGTTGGAGAGATCTCCGTAGTTGTTGGAGAGATCTCCGTAGTTGTTGGCTTGTTGATTTGGAAGGCAGGCAGGTTGACTTCCCATAGTTGTTGGCTTGTTGATTTGGAAGGCAGGCAGGTTGACTTCCCATAGTTGTTGGCTTGTTGATTTGGAAGGCAGGCAGGTTGACTTCTATGTCTCTTCTTTGACTGATATGAATAAATGACTGGTCAGGAAAAAATAATTCCAACGTGAAATAGAAGGTGTAATGCACATACAGTAAAGCTGTGGTTACTGAAAAAAAAAAAAAAAAAAAATTATATATATATATATATATATTGAAAAAGTTAGGAATAGTCTTTGGTCCGGGCTATTACTTTTCGCCGGATTGGTTAGACAATTGATCTGCAACCGTTAATGAAATTGAGTGGCCAGATATTTTGCAAGTAGTTTATGATTTCGTTTATTTTATAAATTTATATTTAAAATTTAATTTTATTACAATAAATTTTTTAAAAAATAATCACATTTAATTTTATTATAATAAAAAATTTAGTATAAAATTATAATTTAATTTAAATTAACGAATTAAAAAAACTTATAAATTTCAAAGTTTATTAAAATAAGCTGTGCATGAGAAAAGAAGCCTAGGTATATAGGATAACCTATAGGGGCAGAGCTGTCCAAGGACGAGTGGGGGCGGCTTTTTTGAAAATAAAATTTGACCCCTTAAAAAATTACACTTTTTAGTTTCACCCCATTAAAATTTTATTTTTTTATACATCTCCCCATTAAATTTTACTTTTTAAGAAATTTATTTCTACATTTTTATACAATTTTGCTCTTTTTACTGATGAACAATTCTAATATGTATTATGATTTATATATAGGAGCTTTTTATGGTATTTTTTTATTTCTATACCATGCATTTTGAGATTAAAAAATATATACGGTCAGTATAAATATAGTCAGCTGCAAAATATAATATTGCATAATTTTTTTTTATCATTTTAAGTATAAAAATGAAAAATACCTTTTATAATAGGATATCTTTATTAGTTTAATCAAAATCATATTAAAATAAAAATATGCACAATAAATATTTAGTTTTTTTTTTCACATTATCAAATTCTTTATGTATTTGAGAGTTCTTGAAAGCTACAATATTACAATTTCTTTTTGTATATTTTTTATTTTTTATTTTTTAAAATATAGAATAATATTTCTTTCCTGTTGAGATTGAAGGCTAGCTCTGCCTACGATAATCAGTAAAGCACATTAAAAAAAAAAAAAAAAAAAAAAAAAAAAAAAAAAATTACTTGGAAAAGTATAATGACACCTGGTGGTATATCGTTGTTTCTCTATCTGAGCTGCAACTTGTCATGTAACAACATGTTTCCAGTGGTTTATGTCATCTATATCAATACTTGACCAGAGTTGCAAATATTGCACTTTGTTTTTTTGATAATTTGTAAATATTGCACTTGTTTTCGAACTCATTTTTTTTAGTTCATATCTTTGAGGCAAGATTACACGTCTACTAGACCCTACTTCGATTGGTTTCTTCTTTTGTTATGTAAGATTATTTACATCAATTATTGCCGCTCCTCACCGCTCCATCTTATGACTTTTTTTTTTTCAATGGTTAAGAGTATTTAAAATGTACTCAAAACTAACCATTCTATTCTGATTCTATTATAATGTTTTTCTCTCATAAATAATTTAAACTAAAAATATTTTTTATAATAGTTGTCTCATAAAATTCCTATTAATAAATTAAAATCGCTAACTTAAACGCATAAACTAAATGGGCCTAAATACTTTTTTTTAGGATGCATGCACATGATGTATATTTTTATTGCAGCCTAATTTTTCCCTCTGAAGCACCTTCGAGGAACTTTTAATGTCAGTTTAACGATATACAAGTTTTACAATATACCATAGTCATGAATTGGATTCAACATATTGAACATTGATCCATGTTAGAAACTTGGAAATTTGGTTTACATAACGATCATTAAGTACTGGAACATATTTGAAACTATAAATCCCCTTCTCTTTTCTCTCCCTTTTTATTCTTCATTTTAATTGTACTTTTTACAAGATATATTGAAACCCCGAGATTTTATATTGAGTGAACCACTATAAATTTTTGTTTTCATTTATTTTTTCGCACTTTATGTTCTCGTTCTAGCGCTATATCGACTCCGATCGACTCACCAACGCGATCGACACTCACAGCGGCCTTTAACCCTCTAAACAAAGTTAATTGTAGAATCCGACCTCAACATAATTCATCTAAGTTGTTACATTAAGATTTAATGATGTTAAATTTATGTGAGAAATTATTATTTTGTAAGAACGACCATCTATTATTCCTACAAATTTCTTACTATTTCTCTGTTGTCCTTGTCATTGTTAGTAACTAAATCAATTAAATTCAATATTATTCTAATTATTAAATGTGATATTGTATAATAGTTTCACGATAAGTATATTGGATCTTGTATAGTATTATTGTAATAAGTACTATTATAACCTACCGTGACGCATTATGCTTCGTAGTACTTAAATGATGTGGAATTTCATTTATCTCATGCATAGAGTATGGCACTCTTTATTTACATTGCACGTTTATACGACTTCATTTCACCATTCTTTTTTAACTATATATGCAGTTTTAAGTGTTCAACTTACTTGTTATTTTAAATACAGAAAATTGGACCGTTCATTTCACCAATTTGAGTTTAGAATTTGAGTTTTACTACAGTAAAAAATTTTCAGAAACAGTCACATCTAATTTTTTTACTACAGTAAAAAACTTTCATATAAAATCACATCTCATAATGTATAATGACATTCCGAATCTATTATCCAGATGTTCAACAATTCAACCACTCACTCTACCTTCTAAACAAAATCCTCAGCATAGCATAACTAGAAATACAAATGTATAATGACACCATATAGCATACAACATTGATATCCAATAAAAAAGAAAATCGTTACAATTCTATCCATAAACATAATAATATGTCTCAGGATCTATTCACTTAATTAA
Source organism: Morus indica (assembly GCA_029231665.1). Classification (NCBI taxonomy): domain Eukaryota; kingdom Viridiplantae; phylum Streptophyta; class Magnoliopsida; order Rosales; family Moraceae; genus Morus; species Morus indica. The sequence goes on from JACAGA010000014.1 coordinate 13,034,948, forward strand.
TTTGAATTTATAATTTAAATTAACATGTGATTTTATGTGAGAATTTTTTACTGTAATAAAAATATTAAATGTAATTATTTTTAAAAAATTTTTATTAAGTAAAATTTAAATTTTAAACTTAAATTGTGAAAGTGATCGGGCCTCCATTATTCATTGCTTTCAACTGAATGCTACAACATGTGTGCGTATTTATACATTGTCGTTTATGTAACAATCTTAAAGCACGTTACTTCATTATTAAATATCTGTTATATGACAATCTTGCCCTTCAAGCTGCTTCCAACTGATACTGAAATTCAACCTAACATGTCAACACATCACTCAAAGTCAAACAAAGTGGCATACTTAGGCTGTGCTCCAGTAGCGGCACTGGAGACGTTACCCAACTATTTATCCTCAGAAAACCAAAAAAAAAAAAAAAAAAAACAGAGAAAAAAACAGTGGCCGTCATGAGTAGTACCCATATTCTGGTCTTCCCATTCCCTGCGCAGGGGCACATGATACCCCTCCTGGACTTCACCGATAAGATCATCAGGTCCCGCAACGCCGGCGAAATCACCATCACCATCCTCGTCACCCCCAAAACCCTCCCTCTCCTCAACCAAATCCTGTCCGTACACCCCTCCATCCAAACCCTAGTCTTGCCTTTCCCTTCCTCCTCTTCCATTCCCGTCGGCGCAGAAAACGCCAAAGATTTGAAACCCACTTCCGCCCTCGCTATGATCCGGGCCGTCGGTGGGCTCCATGACCCCCTGATCAAATGGTTCCGGTCCCACCCCTCGCCACCCGTCGCCATCCTGTCGGATATGTTCCTCGGCTGGACCCACCGCCTCGCCGCCGATCTGGGCATTCGCCGTATCGTATTCTCTCCGTCGGGGGCTCTGGCTTTGTCGGTCATGTTCTCGATGTGGCGAGATTTGCCCACCAGACGCGACCCCAACGATCAAAACGAGGTCGTTTCGTTCGGTGGCGTTCCGAATTGTCCGAAATACCCTTGGTGGCAGCTTTCCCCGCTGTACCGGAGCTACGTTGGGGGAGACCCAGACGGGGAATTTTTCAGAGACTGGTTTCTTGACAACTTGGCGAGCTGGGGACTCGTCGTCAACTCGTTTGGTGATCTAGAAGGGGTTTACTTGGACCATCTGAGGAAGGAAACGGGCCATACTCGTGTTTGGGCTGTTGGGCCCGTGAAGCCCATTGAGCAATCTGGGCCCACTACGAGAGGTGGGCCTAGTTCAGTTTCTGCTGACAGCATAACATCTTGGCTCGACAAGTGTGATGATCGCAAGGTTGTGTACGTTTGCTTTGGCAGTCTAGCCGTGTTGAGCAACGATCAAATGGAGGCGTTGGCTTTGGGGTTGGAGAGAAGTGGGGTCCGTTTTGTGTGGTCGCTCAAGGAGCCGACGGAAGCACACGTGGAGGGTGGCTACGGGAGGGTCCCGCAGGGGTTCGAAGATCGTGTGGCGGGGAGGGGCCTAGTCATAAAAGGGTGGGCCCCGCAGGTGTTGATATTGAACCATAGGGCCGTGGGTGCGTTCTTGACTCATTGCGGGTGGAACTCGGTGCTAGAATCGGTCATGTCGGGCGTGCCAATGCTAGCTTGGCCCATGGGAGCCGACCAATTCATAAACGCGACATTATTGGACCAATTGAAGTTGGCAATTAGAGTGGGTGAAGGAGATCGAAATGTTTCTGATTCGGTCGATTTGACTCGAGTTTTGGTGGAATCAGTTAGGGATGATGACCGAGCTGAGAGGCAAAGTGCTAAGCAATTGCGTGAAGCGGCACTTCGAGCCACGGTAGATGGTGGTAGTTCAGTCAAGGATGTCGAGTCCTTTATTGCTCATTTGGTTGCACTTGGAGCTGCTACTTGTAAGTAAAGCTCTGTTTTTTTTTTTTTTTTTTTTTTTTTTAAGCTAATGAGAATAAAAAGGGGAAAGAATGCAGTTTAAATTAGTAGCAAGCCACTTATATAAGCAAAATGAGGTTTAATAAGAATTTACAGCTAAATTATGTATGCGACCATAATCATGTTATTTGGAGTTTGTAAAAAAAAAGAAAAGAAAGGGTTTGTGACTTTCTTATCGACCGTATGACTAATCATATTATTTGGAGTTTCATGTTAAAATTGTAAAAGTTAGCAATGTGTAACTCGTATGTCTGTTTGTAAGGAACTAATATTACTTATCAATATCAACACAAATGCCATCATTAGAAGGGTACTTCTATATGCTAGGAATCCTGTTGTAGTCTTGGATTAAATTTTCATGAGACTAATCTATAAATGAGAATAGTTTTATATCGCACGGAACAAATTTTTTATTGAAATATTTTTATGTGTTTTTATAATCATAATAATTCATTCTTAATATGGAATAGAGCATGTTTTGGATAATTATGTTTATGTGAATTAATAAATGCATGTATATTAAATATTGGGTTATAATGGGATGAAAACTCGTTTATTAACTAGTTTGAAGCTCATAATCTCCTTATGTTATAAGTACTTTGATTTGCTCGCTAAGTCAAATAACCTCTATAGTATAATGAGTAATTATATTTACACTCATAAATTTTATAGATGCCTCCTGTAATTAGTAATCACCTAATAAATGTTGAAAAGAACATTTACTTTTATTATTTCATAATATCTAATATAACCCTCTCATATTCTCACTTTAATTATGATATTGATATAATTTATAAAATAATATATCCGTCCCTAAATAATAACATAATTACTTTTTTTTTTGTTTTGTTTTTTGCCCTGAAGGTGTATTCATCACTCCTCTTACCTTTATTGCATCGAAAAAATCACTAAATTTGTACATGCTTCTATAAAAATTAAAAAAAAAAAAGAAAAAAAAATATCGGATACATATCCAATTGATGCTTATTAACGTTATCGTTTCTTCTCTAGAATAATACTAGTGGATTATCCGTGCCCTTGCATGGATATATAATAGTTTAATTAATAGTAATTTAAATGAAAAAATATATGAAAACACACATATATATGTTTATAGGTCGCTGTCAATTGGCATATATATAATAAGTTAAATACAAATTACCTGATTTTAATGTATTGTCTATGTTAATAAATTTATTGTAAATAAATCTAAAATATTTACAACGTGCGAATGAAACACTCAAAAACTTATTTATATTGTTATAAAGCCCACGTTTGTATTTGAGAGCATTAGACACAACTTGAGTGTCTATCGCACACAAATACTATTCAATTCTGTATTCAATGAAACAATAAATCTGCTTCAAATAAGCGTAATACATTAAAGATTTGTATCATTAATAAATACAATATATACTAAAGTTGCGGAACAGAAAAAGAAAAAAAAGCATTATTTACAATACATTTACAGTAATATTCAAATAATATACATATTTTATATTTATACAGCTCTACTCTTGTATGTGAAATTTTCATTTAGTGATAAATCGTAATAACATTGTTCCATCTTCAAATGTTGGATATTGTATGGAAGCAACAAACATTGTTTATACATTGTTTAATTTCACATAAAAATGTCCTCTGCATCGAAAGAAAAGGTAGAAGGAGGTATAAAAATAAGAAAACTCAACCAATCACTCTACCTCCGAAACAAAATCCTCAGCATATCATAACTAGAAATACACATTTGTAATGACACCATATAGGATACAACACTCATATCCAATAATAAAAAAAAAAATAATAATCGTTACACTTCTATCCATATAATAGTATATCAATTACTCATTGCTTTCAACTAAATGCTATGTTGTGTGCGTATTTATGCATTGTCGTTTATGTGACGCATTTTGGTTTCTTAAAGTACGTTACTCCATTATTAAATATTTGTTACAGGACAATTTTGCCTTTCAAGCGTTTATAGGGTCTGTTTGTTTTTTATCTCATTTCCGTTTTTCATCATTTTCGATGCAAAAAACGGAAATGGTTCCCAAAAAACGCGTTTGGCAAAAAAATAATCAGAAAACGGAAATGAAATCAGTTTCGTCGTTTTGCGGAAAATTGAAAACGGGAAAAACCTGTTTTCGTTTTTCCCTTTTCATTGTCTGTTTCTCTCTTCTTCTTTCTTCTTCTTTCTTCTTCCTCGATCATCCTCCGAGCTTCTTCCTCCGAGTCCCGCCGTTTGCTTCTCACCGGAGCACCACCGTTCGCCGGAGCACCACCGTTGATGTGATCTGGTTTTTTATGATATTTTTTTTCTTTTTTCCCTGGATGCCCCCAGCAGGGGGCTGAAATCAACCCCAGTGGGGGGCTGAATTACTCTTTGCTTTCAACTAAATGCTATATTGTGTGCGTATTTATGCATTGTCGATTATGTGACGCATTTTGATTTCTTAAAGTACGTTACTTTATTATTAAGGGTCCGTTTAGTTCATAAATTTAAATTATGTAATTAAAATTATTTTTAATTTATATATATTTTTTATAAAAAAAATACTATAATAAATCATAATTCGAATAAAAAGTGAATCTACCGTACGGATAGTAAATATCTGTTATATGACACAATTTTGCCTTTCAAGCGTTTATAGTATCTACTTCCAACCTGACAATAATTGAAATTCAACCTAACGTGTCATCATATCACTAACAATCAGCCCGATGCATCAAACAGAAGTCAAACAAAGTGGCATACTTAGGTTGTATAAACAATTTCAATATTGGTGTCGCTCCAGTAGCGGCACTGGAGATGTTACCCAACTATTTGTCCTAAAAAAACCAAAAAAAAAAAAAAGAGAACAGTGGCCGTCATGAGTAGTACCCATATTCTAGTCTTCCCATTCCCTGCGCAGGGGCACATGATACCCCTCCTGGACTTCACCGATCAGATCATCAGGTCCCGCAACGCCGGCGAAATCACCATCACCATCCTCGTCACCCCCAAAAACCTCCCTCTCCTCAACCAAATCATGTCCGTACACCCCTCCATCCAAACCCTAGTCTTGCCTTTCCCTTCCTCCTCTTCCATTCCCCTCGGCGTAGAAAACGCCAAAGATTCCACTTCCCACCTCGCTATGATGCGGGCCGTCGGTGGGCTCCATGACCCCCTGATCAAATGGTTCCGGTCCAACCCCTCGCCACCCGTCGCCATCCTGTCGGATATGTTCCTCGGCTGGACCCACCGCCTCGCCGCCGATCTGGGCATTCGCCGTATCGTATTCTCTCCGTCGGGGGCTCTGGCTTTGTCGGTTATGTTCTCGATGTGGCGAGATTTGCCCACCAGACGCGACCCCAACGATGAAAACGAGGTCGTTTCATTCGGTGGCGTTCCGAATTGTCCGAAATACCCTTGGTGGCAGCTTTCCCCGATGTACCGGAGCTACGTTGGGGGAGACCCAGATGGGATATTTTTCAGAGACTGGTTTCTTGACAACTTGGCGAGTTGGGGACTTGTCGTCAACTCGTTTGGTGATCTAGAAGGGGTTTACTTGGAGCATCTGAGGAAGGAAATGGGCCATACTCGTGTTTGGGCTGTTGGGCCCGTGAAGCCCATTGAGCAATATGGGCCCACGACGAGAGGTGGGCCTAGTTCAGTTTCTGCTGACAGCATAACATCTTGGCTCGACAAGTGTGATGATCTCAAGGTTGTGTACGTTTGCTTTGGCACTCAAGCCGTGTTGAGCAACGATGAAATGGAGGCGTTGGCTTTGGGGTTGGAGAGAAGTGGGGTCCGTTTTGTATGGTCGGTCAAGGAGCCGGCAGAAGCACACGTGGAGGGTGGCTACGGGAGGGTCCCGCGGGGGTTCGAAGATCGTGTGGCGGGGAGGGGCCTAGTCATAAAAGGGTGGGCCCCGCAGGTGTTGATATTGAACCATCGGGCCGTGGGCGCGTTCTTGACTCATTGCGGGTGGAACTCGGTGCTGGAATCGGTCACGTCAGGCGTGCCAATGTTAGCTTGGCCCATGGGAGCCGACCAATTCATAAACGCGGCATTATTGGACCAATTGAAGTTGGCAATAATAGTGTGTGAAGGGGAAGAAACTGTTCTTGATTCGGTCGATTTAGCTCGAGTTTTAGTGGAATCAGTTAGGGATGATGACCGAACTGTGAGGCAAAGCGCTAAGCAATTGCGTGAAGCGGCACTTCGAGCCACGGTAGATGGTGGTAGTTCAGTTAAGGATGTCGAGTCCGTCATTGCTCATTTGGTTGCACTTGGTGCTGCTACTTGTACGTAAAGCACTCTTTTTTTTTTAAGCTAATGAGAATAAGAAGGGAAAAGAATGCAGTTTAAATTAGTAGCAAGCCACTTATATAAGCAAAATGAGGTTTAATAAGAATTTACAGCAAAATTATGTATGCGACCATAATTCAGCACTTTTTCTATTAAAAAAAAGGGGTTTTTGACTTTCTTATTGATTGGTGTTTTAGTTTTTTCGATTGTATGACTAATCATGTTATTTGGAGTTTCATAGTAGAATTGTAAAAGTTAGCTCATGTGTAACTCGCATGCCTGTCTGTAAGGAACAAATATTACTTACCAATATCAACACAAATGCCATCATTAAAAGGGTACTTCTATGCTAGGAATCCTGTTTTAGTCTTGGATTAAATTTTCATGAGCCTAATCTATAAATGAGAATAGTTTTATATAGTGCGTGACAAATTTTTTATTGAAATATTTTTTTGTGGACTTTCATTATCATAATAATTCATTCTTAATATGGAATAGAGTATGTTACGGATAATTACGCTTATGTGAATCAACAAATGTATGTATGTTAAATATCGGGTCATAATAGGTTGAAAACTCATTTATTAACTAACTTGAGGCTGATACTATGTTGTAAGTACTTTGATCTGCTCACCAGGTCAAATAACCTCTATAGCATAATGAGTAATTATGGCCCTGTTTATTTCGCTGATTCGAGTTTAGAATTTGAGTTTTGTTACAGTAAAAAGCTCTCACAAATAGTCACATCTAACTTTTTTACTACAGTAAAAAATTCTCACATAAAATCACATCTAAACTCAAATTAAAAACTCGAATCAACGAACTAAACGAGTCTTATATTTGCACCCACAAATTTTATAGATGTCCCCTATAATTAATACTCACCTAATAAATGTTGAAAAAATCTATACTTTTATGCTTATATGAATCAACAAATACATGTATATTAAATAGGGAGAAAGAGAGAAATAGGTTAAAACTTGAGATGAATTAAAATTATTAGGCCAATAGTTTACATAAGTTAATAAATAGGCCAAATTACTATTTTCGTTCATAACTTGTCTGATTATGATCCATAACTTGACAAGTTATCGTCCATAATTGTCCATAACTTGTCTGATTATGAACCATAACTTGATAAGTTTGTTTATAACTTATCTGGTTATAAACCATAACTTGACAAATTATGGCCTATTAATTTCTATAACTAAAAATTGGCCTATATACTTTCTTAAACTTTTTATATTTGCTTATTTTCTACAATTTCTCTATTAAATATCAGATTATAATATGATGAACACTCGTTTATTAACCAACTTGAGGCCCATAGTCTTCATATCTCGTAAGTACTTAAATATGCTCACCAGATCAAATAACCTCTATAGCATTATGAGTAATTATATTTGCACCCACAAATTTTATAGATGTCCCCTATAATTAATACTCATTCAATAAATATTGAAAAAAAATCTATACTTTTTTAGATATTATTTCATAATACCTAATTCAAGTCTCATACCCCCACTTTAATTATGATATTGATTTAATTTATAAAATAATATATCCATCCCTTAAGAAATAATAACATAATTCCTTTCCTTTTAACCATTAATGTTGTGTTCCTTTTTAAAATTATTGTAATTCATCAATCTTTTTTTTTTTTTTTTTCTTTTTTACCTTTATTCATCACTCTTCCTACCTTTATTGCATCGGAAAAATCTCTAAATTTGTACCTGGTTCTATAAAAATTTAAAAAGAAAAAAAAAAAAAAATCTCGGTTACATATCCTATTGATGGTTATTAACGTTATGGTTTCTTCTCTGGAATAATATGTTGTTGCTAGTTTGTGATTAAAGGTTGAATGTATTGAGGAAATCCATTCGCAGAGTTATCTCCAATGTTATCATCTTTCATTGTTAGAAACAAAGTACAAAATAGAGTAAATATCATAAACTAATGCCAAAAAGAGTTATAATTATAAAAATAATCAAAATAATAATTAATCACCCCAACGAACATTAATCTTATATAGAGACGAAGGTTGCATGCATGTCCATAATTGTTTCTTCGAGAGGAGAGAAAAAGAAAAAAAAAAAAAAAAAAAAAAAAAAAAAAAGCCTTGCTGCCGAAGCAGAGTTTGAATTATAAGAAAATCCTCAAAGAACTATCATAAGAAACAACAAACAGAAAACAAAAGAAAAATCGTAACTCTAAAGAAATTAAAATAGCAGAAATACATACTTAGTATTTTTTGACTTTTCAAGGAACATGCTTTTTATTTTTATTTTTGAGTTAGAACCTCCATTGAAATTTTCAAAGAACATGAAATTAATGTTAATAAAGACATGGGGTTATTTTTGCATTCCCCTAAAAAATATTTTCTAATTATAGTAATATGGGTGCATGTTTTTTTTTTTTTTTTTTGAAAAGAATACTTTTCTATCAATAGTTAATGTGGGTATAATGGACGTGGATGTTATTTTAATGTAGACGTTCATAAGTTCAAATTTGAAAAACAAAGACCAAACTGTAGATCTTATAATCATTTACGCGTCTCTCTCATTTCAAATAAGAACCTTATCATCATATTTGTATAAAGTCTCACCCTTCCACATAAACACAGTCTCACCCTTCCACATAAACATGACAACAAAGATTCTTAGTAGGGCCGGCAATATAGGTCACGACACGACAATACGACTCAAAAACGACACGAATTTTATGGGTTAAGGTTGAGAGAAAAGAGGTTCGGGTTAGAATCAAGTCGACCTAAAATTGACACGAAAAACACGGGTCAATTTCAGGTTGAACCCGCCTAACCCGAACACGACACGAAACTCGTAAAAAACTAAAAAGCACATATATTTTTCATTTCATATTTTAAATTTTATTATGAACTTGTGATATCATGATAGTTATACTCAAAATCTTTTACTATTATTTGCTTAATTTCAATGAATGTTATTATAATTTAATGTGTTATGAATTTTAAGTTATTTCTAATATGTAAAAAACTAAATAAAAATATACAATTTTCGTGTCAATTTTAAGTTCGCGAGTCAATTTCGTGTCACGGGTCATTTTCAGATCAGGTCATGTCAACTCGTAAAGTGGTCGTGTCGTGTTCGTATTGCGGTTTTAAAAAAATTTCGTGTCACGTGTCGTGTTCAGGTTGACTATAAATTTAAAAAAAAAAATGATCAAAATACGATATGAATACAACACGTGACACGAATTGTCACTCTTATTTCTTGCTCCTCTTATTTCTTAGCAAGCTTTTATTGCATTTAACGGAGCAACCAAGATATGGACAGGTAAGGAAACATTAATATGGGTGACTTGAGATTAGAGTACTGCACCGAATCAAGTATGATTTCTAATCAACACAAAAGTCAACTTCGTCGCCTAGTGGAAAATTCAAACTCAATAAGGAAGCCAGCAACAGATAAGTACGATTTTCTGTCCAGATCCTGTTTTGTAAGTGAGTGGCACCTTTAAAAGACGGCTTGGAGCAGTGCACTCGGAAGACGACTTCAATTCCTTTTTCAGAGGTTTCTTCGTCAACAATGGAGTGACGGCATCATTTTTGTTTTTAAGAGGCGAGAAGTTCAAATTTGGATGCTTTAAAGACGGAATGTTCTTAGGAGACGCCTCCTTGTCGGAAAAAACCAAAAGCAATAGCAATGTAGGAGCCTCATGAGAATGCAGACAAGATGACAATCATATCACTAAAAGTCAAACAAACTGTTATATGACAATCTTGCCCTTCAAGCGTTCATAGTATCTGCTTCCAAACTTACACTAATTGAAATTCAAGCAAAGTGGCATACTAGGCTGTGCTCCAGTAGCGGCACTGGAGACGTTACCCAACTATTTATCCTCAGAAAGCCAAAAAAAAAAAAAGAAAGAAAAAAACAATGGACGCCATGAGTAGTACCCATATTCTGGTCTTCCCATTCCCTTCGCAGGGGCACATGATACCCCTCCTGGACTTCACCGATCAGATCATCAGGTCCCGCAACGCCGGCGAAATCACCATCACCATCCTCGTCACCCCCAAAACCCTCCCTCTCCTCGACCAAATCCTGTCCGTACACCCCTCCATCCAAACCCTAGTGTTGCCTTTCCCTTCCTCCTCTTCCATTCCCCTCGGCGCAGAAAACGCTAAAGATTTGAAACCCACTTCCGCCCTCGCTATGATCCGGGCCATCGGTGGGCTCCATGACCCCCTGATCAAATGGTTCCGGTCCCACCCCTCGCCACCCGTCGCCATCGTATCGGATATCTTCCTCGGCTGGACCCACCGCCTCGCCGCCGATCTGGGCATTCGCCGGATCGTATTCTCTCCGTCGGGGGCTCTGGCTTTGTTGGTCTTGTTCTCGATGTGGCGAGATTTGCCCACCAGACGCGACCCCAACGATCAAAACGAGGTCGTTTCGTTCGGTGGCGTTCCGAATTGTCCGAAATACCCTTGGTGGCAGCTTTCCCCGCTGTACCGGAGCTACGTTGTGGGAGACCCAGACGGGGAATTTTTCAGAGACGGGTTTCTTGACAACTTGGCGAGCTGGGGACTCGTCGTCAACTCGTTTGGTGATCTAGAAGGGGTTTACTTGGACCATCTGAGGAAAGAAATGGGCCATACTCGTGTTTGGGTTGTTGGGCCCGTGAAGCCCATTGAGCAATCTGGGCCCACTACGAGAGGTGGGCCGAGTTCAGTTTCTGCTGACAGCATAACGTCTTGGCTTGACAAGTGCGATGATCACAAGGTTGTGTACGTTTGCTTTGGCAGTCAAGCCGTGTTGAGCAACGATCAAATGGAGGCGTTGGCTTTGGGGTTGGAGAGAAGTGGGGTCCGTTTTGTGTGGTCGCTCAAGGAGCCGACGGAAGCACACGTGGAGGGTGGCTACGGGAGGGTCCCGCACGGGTTCGAAGATCGTGTGGCGGGGAGGGGCCTAGTCATAAAAGGGTGGGCCCCGCAGGTGTTGATATTGAACCATCGGGCCGTGGACGCGTTCTTGACTCATTGCGGGTGGAACTCGGTCCTGGAATCGGTCATGTCGGGCGTGCCAATGCTAGCTCAGCCCATTGCAGCCGACCAATTCATAAACGCGACATTATTGGAGCAATTGAAGTTGGCAATAAGAGTGTGTGAAGGGGATCGAACTCTTTCTGATTCGGTCGATTTGGCTCGAGTTTTGGTGGAATCAGTTAGGGATGATGACCGAGCTGAGAGGCAAAGCGCTAAGCAATTGCGAGAAGCGGCACTTCGAGCCACGGTAGATGGTGGTAGTTCAGTCAAGGATGTCGAGTCCTTTATTGCTCATTTGGTTGCACTTGGAGCTGCTACTTGTAAGTAAAGCGCGTTTATTTATTTATTTATTTATTTTTATTTTTTTTAAGCTAATGAAAATAAAAAGGGAAAAGAATGCAGTCTAGTAGCAAGACACTTATGTAAGCAAAATAAGGTTTAATAAGAATTTACAGCTAAATTATGTATGCGACCATAATTCAGTACTTTTTCTATAAAAAAAATAAAGGGTTTGTGACTTTCTTATTGATTGGTATTTTAATTTTTCCGATTGTACGACTAATCATGTTATTTGGAGTTTCATGATAGAATTGTTGAAGTTAGCTCATGTGTAACTCGTATGTCTGTGTGTAAGGAACTAATATTACTTATCAATATCAACACAAATGCCATCATAAAGGGGTACTTCTCTGCTGGCAATTCTGTTTTAGTCTTGGATTAAATTTTCATGAGACTAATCTATAAATGAGAATAGTTTTATATCGCGTCACATATTTTTTATTGGAATATTTTTATGTAGACTTTTATAATCATAATAATTCATTCTTAATATTAAATATAAAATGTTATGGATAATCATGCTTTTGTGAATCAACAAATGCATCTATGTTAAATATTGAGTCATAATGGGATGAAAACTCGTTTATTAATTAGCTTGAGGCTTATAATCTCCCTACGTGATAAGTACTTTGATCTGCTCACCAGGTCAAATAACCTCTATAGCATAATGAGTAATTATATTTGCACCCACAAATTTTATAGATGTCCCCTATAATTAATACTCACCTAATAAATGTTGAAAAAAATATATACTTTTATGTTTATGTGAATCAACAAATGTGTGTGTTAAATATCAGGTGATAATAGGATGAACACTCATTTATTAAATAGTTTGAGACCCATGGTCTCCCTATCTCGTATGTACTTAGATATGCTCACCAAGTTAAATAGCCTCTCTAGCATAATGAGTAATTATATTTGCACCCACAAATTTTATATATGTCACCTATAATTAATATTCATTTAATAAATGTTGAAAAAAATCTATACTTTTTTAGATATTATTTCATAATACCTAAGTTAACCCTAAAATCTATATCTAATTTAACGCTCTCATATTCCTACTTTGTTTATGATATTGATTTAATTTATAAGATAATATATCCATCCCTTAAGAAATAATAACATAAATCCTTTCCTTTTAACCATTAATGTTATGTTCCTTTTATAATTATTGTGATTCATCAATCTTTTTTTTTTTCTTTTTTTACCTTTAATCACCCCAACGAACATTAATCTTATATAGAGACGAAGGTTGCATGCATGTCCATAATTGTTTCTTCGAGAGAGAGAGAGAGAGCCTTGGTGCCGAAGAAGAGTTTGAATTATAAGACCATCCTCAAAGAACTATCATAAGAAACTACAAACAGAAAATAAAAGAAAAATCGTAACTCTAAAGAAATTAAAATATCAGAAATACATACTTAGTATTTTTTGACTTTTCAAGAAACATGCTTTTTATTTTTATTTTTGAGTTAGAACCTCGATTGAAATTTTTAAAGAAATGAAATTAATGTTAATAAAGACATGGGATTATTTTTGCATTCCCCTAAAAAATACTTTCTAATTATAGTAATATGGGTGCATGTTTTTATTTATTTATTTGAAAAGAATAGTATTTCTATCAATTGTTAATGTGGGTATAATGGACATCGATGTAATTTTACACTATGTTTGGTAGGAAGGAAAGAAGATAGGGTAGAAAGAAAATATGAAAGTGATAGAAAGTAGCAATGATGGAAAGGAAATTGATTTTCTTTTATGTTGTTTAGTATAAAAAGATGGAAAGAAAGTGAACTTACCTTCACTTGTTTGGTATTGAAAGTTAAATTGGGAGGAAAGAAAAAATCTTACTTGTAAATTACTTTTATACCCTTAAATTTTTTGCTTGGATGTTGATAGAGAAAATGATAATTTAGTAACTTTGCTCACTTTAATGAGTTGTCCCCATTTTCAATCCAATTTTCTGTCCACTTGTGGAAAGAAAAAAAATAGTGGGACCTACAGGTATTATTTTTCACTATATTTTCTCTTCCTTTCTCTTTTCTCTCCTACCAAACAACCTTCATTTTCATTTTCCCTCCTAAAATCCCTCCACCTTCTTCCTTTCTTCTACTTTTCTTTCCTACCAAACATACTCAATGTAGGTAGATTATGATTTGGTGGGGACATTCATGAATCTTGAAAAATGCAAATTTAAGGGAAGTTTTATAGACACCTCAAGATTTTATTAAAGCGCCTCAATATATTTAAAAATTCTAATTATTTTCTTTTTAAAATTAAAATCCTTTATAATTTCACAAATATCGTCATATACACCCCATACTTTTTTACTCTTAAAAAACGGTTTCTTAAAAGATTTACTTTCCTTATTTTTTTGGTTGAATCTTTTCCTTATTAAAAAGAAAAGAAAAGAAAAAAAAAAACTTCCATTGAATCTTTCTTCTCCACGTTTTGTTTTATTGAAGTTGTTGGTTTTGATTTTTGGTTTTTAATTATATTTTGCATGACGAAGAAGATGAACGCATTGAGAATGTTTAGTCAAATCCTGAAACTATGATGAATGATGATGATAATAGCAGAGTTTAGTCACGTGAACATAATCAAGAAATTTGAAAAAAAAAAAAAAGTAATTACAAATTGTTAAAATAAAACAAGCAAATAGGAAAGACAAGGAAAAAAAAAGTCGTTACAACCAAAAAAAAAAAAAAAATGAAACCGTTTAAGTTCGAATAAAAATAGCAAAAAGGAAAGAAAAAAAAAAGGTTCAAGTTTAGGGAAAAAAAAAAACGTTCAAGTCGTATATCACCTAAAAATAAAGAAAAAATAAATCTTTTTAAGAAACAAAATTTTAAAAATAGCAAAGAATAAGGGTATTTTTGAAACTATAAGAGATTTTAATTTTAAAAACAGAATAATTAGAATTTTTAAATATGTTGGGGGTGTCTTAATAAAATCTTAGGGTGACTAAGACCTCGTTCACTTCGTAGATTCGAGTTTTCAATTCGAGTTGAGATGTGACATTTTCTGAGAGCTTTTTATTGTAGTAGAAAATTTTAATGTGACATTTTCTGAGAGCTTTTTATTATAAAAACCTAAAGCTAAAAACTCAAATCGGTGAAATGAATAAGACCTAAAATTTCACTCTAGCCTACCTATACATAAATAAGTCCATTATCTTGTTGAGTTAAACACTTTATGGGCTTGTTATTTGGCATGATTGAAATTGTATATATGAGAAAAAATATTATAATAAAAAATTAAATTTAAATTTTTATGAGAAAAAATACTATAATAATATGACTTGAGTTATTAAATGAGCATACGCTATATTTTAAAGGGTCATGTGTGAGTTAAGGTTGAGTGGGTGGTGCTAGTATGCGTGGAGAGGTTAGGTAGGAGAAGAGCTCTATCACCCTCTTACAGAATTCGATACTGACTCGATGACGGCACCGACGCTTTTGACAGGAAACTGCCAATCAATTTATTTTTCGTGATATGTCTTAAACACTAAATAGAAGTTATTAATTTCATCAATTAGTATAGAGCATCATATTTTAATTATAAGATTGCGGGTTTCAAAAATTTAAGTTTTGACTTTTTTGATTTAGCTCAAATCAATGTTATGCGATGTGCTGAGCATATATATATATATATATATATATATATATATATTTCGTTTTAAGTGTTGGTGTTATTATGTGTCGTACAGATTTTGCTAGTTTCGTGCTTGAATTAAAAGACAAAACAAATTTACGAATCTTGTTTTTCCGCTCAAGTGAATGTTTATTAAGGTAACAGAGTTCAAATACATGTCGTGGATGATAGATTTCTTGAGTTTTATGAACCGGTTTGGCCTATTTTATTATTATTCTGAAGCTTGAAAAATGGAGAAAATGAGCCCGTTTAATTTGTTGATTTCAGTTTTTAATTTGAGTTGAGATGTGATTTTATGTGAGTTTTTTTACTGTAATAAAAAAATTAAATGTGACTGTTTGTGAGAGTTTTTCATTATAATAAAACTTAAATTTTAAACTCAAATCAACGAAATAAATGAAGTCTGAGTTAAAGTAGCTAACCAACATTTAGCCAAGTAGGGGTAATATGCTGAGGGATCATAATTTTTATAATTTAATAGGAATGTTTCAGTTGTCAAAAGTTTGATAGAATCTCCGATTTATTACAGGGAAAAGTCGTCAAATTTTATACGGTTAGGGATTTTGTTAGTTAGCAATTTTTTTAAAAATGAGTTGTACAAAATTTAAAAATATGGTTAAGCTCATGATTGGTGCAGAATTAGATTTTGTGGCGATTTTAATATGCTAATTGCTCTGTATTTAGAACATTTTTGGACATAAAAAGTAGAATTATGCAAGTTTATTTTAGAGACATTTGCGGAGATATTTACAGAGATTTAAACAGATACAGTTGTTACATGAAATAACAGAGATTCCTATAGATTTGGGTTAGAATCTATTTGAGGAAAGAAAAATAAATTAATTGCTTAATGAGTGGTTTTATTATTAGAAAAAGAGAGAAGGGAGGTCACGTGAGATTTATGTGATGTTTGGTAGAAGAATTCGTTCTCTGATTCGAATTATGATTCATAGTTCGTTACAGTATTTTTTTTATATAAAAAAATACACATAAATTAAAAATAATTTTAATCACATGATTTTAATTCATAAACTAACATATAATATAGTTAGTATGTTTTCTGAAAAATGTATAAAGGCTTTATATATATTTATATATATTGGTGCTGTCTATCTGTAAGTGCATTAACGTGGAGAAAAATAGTAAGAATCCTATACTTCTAGGTGAAGGTGCGTGCTTTATAAGATAATATGTGTGTGTGAGTTAGACTCATTAAGAAAGATTTGAAATTGGCAATTGGATTGTGTTGAAAAAGTATTAAAAAATTTGGAATTATATCTAAATAGACACTTGACTTTTAGCTTGACCGGTCGGCACACTGTAATTTCACCAATGGATTTGAATTTGACGGCCTCGATTTAAAGAGAATTTGTTTTGTCTTCTCAGTAAATGTTAGGGGTAAGCTAATTTTTAGGGGTCTAACACAAGTAATAATAAAATATTGGGGCGAAATACTAAAATATTAGGAGCTGAATTTAGTGCGCTTTTAACATTGTCAGATCAAAATTGAACTTACTCGGTTTAATTCGTTAATTCAAATTTTTAATTTGAGTTAAGATTTAATTTTATGTAAAAATTTTTTATTGTAATAAAAAAATTAAATGTGATTATTTATGAGAGTTTTTTACTGTAATAAAATTTAAATTTTAAACTTGAATCAGCGAAATAAACAGAACTCAATCGAGTTGTGTACTGTATTTTTCCAACCATGCAGGTCATTACAAAAGCACCATCTTCACTTGTCCCGCAAGTATATCAAAGGACACCAACAAATCGTATTATTTTGTTTACGATGTACTTAGGTGTAGCTTTAGTCATCAAATTAATTATAGTACGAACGTGATTATGTGGCCAATTTCACAACCATATTTTGAGTCTCTAATTATGCCACTCTAATTAGGCTAATGTTGTTGATTATGGGGCCCACTTGCATTTGCTCTGTATAACTTACCGGCATCTTAAACATGGCAAGTGCTGACTAAATTCCATAATTCAACCTCACGCATTTGAACATTATGAGTTCGTTTAGTTCGTTAATTTGAGTTTTTAATTTGAGTTGAGATATAATTTTATATGAGTCTTTTTTTACTGTAATCAAAAAATTAAATGTGATTGTTTATGAAAATTTTTTACTGTAATAAAACTCAAATTTTAAATTCAAATCAGCGAAATGAACAAGACCCACGTTTAACCGTTTATTCAATCTACAAACAACCAAACGACAAAAAATATTTAAATAACATGAACCTCTACAATTCAATGAAAGTACATATTGGGTCCGTTTGTTTTCATTTTTGTTTTTGTTTTTCACGTTTTTCGAGGAGAAAATTTGAAAACGGTTTATGAAAACGCGTTTGGAAGAAATTCGTACGAAAACCAAAAACAAAAACGTTTTTGGATTTTGCTGAAAAATTCAAGAAAAATGAAAACGGATTTTTTCCGTTTTCATTTTCTTGTTTTCATTTTCAGTTTCTTCTTCTTCTTTCTTCATTCGTGATTTCATTTTTTTTTCTTTTCTTTTCTTCTCTCTTCTCCGGCCGAAGAAGAGGCGGGAGATCCGGCCCCCGTCTGCGACTTCGCCACCCCACCCCCCCACTCGTCTGCGACTGCGCGCCCCCCGGCGTCTGCGACTGCTCGCCCCCCCGGCGTCTGTGACTGTCCCCCCCCACCCCGGCGTCTGCGACTGCGACTGCGCCCCCCACGTCTACGCGACCGCCACCCCGCCACCCCACCCCCCCTCTCCTACATCTGCGCAAGCCGCCACCCCACCGCCACCCACCTCCGCCGCCGCCGCCCCCCGTCTGCGCGGGCCGCCACCCCATTTCGTTCTTCTTCTCGTAACATATATATATATATATATATATACGAAAATGTCGTTTTCGTATATATATATATAATATATACGAAAACGACATTCGACATATACCAAAATGAAAACGAACGACATATATATATATATAAAACGACATTCGACATATACCAAAATGAAAACGAACGACATATATACATATATATATATATACGAAAATGTTATATTAATATAGCATTATTAGAAAAAATGACATATATATTTAATAATAATATTTATTTAATATATTTAATATATTATTATTTAATATATTTACTAATAATATTTATTTAATATATTTAATATTATTATTTATTTAATATTTATTATTTTAAATATTATTACATGTTTTCATAAATTAAACCACCAAACACGATTTCAGTTTTTTTAAAACTGAAAACAATCTCAGAATAAAACTACCAAACGCATTTTCAAAAGATTCCAAAATGAAAATAAAAACGTTTTCATTTTCATTTTCATATAAAAAATAAAAACGTTTTGGAACCAATTCCAAACGCACCCATTATTACGTTATTTGTTCACTTAATTGAACAAGGAGATACACCTTTCAACTGGAATTATATACTATCGTTACTCACAGACATTTGCTACAATATATGGTCTTACTTCATTTTTTGTACAAGCTGTATTTACTTTTCTGCCCCTGCACCGAGTAAGAGAAAATTTTCTCACCTGATACTGTCCTGACACCTCCTCCAGCTGTACTTAACTTTGAAATAAAAAATCTGTCGAAGTGAGCAGTTGTTAAACGCGTGTCTTTTATTTTGTTCATTTCACCAATTTAAATTTAAAATTTAAATTTTATTATAATAAAAAAATTTTAAAAAGAATCACATTTAATTTTTTTTATTATAATAAAAAATTTTCATATAAATTTATATTTCAATTTAAATTATAAACTCAATTAATAAAGTGAACATGCCCTTCAACAATATAAAAAAGTAATTTAAATTATTAAAAAGTATTAAACAGACTTAATTATTAAGGAGTTATTTTTTAAAGTGTAATTTGAGTATAATTTTTAAATTAATTTAAATTATAACTTAAGTTAAAGTTAAAATTAAATGAAATTAATAAAATAACTTAAAAAACATTAATTAAATAAAATTAAATTTAAATTATTTTTTTTTAAATTTTTTAAATAAAAAAATATGTCTTAAAATACTCTTTTAAATGCGTTCCTTATAAATTTAAATTTTATTATAATAAAAGATTTTTTAAAATAATTATATTTAATAATAAAAAAATTTCACATAAATTTATATTTTAATTTAAATTAATAAATTAAAGGGGCGACGTCTTCTTCAACTCGTCTCACAGCAAAGCAAAGAGTGACAAGGAGAGGAAAGAAGAAAAAGCAGAAGGAAAGAAAGAGAGAGAAGAAAATTCATCACTCCTGACGTCTGCGAGCTACTTGCCACAAAATGCATTTATTTATTAAAGTGTTATACTTTACTTTACTTATAAAACAGTATAACACCAGTGGTAAAATCATCAACTATCAGTCTCACTCAAAAAAAAAAAAAAAACAACTAACCAGTGGCCACCATGACTGGTACCCACATTTTGGTCTTCCCATTCCCTGCGCAGGGCCACATGATACCTCTCCTGGACTTCACCGATCAGATCATCAGGTCCCACGACGCCGGAGAAATCACCATCACAATCCTCGTCACCCCCAAAAACCTTCCTCTCCTCCACCAAATCATGTACGTACACCCCTCCATCCAAACCCTAGTCTTGCCTTTCCCTTCCACTTCTTCCATTCCCCTCGGCGCAGAGAACGCCAAGGACTTGACCAACCCCATTTCCTTCCTCGCCATGATCCGGGCCCTCGGTGGGCTCCACGATCCCCTGATCAAGTGGTTCCGGTCCCACCCCTCGCCACCCGTCGCGATCCTGTCGGACATGTTCCTCGGGTGGACCCACCGCCTCGCCAAAGATCTGGGCATTCGCCGGATCGTTTTCTCTCCGTCCGGTGCTCTGGCGCTCTCCGTCATGAACTCGATGTGGCGAGAAGCGCCTACAAGACGCGATCCCAACGACCAAAACGAGGTCGTTTCGTTCGGTGATGTTCCGAATTGTCCGGAATACCCTTGGTGGCAGCTTTCAGCATTGTACCGGAGGTACGTGGGAGGAGACCCGGATGGGGAATTTCTCAGAGATGGGTTCGTTGACAACTTGGCGAGCTGGGGACTCGTGGTCAACTCGTTTGATCATCTGGAAGGAGTTTACTTGAAGCATCTGAAGAAGGAAATGGGCCATAGTCGTGTTTGGGCTGTTGGGCCCGTTGAGCCCATTGAGCAATCTGATCCCACCACAAGAGGTGGGTCCAGTTCAGTCTCTGTTGACAGCATAATATCTTGGCTGGACAAGTGCGATGATCGCAAGGTTGTGTACGTTTGCTTTGGCAGTCAAGCCGTCTTGCGCAACGATCAAATGGAGGCCTTGGCTTTGGCTTTGGAGAGAAGTGGGGTCCGTTTTGTGTGGTCGATCAAGGAGCCGACGGAAGCACACTTGGAGGGTGGCTACGGGAGGGTCCCGCGCGGGTTCGAAGATCGTGTGGCGGGGAGGGGCCTAGTCATAAAAGGGTGGGCCCCGCAGGTGTTGATATTGAGCCATCGTGCCGTGGGCGCGTTCTTGACTCATTGCGGGTGGAACTCGGTGTTTGAATCAGTCACGATGGGCGTGCCAATGTTAACTTGGCCCTTGCGGGCCGACCAATTTCTAAATGCAACATTGTTGGTTGTCCAATTGAAGGTGGCGATAAGAGTGTGTGAGGGGGTTCAAACTGTTCCTGATTCGGATGATTTGGCTCGAGTTTTGGTGGAATCAGTCAGAGATGATGACCAAGCTCTAAGGCAACGAGCTACACGGTTGCGTGAAGCGGCACTTGAGGCCACCGTAGATGGTGGTAGTTCAGTCAAGGATGTCGAGTCCTTAATTGCTCATTTGACTGCACTTGACACCACTGCTAATAAGTAAAGTGCAATTTTTTTAGGAGAAAGGCACATGGGCCGCCATGATTTAATACAAGATTGTTATTTATGTCTTTCTATGATGGCATTTTATTTTCTCTTTATTTATTAAATATTTTTAAATAGAGTGGCATAATATTTTTAATCTTTTTTTTTTCTTGTTTTTAACTCGCGAGAATAAAAAGAGAAAAAAAGGCGATGACAAATGTAGTTTATTAAATGAGAATTTTTGTAATAGCAACTATCTCTTATCATTATATTTTAGTTGTTATATTAATTTTTTACAGGCTTAATTTATAAATGAGAATAGTTATGCATTGAGCATTACAAACTTTTTAACATAGATAACTCATTGGTCAGATGATTAAAATAATGGATTTTATATTGGAAATAACAGTTTTTATGAATAGTGAAAATAACAGTTTCTGCTCTAAAAATTCATTCATTACAATGCTTAAAAAACGTCTCTAATGATTTGGTCTCTACACATAAAATGTCTACACTTAATTAGATGCATTAAAGCCGAAAATATTTATAATCTTATCAGATCACTTTAAATGGGCTTAATCTAATATGATAGCCTTTTATACATAATAATTAAACATATATAAGCCACGTGGTCAATTAAAACCCAACAATTCCAACATTCAAATGCTGAAAACTTCCCACCCAAAGAGAGAAGCGACATTCACATTGATGGAAATATCAAGGGGATGTTTGTTTCTTATATTCGTCCCTGATTCTGAATCATGATTCATGGTTTTCTACAGTATTTTTCTCTTACAAAAATACACGTGAAATGAGAATAGTTCTGAATCTATGAACTAAAAGATCCAAAAGCAATCATTAACTCATAATTTAACAAAAGTTTAGTGTCGTTTTTTGAACATTAAAGTCTCTATTACATACGTACAAGTATGATATTTCTCACTTGTATCTTATACGCTTACAAAACTGGAGCTAACAAAAACGTAAGCGCACTAAAAAAAAAAAAAAAGGAAAAAAGAAGCAAAATAGGGGTTCCAACACTAGTACACCACTATTCTTTTAGTTGTTTTTGGGTGGATGAGGCCTAGGAACATGATAATCGGCATTGAAAGCCCTAAAATCGGTCATTTTTGCCTTCAAGCGACGGCGTCTTGTAGAAGTACTCTTGAGATTACAGTCACCAACAAAATGTTCCTGATCTTCTACCATTGGCAAAACCCTTTCAACCATCATTTTCCTTCCTCCGCAGTGTCTCTTGCTTCCGGCGTCTGCCATAGTCGGAACACCATTGTAAGTTTTCTGTAAAAATAAACCGTTGATCGTTATTTAGCCAATAATTATATAAAAATTTATTTTTTTCGAGCTTAGTTTCAATGGTAATTGGTGATATATTACCTTTTTTTTTTATAGAATAATGATGATTACAACATTAGTACTAATTTAAAGGAGGTGATATAATTTATACCTTTTCAGAGTTAATTTTGGCACTTCCTTCTGCTCCAACCTTTGTACTTCCACTAGGATCCGGTACTGCTATTATGTTGAAAGCTGCAAGAAATTATAAGAAATTACGTAAATAGAGCAAGCTAATTCAGTGAAATTACATATATAAAGCTAAAAATTATTAAACAAGAATAAAAAAGGGAATAAAACTAAAAGTACTTAATTACCTTGGTAGTACTTAGTAGTTGCGCTGCAATATCTTATACGATATAGCATAGTTAACACAAGAAGAGAGCTAATAAACCTTAAGGATACCATCTTTCAGCTACTTCTATACTTACTTTTTGTACGTATATTATAGTTAGTTGTTTGTTAAACTTTGTTTTGACAAAAGAGAGGAAAATATGTGATGAAGAAGAAGACATTTTATAGAGTCCAAACGAAGATACCATCGTTTTCTGATTTGAATCATAGTTCGTAGTTCGTTACAGTATTTTCTCTCACAAAAAATATACGTAAATCGAAAATAATTCTAATCACATGATTTTAATCCATGAATTAAACATCTCTGAAGTCAAAGCTAGGGTTCCAACACTCTAATATATATTTTTTTTCTGCAGTTCCCTATAAATTAATTAAATATTATATTGAAAGTGGGGTTCATGCAGTTATTTCATAGGGAAACTCGAGAGAAACCAAAAAAACAAGACAACCAAAAGGGAAAAAGCAGCGTTCAAATTAAGGAATTGTGTTCATGAAATGTTGGAAGTAAAAAATAATAAAATTTAATAATAATAATAAATAATAATAATGGTTTCCTTTATGGGGTTAAGCTACGAAGAAATTATATATGTGTGTTTGGAGAAAGGTGTATGACCGCGTGTAATGAAAAATACGGTGTTCAGCGCCTGTCCACCGCCATGCATGCAACGAGGAGTTTGTTTTTTGTTTTTTTCTGGTGGCCAATGCCAAGGTTCGACGCATACAATTTCAATGCGCATTGGGTTTCGTTTATTATTTTTCCTTATTATTTCTTTAAAATATTATTTCTGCTTATTATAGATATATTATAAGTATTATATATTTATATATATTAATAAAAATAGTTGAAGACTCACAAATATTTAAAAACTCGTATTATAAACTCAAATCTTATATTATTTTTATTGATTAATTATTTTATAATTTTTGTAAATTATAAAAAAACTATTTCAGTCTTAACCTCAAATCACACAAACCGTTTATGAGTGATTTGATTTAATTTGGTTTTTGTCAAAATAATCGAACCGTCCATAAAAAATATTTTTAATTTGATTAGTGGTTTTTTATTTTAAAAAAAAAAGGCCTAAATTAATCGTGAACACCACTGTAACCAAGAATGGAAACAAAAACAAAGACCTGCAACTGTAAGGACAAAATAAGACACCAAAATATAAAACAGTGTGAATATCTCTCTACACAATACACATAAAGGCACTCATTCTTTTAAACAAACATGTTCGTTAAAGAAAGACAAGGCCAAAACTACTGAGACTTGTTCGGAAAGGAATGTACATCCAATTATGTAAGACGTATTTATTTTGTCAATACTAAGCATTCCGCATGAAAGAGTACTTTTATCTGTTTAAACACTTCAACTTTATTCTCATTTACGCTCCGTATAGCTCCTTAAATATTGTCAACGATCTGAAATTCATATGTGTTATTACATATGGTTTGACTGCCACGTTTTTTTCTCTCAAATTAATCACTGCATGCTTTCATAAACATCTTATAATGTGATATATCCTTCCTCTAATGATTCTCAACTATCTTATTGTCTTGTGCTCCATTCTAATGCTTATTGAAAATAACAAATACTACCTAAATATGATGTTTATATGGCATGCATTTGAAAATTATGTTACAACTTTTATTCACTATGAAAATACAACCAAATGATAATAAATTTCCCTGCAAGCTCGAGTACATTTCTAGCAATATGTACACACTACCTCGTTCATTTAACCGATTCGAGTTTATAATTTGAGTTTTATTACAGTAAAAAGCTCTCAGAAACAGTTACATCTAATTTTTTTGCTACAGTAAAAAATTCTCACATAAAATCACATCTCAATTCAAATTAAAAACTCAAATTAACGAACTAAACGGGTTCCCTTATTTCCAAAAAATGATACATGTTTTAGAAAGTAAATATACATGTCGCTGGAGTAACTTGTTTCCTTTGGTATTCATATACAGTCCCATTAGTATAAAGATGGTTTATTACTTTATTACAACCATACTGCATATTATATAAATGTCCCACCTGACACCTTGCTGAAAATCGTCTGCAGCTGTAAGAAACCCAAAAAAGCAGTACCTCTCTGATTCAATTCAAGAAATGGTGAACACATGTGCCAAATTCATTAAACAAACTCACCTTTAATTCCTTATGTAGCTGCCGCTCCAATCTGATATCGGAGTGGAGATAAGAACCAAAAGGTTATTAAGTTGAAGAACATCACTATTTATCAGATTACAGTTCCGTTACTCATAAAAAATGAGTCTCAATAAATGAATAAATGGGATACAATTTAATGAGACTCGCATTTTTTTTTTTATAAGTGATGAAGATTTATTATCCTCATCAAGATGAATATTATTTTTCTAAATTGAACGTCAAAGTTTTAGAACTTTTACCATGTCCTATTCACATGTTTTTAAATGGTAAATTTGGTCGTTCGTTAAAATAAAATAAAAAACATACAAAACTAATAGAACTTGATAGAAATATATAAAAAATAGAACCCTACTTTAAGCATTCGTTCAAAAAATACCCTACCCTCAGTGACAGAGCTATGATTTTGTTTGAATGGGACGTAAATTAAAAATGTGAATAAAAGCTTTCATAACTATTAAATTATCAACTCTTAATAGTATTACATAGTTGAAAGGGCATAAGTATTCAAGTTGTTGAATTTTTTGCTACGTGATCATAGTATAATTTTTTTTTTTTTTAAACTCCAGTTTTTACTAAATTTATTATTCCTTAATGAGTATAATTTAGTAAAGAAAAGGTAGAACACTTAAAAAATCATTTTGATGTGATAAATTTGAAAGTAAATTACTTGGGGGTACATAAGATAAAATAAAATTTGAAAATGTCACAGGAAAAAAAAAACATGTTTAAGTAGAGACATTAAAAAAAAAAAAATTATTTCGATAGGATACAGAGGACTATAAGATTTGAAAAAACAAGTATATAATATGCCATATTTATAAGATACAAAGGGCTATAAAAACGTATGGGGAAAAAAAGTTTAATCACACGTTTTTTTAACAACTCAAATCACAATTTAATTTTTTTTGTTACAATATTTTATCTCATAAAAATTTAAATTCAACTTTTTTACTATAATATGTTCTCACATAAAATTCACTTTACAATTCAAGTTCTCAACTTGAGTTGTGAAAAGAATATGCCCGTATAAGTAGGGACACATTTGAAAAATAAGAAATTACTTCATGGCAAATAATAGAATAAAAAAGAAAAAAAAATCAGTAATGACATATTTTTAAATATTAAGAGGAATAAATTAGAGAAAAAGTTTGTTTATGAGGAAGTATGTGTAAGATCTTGTTAATGAGGAGGCATATATAAAGAATTTTGAAAACTACTTGCAATAAAACAAATTTTCAAAAATATAGGGTGGACATATATAAATTGTTTGGAAAACTACACGCAATAAAAACAAATAGAGCATATGCTCCCTCTGGGCATAGTCTCCCTCCGCCCCTGCCTACTGTAAAATTGAATGAAGTTTTTACATATCCAGTGCAAAATCTCTCTTTCCATCTTTAGATAGAAAGGAAATAAGTTATTAGAAACAGTCACATTTAATTTTTTTGCTACAGTAAAAAGCTCTTATATAAAATCACATCTCAACTCGAATTACAAACTCGAATAAGCGAAGTAAGCGGACCCTATATCTGCACAATTTTTGAGGAGGAGGATGAAAACAAATGATAAATAAAGGTAAAAGGAGACATAAGTGAACGAGAAATTGTAATAATTTTAAAAAGAAAATATAACATTAATAGTTAAAATTAACTAATGGATAATATTATTTTATAAATTAAATCAAGATTAAAATTAAGCGAGATATGAGAGAGTTAAATTATGTCCAACGATAATTATATCTATAAAAGAATTAGGAATGACAATGAGGTGGGGTGGGGTGGATGATTATTTCCCATCTCTATCCCCGCCCCCTAAATTATCTCCATTCAAGGATTCTCTGTTGAGAGAGTCTTTTCTGTACTCGTCACATTCTTCTTATATAGAACTATACATTTTAAAATTATAGTAATTTAAAATAAAAATACTGTAAAAATTCATTATAAAATATATACCAAATTGAGAGGTTCTATTATAAAAATAAAATTCTTAACATATTGCTAACTGAATATAAAAATAATAATCAATGCATAAGTGAAAAAAGTTTAAAAACATCAAAACAAAAACGTAAATTATCCTCCCTTGTCTATTCTTCATAGCTTCAAAGAGGATAAGGAGGCACTAGATAGTGCATCTTTATGTGTATATATAATATAAGAGAAGATTAGTAATTGTCCTTTTTTTCCCGGTACAAGGAACTATAATTGGTGATTTCCCTTTACCAATTAAAAAAATACAGTTATCATTTTTAAGTAAAAATTAATTTTAAGAGACTATATGAGTATCTATATATATATTTACATAAAAAAATAATACATTAATATTGAGATGGAAACGGAATGGGAGGTACTTCTTTCGTCTTTATCTCCTCATGAATTGGGGACTAGATTTTGTCCCCATCCTCAATAATTGTCTCTCATTCCCGCTCTGTTCAGGGTGGGGCCGTCTCCATGGAGATTATTGTCATCTCTAAAAAGAATAAATTATTTGAATCTTTATTAGATGAGTATTAATAATTAGGGGACATTAATAAACTTTGTTGAGGTGCAAATATAACTACCCAAAAATATACTACCTTAGAGTTCATTTTATATACCTTTAAATTTAATTAAATTCCGTTGAAATTATCATCTCCCTGCATAAGTTAAGACATATTTTCATATCTCATACAAAATTAACTTACTTTTTTTTTTTCATTTCAAAAGGGAAAAAACAATAAAGACCTGAGCTTATTCAAAACTTATGTTAATTTCATCATCATGATCTCATATGACACAGAGACTGATGTCAATATGCCATGACAATCAGCAAAATACTACACTTTTGTTTCTTCCCTTTAGTGGGTTGGTGAAGTGACACCCTTTATGATCCACTTCCCACCCCATACTTCTTCATTACTTGTGACACTTGGGACTTTTTTCTATTATACAACACAAAACATCAGCATCATAATCTTCATCAAAATCATTCACCAAGGGAGTACAATAATACAATTTCACAAAAAGAAAAGAAGAGTGAAGAAAAACTAGTTCCCTTTTTGTAGCATTCTATCCGCATGAAAATCCCACTCACCATTTTTTCTTTCCTTTCACACCATTTGGGTGGCTATAATTATACCCCACGTAACCAAAAAAAAAAAAAAAAAAAAAAACCAGAGAGAGAGGGAGAAAAACCATATAAACCCATGAACTCAAACTTACTCTTTGACCATTTTATAAACAAGCCAAGCCTTGAATAACACTCAATTGGGCACAAAAGAAATCCTTTGACCCTTCGTGTCTTGTCACTTACAATGGCATTAAGATTACCATTCATTCTAGTTTTGTTGTCAGTCATGGGAGTTATCTTCGCAACCGCGGATCCGGCGAAAGACCGAGAGGAGTGTACCGAGCAGCTGGTGGGGCTGGCGACTTGCCTGCCTTATGTTGGTGGCCAAGCCAAAGCCCCCACACCTGACTGCTGCAGTGGTCTCAAACAAGTCCTCAAGGACAACAAGAAGTGCTTGTGTGTTGTCATTAGAGACCGCAACGATCCCGACTTGGGCCTGCAGATCAATGCCACTCTTGCCTTGAGGCTGCCTTCTGTTTGCAATGCCCCTGCTAATGTCTCTAAATGTCCAGGTACCTTATTCTGTGTTAAAGTATAAAAGGCCTACCTCCTAACAACTTAAACTTTTAAAATGGATTGATAAATTACCATAATATCAGTGCGGGAAGTCTTGAGTTCAAATTCCTTAAGTGTTAAAGTATAAAACTATTGTTGACTATCTTTTAACGGCTTAAGTTTTTAAGATGGATTGATAAACTAATCTTCTGTATGTCACACCTCATTGATTCTTAGTTTCATAGCAAGCTATTATTTTGAACCAATCGAATGTCCTGAAGTCTCCAGAAATTCTAGCCGCATTCCAACTAAGTTAGCACCTAATAAGAAAATCTCTCAAACATCGAGCTATCAACTTTATTAGCAGAAAGTGAAATAAAAAGTCGATAATAAAGAAAACTAACTACAAACCAAAAAGGGCTTGTAGTCGAAACATGAAAAAAAAAAACAACTTAAAATAAGAAAAGCGAAGCACAGAGGATCTAATCTTCAAGAAGAAAAACAACAAAGTAAGATGTTAACAGAATTGAATAATAACCTGGTGCAAAATCAATATCAGGTGTGTTGGACAAAAGGGTTCATTTTTCAGCTGTAGAAAGGGTACTTTTGCACTGATATTGGATTTTTTTTCCTAGAACAAATCAGCGATGAAATTCGTGTTCCTGTCGAGTTGAATCTTGTACTGAATGTTTGGCTGCAGAACTTCTGAAGATGGATCCTCATTCACCGGAAGCTCAAGTTTTCTATCAGTTAGAGAGAAACTCTACTAAGACTGCCACTAATCCTTCTCCAAGTCCTTCAGGTACCATAACATATGGGTTATTTCTTTCTTTTTTTTTTATAGCACTAATAAAAAAAAGTAACTTATAAATAGTAAAGGTTTTCATTATTATCTTTTGTGTCAATGCCGCATCAGTAATTACCAAGTAATTAGAGAATTTTCATGATTGTTGGCAATTACTAGAATAATCTGAAATGGAAGTGACATAAAACAAAATAATTAAAGCCAATGTTATCCTTAAATATACCTTTTTTTTTTCCATGCCAAAAAAATTGACCCAACATATAAAGTATTGCTTAACAAATATAAAATAAAGTTATTTGTAAAATGTAATTTTTCCCTCAACATGATGGTGAAGAGCCTATTTTGTCCCCAACTTCCTTTATCTTTCCCTCTTTTGCCTTGTATTTTTTTCCCTCTAGATGTATCAAAGCTAAAGTTTCCTTTTTTTTTTTATATCTTTTTTTTTTTTTTGTGGGAACTTTTTCATGGCCACAGCTGGGGGTCATGTTAGTGGCCAAAGCAAAGGGTTAAGCACAAGCAGCGGTGGCGGCGGCGGGAGCGGGAAGAAGAGACTGGAATGGAAAGCCATTATTGGAAATGTTCTGCTTTTGGAGGTTATGAGTTTGCAGTGGTTCATGTAGACAGTTGAAAAATGGATTGTCACTCTTCATTTTCAATCTTGTACACTTGTTTGTTGTGAGGAGTTTCACTTGGGTTCCTTGCACGTCTTTGTTCTCACATCTTTGAATAAATATCAAAAGCAAAATGGAAGAATGTTTTCGTTTGTGAAAATGCTTGATGATTTATGTTTTCGTTCTAACTTCTATATAGTCACTCTAATACAAGACTACAATCCAAGTCTCGTCTTTGAACTTTTTAGATAAGTAAATTCATCAAGTGCCCGAATTTACCGATCGCACTTAAAAAAAAAGTGAGAGATCAAAAACCCAT
Organism: Morus indica; assembly: GCA_029231665.1. NCBI lineage: Eukaryota > Viridiplantae > Streptophyta > Magnoliopsida > Rosales > Moraceae > Morus > Morus indica. The sequence continues at coordinate 13,065,229 of JACAGA010000014.1, forward strand.
TTTCGATTTTGATTCACAAAGAGATTTTGCGCGTCAGGTATTCATTTCTTAGTTTACACAGTTGATGAGAGAACCTTTAATCAGGAGCCAAAGCTTGAGCTTAATCTTTCTCCATTTCGATGTATAGCTCAGCACACAAGTGGAGTATTCATTAGTTAAAGACTTTAGTTTTGAATACAAGTTTAAATAGAATTGCCAAAAGTGTACAAGCTAAACACTCCTTTGTAATGTGAACACGAAGGTTTTTTTTTTTGGACATAAAATGAGCACTTGCAGACTTACTTGAAAAATAATCGCTGCTTCAAATTCAAGCTCCAATTTTGAAGAATCATACACAATGGAAAGACACTTTTGGAGTGACATAAAATTTCATCTCAAGAAATCAGGTCCAAATACTAGTGATTACACAAGACACTTCTAGTGAGGGGAGGGGAATTCCTTTCGGTGACTACTTCCATACTGTTGAGTAAAAATATTTATTAATATTAAAATAATATTTTATACACAACATAATTTCATCTTATATTAGGATTTAATTAATATAGGAGTTTATTATTTTTAGTTCGACTGATTCAAGATTATAAGAATAACCTCTTAATTACAATCCCTTGATACAAGAGAAGACCTTTTGATTCCAATTAAAACAGTAAATTCTATTTTCTGTAAATTTGAGAAATTTTAGTTGATTTAAAATTGCGGTTGAACTTGATGAATTTAGCCGAGTTGCCTACATACCCCATTAGAGGATCAAGCCACTTGTTGTTTGAATTTTGAGTTTGAATTTTTTTGGATAATTCCTCGGTGTATGACCTTATGAGGAATTTACACACTTTAAAATTTGGTTTAGTTTTGTTTTGATTTTGTCTTTTATGAGGATTTCAGGAATGAATTTGATCTTAAAACTGCACCTAAATTGTAGGTTGCCTACGTATCCAATAAGAAATCAAGTCAATCGTAGTTCTTGAGTTTGAATTTGGATTTTAGAGAATTCTCCGATATATGACCATAGGAGGAATTCAAAGATATTTTAAAATTCGATTTGAAATTTTACTTTAAAATTTAAATTTGAAAGTTATATTTAGATAATTCCCCGGTATATGACCTTATGGGGAATTAAAATGATCTTTTTTGAATTTGACGTTGAGAGATTTTTTATTATTTTGAATTTCAGATTTAAAAATTATATTTAATCACCATATAATTTTATGAGACAATGAGCTCATCTTTTTAAACTAAAGGGCAATAAAGGGGCTCAATTTTTACACTTTGAATTTTACGGTATTTATAATCTGATTTTCTTTGAAATTTATCCTTTATCCCTTCTTTTTTTTTTAAATTTAAATTTCATCATATCCGATTGATTCGATTGTATGATGTATATCCCTTCTTTTTTGCTAACAATTTTGATTTCAAAGGAAATTTAGATTTCCCTCATCCTCATCATTTCTATATGTTTCCTCTTTTTTTTTTTTTTTTTTTTTTTTTTTTTTTTTTACGTGTATGTATTATATATATATATATATATATATATATTTGTGAAGGTATTGAGAAAGAGATGCAAGTAACGATTGCTTTCCCACCCCCCCCCCCCCCCCCACCCCCCTTTTTTTTTTGCTTTAAACATCTTCATTGTTTAATTATTTTTCGGTGGGTATCGTGTGATTTATATGAATATTTTCATATAGATCATATGCACATAATTTTTCATATGTCAATCCTTAAAGTATAATTCGTGTGAATTTTTCACTCGAATGCACTTAAAACAATCATAATAAATAATTTGACAAACTTTTAATCCTTGATTTTTTTGAAATCACATTTAACTTATATAAATCTCTAAAAAGAAATTCAAGTCTTAGTGATAATCATAGGATTGTGATAAGAACGATAAACCACACACCATGAGTGCATTAGAAATTTATTAAGGGTACAAAAAATCTCACGCCATAAGGCGTATATAAGATTTATCTTCGTGAAGAGTGTCAATGAGTAAATCACAATCTCACATTTTAAAATGTATATAGAGTTTGATTTAAATGCACTATAACACATAAAACTAAAACTGTTGTGCAGAAAAAGAGGCCTGTTCGGTTGCTCTACTTTACTCGAGAAAGGTTCACTCGAGAGTAAACTTTATTCAAGTCTGTGTTCGACGCGTGAGAACTCGAGCACACTCAAACTCAAACTCGAAAATTAATTCGAGTTCCTCCGCCTTATTCGAGTTCACTTTTCCACTACAACTTGAGTAACTTCTCTGTATTTCTACAGTAAAAATTCATGCCCGTTGCTGCTCTTTCCATCTCGGGCTACTCCACGCTCTGCTATTTCAACAAGCCCAGATGAGATTTATACAATATCAAATACCAACCAAACAAAATCTTAAACAATACCAAACAATGTCCACAACTATGTAACGGCGAGATGGAGGTGCTGTTGCTCTAGATCGCGACAGAGCTGGGCGGGTCACGATGATGGGGGTGGGTCGCGAGTCGCGACGGGGCTGTGACGGCGAGACTAGGTATATATGAGGGGGTGGGTCGCGACGGAGCTTGGACACGATTGGGGGTGAATGGTCTAGGCTGGGTCCTGACGGGGTTGGGTCGCCGGAACTAGATCGCGACGAGGCTGGGTCACCGGAGAGAGAAGAGAGAGAGAGAGAGAGAATGTCGAAAATGAAAGAGGAGAGAGCGAAGAGAGAGAATGTCGAAAATGAAAGAGGAGAGAGAGAGGAGAGAGAGAAGAGAGAGAGAATGTCGAAAATGAAAGAGGAGAGAGAGAGGGGGGTGGTGGGCGCTCGTGTTTGGGCGGAGCTTGATGGCTCCGTTTTCAGTTTTTGTGGAAGGAAGAAGAAGTGTAATCAGTAAAATGCTCTTCTTTAAGCTCTTTTATATATATTAGTCTGGTTTTTCGCCGTAAACAAATTAATCAAATATTGAGTCAATTTTGATGGCTTATTTTCGAAATTGCCACTCAAATTTATCCAGTAAAATCGCCATAAACAAATTAATCATATATTAGATCTGCTAATGTATAATCAAATTGTATAAAACCAATTAAATGAAAAAAATAAAAAAATTTCAAGATACTGTTCACAATTCAAGAATTATTTTAAACAAACACAAACTAAAACAAATTATAATTTTAAATCATAACTCATACGTACACAATCAAACACAAACTCAAATTACAACTTCAACTCAAGTTATAACTCAAATTTAATTCAAAATCTACACTCAAATTACTTAACTCAAAAATACCAAAAAAACAGATAGTAAAATATTAAAATCATGTATTTACCTTGTTATTTTAAAATATCATAAATGTATATTTTTTTCTCTCACTTCTCTTCTGCGCACACGCACTTTTTTTCTTTCTTTCTTTCACCTCTTCTGCACACACGTCTGCAGAGTCTTTTTTTGTTTTCTTCTCGCGTTTTTCCCACAACATACCTTTTTTCTTTCGCACTTTTTTTTTTCTCTTTCTGTCTCTCACCTCTATTCTGCATACACGCACAAAGTCTTCAAAAGCTCTTTTTTTTTTTGCTTTCCTCGCTTCTTTCTTTATATAAGACTATTCAGTAACAGTTTTATTTTTTTTACCATTACTCCACGTTCTGTACCACCTCACGTACTGCACCCATTTTTTTGTTACGTTCTGCACCTTTTTTTTTTATATCACTCAATGTTCTGTACCACTTCACGTTTTGCACCCATTTTTGTCACGTTCTGCACTTTTTTGCTATCACTCTACGATTTAGAACATGTTTTTTTTTAATCCCCTTCCTTTTTTTATTATTATTATTTTTTTACCAGCGTAAAGTTTTATTTTCTCTCATTTTTTTAAGGCTTATTTGTAATTTATCATTTTTTTTTTTTTTTACCGCGAACACATACCACTTTGGATTGCTCAACTGCAGCACAATTGACACTCTTTAACATCATTATAGATTTCAAGGAATGACAAATAAATCTAAAGAGTAAAAAAAAAAAAAAAAAAAAAAAAAAGAGAAGCAATAAGATAAGTTGACGTTTAATCTCTAAGGCGGGTTTCCGCTGAGAACAAAATAGTGTCCGTGTCCAAAGGTGAACAACGTCCTAGCTTCTAGAGTTCTAGAGTTCGCTGCTTTTTGCAGGCCGAAGGAAGAAAGGCTTATACTACTCGCCTTTGTTTGATATGTTCATTCGTACCAATACAAACTACAACTACACCAAAGTGGATGGGCCACTAAAAAAGCTAGACAAAAGCGTCACCACAACAAAAAAGTACCTTATGAATGGAATATTAAGTAGGGCGCTTAGCCCGCCCACCTGCCTGCCCACCTACCAATCAAAGAGGCAGAGAGTAAGCCTAGGCTCACCTGTAAGCTCTTCGAGCTTTCTCCGCCAGAGAGAGTGGAGAAGGAGAGAAGTGACTCGTCATAGAAGCCTCACTTCTGGGATGAAGCCGAGCCTAAAGATTCGACTTGCTGCAGGAGGCCAAGCATTCTGAGCCGGAAAGAGGAAAAAATTGGGAAAATGGGTAATGATCATGCACATCATCATCACACATCATAGAAGATGTTCGAAGCCTCAGATAAGGTGGGGCAACATATAATAGTACTAAAGGAAGCATATGTTGGTGAAAATGTAAGGCCTCCTTTAGTTCGCCAATCGAGTTTTCAATTCAAGCAGAGATGTGATTTTATGTGAGAATTTTTAACTGTAGCAGAAAAAGTTAGATGATGACTTTTTGTGAGAGCTTTAACTATAACAAAACTGGAAATAAATACTCAAACCGGTGAATGAATAAAGCCTAAATGTATAGTAAGATGAAACAGACACGCAAAAAGAAAAGAGAGGGAAAGGGAGGATAAAAAGGTGAATGCAACTACAGAAGCAGACGCATCAAACAACGTCAAAAAGAAAAACAACGTAAGAAAAGATTTCTCTCAATAAGAAACAGACTAAATTGCTTTAAGCTTTCCTGGTTTACCATCGTGTAAATGGCTTTGTGAGATCATGCCTGGCTGAGAAACACTAAAATGTAGGATAAAGAATAACACCAACCTGCAGGATACTAAATCGGTAGATCTAAACCTCTATCATGAATTCCTGACAATTCGGGAGCCATATTGCTCCACATCTTTAACATGTCTGCAATGATAAGCACGAAGCAGAAGAAAGAAAGTTCTGCAGTTTTTTTAATCCGCATAGATGTGAAAGTTTCGTTGCAACTTGTTGACGACAGCAAAGATTCTGTGGCAATAAGCATGATATTCCATCATTGAGTCGATCACAAAGTAGAACTGAATTGACATGAAAAACAGAAGCTCCACGTTATTGTGATCAGCGTGTAAGAAAACCATTGTTCACAGCTACATGAATCCAGTTTTTTTTTTTTTTTTTTTTTTTTTTTTTTTTTAAATAGAGTAGTTCTGTTGCGTAACACTAAACTCAGCTTAAGAAAAATAATAAATTTAGCATGTCGAATCCCGAATTTTGAAACAATAGAACAAGAACAACACCTGGGATCGCCATAAGGAAAAGGGGGCACTAACATGCAGATGATCAGAACTTCGCAAGGCACATATATGGAAGTCTAGCAATGATGAGTAAATTATTCTGTGAGAAGATGCTAGGGGCAACCAGAGTTATAAAGGACGAGTAACGCGGCCTACAGAAAAGTTGATGTAGCCAATCCCATTGAAATTCTTGAGAATTGGCAACAACATGCTGTCACATCCTGTAAGTTCCTGCATGAAAATCCATTGCTTAGATTGGACCTGCCATGGAGTAAATAATAATTTGTTAACTGGTGCAAACTCCACTACCTGAATGAATCACGAAAGTCCATTTTCGGTGCTTAAATATCTCAAAACTCATTAAGCAGCTATGTGAGATGCAGCAGACCAGAGCGAAATATTGACACCATATCTTCCGAAAAGTTTGGCTATATTTGATAAAGGCAATTGTGCAAGGCACACTACATGAATTCCCCATCAATTCGCATTCAAGTTATGTGAGAAATATTGGGCCAGTAGAAAGGACATTCTAATAAGAAAGTGACTTGAGCAGCCATTTAGGCAAGCACTGGAGTTGTTTGCAACTTGAAATCCACAACTGTTTTATTGAGTTCAGGTGTTTAAAGCCCTTGTGATTTAGGCTTCGTTCACTTCACCGGTTCGAGTTTTTAGTTTTAGGTTTTTACAGTAAAAAGCTCTCAGAAAATGTCACATCTCAGCTCGAATCGAAAACTCGAATCCGCGAAGTGAACAAGGCCTTAGAGCTTTAAGATTTGGAAGGTTGGCGATGGAGAGGGAAGTCAAAGTGGTAGGAAAGAGCCCCCCTTCAGGAAATGAATCCAACGCATCCTCATATACAGAGCGGATGCTCAAGCATGTAAGGGAGGCAAGTCTCTGGAGATTTCAATGAATGCGGTCTGGAAAGAGCCTCTTGCAATTTGATAATAGAAAGTGTTGACTAACCACTATAAACTTTAGTGCGTTTTTACTTCTGTTCAAACACAGTGTCAAATACTCTTCACAATACACTGAAAGCATAAACACCGTTTCTAGAATATTCAGTTAAATTACAAGTTTTAATCAGTAACCCAACGGGCTACCGAGGGGTAATCTGGTAAAGTCTTGTTTCGTCAACAGAAAGCTCATTCAAATTTGAAGGGAGCTGCAACCCCCCCTACAAAAAATGAGTCCAGTTATGGACAATTGGATATTTCCATTGAGCGGAGAGATGGGAATGCAGCGTCCATATGTTGATTCCTTTGAAGTGAAGTCTTCAGTCGTTGACATCTGGAGATATAAAAGTGTTGTCAAGTTTGGAAGATAATCAGGTAAACCACCAAGTAGTTTCGGACAATCTCTCAAACAAAGTTCCTTTAGATGAGGAAAAGGTGCACCTTCCTCAGCTACAACGAACGACCACTCTTCCCACTCTGTCATATCTCCAAAACGCAAAACTTTTAAGGATCTAAATGGCTTCGTCACCAAAGAACCATTGGAGTAAATCTCGGCACCTATTCTCGCCACCCCATCAAATCCCCTGATATCAAGCTTTCTAAGAGAAGGAAGCTGCCCAAGTGGTGGCATCAAACAACAATTTTTGCAATTACTTAGGGACGCTACAGCTATACCAGAGAACAAGTAATCTCCAACCCAATCTGGGAATGTTAACAAAGAATAAATAACTCCGTTTCAACCTTTTGTGAGGTTGGAGGCCATCAAGTATCATTTTCTCTTTTTGCGAATCATTGGTATGGTTACGCCAATCCCGTTTCAAATGCTGCCTCTTAATGTAATTTTTATCCTTCAAGTTGGCTTCTATAACATCCTCAACATTAAGAACATTCTGAAGCCCTGAAATACAAAGATATCCACGCAGTTGTTGAAGTCCTCTTAATTGTTTAATGCTAGACCCACTATGTTCACCCAGAACAAAATCGGATAATGCTTGCAACTCTTTCATCTTACACATTTCTTGTGGCATATCTTTGATACTTGTTCATTCAATATCGATATAGCACAAGTTGATCAGGTTTCCCATGTTCGCTGGTAATCAAGTCAGATGTCTACAATGTGATAATATTATTGTCTCAAAATTGTACAAAGTACAAAATGTATGAGGTAACTCTTTGACTTCAGTCCATGACAAGTCTTAAGTGCCTCAGTTGCTTCAAATTCCCAACTGAATCACGCAACCCCATGATTGGATACTCAGATAGAGAGAGCACTCTTAAAGGCAATACTTTTCGCAGTAAGTCGTGCAATAACAACTTGTTCCATGGAAATTGTTCAGCCTCCTTCCATCCTAATGGTAAAAATGTACGCAAAGATTTAGCATCAAACAAAACCTTAAAACTGCTCACTCTTATCTATACTTTGTTTCATGTATGACAAATGACGAGTTCTGCCCAAAACAGATGAGCCGTTATCGAATCTTGAACAAAATTCTCCTGATACAAATTTAGCTAAATCATTAACAAGGTCATGCATCTTGAAAAACGACCGGCTACGGCTTGCTTGTTGAAACAGCGACCTTGATAAGAGATTGTAGTAAGTATTTATTTCCAACTTTTTCTATCCTCTTGTTTTGTTGGGGTTGCAAAAGATCTTCTGCCATCCACAACATGATCAATTTTTCTTTCGTAATTTTATAACCTTGGGGAATATTGAACAGTAAGCAAAACATCGCTTTAGATGTGGAGGTAAATAATGATAGCTCAACCATAAAGCCGGAAGAATGTTACTCCCAAATGTCGCTCTTCGGTATCTTCTTCCATTCCTCTGGATCTTGTACAGAACGCAAGAGACCACCAAGAGATTTTACTGCCAAAGGAAGGCCTTTGCACTTTCTAACAATTTTTCTACCAATTACCTCCAGAATCGAATGTTCACCTGATCCACCACCATTAAAGGCGTGCCATGAAAACAATAGCCAACAAGCTTCATCAGATATCGTTTGCAGGAAATAAGCCGGCACATTAGACATCTTAGAAGCAACGATTTCACTACGCGTCGTCACAATAATCTTACTTCCATGTGCTCCAGACTCCAAAGGACTTTTTAAAACATCCCAATGGACATAATCCTCATTCCAAACATCATCAAGAACAAGCAAAAACTTCTTCCATTGATGTAAGTCCTTGATTTCACACGGGCTAGAAGTGATCGTCTCAAAAGTTGTTCTTGTTACTCGAAAAAAATCATCATCATAATATTACCCCACTCGTTCATCATCATAAACAAGTAGAGCAAGAGTGGTCTTACCAATTTAGAGCCACTAAGATCATCCGACAACAAAAATCCGACAATGGCCTCTTTGTCAAAATATCTTCCATAAACACCACATTCTTGAGCCAAACTTGCGGATAATCTAACAAGTGAATGTCTACAACCAACACACTCTCACAAACCAAGTTTACATCTTTTTGCTTCACAATAAAATATAATCAATCAAGTATTTCAAACAACTTGGATTTAAATCCTTTCTCGAAAACCGAAAAGCGACTACAAGGAACGAGCTTGAGTACCTGATTGTAGCCGCTTTTGGACAAATACCCACTTTCCATTTTGCTCCCCGAAGCTTGGGATTTGATCTCAGCCATCAAATCCTCTGCCTCAAAGATAGCATCTTTGAGCGCATCAACCACTCTTTAACAGATGGGTTTCTGATTTGCTTCTCCTCAGCGTCATGGAGCACCATGTTAGCAGATAACAGCTTGATCTTTAACTCATTGAGAAGACGGTCAACGGGTCTTTTCCCATTGATAAAGTCAACGTCTCACAACACCTGAAGGGAAGCTGACAGAAAAGCTCCACCCACAAGTTCTGCAGCCATTTTCTTGCTAAAGGAACACAGGTGAAGAAGAAAAGATCTAAAATTGATTGAAAACAGAAAAGGAAAGTTCTGAAGCCATTTGAATATATGGTTTTGCTTGGGCCAATGGATTGTGCTCAATTTGCCAACAGTCAGTTACCTTCCGCTTCCAGTTGAGTTAAAATAGGAAATATATCAAAAAATTTTAAAAAATGATACTTAATTAAAATTGTTATAATAATCAGTAACTAATAAAAACGTGATAATAATTATAATTATTATTACATAATTATGTTCATTTGTTAATATTAATTATTAACTAATTAATAATTAGTTTATTATATGATAAATAATTTATTAATTATTTTTTAACTCTTTCTTAAAAATTATTTTCATTATTTTTTATTTTTATTTTTATTTTTAAAGTATTTATTAAACAAACATTTTTGAAGATTATTTTCATTTTCGTTCCTTACAAAGACATAAAAAAAAAAAAAAAAAAAAAAAAAACACTTTCAAAAACTTTTAGAAAACGATTCCAAATGCACCTGATCTTCACTTTTTGTTTTCGTTCTCATTTCAAAGTACTTGCTAATCAAACACGATACTGTTTTTGTTTTTCATTATGAAAAACGTGCAAAAACATTTTAAAAAACAAAGATAAAAATTCTTTTAAACAGACCCATTATTATGTAATTTTTTAAAGGAATGCTGAAATATTTATTAGATCACTTCAGCTATATCAGCTGTACTTAAGGTCTCAATACAACTAGAATAAGCGTTTAACCAACGACCATCCCCCCGAAAAGGATCAAGCTAATTTGAGCTAATACATGGGCAGTCATATTACTAAGTCTAAAAATACTGTAATATCCGAGATTTAATTAAGTCTTAAGCTAATAATAAATAATTTAGCAAATTAAATCATGCACCACATTTATCATTTATTTCAAAGTTATTTGTTGGCATTATATTTTATTATTATAGTTATCATATGATTTTATTAAACTTATAGCTTTGCTAATCGAGTTTTCAGTTTTAATGTGCAGTGCTACTAGCTCAATGTGGGAACTCAATGTGCTAAACTTATAAAGAAAAATGATATTTATTATGATTATTGGATATGATATTTTACCTCTATTATCATTTATTTAATGATGAATCATTATTTTATATTTTTATTATATGATTTTATCTAAATGTGTTGAGGACTTAGTTATTATTTTGAGTTTTTGGTGAGAGAAGTCTATGTTAGCAAATTGAGTGAACTTTAGGCACCTAGTTGAAGAAGACAAATAGAGACTTTATAGCTTATTTTATGAGGTTAGGATAGCTATTAGAGGCTTAGAAAAACTTAGGCCCTTGTTCTATTATAAGGCCACTTTATTTTTGTTTAGCTTCTATCAAGTTTAGACTTCATTTTTGGGTCTATTTCAGCAAGAAATCCTAGAACTCCGACCATAGCACTTTCTTCTCTCTTCTCACTCCTTTTCTCACCCAAAACTCAGAATCAAACCTAGGTTTTTAAGAGAGAATGAGCTAAAGACTCAACCAGCCCATCTCAACTCGTTTTCAACCTAGAACCAAAAATAACCACCAAGTTTTGAGCTTTTATTCACTTGGGAACACGTTTTTCTTTGAGGCAACTTCTTTCTTATGTTAGAAACTAAGATTTCAGAGATTAAGATGTTGAAATCCTACTTGAGATTCAGATTTTTGATGGGGCTTATTATGCATGTTGGTTGTAGACTCTTAAAAATGAGTTTCTTGAGGTTTTGGTTCAAATATTGGTTTCTGGGTGAAATTGATGATTTTAGCTTGATATTATTGATGATTATTTGAAGATAAACTCTTATTAAGATAATGATTCATGTATTTGAGAGTGGTCTTTGAAGATTAAGATCTGTATGCTAGGTATTTGATGAAATGTTTAAATATAAGTTCTCTGTACAGCCTATGTAGGTTCTATTTTCGTGCTATATATACTTATGATTTTGACAGATCTTATATTTTTCTATTAAAGTATACATCTCAAGCTTTACGTGAGTTTTTGAATCATTCCAAACGGATTTTTCTATATTTAGTTATGAATTTTATAAGTTCAGTTAAAAAACTTTTATTTTCCTGACGAGATTATACTTCAATATGGATTTCGGGCAGTTTTTGGTTAGTTTGAAAAATCCGAAACCTATCATCTAGTAGCTCTAAAAAGAGGGGTTTGAGTTTACTTTTATTTGCCACTGGTCTCATAATATTTTGAGTTTTGATGAATTTGTTATGAATATTTTCGTAATATTGTGCAGTTATGTGTTTTGTTAAATGATGATATGAATGTGATTTTTGAAAGCTATGGTTTTTAAAGGTTAATTAGCACATTGAAGGCTCCCCACAACTAGCTAGTTTGTGCTTGCAAAGTGGTGATCAAAATTCAAGTAAGTAGAGTTAAAGCATTTTCAAAACTGCATTACAAGACCTATTTGACTTAACTTGTTTAGAATTGTGAATATGCAAGTTTATTCTCTTATGAAATTTTTATATGATTATGTTCAAAGAGTATTCATGATTAATTATTTTGAAAGAGATTATGATTTATGCTTATTATGTTTTTATGTTTTAAGAGATTTTATGGTATCGTATATGGATGAGAGGCTGGGTAAGTAGGGGTGCGAGGGACCGGTCCCCCAAATTAGAGAAACTGTCTCTTTGAGATAACTAGAGAAAAATGCTAGTGGGAAGTTTCTTGTTGATCACAAGAAAAAGAGATTCTAAAAACCTCGCTTAGTGTTAAAGAAAAGTGAATTGGCAAAAAATAGAGAAGATCTTGTATAGAGAGGCTTAATTGGAACCGAAGTTCTGTATCAAACCTAAACTAAGAATAAGTATGAGAGTTTATGAACAATGATTAACAAAGAGATTTTAGCCACAAAGATTTTAGATACTTACTTTATTTGAAATCTACTTACTGAGTTTTTGCTCATTAGTTTTACCTTGTGATGCAGATGATATTGTTGTTACCGAAGAGTAAAAAGAAAAATGATTTCCAAGGTTGGCTGAGTACTCCAAGTCTTACATCTGACATCTTGCTTATATGTACTTCCAAACAATAGATGGGCTCAAAATGTTTTGTTTTGTTACTATGTCGCTTTTGAATAACTATTTAATGTTTAAGATTTGTGGTTGCACACTTACTCATTTTGTTCAAAAACTTAAGAAAATTTTGTGATGAAATCAACCACAAGTTTCCACATCTTAAAAATGACATTGTTTAAAGTATAGAAAGTATGTTTTAAGTAGCACCGCCTCGCTAAATTCGGCCTTAGACCGGTTTAGCGTATGGGGCCGTTACAAATACGGTCACATGAACCACTACCAGCCTCGGTCATTAGATTATAATGTCTTTTATGTCCGGTTCTTTTCACTGATTTGAGTTTTTCTACAGTAAAAAGCTCTCAGAAACAGTCACATCTAACTTTTTTACTATAATAAAAAGCTCTCACATAAAATCACATCTCAACTTGAATTAGCGAACTAAACGGTCCTTAATAATTGGATCCTCCACACCCCAAACTGCTTTCTCAGCATCAGTTTTAACTAACGAGACCCGAAGGCCGCCTGTCTTTGCTAAAGCCAATCCTTCTCGAATGGCAATGCGCTCTGCTTCAAGAAAAGCCCCCAAAACCCGTATGATCATGGACCTGTCCACCTTACAGATTGAAATTCATCCAACCATATATTTGCCATGCTAAGAGTATCATTTCATTTCCTGCCCTTTTTTATCATGTATAGATATAGTAAAATTTTTATTTCTATTCAAAAATTTTCTTTTGTAGCTAGTGGACCATCAGTCTTGAATCGTTTAAAAATGGGTTTATCTTCTCCCCTATTTGAAGTGGGACTATGCATATATAAGTGCATTCGTAGGTGAAATTGCCATTCTCATTCTCCCATATTGAGTAGATTTTAACCTTCAAATGTTTGTGGGTTTCGTTAAATTTTGTTACAATCTAAAACTGAACAATATATTACTTTTTTTTTTTCTTACCCTACTACAGATTTTTATATCTTTTTACATAACCAAACACAAAATAAGTGATTTTTTTGGTAGGACCTCATTACTAGTAAAATTATTAGTGATTGTTAAATCTGATCAAAATCACATTAAATTAAAAAAATATGTGAAACAAATAATTTAATATAGATCTGAAGACTAAAAATATAAAATTACCGGTAGTTCATTTTTTTAGTCCTTAAAAAAAAAATTAGGTTTTGAGAATTACCATTCTATCCCTGAGGCCATTTCATCATCTTTTGCAAATATCGGACGATCATTGCAATTTTTTTTTTTTTTAAGCTGTCACACGTACTAGTGAAATTTGACTAATATGTATCATAATTCGAGTGGAAAGTAAAAGTAAATTTTTCCCTTTTTGGATATAGATCTACATAATAAAACTCAAATAAGTAAAAAGAAAAAAAAAAAAAAAAACGAGTAGTTTTGATTGCCCAAGTTCTGAATTTCTTTTGTTGTCTTTTTTTTCTCTCTTTTTTTGTAAAGTTGTATTATTTGCCCCCATTCTTACGTTTCACAATGACCTTAAAGGACTGGTCCATGAAAAAATAAGTACAAATCTATAAATAACTGAACAATGACGTCCGATTTAATCAAATTATAAAATATATCTAAGATTATATTTTTATATAAATTTAACGGCCGGAAACATGAACCTTTTTAATTGTTTATTTTTTCAATATATATTACAGAAATTCTCTAAAAATTTTAAATATTATTATTGGGCAACTTTAAACTGAACAATTTTACTAAATTCCAACTAATATATTATTTTTAATTTTAACATATGATTTAGAATCAATATATGATTTACAAATATATTTTTAATAATTCTACAAAATTTTAATAGGGTAAAAAGTACTTTGTAAGTGTACATTATTTCTCTTTGTTTTTCTGAAAAAAGAAATACATTCCGAATTGAGAAAATACAAACACTAATTTTAATTGAAATGGTCTCAATTGGTTTTTATCTATTACATTTATTTTATTATAGTTTTGAATTTTGATGCAATTGACTGTATATAACTGTTTAAATATATATTATATAAAATTTTATGCTCATTGATAGAAGCAACTCTTTTTTTTTTTAGCCATTTGATTAAAGCTCAACTTCTAATTCACTAGTGAAGTACTTTTATATGTATAATGGGCTAAATTAAAATAGGAAGTCCGTTAAATATCATTTTTTTTCTCGTGTTTTGTGTGTGTAACACTCATTTTGTTAAAATATAACATTAAAAAAATATAGTCCAAATCATGTAATATTAAAAGGTTACACTTAAACATGTTAGGTATTACACATATGAATGATGCTATAATAGAAAAGAAAAGAAAAATATAACAAATAACATATCTTAGACATGCAATTGAAGTTTATAGCATGTTTTTTAATGTTATTAAATTATGCATATTTTGAAGTTCTATTCTAAAAATAGTAATTTCCAAAATTACCCATGCTTGTAAGGTTTCATCTCTTTTGTTTCTCACTCAGCAAGTGGCCCTATCTCAATCTATCGGAAATTATTTAAAAAGTATACTTAAATCACGATTCTTAATTTTGACATTTGAAATTTAAATATTTTTGTGAGAGAAAAAAATTATAAAAAAATCAATAATTTAAATTTTAGTATATAAATCAAACGTGCCCTCTATCTCTCTTTTTGTCACAAGCATGTCACAAGTACCGACAGTGTAAATACTATATTTATTAATAAATACGCTATTTAATAATCACCAGCATCCGTATTAATAGCTAAATATTAGATTTATAAGAATATTTGTGCCGTTATTGTTCATATCTATAAATAAATATAATATTTATCAGTCTCCTACGTCGTTTGCCAATTACTGATAAAGCCATATTTTAAAGTAATCATGATATTTACGAGTAAATATACCGGTCGCAGGTCATATTTACAGGTTAATAAGCGGTAACAATAACACCGTTTAATGAAGTGCCTCTTGAGGTGGACTTTCCAATGCTTCAAAAACACGGCAAAATGTCAGCCTCTAGGGTAGGGAAAAGCAGACAAACCAAGGCACGTTCTACATTGGCAGCATATGTTTATTTATACTGCAAAAGGACCAAATCACCCTTTTTATTTTGGAGCCTTTATGATGGTAAGATCCTCTTAAAAAACCCACCAGTATAATACCTTATTTTAACTATTAGATTAAATTTTTAATAGTTAAATTTACTCAATTTTATATTAAAAATTTACAGCAAACTGCATAGAATTATTTTTTCAGTAGATTTAACCGTTAAAAAAGTAATTAATTATCAAAATAGAGTGTTTCCTTGTGAATTTTTTGTAGTCTCACTCTCACCTTAGAAAAAGTCTTCTTTTGCTTTACGTTGATTTTTTTTTTTAATGAAGTTATGCATCACTATCATCAGTAGGGCCGACAATATAGGTCACGACACAATAATATGATTCGAAAACGACACAAATTTCACGAGTTAAAGTTGAGAAAAAAGATGTTCAGGTCAGAATTGGGTCGACCTGAAATTGACACGAAAAATACGGATCAATTTTAAGTTGGACCCGTCTAACCCGAGCACGACATGAAACTCGTAAAAAACTAAAAAAATACATATATTTTTCATTGCATATTTTTTATTTTATTATGAATTTATGATATTATGATAATTATACTCTATTATTTGCTTAATTTCAATGGATATTATTATATTTTAGTGTGTTATAAATTTAAGTTATTTTTAATATGTAAAAAAATAAATAAAAATATACAATTTTCAAGTCAATTTCGGGTTCACAGGTAAATTTCGTATCACGGGCTATTTTCATATCGTATCGTGTTAGTCTGTAAAGTGATCGTGTCGTGTTCGTATTACAATTTTTAAAATATTTTGTGTCATGATGGGTTAACTATAAATTAAAAAAAATAATTAAAATATGACACAAATACGATACGTGACACGAATTACTGCTCTTAATCGTCAGCACATAAATAAATAGTCTTTCCGTTCAGTTTTTTATGAAGCTTGTGTATGAGGGACAATACTGTCCTTTCACTGGAGTTTTTGAGTTCAACACTCCAAGGATCAGTTATGGGCTTTTCTTGCGGTACAACGCAAAGTCACAAACACCCAGAAAAAGACGAGAGAGAGAAGGCAGTTAAAGAATTCATTTTCATCTGACATTGAAGAAAAGTACAAAACTTTCTTCTTCATTATTACATTTTTTTAAAAGTAGATAAGAATAGAAGATCATATCTTTGTAGATTCTTATATGCTAACTTGATAGCCATAGATACACATAAAATTCATTATCCACTACACAACTTGAGAAATATATTTTTGAAGAAAAAATAAGGTATGGGCGATCTTTCTCTCTCCCTCTCTCTCTGCTTTTCTTTTTTTCCTTTTGGTATTTTTTTTTGTAGTCAGTTTGGGAATCTGCTTTGTTTTCTATGAGGGTTTTTTTTTTTGTTTTTTTTGTTTTTGTTTTTGTTTTTGTTTTTTTTTTTTTCAGTTCCTGATGTATTTGAATTGGGTTCTTCATGAATTTTCTTTACTGTTTCGTTGTTTTTTAAAAAGCTATTTTTTTTTTGTTTTGTTTTTGGGTGTAATTTGTGTTCATTAGAAGTTTTATGATCTGTTTATTTATGGAATTACTACTCTACAGTATTACTTACTTTTTTTTTTAACTATAAAGTTGTGGACTTTATGGTCAACTGATGTGTGTTGAAGATTTACATGATTTCTTTTTTTGAATTTTGGGGTTGAAGTTTTGGTTTTTTGTTTTTCTTTTTTCGCCCCCTGCAAAACTAGGTTTCTTTTTGCTATTGCCAATGGCTTTTATAGAGCTGTTTGACCATCTAAAGAAGCAAATGTTTCCAAAAATCAATCTTAGTTTCCATTTCATGTTCTCTAGTGGCTATGATTTAGGCATTCAAATAATAGAAGTATTTCATATTGAAGGAGAACTAACATCATATTTGGTGTTATACTCTTGTTTTTTTGTGTAAACTTCATTAGTAATAATCCTTATATGCTGATTTTTTGAGCATCATACTTATAAAGTAGTTCTGAAATTAGTAATTTCCTTCCCAAACTTATGGAAGAAATCATTTTGTTATAAGTTACTGCTTATTGCTTATTATGCCAAATGTCTTCTTTTTTGTTCTTGTTTAATTTCAATTAACATGCCGAATTTTCTTGTGGAAGTTTCAGACATTTTTTTTTTTTTTTTTAGCATGACTAGTTGGACTTATGGAGCTTAGAGTTATTTAACTTATTAGTAAAGAAGAATATTAGGCAACATATTTCTTTTCTCTTGTTGGTTATGGGTAATGTTGAATTTCTTAGATTGGAGAATGAGAAAATGTATGCTCATTTATTTATTTGCTAGCAAAAATGTGACCAATTAGAAGACTCTAAGAGATGTCAAATGACCCAGTTTTTATTTCTAAATACCAAAAAGTAATAATAAATGTGCATTTCTTGTATGGTTTCTTGGCATATTGGCTAGCTGCAGTTTATGTTTCTCATAAGCTTCAACTCCTCGTTGCAGCTTGATAATATTCCTTTATGGGTAATAATTCTGATGATGATGATTCATTCACCAAGCCTCTGGGAAGATGGTCGGTCTTCTATTATGGCGTGGGGCACATGCTCAACGACATTACCGCTTCTTGTTGGTTTACGTATCTATTGATTTTCTTGACTGATATTGGACTCTCCCCACGGTATATACTAGACAATAGTTTAAAAATAATTTTATTTTTATCTAAAGTTTTCATTCACTACCTTACTTGGACTTGCATCAGTGCTTGTTCTTGTTTCGAAATCTTATACTTGTGTGTATGTGTGCAAGAATGCATGTGCGTCCATTGTGTTGGTTCCTGTTTTCGGTGAATGCCCTGAAATGAGAAAGAAGAGAGGGAGATGCGTACACTCCGTCTTAGTTTTCCTTAGTTATAGCAAGAGATTAACTATAAAATTGAGCCTCTTATTGCTTGTGCAAGGAAAAAAACTTGTAGCTAGGGTTTATCTCCATGTCAGATTGTGGGATATTCAAATTTAGAATGTTAAATGGATAAGAAAATTTTATATTGGGCTTAATTGTTACTCTTTCTGTTATCTTCATCACATTCTTCTGAAAAAATAAAAACTATGAACACTTAATTGTAACTTGATTTGACTTCATAGGGATGCTGCTACTGTCATGCTTTCCGGTCAAATAGCTGATGGATTTGCAACCATATTTACTGGTGAATTGGTGAGTTGGTAACTTGAAACCAGTGGCGTCATGACTTGAGAGAAAAAAAAAAAAAATCTGATACAGTACATGCATATTAATTTAGGCCTTTCCAGTATTTCTTTTACATTGCTTTTGAGTTCGTTCCTTTTTTTTCGTTTTCAAATATTGTTTTAGTGAGAGACATTTGTGGGTTTATGTTTGTGCAATGCAATTATGTTTTCGTAGAGAATTTTGCTAGAGTCAGATTAATTTGCATTTTGCAGAATATCTATGTGTGTGGTGTGAGGCAAAACTCTACATTTTGCTAAACTTAGATATGTGTGTAAGATGATTTGAGGTTTACAGACTATGCAACCTCCTTTCTAATGTGTGATGAGCTTTCTGCGATACTTTGCTTTTCTTGTCCAATTAAAGGCTGCATTTACCATTTTTTGGATACCTCAAAAGTGGTTTTCTGCTTTGATTTAGACAGAGATTTGGCATTCCTTGGAAAGCATATTTTAGTATTTGGGGAAAATTCTGGAATAACTCCAAATGCTGGAAACAAAAGGCAACCATTTAGTCTTGTAGCTTTTCGGTCTTGTATACCCCTCTAGAAGTGATCAAACTCCAAATTCAGCTTTATATGAACTTAGTTAAGCCTTAGTTCAACATAAATGGATGGAGTTGGGTGGCAAATAAGGTGGTGTTTCATAAAGCTTTTGGTGACGGTAACTAGTTGCGTCCTATAGTTGCTATGATCTATCCAGAACCAAGGACATCCACTTTCATTCATGCTGGAAAACAAATTTCAGTACTGTCATGCAAGTTTTGTTATAACCAGGTCCTTGTGCAGTTTTGATGGCATTCAAAATTATTGAAATAGCTACTGCTTTAAGAGTTTTTGATTTTGGAGTGCTCTGATATCATCAAAAGTTTTTGCAGTGGAACCTTTGTTTGGTTGGAGTGATATTCATCTTCTATATCTTTTCTTGATAGATAGACAGGTTTGGACATTTCAAAATATGGCACGTTGCGGGATCCGTTTTGGTTGCTATTTCTTTTTCTTCTGTATTTGGCGGTTGCTTACCTTGCACACTTTTTGGTACCTCTTCTTCAACAATGGAAACTATTAGTTATAGCACATTTGCGGCAATCTTCAATGTTGGTTGGGCTGCTACCCAGGTTTCACATATGTGAGTACTTCAACCATTTCAAATCGCATATCGAAATGAAAAATTGCACCTTCAAGTTTCAATCTATATGAAATAAGAAAATTTTTTTGATCCTTATTATTTGATTTCTCCTCGGTGAATATAACAATACGTGACAAGAATGCTGAACTACTGAGGATGTTGAAAAGCATAATAACTTTGTTATTATTATTACTGTTGTTTTGCCTTAAGATTGGAAAGAGTAAAGAAGTCTTTTTCATATGTTGTTGTCTCTCAAAACATGAAAAGGTCCATGGTCAATTGTATCACGCTGAATTCGACAAGCAGAGTGGTGTTGGCTAGTTGTCGCAATGCTTTTACAATGGTCAGCTTCCCTTAGTATTGAATCGCATCAAATGTTTTTCCATTTTATACAGATTTATTGTCTGGTCAATTAATTTATCTGTGAATTCAAATTCTTAGGTCGCCAATCTCAGCCTGTATGCAGTCGCTTTAGTAGTCTTCAATGTCACTACTGCTAAAACACATAATAATATCGAAAATCAGGTACAGTTAGCTCCTTCATTTAAGAGCTTCACTTTTTGAGCATGACTGTAACACTGCCCTAAAAAACATGCAGTATCGCTGGATTGCTTATGTGTCCATTTTCATTGGATGCTGCTTCGTGGGTGTATTTCATCTTGGAACCCGAGAGCCAAGGTGCACTAACCATTTATGTTTGTCCAGTTTCCATTGAAAAGTTTGAACTGAAGTCTTAATATATGATTTTATATGCATAGTTTGTATCTTTTTTGTTTTTGTAGAAAGAAAAAGGATATTCTACAATTTGTAATTTTCTCTCTAGTTACTTACTTTCTCAGTGAGAAGGACTGTTTATTCTGTCTTGTAATACTTTATTTATTGTTTGAAACATTATTCTGTTTGACACCATTAAAAAGAAGATAAATATCATCTTTTAATTTATGAAACTACTTATAAAGAGTTGTATTTTACCAGTTGGATATTAACAACTCATTTGCAACATCATTTGGTACGAAAAATTTGGTAAATGATTAAGATCCTAAGCATTACCCTTCTACAATCGTGCTTTTCATTTTTCTCGTATTTTTTGTACAAAATAGTGAGGATGAAACTGCAGTTTGATCAGAACAATCATTTTCACTTTGCAAACAGATTAAAGGTAGGTGTGCAAGGAAGCAGCCATGCAAGAATTTCGTGGTCCTATTGGTTCAAGAGAGCTTTATATTATCAAGTTGCTCTTGTTTATATGCTCACTAGACTGGTAGTCAATGTTTCACAGGTAAAACATTCTCTCATTGCTGGATTGATTGTGGCATGATGCTCGTTTGCTTCATAAGAACAATGGACATAGTTTCCACGATATGTAATACCCTCTTAACAATAATATAGAGTTTACTACGAGAGAGCTCGGGCTTTTGCACATACAGGGGCTTGGTTGCAACTTTTTCAATATGTTTTGTGTTTGTAATAGTTTTTGATACATGATTGTGTACATTCCTTTGAAAATGAAATATATATATAGAATTAAGAAATGAAAGAACAACTCACTACACGGTAAAATAACATAACCGGATGTTTGAAAAGTGAATTGAGAGATAGTGCATGGAAGCACACCCTCTTTTGCCAAATAGAGCACTTCTGTTTTCAACTTGAGTTTTTAGCCTTACATCTTTTGTTCTTTTTGCTCAGGCGTATCTAGCATTCTATGTTATTAATGATCTGCGGATGGCCCAATCAGCCAAAGCTTTGGTACGCGCACAAAATTGTCAATGCATCAAAATCTCTACTGGCTTTTGAGATTATTTGTTTTGCAAAATTAATGCAACACTGATTTTCTTATTTAACCACTGCGAGCAGGTTCCTGCTATCATCTACATTAGTAGCTTCATTATATCCGTCACTCTACAGGTCCTCATCTAAAACTGATTTTTTTTTAGGATCTCTACAATATGAGTTATGTTCATTTCTAACCACTAATTCTTCGTATTTATAGGAGGTTTCATGGACCGGTCCTCGTCTGAAGGGGTACTTTTCTGCTGGAGGCATTGTCTGGGTTTTCTGTGGTGTAGTGATCCTCATTTTGCCTAAAAGCATGAGTGGTTTCATGTACATTCTCTCAATATTTATTGGCGTTGCTAATGCTTTAATGATGGTAGGCTGAAAAGTCCATCTTTTCTTTTAGTTTTAATTTTTTTATTATTTTTTCTTATGTCACAAGCTCGGTATTAAGAAGTATTTAGTCAAGAAAACAAGCATGTCAAAGTTGGATAAAAAAATGGAAATCTTCTATGAAAAATATCGTGATTGCTGTTCATCCCCGTAGAAATTTCTGATAGCAACTTCATAATGTTCATAATGTGACAGGTAACTGGAGTAAGCATGCAAAGCATTCTTATCGATACCGATCTCAATGGCTGTGCATTTGTTTGTGGGTCATTGAGCTTCTTGGACAAGATCTCTTGTGGAGTAGCTTTATTTATCCTTCAGTCGTATCAAAGTAAGTCAAACTACAAGTTTTTACTCTATGTGGTATAATATCTCTTTGTCTGAACTAATAATTTGTACTTGAAAAAGGAAAAGGTAACAAGCATTCTTCATTTTTCAGTTCTTTGCGTTTGTATCTATCCCTGATAATTGTTCTACTTCTATCCATCTCAGACACGTATTCAAGCATCTTGAATACGTCTTATATCCGTATAAAATCATAAGCAGGATGAAATTTGTGATTATGGTATGTGAAGATTTAGATGTGTATTAGAGCACAGATGGTTCCTACTCCATTTAGAATGGACCCTTAGTATTTTTTTCTTAATTTATTTTTTATTTTTTGGACTAGAAATGGAAAATCTTTATTCAAAACAAAATTGAGAAATAAATACAAAGTTGAACTGGCACTTAGTCATGGCAAAACACTTTATAGATTCCACCTAGCTGCTTTAGTTCAATTCATTCTCGAAGTTGAATATGTTGAATGCGAGTTTGGTAAAACAGGGCTTCATTGTTTGCTGAAAGAGTGAATTTTATTTTATTTTTTTACAATGACATAATCTCTCAAGCTAGTATCATATGCGAATGTGATTTATCTATTTCGGAGAACGCATTCGTAGGAGTTTGAGGTCTATATGCCTCTTGCTTTGATACTATGTCAGTTTACCACTTCTCTTTAAAGCTTAAACTATTAAGAGATGGGCCAATATTAGTTTTATATTTTAACGAGTATCGGTAGCCATTTTTATTAATTTTATTTCTTCGGGGATTGTTTTCACTAGCTCATTTGGCATGCTAATGATGGTTCTTTTGCTATGATGACACTTGACAGACATCCAAAGAGATGTTTCTTCATCCATGGAGGCAGCCAATTCAAAGCCTTACCACATTTCTATTACAAGATTTGGTTTGGGTGTGGTTCCAGCAGTTTGTTCACTTGTGGCTGTGGCAGTAACATATACAATGAAACTGAACCATCCTCTCTCAAAACCACTAGTGCTACCACTCCTGGAATAATGTCCATGAACAACAAACTTTTGATATAAGAAATCTGTAGATTTGACCTTCCAAGGAATTACACTGAGACGGACCCTAATGACTCAAGTTCGATCGAGCAAGCAGGCAAAGCCGAAACATGTTCGAGTAGGATCAGGTTAACAAACACAACAAAGTCTCAAACATTTACACTCCGATTCTTTATTCAGTAATTTTATCACGTCTACCCTTTCCTGTTATTACTGTTCTACAGTTAATGTTGTGCTGTGTATATATTTGGGAGGGGGTTATTTTAGTTTACCTAGACAGATGGTCCATCACAATTCTGAAGTGGGTGGATTACATCTTATTTCAGTGATTAGTCAATTGTTAAACATCTTATCCCAACTGATTTTATTAAATCTCTTAAAAAAAAAAAAAAAAAACATACACACACACAAGGTTATAATTGTTATTGTTGTTATTATTATTATTAAATCGAATTTATTGATCATTCTTCCGTAGGCTACAAACAAGTTTCCTATCAATAATAAGTTGCTTTGAGCTATCAGATCTTCATCAAGTTTCATTAGATTTACCAACTCTATTTTGATATGAATTTGATTAGATATACCATTTAAGAATACACAGTCGATACAGATATCATATCATACAGGAATTCATAGAGGAATCCAATTTATTGATATAAACTGTAAAGTTTACCAAACTTTTATTTTATAGTTGCATGGTACACTGATCTCTTTTGTATCATGAGAGTCTCCTTATAGGAAAACCAAAAGACCAAATATATTTGACATAAAAGTTGAACAAAATTCAAGTTCTAATAACTTTGAACAAAATTCAAGTTCTATTAACTTTCTTTTTTGAATTGCTTATATTATCTCTGCATAAAATTCATCAGAATCATTGAATAGAATATGTATCATCACAAATCTGAGTCTTCCAAGAACAACCCTCAAAGGTGTTGTAGTATGTAATATGTTCTGTAATATAGTGATCATCTATTATGCACTTAATGGTATCCGGAAAATATTTTCCATCTCAAATATGCAAAAATATGCTAAATTCTACAATATTAACTTGGGAATTGGCTTTTTCTTGGAGTCTCTTAGAGAAGGGTCTCTATTTTTCTTCATCAAGTAGCCTAAAACCTTGGCATAGCGACTCACCATTTTCTTCAGCTTCAGTCCATGAAGACTCTCTTTCTGTTGCACCCCAACTATTTGAAGCTGCTTCTCTCCTTCTGTAAAGTGTTGCCCCAGCGAGCTCCTCCCTTTGCCACCTTCGTCACCCCCAGAAACCGCCTTTGCTTTCTCGTCCCCGTCGATGAGCTCCTTCAAGCTCTTCCTATCATTCTCTTCGATTTCACGAGCAACATCTCCCGGTGGACAGTCCCACGGGGCGTTCTCGTTTGCATCTCTGACTTTCGGCGGCCTTCTGGTCCTCCTCGACATGGTGATATCGTAAGGTCGTTTGTCGCTTCCCATTTGCTGAGAAAAGAAATCAAGAACCCGCTCAAAACATAGGGAGAGTGATGAGAAACTTTGGAGATAAATGCGTTGGTGATTTCGTGAGTTAAAATGTGAAATATGAAGTTATGAGAGATTGCTTAGTGAGGAATTGAAAAGGGGAGTAGTTAAAGAAGCATCTCATAAAGGTGAAATGTCCGCTTCTGATTGTCCTTTTTCAACATGGATCATCAAGATCTTCTCTCTTAGAAGCATGTAGCTGTCTCATTTGAGCAGGTAAAGAGTAATAATATTAATTAAAAACGAGTTTATTTGAGATTTTACCAACTACAATGCTTCATTATGCTTACTGCCATCCGATTGGCCAGCAGTGGTTGGTCCGCGTGTCCGGTTGTAACTATAGGTCAAAGCCCCGTATTTATTCATAGGGTCCGTTCAGTTCGCTGATTCGAGTTTTTAATTTAAATTGAGATGTGATTTTATGTGAGTTTTTTATTGTAGTAAAAAAGTTAAATGTGATAATTTTTATAAATTTTTTATTATAATAAAATTCAAATCGATAAAATAAATAGGATTATGATCTTTTGTTTTGATGATATTGGTTTTAAGCCTACAGTTTATCGTCTTGTGAGAATAGTGACCATTTATATGAAAATATGGATTCTCATATGTCTTAACAAAAGTTAAATGACAACTACCAAAAAATTGACGAAATTGGTGAGCTGAGACAAAGAAAGAAAAACGAGATAAGATAGACCAAGAAAAAGAAGCGTCCTGCCCAGAGCCCTAACACCGCCTCTAGGGACGTTGTTGGACTTTCGGCCTTATAGTTTTGCAATGATGATACTGCCCTTTTTCTAATTCCGAGCATGATGGACATCTCTCCATTAAAAGCTTTGTCATTATTGTTTGTGGTTGTTCGATTTTTTATTTTTATTTTGTGAGTTTGGTTTATGTTTATAATGATAATGGTTCTTATCTCGATTAGTTTATTAGGTATTGTTTATTTTATCGATTTAAATTTTAAATTTTAAATTTTTACAGTAAAAAATTCTTAAAAAATGTCACATTTAATTTTTTCTACTACAGTAAAAAACTTTAAAAAAATATAACATCTCAACTCGAATCCGTGAAGTGAACGAAATCTTATCTTGTTTGTTTCCCGTTTGGTTCAGAGATTCGAATCATGTGATTTGAACCATTTTCGATTTATGTGTATTTTTTGTGAGAGAAATCACTGTAGCGAACCACGAATCATGATTCGAATCGGGGGACGAATCCCCCAACCAAACGGATTATTGTTGTTTTTTTTTATCCATTAGATTTCTTTCTTTCTTTTTTTTTTTCTTCGCCTGGGTGCTATGGACATATCAGATATTTTCATCCATTATAGAAGATTTGTAAATGAGCTAAGCGTCCGTTCGATCTTTGATGTACCTCTTGGGTATTCCATTTGCAGAACTCAATACACGTTATCTTTCATTAACCATTTCATTCGAATTTATGAGGAACCGGTTGTTTACTAGTGTCGTGTTTCTGTAGCAGCAGACTGAGTAAATGCGGATCGATATTTGTATTGCTTCTTCATACTATATACTATATTTTTCAATTTTTTTAAAAGATAAATTGGTAGTATTTTTAAACAGTACTTCATTATGCTCACCGGTCACCGCCACTTGAGCCAAAAATGCTTAGGGGCTCCGCTAGCCTCCAATCTGGCCATTATCTTTAGTGTCATATTGTTTTAATGCTACTAAATTTAAACCAAGGCTTAGTTGTTTTGTGACAATAAAGACCCATTTTATAACAAGAGAGAAAAAGGAAAATATACTAAAATTTGAGATGAATTAAAATTAATAAGTCAATAGTTTACATAAGTTAATAAATATGCCAAATTATTATTTTCGTCCATAACTTGTCTGGTTATGAACCATAACTTGACAAGTTATTATTCATAATTATCCATAACTTGACAAGTTTGTCCATAACTTATCTGGTTATGAACCATAACTTGACAAGTTATAATCTATTAATTTCTATAACTAAAAATTGGCCTATATACTTTCTTAAGCTTTTCATATTGGCCTATTTTCTACTATTTCCCTTATAACAACACAATCACACTTGTCTTGCAAATTACGAAATAACAACCAACGAAACTTGAAAAATTAGGGCAATTTCTTCATCCTCATTTGACTTTTCAATTTGATTTTTCTTTCATTTTTAGGATATATATACATCAAGAATGTTAACATCACTTTTTCTGTCACTCTCTTTGTTCACTATTTGACATGTGAACTCTACTAACATAATATATTAATATTTAAACAAAAAATGAGATAATAGAGCCCCTTTTTATTTTTACTCCTTAACATTAGTTTATATATTTCTATCTTTTAAACTAAAACTCGTTAAAGGATAAAGTTTTTTAAAAAGATACTTTTAGTGAGTCAGATATTTAAAAAAGTAAAATCCATTTTCTTCTCCATTTTTATGAGGTGGTTGCCTTTCATGCTTTCAATTAAGGTGGCCAGCAATTAGTCAGTTATTGTTCTTTCCCTAAATAATCCCTAATTAATGTTTTAGAAGTTAATCACCTTTCTTTTAACGATATCATGATGTGTATGAACCATAATAACTATGAGTTGTGAATGAAGACTCTCATAGATAATTGGGACATATAGTTTCTAATTTTCTTTTCTTTGTTGCCTTTTTTTTTAATACGGTACGAAGTTTATGACTCACACTTTACGTAAAAAATAAGATTATTAAGATTCAATTCTTAGTAGATACGCACAAATTTACGCATCCAACCATCTAAGATGCAATATATGTAAGAATTGTAGCTTTCTTCCCTAAAATAAAATATAAATAAAATAAAAAATAAAAAATTTGTAGCTCTCCAGTCACTTCTATGAAAATATGTGGAAACTAATTCACTAACGGACAACAACAATAGTCTTAAATTCTCATTTGACGTTGGTTATCATACTCGGTCTTGAGATCAAAATAGTTATTATTATTATTAATATTATTATTATTATTATTATTATTATTATTATTATTAATATTATTATTAATTTTCTGAACAACTAAAGGTTGAACCTTCTCATTCTTGAAATTAATTAAGCCACATAAAATCAATCATCTTGCTCGAAGGTTGGTTAGTTTATTATCAAAAAACTCTTTTTTTTAATCTTATAAATTTAGAGGTGCAAATGTGCAAAATACGACATTAAAAACTTCAATAAAGAGGAATGAGCATGTGGGCCCGCTGAGCGCTCCACAGGCCCAAGAGAAATTACTCATAGCGCTGTCAATGGGCCAGCCCAGCAATATCAGTACAGCCCAACCCAAAAAACTTGGAAAAGTACAGCTTTTATTGGATAGCGAGGTATATGGTATATGGTATATGTTTGCGGAATTAAAATATGCTGCAATTTGTGAATATTCTACATATGGCCTAAGCGTTATGTACGATAACATTATTAACCTTAATAATGATATGGTTCATTTAAATTCATTGTATAAGTTAATTTTAAAGATAATATATAAAAAATGCGGTAGATATATTATCCCACAATATGTGGGATCATAAACCCTTTTAAATGAATCAAATCCTTAAAATTATGACATTTCTTGCTCAATATCAAATATTGAAAAAGAACAATTTAAAATTTTTCTTTCTCAAAAGTCATTAATACACTAGTAACATAGGTTATATATATATATATATATATATAATATATATACTAGCAACATAATTAAGATACTAGCAAGATTTATATATATATACACATTTATATATGTGTGTGTGTGCAAAAAATTATCATTATATTAATAAATATATCTTATAATAAAAGCATAAGAAGGATAATAATTCCCCTAAAAAGAAAGAAAATAATTAAAACACGAACATACTGAATGTAATTTTTGTAGATTATTATTATAATAATGGATGTATCATCATAATAATGTAGATTGACATCACCTAACACAAATGATACAAATTTGAAAACCAACATTAAAAAGAAAAAAATGATAAGTGATATATATATATATATATATATATATAAAATGAAAAAGATTACATATATAAATGCGTATATATATATATATAATTATATAAGAAATTCAAGTGCAAGACTAATATGGAAATTAGTTACCAAAACTAAATATAGAATAATCAAGAAACATAATTAAAAAATAAGCCATATAAGTGATATTTATAGAACTAAGCCACATTTTGATTCCCCCTTCAAAAAAGAGTTAGATTGTGCAATTTTTACTTGTTTTTCCCTTTTTCGGAGTTTGCACACTAGTATAAAACTAAATTAAGTACATAATAAAATTTTAATTATTTAAAGTAAATAACAGTTTACTCTATAAATTTTTCATTTATGACTGGAAAAAAATCTTTATTTACGTGATTTTTTTTTTTTTTTACAAGTCTAAAAAAAGAAAATTTACGTGGAGTACTGATACAAGTCGAGATGGGCATCCAAACATTTTTGGCAATTAACTTGATTACATCTTTTGAATAAATACTGATATATATATATATATATATTTCGAAGGAAATAAGTACTAGTATTTGAACAAATAATTAATCGAGCATAACATTTAACTTGGCCAATTATCTGACTTCAAGAATCTAAAGTATGAAGTGGTGGCAACAGTGGATGAGAGAGGAAGTACCATAGTAGGATAAAAAGGCAGATTGAGTATTTAGTTTTGACTTCGAACTTAGTTATGTATGTAGGAGTCATTTTGATTTGATTTAAGAAAAGATATTAATTAGGTGTTTGGATAAAGTTGTGTCACATCATAATCCTTTCTCCACAGTTATATAAGAACAGTCTAAAATGTTTTAGATTTTTATGTATATTTTTAAAAGTTTTTTTTTTCATAATTTACATTAATTACATATAAACCCTATATCTTATTCATAAGCTTTTCAAGTTTTTATTAAGTTACACTTTATGACATGTTATGCAAAATAATAATAACAATAGAATAATAATAATATTTATTTTTGTTTATTTAACTTGCATGATGTTTTAATTAAATAGTTTATTTATTCTGCTGAGAGTTTTTATTAACAAACAATCCGTTTTAAATTACAAGGTCTCCATTGTTAGTATGTATTTTGTAAGGATTTGCATTTACGTTTAAAGTGCTTAAATAAATGTTTACAAGTTTTTCATGTCAAAAGGAAATTACAGTCAGTGCAACACTTAGACCTCGTTCATTTCACCGATTCGAGTTTAAAATTTGAGTTTTGTTACAGTAAAAAGTTTTTAAAAACAGTCACATCTAATTTTTTTACTACAGTAAAAAGCTCTCACATAAGGTCACCTCTCAACTCGAATCAGCGAATTAAACGGACCATTAGTTTTAAAACTTATTTGAGATATAATAGAATCTGTTATCTAATAAAAAAGACATACAATTAGGTCCCGTTCACTTCGCCGATTCGAGTTTAAAATTCAAGTTTTGCTACAGTAAAAAGCTCTCAAAAATAGTCACGTCTAACTTTTTTGTTACAGTAAAAAACTCTCACATAACATCACATCTTAACTCAAATTAAAAACTCGAATCAGTGAACTAAACGGACCCTTAAAAAACTTTCATACCTATAATGATCAGCTGAAAGATTCAAAACTTTCAACAACATTATTATTTTATGACAAATGTCTTCTCACAAAGTAGCTAATACATAAAAGACTAAGCCCCTTCTGCTGAGCATATCTTACGTGAGTTTGGTGTGGGGCCTTTCTTTCATATTAGAGTCATGATTGAAACTATCTCTTAGCTATACATTAGCCTAAAGCACATAAATCTTCATCTCTCTCCCCACTCATTTGTCGATAAAGTGTTTTGAGTTACTTACACCTTAAGATTTTCAATCATTAAGAAAATATATGCTTTATGACCATGATCACTGTGTCATGTGTGACGACGACTGAGTCATACACACACACACACACACACTTTGTTGGATCCTCCAGGTAGTTGGCAGCTATAAAAGATTCCACTGGCAAGCATAATGCTACCGACGAGCGAATTCTGTTGAAAATTAAATAGTGCAAAAGCAGAAGTATCCTAGATTACACATATAATCCATCAACGTTCTTATAATTGCATTGATATATATATATCTATATATATATATATATATATATATATATATGTGCGTGTGTGTGTAATTTGTGTACGTGTATGACAATAAGTGAGGTGCAGCTAGCTATCTAACCAAAATATAAAGATCCGTTACAGTTCATAAAAGAGCTATATAGTGCCTAGTTGGGATCCCACATGCTCTTTGGAGAAACTTTAAAAAGCTTTGTAGTTGAAAAGGTAGGAAAAAAAAAAAAAAAAAGGAATTCCTTCTCTTTTTTTTCCCTTTGTTTTTGTTTAAAGCATACTAGTCAATTGTGTTAATCTCTAATGTTGAATCCAAATAAATAAACTATAGCATTGCACTAAAATTTTATCAAATGAGCTCAATCTTAGTTTAAGATATTAAAAAGGGGATCCGCATGATCATAAACAAATCAATCAAAAGATATTAAATAATATTCCTAAAAATAATTGAAAAAATATTACCTAATCATCAGTGACAATACAAAATATATGTATTTTTTTTTTCTTTTTAAATCAACAATTGACCGAGTCATTTTAATTTTTAATTTTTAAGAAAATAACAAAAAAAATACAAATCAAATTGGGATTCAATTGTTATGTAGCTTATTTCCTATCTTGGAGCATAAATCATGTGTACAAGGGCAACTTTCTTTCTCAGTTTCAAATATTGAAAAAAAAAAAAAAAAAAAAAACCTCTTGCTTTCAATCTTATGACATGTAGTGGAGTAATTAATATTATTTGTTTTCTGATTAACAGAATTTAAAAGATAACTTAAGGAAAAAAAAAAAGTTGTAATAGATAATTTAGAATGCGTAGGTAGATAAATAAAACACAGAAGTAATGGACAAATTAATACGGTACATGTGGCCTACCAACTTTACTTGGCTTTGAATAATGCTTCTTTGTCTCTGCTAAATCTGCACTCAACTTTTACTACAAAAGAAAATATTTTCTTTCTTTTCAATAATTGGTCATTCTGACCTCAAGTGGTCCATGGTCGGTTATACGTGGCAGCACCTCACTTGTCAGATTTTTCTTCCTTTTTTTTTTATAAAAAAAGAAAAAAGAAAAAAACAATGGCATTCTCAAATCTCATCCATATAAAAACATCCTTTGGAAGTTCCTGCAATATAGTCAAAAGTTTATGCACACCCATCCAGAATAAATAGTAATTTTTTTAAAATATATATATTATTCACACAAATAATACAATATAAAAAAAAAAAAAAAACACTTTGAGAATTTTTGATATAAAGATTCGTGACATGATTCGAATCATAATTCATAATTCGTTACAGTATTTTTTTATAAAAAATACACGTAAATTGAAAATGATTCTGAAGTCGTGAGCCTAACATCCACTTCATTTTTATTGATGTTTGAAAATGGAAATGAAGATCAAAACTACTTCAACTCAACAGATTTCACGTCCTTGTTGTAAATTAAAAATCGACCCCACTTGAAATTTTCTTAAACTTGTATTTGTGTGTGCAAATTAGTTTATATTTAGAAGACAAAACAGACCAATTATTTGGACCCAAAATAAAAAGATTTTTGAAGAAAGATGCTGTTACAAAAAGCAACAGATTTCACTAGCTTGTAGTATTGTTGACGTGTAAGTTATACATCTTTCACATAAATGGTCAGTCTTTAAGTTTAATAATTGTTCCTTTTAACAATAGTTCTAATGTTGACTGTCTGTTTATATATTAATCACATTAAAACACTATTTTAAATAAGTGGAGTCTCTAGCAACAGTCTTAACAGCAATCACATGGGATCTTTTTAGTAGGATGGAAGACATTACTCTACTTACATTAAACGTTAGATTTAACCAAATTCCATAAAGTTTATTTTTTTAGTTGTAAAGTAGCAAGAGTCAGGTTTTTTTTTTTTTAGTGGGAGCACCCAATGTCCCTATTATTAAGTGATGAGTAATATATATATATATATATATATATATGAGTACAATTATAATTTTTTTTAAATGTATTATGAACTAGATTTAATTTTTCATAAAAACTTTAAATTAGTTTCAATAAAGATATTGTGTAAACTATTATAAAACGATGTGACTTTGTGAATATAATATTTTTCTTGAATTTAAAAAGAGACATAAAAGAAAACCTAAAACATATATTGATAATGTAATTATTGACGTAACATAATATTATTAAAAAACACGACACTAAGAAAGGACACATGTGAGCCGAATCCATTTTCCCTATCTTTACTAAAACGCTCTATATATACCACCCTTCACAACAAAACCTTTCCCTCCCACAAACTCAAACCATTAAAGAAAAAGCCTCCCAAAATCCCTATCAAATTTCTTCATCCAAGCCAAAACTTCTTCATGGCAAGCAATCACAACTACTACGCATCGAAATCCGACCCGACTTTGCCTCTCCATCTCTGGTTCTTCCTCTGCATACTCCTCATGTTCTTGGGCTTGTCATGGTACACCAACTATGAGTCCATGCTAGAGAGCGCCCTTGACCAGATCAAGCTTGTCCTCATGATGTCTCCCTTGGTGCTTCTTCTGGTCGTCCATTGGCACTCCACTTTCGACGATCGCCGTCGCGGCGGCGGCGGCGGCTTCTCGGCCTTCATACCATATGCTGATGATAGGGACTCCTTTCATAGGTCAAGTGGTGGTGGTGGTGGTGGTGGGACTCCTTGGGGAATTGGGTTACTTCTTGTTTTCCTTTTCTTCATGATTTCTTACCACTCTTATCTCCGAGAAAAGTGGTTCCCTCTTCTTGGTAGATATTAATGTACTTGTGATTATAAGAGTAAGAGTGTTTTTTTTTTAATTAACTTAAATTGAGCCTTAATGTACAAAGCAAGTAGGAAAAAAGAGTATATATTTTGTTCTGCAAAATTGGGTAGTTTTTTTATTTTTTTATTTTTTCTTCTTTTTCTCCCTCTGGCAGCTCCTTCTCCCTTATTTTATTTGTATTTTTTTTCCTTTTGTTGTCAGGAATCTAGATTATTGATCGCTAATTATATGAATTTTGGTATAATGGGTTTTATTTTTCTTTAATTTTGGAAGAGGTGTAGAATAATAAAATTGCCAATTGTAAGTGCGAGGGGAAAGAAGACAAATGCAAGTGCAATTTCTAGGCAACAAAGAGTCAAAAGTCGTTTCATTAGGATATTCCGGTAACGAAGCGTAGGGAAAGTGGGAAACACTGCAGTCCAAGTGAACTGTTCTTAGTTTGTTCTCTCGTAATTAAATCACTATGCGTATAATTAGTGAATTCGTGTCATAATTTAAATTATAATTCGTAATTTATTATAATATTTTCTTTCATAAAAAATACATATAAATTAAAAATAATTTTAAATTTATGAATCAAACGTCTATTTACTCTCTCTCGTAGTTAAATGTTTGACTACTTAATTTAGTAATTAGAGAAGTTTTGAGGAAATGTCACAATTATTTCAAGAATATTTGAGCTTTTTGATTTGTGGCCGCAAATGAACTACCGTCAAAAGTCAATAAAATATGTCATAAATTCGAACTACTGAAAAGCAGAGGTATAAATCTGAAAACATACACAAATTATGGCATGCCACCTAATTTTCCCAATTGGTTAAGTGACTTCACAAGCTTGAGCTTAAATATGGGTTGATTTTACACGTGGAGCCAAGCTAATAATCATGATTCAGTCACTGGGCTTTGAGTTTCTAGTTAGAGGATTCTTGTGTAGTGCTTCAAAATATGTTTTGAGGATGATTTCGGAATAAATTGTTTATGCATCTTTAGGTCTTGTGATGTTTTCACAATTCAAATCACTAACTTAAATTTTTTTGTTATAATATTTTCTCTTATAAAAATTCAAACTCAATTTGTTTATTATAGTATTTTTTCTCAAATAAAAAAATTTAAGAAAAGCCATTTCACTAGACCAAAACATAACTTTTACTTATTTAAATAACAATTAAAGCAAAACATGATTAGAAACAATGGACGCGTTTGAAACTCGTTTCAAAATAATTTTATTTTTTGTATGAAAATAAAAATGAAAACATTTTCTATCTCAGACAGAAATCATTTTTAAAAATACATTTGGTAGTTTTATTAAGATATTATTTTTAGTTTAAAAAAAACTCATTATTGTCTCTCTCTCTCTATGCTTGAGAGAGGAGAAAATAAAAATAAAAAATAAAAAATGACTAAATTAAAAAATCGTTTTCATTTCCATTTTTTGTTTTTATTGCGTCAAATGCCGTTTTAAAAACGTTTTTATTTATTTTTTCTCAAAAAACATGAAAAATAAAAATAAGATCAATTCTAAACACGGTCAATGAATCTCTGCTCATAGAGAATTCACAAAGCATAAAAAAACTGAGAAACCCGTGCACATGAAAGGAAAGAGAGAGAAAAAAAAGGGTAAAATGGGTATTAAACTGCACAATGTACAATAAATTTGCCTCTCTTTTAGTATATTTATAATGTGCACTTGAGAGCCATTAATGACTAAAACATTTCTGTCTCGTGAAATTCTCTTAGATGTTTTGGATATGTTTGATTTTGTTTTGGTTTGCTAGCTAGAAATGTGCAATACGAGTGGATATTCGGTTTTGGAGCATAAATAAGGTTTTGGAGTTCGAGTTGATTAATAATAACTAATGTTTGACTAATTTGAAACGTGGGTTTTTCGAGGATTTTAGGTTTCGATATGTGTGTGTGGACAAAAACTAAGCCAGACTTTTAAGGACATGTTCTTTTACACATAAAACTCAAAAAAAGACAACTCAAGTTTCAACTTTATTCAAGTTCACGTTCTTTTAAGTTTTAACTTCACTCAATTTTACTCAGCTTTATTCAAGTTCTAACTTTAACTCAAGTTATAACTCAAATTCAACTCAAAAATTACACTCAAGTTACACTCTAAAAGAACAACCCCTAAGTTATCTGGCTAACCTACTCTCGTTATCTTTTGACTTTTGGCAATATAGCAAAATATTTTAGGCAAGGAAACAACCAAAGCCTAGCTAAACCTGCAATAGTCTTGCCCGTGATTTTGCATTTTGTTCCATTTCTTCTCACTTGTGTTTTTAACAGTTAAGTGAGAAATATATATATATATATATATTGACAAAAGTGCATTGTGTCCAAACTCATGAATAGGATGAGGCGTGACTTATTACATGTGAGAGTAAGGTACCACACCCCAAAGGCCCACCACCATATCTTCGTATCTCTTTGACGAGAGATCCTTTAGTTTATTAATTTGAGTTTTTAATTTAAGTTAAAATATGACTTTATATGAGAATTTTTTATTATAATAAAAAAATTAAATGTGATTTTTTATATGAATTGTTTACTGTAAAAAAACTTAAATTTTAAATTCAAATTAGTGAAATGAACAAAGTCATTATGTTCTAACTTATAAATAATGTTATGAATAAAGAGACAAATAACATATTTTTAATTTTTTTTAAAATAAATAACATATTTTGAAACATTTGATGTAAATAGTACATTTATCAGTATGATTTACTTTATCATTTTAGAAATATGTTATTTACTACGATTACTGCTAATTTTTTTCATATCATGATTGCGGGCCTCACACAAACCGCGTACAGATTAACTAATTAACATTAACACGTGAAATTGAATTTCTTTTTAACTTTAAATTCAGAGGACGAACACTAGTTTTTTGTGATTTGCTTTTTCTGCTTTTATTAATTATCAATACATTATTATTATTGTTGCTGCTGATGCTATTTTGTATCATCGACGTTACAATTTTGCAAGAAAACATGGAACAATCCTCAATATATACTCTGAATTGCTGGGATAATACTGTTTGTAAGTCCATCTCGTCACTGTTAATTAATGTAAATTGCTTTCCTATATGATCTTGCGTTTACATTTTTTTTTTTTTTAATATTCTGCTCATAATTGTTTCTTCACTCAACATGGATATCAAAACCATGATAGTAATTTATAATATTATTATCACCTATACCTCTTGAATTTTGGGTCATTCTCATTTTGCCTTTAAATTTTAAAAATCCCTACTTTATTATTCTAAACTTTCATGAATTTTCATTTTGCCCATTCCGTTCCAATTTCTGTTCAAAAGAGATGAAAAACGTTTCACGAGCATGGTGTTTAAAGGAAAAATCGTAACTAAATTTTTAGTGATTTGCACCTATGATCCTGAACTTTAAAGTTGCCCCTTAAACTTTTTATATATATATATATATATATATATATATTTCGTGTCTCAAAAAATGTGCAAGAATATTTTAAAAATAATCTAAAATCAATTCCAAATGCACTAATTATTTTTTAAATACGTATGTTGCTTTTATTAGTAATTCTAGTAAATGGTTACTTCTCCGAAAAGGAGTTTTTCTTCTTAAAAAAATTCATTGAAATATTTTTTTTTTTAACTCTAACTAAGTTTTTAAATTTTAATTGATTTTTAAAAATAAAATTAATAAGGCCCCTTAAAAGTTTTTCTCATAAGCCCCAAAATTGTTTGAACTGGCCCTCTTGGGATGCCAAAAAAGTGTTGCACGGCATTTCAATAATTTTCTATTTTTTGGGTGTGTATTCTGCTACTAATTTTTATTCAAAAAAAAATGTTCCTATTATCTTATATTATATTCCTCGGCTTTAATTATTTTCTAATTATAAAAAGGGGTCATCGGAACATATAAATTAGAATTATTATCACCTATACTTTTGAATTTTGGGGTCACTCTCAGTTTGCCCTATAAACTTTAAAACCCCCACTTTATTATCCCAAATTTTCATGAACTTCTACTTTTCCATTTTGCCCTAATTTCCGTTTAAAAGAGACAAAAAAACGCCTTACGTGCATGGTGTTTGAGGGTAAAATAGTTATTAATTTTTTGGTGATTTGCACCTATGCTCCCTGAACTTTAGAGTCACCCACACTTTGCGTCCTAAACTTTCAAGTCGCCCCCACTTTGTCACTTAAACTTTAGAGTCGTCCCTACTCTGTCCCCTAAACTTTGTGGTCGCCTCCACTTTGCCCCTTGAACTTTTTCATTGTTCCCTACATACTACTTCAAACTTTAAATTTCTCTCGGTTTGAAAAGTGAAGTATTAAATGACAAAATATTTTGTGAAATTTTTTGGAGATATTAGTAAAAAGTTGATAAAGTGTTTTAGGATGAATTTGTATATTTTAGGTTAACTTTTATTAATATCGATATTTTCATAAAATCCATGTACTGTTATGTCTAACTATGAATCAAATCAATGAGAATAATTCAAATATAAAACAAAAAAATGATGAAAATGACATCAAACCATGTTTAGAAAATCAAAGAAGTAGAGGGAGCAAAGTGATTAGATTACTGCGGAGGTGAGTGAGCAACTACCAGTCTTAATGAAGTTGAGGGAGCAAAGTGAGAAAGATTCAAAATTTGTGGTAGTATAGTGGGAGCTATAAAAAAGTTCAAAGAGCAAAATAGGGATGACTTCAAACTTTATATATATTTTGCTATTGGTTGCATGACAATTTTTATTTTATCTTTTTTTTTTATTTCATGTTTATATATTTTTACTCATTTTTTTGTCAAGACTAATCATTTTATTTTATTTTTCATATTTTTTAAAAATTGGATTGATCTTTTTTCAGGTTTCATCTTCTATTTGTTTTTTTTTTTTTTTTAAAAGCTTTCTCACCCCAAACTTCAACAAAAAAAATAAAAATATATATATATATTATATAAAGGGGTTGAGAAATAATACTATTTAAATAATAAACTAAAATAAAATAGTGGGTGAAAACAAATTTGAAATGAATAAGAATTAATTATTTAATAAAAATAAGTAGGGGTAATCTTAGAATGATAGGGATGTCTAAAAATTAACTTTAATTGTTTTAAAATTATGTGGGATATGTATTTAAAAGGGGATGTTAAGAGTAAAAAAGAGGTGTGAATAGAACTACCCATATCTAAAATAACAAGAAAACAATATTAAATTTTTTTTTTCAAAAATAAGGGATTTTCAAATCAAATAAAAGAATTGTGAAGAAAATATGTAGTTTGATTAGATGTGTCAATTGGGCTGGGCTGTCCATGGATGACCCGGCCCAGCCCATCCCGCTACGGTGCGGGGTTCGGTATGGCTTGGTCCTGTACCATTACGGGTCAGGCTGACCTGACACGACTACCGGGCTAGGACTGGGCCTTATTTTCCCAGCCAGTAGCCCAGGCACTGCCCTAGCCTTGAAGGCCCAGGCACGACCCAGCACGGCCCAGGCACGTGACGTGCCCAACGGTCAAAAACTGCCTGGCATGCGACCCGGCACGTCACGGGTCCAACGGTTGAAAACGGCTAGTCCGAGGCCCGGCCCGTGACGTGCCCAAGGGTAAAATCCAACCCTCATGCTCTAAAACCTCTATAAAAGCCCTATTTTCCTCACAACATTCTTTACTCTTCTACATCACTCTCAACTCTCAACTCCTCTCACACTCATAACTCTATATCTCATATTCTTTCTCTGATTCTTAGCTTTCTCTCTCGATTCTTAACTTTCTCTTATCTCTTTAATTTACAAATTTCAATCAAATTGAAGACATCCTGAAAAAAAAGGTACTATACTCATTTTTTTACAATATTTTATTATTTAATGTTTATTTATATTGTTTATTATTTATAAATATTTTTGTTAACATTAATTTTTTCTTTTTTTTTTTTATAGAATATGGCAGAATCAAATTTTCCTGATTTTGGAGATCAACCATTTTATGAGGATGAAATTTTGATGCACAACTCCAACCCCACTGACGGGGATAATGTTATGATTGATAACCAATCAGTGCACAACGAGGATATAAGAGAACGTATAAAGAGAAAAAGAACGCACACAGCTCCTGCATGGAAACATTACATAGAGGAGCTACAACTAAATCCAAAACATAGGTGAAATTGAAATACATGCAGTTTGTAAATATGACAAAAAACACTTTTCCAACAAAAAAAGGTGAGGTTATAGGCCATCTCGATAAACATTGAAAAATATGTATACTATCACACCAAGGTGGTCGTGTGGACTCCCACTAACAAATACTTTCACTCACAAATCAAGGTTTACAAAATTTTTCATATGATGCACAACGTGCTCGTGAGGCACTAGCTAAATTTTTAACAAGTACCAAATTACCATTGTCTTTTGCATATGATGAAGCATTAGAAGAATTCATTTAGACTGTGTTTTTTCCACAATTTAAAAGGGTTAGTAGAAACACAACTAGAGTTGATTGCATGAAAGTTTTTTATGCAATGAGACAATCACTTGTTGATAATTTTAAGTCTTTTAATGCTACAGTCTCTTGCACATCTGAATTTTGGGAGGGTTGTAATAAAACTGGTTATTTATGTGTCATAGCTCATTATGTTGACGGGGAAAGGGTTTTACAAAAGCGAATTATTAGTTTTCGTTTATGTCCTTTTTCATATAATGCAAATGCTATTTTTTCTACTATTATGGAAATTTTTAATTTTTATGGCAATGAAGATAAAGTTCTAACCATTACTTTTGATAATGCATCAGAAAACACAACTGCTATCAACATGTTCAAAGTAAATTTGAAACCACCTTTTGGTGGAGAATTTTTTCATCAATGTTGTGCATGTCATATCATAAACTTAGTAGTCCAAGATGGTATTGAAATTATATCTCATCATATAACTAAAATTAGAGAGGCGTAATCTTTCATCTCTAGTTCGGGAGCTCGGCTCTAAGAATTTCACCAATATTGCAGGAATAGCCAGATGAGGCTAAGAAAGTTTCCAACAAATGTTCGACATAGGTGAAACTCCACCTGCTTAAGGTTGAAAATTGTTATTCTATATCAACAGATAATCACTACATATGTGAATAGTAAGCATTGTGAGCATTTTATTTATGATGCAGATTGGAAGATTGGTGAGTAGTTTTTTAAATTTTTAGAAGTATTCTACAATGCTACCGAATTACTTTCTTTTGTGTATTATCCTACTGCTCATCTTGCTTTGCATCAATTATTTAATATTTTTGAAACATTTGCTTATTATAGGGATATTGATCTTTTGCACCCATAGTAAATGAAATGAAAAGAAAATTTAAAAGTTATTGGGTCGGTTGTCCAATTTTATATGTATTAGTAACAATTTTAGATCCTAGATGTCAATTAAATGGTACATAATCTTTGATGTGTGCTACAACAGATAATTTATCTATTGATATCGAACTAACCATTGATGATGCAAGAAAAATGTTAGAACATATGTTTGCATTGTATGAAAAAAATATGGAACGGGACAACAACAACATCAGTCAACTTCAACGTCAAAGAGCAGTTTCAGGCCTAAAGGTTCACGTGGAGCTTCTTGAAGAGAAAAGAGAAAGCATCGGGATCATCATTAACACATGGATCATCTTCAGAACTTGTCAAATATTTTGAGTCAAATTTTGTAATTGATGACAACAAACTAGACATCTTACAGTGGTGGAAGAACAAGTAAGATCGTTTTTCAACATTATCCATTATAGCACATGACATTTTGACAACTCCAGTGTCCACAGTAGCATGCATTCAGTGCAAGTAATTGAATTATTAACAATAAGAGGAGTAGAATGTACTCGGATATCTTAGAGGGACTAATGTGTGTGAAAGACTGGGAATATGTAAGAAGACGAAAGCAACATTATACAGATGATACACTTCTAAATTATTTTTCAAGCTTAGACATAACAGAATCTTCTGGAAGCAATTCGGCTAAAGTGTAATTTAATTATCCTTGTATACTGCACTCTTTTTTTCTTCGCTAAGGTTTTGTCTTGATCTCCCTACAGATTTTACTTGGCAAGGTTTTTTAACGAGGCAGTCATTTATGTGTAATTATTCATATTATTTTAATTTAATAAAATCATATCTTTTTGGGGCATACGATATATTTCTTTTTTTTTGTCATTAAATATGATAAAAATGTGAATCCAATGCAACCGATCGACCAATGCATGCTCAACAGCCATAAATTACCCTCTGGCCTGGCCCAAACCTGTGAGTCCATGACGGACCTGGAGTTAGAAGAGCTGTGCCGACCCGATACAGCCCTTTTGACACCACTAAGTTTAGGAGATAAATTACAAATATTTATCTTCTTTTTTTTTTTCAATTTAACAGATTATTTTTCAATTTTTTCTTTAAAAGAATACCCTTTTTTTATACTGATTTTTATGGGGAAATCCGAAATCTGTAATTAATTTATTTACCAAGATCATCTAGCGAGTTTCTTCGGGGAAAAAAAAAATAATAAAATAAAATTCTTCGCATCAATTTATTCTGTTTTTGAAAACGTCAATTGATATGTCATTTGCTACAATCCGTAATACCCCAATTGAGAACCCCCAAATCAGCCCAATAGCCCAACCCTAATACAGAACTCTTTTTCACTCCCGCGGGAGAATTCCACCGGCGAGATCGCCGAACCGCCTGAGAAGCGCGACGAATGATAATTTCGGGATTTTTGAAATTGGGCTTTAGCAAAACTTGTATGTTTTCCATTTATTTTCTGCAAAAATGGGACTCTTTAAGTTGAAAAACATCCTTCGACGACAATTCCTCGTATCTTCTTCTCCTTCAATTTCCTCGCCGACAACAAGACGACGGCTTTCTTGTCCCAGTGATGTCATCTTCACAGGTTTGATCAAACCCAAATACCATTTTCCAGGATATTCATTTTTTCCATGTTCAAGCTTCGGTTTAGTAAGGTTATGGAGTCCCCCAAATACTTGTTTTGCTGTTTCCAATGTCAGATTATGTTCTGGAATTGTTAGGTTAGATAATGATAATGATGATGATGTTGAGAAACTTTACAAGACTATTATGGAAAACTCTTACTCACATTCAAAAATGGAAGACGCTTTGGACCAAGTTGGTGTTAGGTTTACCACTGATTTGGTTGCTGAAGTTCTCCACCGGCTTCGTTTTGAGGAGAGATTGGCGTTTCGGTTTTTCAATTGGGTTGGTCACCGAGAAAATTATGCCCATGAATCTAGGGTGTATAATGATATGATTGACATATTGTCTAGTACAAAATACAAGATCAAACAGTTTAGAATTGTTTGTGATATGTTGGATTACATGAAGAGGAATGACAAAAAGACTGTTCCTCTAGAGGTTTTACTAACGATTTTGAGGCAATATTGCGAGAAGTACCTGACCCATGTGCAGAAATTTGCTAAAAAGAAGAGGGTGAGAGTGAAGACGCAACCCGAGATTAATGCCTTTAATTTGTTGCTTGATTCTTTGTGCAAGTGCAGTTTGGTTGAGGATGCTCAGGGGATGTTTGATAGGGTGAGGAGAAGAATCAAGCCCGATTCCAATACGTACAATGTTTTGTTTTTCGGGTGGTGTAGGGTTAGAAACCCGACTAGAGCGATGAAGGTTCTGGAAGAAATGATCGAGATGGGTCTTACGCCTGATAATTTCACCTATAATACCGCCATTGACTCGTTCTGTAGGGTGGGGATGGTGAATGAAGCGGTTGAGCTTTTTGAGTTCATGAGAACAAGTGGCTCCACAATGTCATCTCCTACAGCTAAAACTTATGCAATCATGATCGTGGCTCTTGTCCGAAATGGTAGAATGGAAGAGTGCTTCAAGTTTTTGGAACTTATGATCAGTAGTGGTTGCATTCCCGATGTTTCGACGTATAAGGAGTTAATCGAAGGCATGTGTTTGGCTGGAAAAGTTGACGTGGCATACAAATTTCTTCAAGAGATGGGAAACAAAGGTTTCCCTCCTGATATTGTCACTTATAACTGTTTTCTCAAGGTGCTGTGTGACAATAAACAGCGTGACGAAGCACTTAGGCTTTTTGGGGTAATGTGTGACGGGGGTTGTATTCCTAGTGTGCAAACATATAATATGCTGATTTCCATGTTTTTTGAGATGGGCGATCCAGATGGGGCGATTGAGACTTGGTACGAGATGGATAAAAGGGGTTGCACACAGGATATCGATAGTTATTGTGTGATGATTGAAGGGCTTTTCGGCTGCAATAAAGTGGAAGATGCATGTGGTCTTCTCGAAGATGTCATGAACAAAGGAATGAAACTGCCATATAGGAAGTTTGACGCCTTTCTGGCACAGCTTTCTACGGTTGGTGATCTACGGGCTATCCATAGGCTTTCAGAACATATGAGAAAATTTTACAATCCTGCGATGGCTAGACGGTTTGCCCTGAATGAAAAGCGGAAAAGCATGAGCTTTAGAGGGAAGTAATGAGATTCGAGGTCAGGCAGAAATGTTTTTGTTGCTGCAATTCCTCTATGCTACTGCCAAGGCAATTTTAATGAACAAAGCCGGCAATTGATTGTCGCATTTCTTTCAACAAGAAATTTCAGGAAAGTGTGGCATGAATCCTATACAAGTCCCTCCATAGAGGTAGAGCTCCACCCTTTGCTTTTGATGATCAAATTTTTCAGAGAATGCAAGTTTGAGCTCAATTCCTTCTATGAAATATCTCTGTGATCTGATTTGAAGAGACCAAATCTCTGTTTATCCAAAGCTAGATGCTCCAAATCAGTGTTGCTGGACCAAGCTTGGGAAACCAAAATATATTGGCTCTTCTTATACAGTTGAAACAAATTAAGTCTGAATAAGATTGGGCTTTTTTTGATGAATCAGTTCCCTTTTGGATGGCCTAAACTTGAGAAACGCCTTTCCTATCATTTATGAGAAGGCCCAAGTGTGTATTATGATTGATATGTTACATGGAGGCTAATAAAATTTCGGATGCCAATAATACATTCCTGTTACTCGCCATTGGAAAGCAGTA
The DNA here is from genome assembly GCA_029231665.1 of Morus indica. Taxonomy (NCBI): domain Eukaryota; kingdom Viridiplantae; phylum Streptophyta; class Magnoliopsida; order Rosales; family Moraceae; genus Morus; species Morus indica. The sequence goes on from JACAGA010000014.1 coordinate 13,109,946, forward strand.
TGGCTAGCAATGTCTTGTATTAAATCGATTCATGCTATTGCTTTATTTTGTCTCAAAGAGCATAATTACTAGTATATTTTTGTGTAACAAAGTTAACAATTGTTGTTTCATTTTGTCTCAGAGCATAAGCTTCACTCATGTAGTATTGTCCCATTTCGTTTTTTTTTTTTTCCTCTTCTTTTTTGGATCGACGTGGATTGTTCTTTTTATAACTCAAGTCACAACTTAAATCTTATTATTATAGTATTTTTTCTCATAAAAATTTAAAATTAACTTTTTTATTACAATATTTCTTTCAAATACACAACTTAAGTTCCAATTTTGAAAAGAACAACAATAAGGTAGTGCTCACTTGTTTCTATTAATTCAAATATTAGTTTTTTTTTTTTTTTTTTGGAACCCATTTCATGTTTTCTTCTCTTCTTCTTCTTCTTCTTTTTCTGGTAGTTTCCCTTTTAGTTTATTTTTTATTCTGTTTTCATTTTTTTTTTTTTTTTTTTTTTTTGCTTTGTTTTGATTTTTTTTTTTAGTTGGTTTATGTTGCTTTTTTTTTTAGGCTCCTATAACTCCAATCAATTTTCTTCCAACCAACACTCTGATCTTACAAACACTTGTTTTTTTTTTTTTTTTTTTTTTTTTTTTTTTTTTTTTTTTTTAATTCTTGCCATCTATTTCCTCATATTCAACACGTATAGAAAGATCCTATATAAGCATATATAGAATTTCCCCCACTAAAGCTTCTTTTTCTGTAGCTTTATCTTTATCTTTTATTCTCTTTGTGTGAATGGTTTAAATCTCCTTTTCTCCTCTCCTCCTCTCAAAGTCATAGAAAGCGAAGATAATACTTGGCTCAAGGTGGTTCGATTCCACACCGACTTAGTCTTTTATCCATGCATTATTGTCTCCCACTTCATAAAAATCACTTTTCATAACTAGTTAAGACTCAACAATATAAAATATTAATTTATTGCTTCTCCAATATATTCTTACTATTTGTTGCATCATGGACAATAATTTTTAAGTTCATGTAGAGTCATGCTTCTAAATTTTTTCATCATTTTAAATAATATAATAAAAAAGAAAAAAGTTGTTTCAATTCACTTCAGATTAATCTTACAAATGATTCCTGAGATTTAACTTTAATCTCACTTTAATTCTTGACTTTTTAAACGTCAATTGGCCTCTTAAAAATCATTTGTTGAATTAATCAAATTAGTACCCTTCAGTCACTAATAAAGAGGAAGATATATACATCTATTTATTTATTTATTTTCCTTTTTAAAAAAGATGAGCTAATTATATGTATATATATATATATATATCATAATCTTAGAAAACAAATACAACAAAGAAATATAAATCTCATTAGTTAATTTCAGCTGAACTTTCATATTTAGGGAAAACAAAACCTATACGGTTTGAAATGTTTGAGTGATGAGATCATAGTTTATGCTAATTCCACATTAATTCCTTTGAAGAAGTCAATTTTAAGTAATGTTATACCTTAATCTTGGTAAGTCAATGCCAGCTCTTCACGTTATCATTTAAAGACGGAAAGACAAATTTATTATCAACTCCTAACAGCTCAAACAACATTCGATAATTTGTTACTTGAAATTCTATTTTTTCCATTCTGTCACTTGTAAATATACGGTTAAACATGTTAATTTGCCTTTCATGTAGCTCTGTTCATTATTTCCTCTAACTTAAATTTTTTAGCCATTAATAAGAGGTATTGATGTCATGTTTAGACTATTTATTACGTTTAGTGGGGTGTTGTGATCACCAGAAATAACCCAAAACCACATACCGATAGGCTTAATTTATTTATTTATTTTTTCTTCCATTGATGAGAAGAGCAATTTTATGTTTTTTTTTTTTTTTTTTGACATATTACATGTTTTTTGTTCGAACTATAAGTCCTGTCACAAAATGCCTCTAAGCTTTAATTTTAATTTTTTTGCCCTAAATTTCAGCATCTCTTGCAAATTTTTATCTTTTGTTATATTTTTACTCTCGTTATTGTTGTTGGCTGCCATAGTTGAACCCCAAAGTTCCTTAAGCAAATAAAGGAGAAGGTTAAGTATAGTAAAAAAAATTTTGATAACTCATGCTACGTAATTGCACTTCTGTGTAATGGTAAGAGGGGGAACTAACAGAGTAATTATTTACTAAATGTTCAACAACACTAATTATTTCTGTTAAAAATCTTAACATAAGGAGCTATTTTTGTTAATTTTTACATTTTACATGACATTTTCCGTCAATAATTTAACAGCCAAGGTGAAAATTTACAAGAGGTATTGAAATTCAAAAGGAAAAAACCTAAAATTAAAGTTCACGGGGCATTTCGTGACAAGACCTATAATTTAAGGCGAAAACATGTAATTTGTCTTTGTTTTTTCTTTTTGTTGTAGTTTTTTTTTTGTTATGTTTTCATGAGTAGATGCGGAATTTTAAGTTTGACATTCTGGTATAGTTTCTGTTAGTTGGTTTTTGTAGCTTTATTCTTGATTCTCTTGTAACTCCAATCAACTTTCTCCCAAGGCTGACCAACACTATAATCTTACCACCATGTTAGATGCTGTTCGTGTGTACCACTTTTCTTTTTGTCTTTTTTACTTCTTTTACAATAATACCATTTCATTTTTTAGACTTCTAATACAATGTTACTTTAAGAGAGAAAAAGAAAAAGAACAAGCCAAAATGAATATGAGACAGCATTGAATTAAGGAATGCTAGCTAGATAATGAAACACCAAAAGATGCTCAAGCTGATCCTCAAGGTATCACTTTTTTTTTTTTTTTAGAGAATTTTTGTTTTTTGCACAAATTTTTTCCGCAAAAAGAAGAGCCATAGCGCAAATGAACTTTGTTCAAAAGTATAAGCACCAATCTTGCATAAAGATGAGAAACATTGCAAGTGGGCAACAAAGTAGAAGAAATATATATATATATATATATATATATATATATCACTAATATTACCATGTTAAATGGAAAGACTTCCTAGCTGGAAAGCAAAAAAAAAAAAAAAAAAAAAAAAAAAAAAAAAAGTGGCCCTGTTTTTCCATGTAGAATTTAGAGCGAAAGGGAAAAGAGAAAATATGATGTTCTTCTTGTAGGTTAGGTAGATAGATAAATTATCTTTATTTATAAAGTGGTGAGAAAGAAACTAAAATGTTTATTTTCTTATCTATATAAAAGTTTTTTTTTTTCTTTTATCATCATTGATAGAGCAGAAAAATGCTAAGAATCTGATCTAGTTTTTCTTTAACTTTCCCAAACCACGTTGATAAACATATGCACTCTTTTTATCTTACTTTGAAAGAATTCATTTAATTAATTGGAATTATTGGTTCAGTATAGAAGACATCTCTTATTTTCATAAAAACTTTGAAATTTTATATTTGCCACATCATGGAATGAAATTTTAAAAGCTTTTGGTTACAATAATATAATGAATTGGAAATTTTTTTGTGGATCAAGGTTGATATAGTTAACTTCTAGAGTTTTTGAGGAGAAATTAGAAGAAAAATTTGAGGGAGATCAATTCAACTTTATAAGATATTAAATTTTTATATTAAAATGTCAATTTGTTAAGTGTAGTGACTTAATATCTTTATATATTTGTAATTATATTTATGTTTAGACGACATGAGACTCGATTATTTTATCCATAACATTAAAAAAAAAAAACAAATTGATATCCGGGACCCTCAATCATATCTAGTATATCTAATTACTTTCACCATCATGAGCTACTGATGTGCTTTCTTAGAACAATTATTCTCAAGAACATTCTCTGATCTCCTAAAGAGAAAGTCACAACTTACGAGAGAAGATGAAAAAGATAAAGTTTGCTTTAGTATTTTTTAGTTTTCAATTTAAAAAAAAAAAATTCTCAAGGAAACAAAAGCAAACTGCAAAAGCCATGTCTCGTGTGCTTTGCATTCTCACGCGGTTGTCTCTTCTCACTCTTTGCTGTCTCACGTGCCCTCGTCACACAAAGCTAATAATATTCCTCTTTAATTCACTTTTTCCCACTAATTTTTGTTGAAGTCCATTTCTTAGCTACTTATTTCGTCCCTTCAAAAAATGTATGATGAAAAATTAATCAGACATAATCATTGCTATATAACTAATTAATGATTCACTAGACAAAATAATTTGATCAATTAATCTACTCTTTTTAAAAGTATAAAGAAAAAATATGCACTACAAGAAAAAAGGGTTTTTGCGATGACTTTTTGTCGTCGCAAAAAACCCAAATGTCGTCGTAAATAATTCATCGCAAAATTTTTTTTTGCAACGACATAGTATCGTCACAAATGTATTTACGACGACAGAATGTTTTTGCGACGACAAGCGTCGCTAATACACTATTGCAAAATTCTCGTGATATGATCATTTTTTGCGACGACATTTCAAACTGTTGTTGTAAATAATCTTATTTTTTTGTGACGACAAGTCTAAAAAAGTCATTGCAAAAAACCAAAATTAATTTTTTTATAATTTTCAAAAAATGGCAATTAATTAATTTTTAATAATTTTAATTAAACATTATTATGTTACATACTGAATATAATTTATTAAGATACATTAAAATTGAAATATAAATTAATATTAAAAATAATAAATCTAAATAAATTTATAAAATGTATCATGAATACTACATGAAGTGCATATATAATGTTCAAAAAAATATAAAAGTGTAAATAAAGTGAAAAATAAAATAGCACATATAACAGAACTAATCGTCTAAGTTTGTAGCATCGCCAACAGCTGAATCATCATCAGGACTGTCATCATCTGAAGGAGGCAGAAGATCGTCTAGGTCAACTGGTTATGGACGATCAATCGTAGGTAATTGGATGTTGAGCTGCAATTTAGCCACCAACTCTAACATCTTCACCTGATTGTCATAAATCTTCATTTGTTCCCGGTATGATTTCTTTAAATAACGACTCACACGTGGGTAAGGTTGAGCCAATAATGTTGCGTCCGAGTATGAACCAGCAGATGAAGGAGAAGCCCCGGAGTAATGCTTTTGGGAGAGCGTCGGACCCACTCCTATCTTATGTCCTCTATGCATGCCAAGAACTTGCTCCAAAACCCCATGCTCGTCAAGGAAGGGTCTAGTCGATCTTGAAGTAGATTGTGTTCTTTGTGTTTGTCTCTCCTCCTCCAAGGTGTTTTACATAATAAGACATTCTAATTGTTTTTACGCGTTATAAAACCACGATTTCAATATAAAAAAATTTAATATGAAAAGTAAAAATACTTACGAAAGTCTGTTCCACTTGGATATTAACCCAAGAGGCCCCGCGACGATACATGTCCGCCCAATTGTTTATGACAGACATCGGCTCTTGGGTCTCTATATTGGTCTGTCAAATAAATTACATTTGTTAATATTCTTAAATTCTAACTAAATTTCGGCAGCATAATGACTTATTTTTCATATGATCTAAAAATTAAAACTTGTAAAAAAAACAACTTTAAAAGATTTTGGCATACCATAGCTGTAAGATGTGCCACCCAAAACAAGAATCACAAACATATAAATAAGATAATGAAGTCAAAAAATAAGTACTAACCTTCTTATTGCGATGCTGAGAGTACGATATTCGACCATGTAAGCTTAGATACTTTTGGCTGTTGGGATTAGTTTTATTTGTCTCTGATATTTTTTGTTTATGATTAACTATAATAAGTAATAGTTACTTGAAATTATGTATAAAAAATCATCAAGTTCTAACCTATAATTACTTGAAATTTGTCGCCGGAAAACCTATCACAACAACGATCCCAATGAAGTTGATTTCTCATATTACTCGGAAAACTTTCTCTACCATAGCTTTTGCAGGAGAGAGAGAGGGAGACTTATTTGGGTATAAAAGAGGCATAGAGAGTTAGCAGGAGAGAGAGAGGACTGAAATCGGGAGAAAATGAAGGGGAAGAAGTTAGGGTATAAAAGATCAGGCTTATTTGTGACGACATTTTCGTCGCAAATAATCATTTCCCCGCGTTTATTCTTGGTTAAATGTGTAAAGCTTATTTGCGACAACAAAGAGAAAACATCGTTGCAAATAGAGTGACATTATTTGCGATGACACATGTCGTCACAACTAATAAGATATTTGCGACGACATTAAACTTATTAGCGACGACATGCTAATTTATTTTACAGAAATTAATTGCGACGATATGTTGTCGCAAATATTGCGATGATATGTTGTCGCAAATATTGCGACGACATGTCGTTGCAAATATTGCATTATTTGTGATGACATATGTCATCGCAAATAATGTCGTCGCAAATGACCTTTATTGCTGTAGTGATGGTTATGTAGCTAGTTGCTTGATAATTTTATTTTTTTAATATGAACAATGCAGAGAGAAAGCAGAAAAGCCTACTAAATGGAGTTGAAACATATATTTTTCAGCTAAATCTCTTCTTAAAAAGACCTAAGAAAAAAAATACTAGATTAATCATAAGATGAAATAATATTTAACCTATACTCCTTCTTGAAGCCTAATAAAAAGATTCATCCTTAACGATCGAAGTTGTAACATAGATAGTTCAATATATAATATGTGTGTATATATGGAGACTTTTTTGTTAGGATTTAGAAAGAAAAAAAAAAAAAGAAAGAAAGAAAGAAAAAAAAAAAAAGCCTATCATTCGGTTTTCATATTTCAGTGGTTATATTCCTATTAAAAACTACTTGTACCGTAAATATTTTTATTTTAATGTAATTTTAATCAGATGCTACCGATGTGAAACCACATCGTAGAAGAACCCCGCGCATGTGTGTGTATATATGTGTGTGTATATATATATATATATATATATTTGTATGCGTGTATATGTAAATAATGTGAGAGTGTTTTGAAGTGCATTTCACGCTTTTACATCAGAGCGTAGAGCGATAGAAAAAGCAAAAGAGAGGAGTAACAGTCGGCTTCATCTTTAGACTTTAGCCGCGTCCATAACATATATATAGCTTTATCTTTTTCTTCTTTATCAGCCCCCCTAAAAACAGTCTCTTTAGTCTTTACCTCTCTCTTTTTAGCCTCTCGCATATAGTTATATTCCCACATAAAAAAATAATAAAAAATAAAAACTTCAAAATCAGACCCCATCTCCACTTACCAAGACACCTTATTATATATAAACCCCGTCTTTACTAATTGTCATCTTCTTCCTTTGTCTCTGTCCATCTTTCTCTGTACAATATATAAACCAAATAGCGAGTTTACTATATTTCAGACAAAAAGAGAAGGAATACAATGGAGATATTGTCACAACTATGGTCATTACTAGGACTACTCACAGTCCTCCAAAATGTATTGCCATCTCAACTCCTTTCCTTGCTTCACTCCCTCTATGAGTCCCTCCAAGACCTCCTCAGCCCTTACTCCTACCTCGAAATCCCCGAATTCAACGGCTACTGCGGCGTCGACGTCAACGATCTTTACCGTCACGTCAACCTCTATCTCAACGCCGTTGACCCCTCCGCCAGCTCCTGCCGCCGTCTCACCGCCCTGCTTTCCCGCTCCAACTCATCTATTAACAACAACAATAACACTAACAACCGCCACGGATTCTCCTTCGCGGTGGCCCCCAACCACTCCGTGCGGGACGACTTCTGCGGCCACGCCCTCACGTGGACACACCACGTGGAGGCCGTCCCGGAATCGTTGGAGGAGCGGCGGAGCTTTGTTTTGAAGCTCCCGAAGCGCCACCGCCAAACCCTACTCTCGCCTTACCTAGACCACGTGATCTCACGCTCCGAGGAGTTTGAGCGCGTGTCCCGCGAGCGCCGCCTCTTCACCAACAACGGCCACGGGTCCTACGACTCCGGCTGGGTCTCCGTCCCATTCCGCCACCCCTCCACCTTCGAAACACTGGCCCTAGAGCCCCAACTCAAGAACCAAATAACACAAGATCTCACATCTTTCGCCAATGGAAAAGACTTCTATCATAGAGTTGGACGTGCATGGAAGCGAGGTTACCTCCTGTACGGCCCACCGGGGTCCGGCAAATCGAGCCTTATCGCCGCCATGGCGAACTACCTCTGCTACGACGTGTACGACCTCGAACTCACAAAAGTCTCCGACAACTCCGAACTTAGGGCACTTCTCATACAAACGACAAACCGGTCGATCATCGTTATCGAGGACATCGACTGCACGGTCGATCTGACGGCGGACAGAGCAGCGGTTTCATCAAAGCCCGGTCGGAAAAGATCTTCGTCTTCTCAGCCGTCCGATCATCATGATCAAGGCCAGGACCAAAGCGGAAGAGTGACGCTTTCAGGTCTTCTCAACTTCACTGATGGACTCTGGTCATGTTGTGGAGAAGAGAGGATTATTGTGTTTACGACAAATCATAAGGACAATGTGGACCCCGCTTTGCTCCGGTGTGGGAGGATGGACGTGCACGTGAGCCTCGGCACGTGCAGACCGGCGGCGTTCAGGGTGTTGGTGAGAAACTACCTAGGGCTGGAGATGGATGAGATGGAGGATGAGGAGGAGCACCGCCGGCTTATGGAGTCGGCGGAGGAGTGTTTGCGGTCGGGCGGGGCCCTCACGCCCGCGCAAATCGGGGAGATTCTGCTGAGGAATAGGAGTGATGCTGCGGCGGCGATGAGGGAGGTGGTGGCGGCGATGCAGGCGGCCGGGAGGATGGCCGCCGCCGGTGGAGGAAATAGGGATCAGGTGAAGGAGTTGTACTGTCATGAACATGAAGCGGTGGCGGCGGGGAGGTTGTCGCCGGAGAGCGTATTGACGAGGGGGTCGCCGGAGAATTGGGTTTCGTCGTCGCCGGGAAAAAAGAAGAAGATCAAGTTTCTTGTGAGGCTTAGATCGTTGACCAAGTCTGACTCAGGGAGAAGAGGTGTCTGACCTTTTGAATATATGTTTTGTTTTTGTTTTTTTGTTTTTTTGGCTTTTAGATAAGTTTTATTAACCAATTTATTTGACCTGTTTTGGGTGATTATCAATATAATTAATGATCTTTCAACTGTTTTTAGTGTATGTTGTAATTTTTAGGGTCAGATTAAGTACTAACTGTTTTCCAATTAATTTATCTCAGAGCTTTGCATATCATCTTATTCTTGTAATGGTATTTGTCGAACTTTTTTTTTTATAGCAAAAACGGCTCAAATATATATATATATATATATATATATATATATATAACACATTTACGGCTAGACCCAATACATCTATGTTAACAAAGGTCGCCGAGAATTGGGAGTTGAAAACCATTACATGGTAAAGGGAATCTTTACCGTAGATAAAGCTATATTTTTGCTTCATCTGGATCAATTTTTAATAATTAAATTTTTATAGATTGTATTAAAAATTTACATCGCACATGTGCTCTTAACGTAAATCTGACCATTAAAAAATTATTCTAACGAACATTTATCGACCAATAGTGTAAAATAGCGTAAAGACTACCATATTAGTCACTTTAAAAATAAGAAAACTATACATGAGCTACCTTAAAATGGTGTTTCCAACGATTTCTCAAGTTCCCACAAAATCTCAAAATTCTAGAATTGCACAAATTCACAGCAAATTAATTGAGTTTTGCTACAGTAAAAAGTTCTAATAAACAATCACATCTAATTTTTTTACTACAGTAAAAAATTCACACATAAAATTAAATCTTAACTCAAATTAAAAATTCAAATCAGCGAACTAAACGGACTCTAAAAGAGAGAATCACTATCGGTCCAATGCTGATGCCAACAGCAACCAGGTACTTGTAACAATGGCCCAAAGTTTAATGTCAAGTTAAAGCGCATTTCGCCAGTAACAAAATTTGTTAACTAAAAATATACTGCTCCAGTACTATAGCATCTTGCTCACATCATTGGGTGGGAAAATAAATTCGGCAAGTTATAATAATAAGCTAGTAGCTCCCTTACTGGGGCATGTACCCACGCGCCGCTGCCTATTCATTTCATAATCGTGTCATCAGTCATGTCGAGCTCAATTTATTTACGAACATCACGTTGAAACCGACCTATGATGATCTATATTAAACAAAATATTAAGGACACTACCGGTATTAAATACTATTATTAATAAAAAGTGATCCTAACTATAGATCATGTACTACGAGATTTATTTTTTATTAATAGATGGTGTTTAATATTATCGGTATTTTATAGTAAAGTTGTTTATGACATATTTTTTTGTCCATAAAATTAAAAAAAAAATAACTTAAATTTTAATTTTATTTAAGTTCACGTTCTTTTAAGTTTTAACTTTATTTAATTTTACTAAATTTTATTCAAATTCTAACTTTAACTCAAGTTATAACTCAAATTTAACTCAAAAAGTATACTTAAATTACACTCTAAAAGAACAACTCATTAATATTATCTTCAATTATAGACAGATTTAATCAATAGATTATCACCAATGCTCTATCAGATGTCACCGGACGTGATTTAAAATATAGAACAGATTTTTCTATTTTATTAACTATAGCCTTTTTTTTATTTTTTTATAACCCTTAACAATAAAAATAGAATTCTACGCAAATATTAGCAATCAAATTGCACTTCATTTACCTAATTAAGTCACATTCATTTTACCGATTTGAGTTTTTAATTTTAAATTTTTATAATAAAAAATTTTAAAAAAATATTATATTTATTTATTTATTTACTACAGTAAAAAAATTTTAAAAAAATATCATATCTCAATTTAAATCAAAAACTTAAATTTATAAAATAAACGTGACATAAATCTATTGTTGTATCTATTCTACTTAAACATTAATTATTTTCTTTAAAGTTGCATGGGGTAACTTGTGCTCAAAAGTCAAACATACTGCAATACAATAGCCGCTCTTCCTCGGCTCTGAAATATCATTTGTCACAATTCCATTCAAAATACGTGGCAATGTATTTATTACACGTGCCAAGGAAAAATAATACAAGATTTTATTTTAAGATTATTCTTAATTTATCTTTTAAACTTTAAAAAAACTCATTTTATTTTATGAGTTTTGAATTTTTCTCATTTAACCCCTTTTGTTATAATTTTTATTAAAATCAAATGAAAAAAATAAGTTTAAGCTACGTAGTTATTATATGTTTATTTCTAACAGAAATTTAAATAAAAAGACCACACAATTGCATTATTTTTTTTTATCAATTTTAATAGAATTAATAATAAATGTTAAGTGAGAATAATTAAATTTAAAAGGTAAATGTGAACTTTTAAATTTAAGGAGTAAACTGAAAATAATCTTAAAATCAGAGCCTAATAATATACCCCTTTTTTCTTATTTTTAAGTTCTCAATGAGAAAAGAAACCGTTGGGACGAAGAATGATTCAACACAAGGACAAGAAAAATTTACAATTAATCATCAACCGCAACGAAAGGATTAAATGGAAATGGAAAGTGACATTGTCTGCCAAGTAGCATCATATTAGCAAATGATTCTTCAAATTCTACCCAAAAAAATAAAAAAATCTCCAAATTCTTCAAATATTATTCATTCACGCCAAGAGATGCGCATGCATATTTCTATGTGCCATTCTCTGCTTTCGCCCACCATAACTCGCATCCGATTCTTTTTTGACCAACTAAAATAACCTCTCAAAAGGGTAAATTTTATAAACTTTTCCCTCTATCTTACCTTGATTATACTTTTATTCCTCCTATGTATTTTATAAAATCGCAAAAAATACTCCAAAATCAAGTTTGATAAGTTAGTCAAAAGAGGAATTTATTCTATTATTTGGTAGACTTGCTTCAATTTTAACCCCAAAAATTGTGTTTCATGGAGATATTTTCCAATTTATAAGATGAATTTTTGAATTTCAATTTTTTAAGAGAGCATTTCATTACTAAATTAACAAATTATATAAATAATTGTAAATGACCATAAACTATAAAAGAATTCGACCGCAAACGTTAATTGAATATGTCAATGAAGACGGATAAAACATATGAGCAAACACAGGTGTTAATACCTATGAAAAAAAACCCACTCCGCACAATCAATCGAGCACAACCAAAACTCATTAAAAAGAACCTCTTCGTTGTCGTGTCGTTCAGTTTTGGCCATCTTTTTTAATAAATGACAATTTTTTTTTTTGTTGAAATTACTTTTTAGTTGCACTTGACCGTTGAAGATTATCCGACCGGCTGTTATGTAGTCTTTCCACCTTTTTTTCTTAAATAAATGTCCTAAATTTCTTGTTTTTGGAACTTAAGCTCTTGATTTATTTGATAACTCCGTTTATTTTAACAGGGATTTGCATATGCATCACACATGAGTCATTACTGAAGGAAAATCTTTGAGTTCATTTGTGCCCTTGCTCACTACAGTTTTGAATGATAAAAACTTTGCAAAAAGAGTTCAAAGTACTCGTAAAAATTGGAACATACAAAGTGAGTGTATTTTTTCGCAACACAAATCACAACTTAAAACAAAAACCGTTTTTTGCTAATAAGACAAACGACACATCTTTAAAGATATTTGAAAGAACTATTTTTTACGCAAGTATTTTGGAGAGTATAATAGCACTTTATGAAATACTGACGATTAATCGCGTCTTTTTAAAACAGAAATGTAAGTAAACCAATTAAGAAAATAATATAAAATGTAAATAACACTCGAAGTTCGTATCGTGGTTCGGTATGCAAATTTACATTCGTGAGACCACGCTCAAACATTAAACAAACTATTAAAATCTCAAAGATTTAAAATCACCAATCGGACCGATTCACTCGAGGACATCTTCCGAGATCATGATGCTACTGTGAGGAATCTTCTTAATAATCTTATTTAGTAAGTACTATTCGTCTTTAAGCTGTGTGGTGAATTTTTTTCGACTGTCAGTGCGCTTTTCTTTCGAAAGCTTTAAATTCTTCTTTTGAAAAACGATGATTGATTGAACTATCTGCAATCGTCTTCTCTCGAAGGTAACTAATTCTAATCCCAAAGAATGACAATCAAAACTGGTTAAAAAAGTATGCGTCAAAACCCAATAAATCCACAGAATGAATGGCCTTTGAGTCGTATTTATAAAACTCATAATCCTTATTTACGAAACATAAAATATCGTTTATTTTAGTATTTTAATTTTGCTCTTCTGGAAGCTTTGAGAAATTCCTATTTCCGAAGAGGAAAATTTCTTTAATATTTTACCCTTCAAGCATAAATATCTTCACAATACCAACAACAGCCGTAAAATCCTCCTGCCCAAAGTTTTAAAAAGAAAGAAAAGGGTCAAGAAAGCAAAAAGAAAAAGAAAAAAAAAAGTAGAGAGAGAAAGGAACCAGCCAGCTGCCCAGCCATGGGAGTGGTGATCATCGACGGCACTACAGTCCGGGACTTCGTGAACAACGAGGAGGAGTTCTACAAGCGCGTGGACTCCCAATTCGCCTCTCTCGACCTCAACAACGACGGCGTCCTCTCCCGCTCCGAGCTCCGCACGGCCTTTCAGTCGATGCGCCTGATCGAGACCCACTTCGGCCTCGACGTCGCCACCCCAATCGACGAGCTCGCCCGCCTCTACGACTCCATCTTTGACTCTTTCGACGGCGACCGCAGCGGCGCCGTTGACCTCGCCGAGTTCCGCGCCGAGATTAGGAACATCCTCCTCGCCATCGCCGACGGGCTCGGGTCTTCGCCGATCCAGATGGTTCTGGAGGACGATGATCCGAGCTTCCTGAAGCAAGCTGCGGATCTAGAAGCTTCGAAGCTGGCGTCTAAGCAGGAGCCGTCGGAGAAGAAGGCGTGATTTGGTGGTTTGCCTGTTAAGTGTTTGTTGAAATGCGTCAATGAATAATAAATTTGTAAGCTTTCTTTCTAACTCTTGAAATATGTATTTTGTGGCTAGTATATTGAAGTTCCTGTGTTATTTCTGTTGGAGTCTTTTTTTTTTTTTTTTTTTTTTTTTGTGAAAATGCGTCACTGAAAACAAATTTGTAAGCTTTCTTTGTACTTTCGAAATACGTTATTTGTGGCTAGTACATATTGACAAATATGTATCTTTGAAACTTCTGAATTTGGTATGTGTTGCGGCAAATATCTTGAAATTTCTCTTACGGAAATTTTAAATTTTAAATTTTTTTTTTAAAAAAAAGATAATTGAGATGGGGTTTTGAGTCCTCAGTTCAAGTCTTTTTTTTTTTTTTTTTTGTGATCATAATGCTCCTAAATCAAGCGTTAATATGTAGGAATATAGTGAAATTTTTGTGGTAATTAAAATGTCTGGATTTAATTTTAGAGACCAATTCAGCCAAAGAGTGCTGACGTCTGATTGAATTTTCACAGTGAGGCTTGTTTGTTTCACTAGAAGAGAGAGTTTGGTTCTTAAATTAAAATTATGTAATTAAAATTATTTTTAATTTGGTATGTTTTTTATAAAAAAAATATTATAATGAATTATAAATTATAATTTAAATTAAAAATAAGATAAGTATAAATATCCTCTTAAATTCTTAATTGGAATGGGCATTAAAAAAAAAAAAATCTGAAACACATGAAACGTTGATAAGGTTGTTACAAATGATCGCTGACATTTGAAACGACATTTTAAGGTCTCGTTCACTTCGCCGATTCGAGTTTAAAATTTGAATTTTATTACAGTAAAAAATTCTCATAAATAATCACATCTAATTTTTTTGTTACAATAAAAAGTTTTCACATAAAATTAAATCTCAACTCAAATCAGCGAACTAAACAGATTCTAAATCTGTGTCAAGAGAGTTGTCAAAGCTAAAAACATTTTTTTAGTGTGATTTTCCCGGTAGCTGTTTTCCAATTCGGATGAGTGAGAAACCGTCACCATAGTTGTACTTTTAATGTAAGCAGGATTTTGATTTGAGATGTTAATTATACTCCTTTACCCCAATTCATTTTTCTTTCATTTCCTCCAATCCGCTTCTTTCTCAGCTTGGGTCGGCCCACCCCTTACGAGTAGGTGCTTGGCCCAACTTGGCTTGAAAACTCGCGTGAGCTGGACCGGCCTCACCTGTATTTTAGAGAGAAAAAGAGAAAAATAGATCAAAATTTAAGATGAATTAAAATTAATAAGTTAATAATTTACATAAATTAATAAATAGGTTAAATTATTATTTTTGTTTATAACTTGTCTGGTTATGAACTATAATTTGATAAGTTATTATTTATAATTGTCTATAATTTATCCGATATGAATCATAACTTAGTAAGTTTATCCATAATTTATCTGGTTATGAACCATAACTTGATAAGTTATGGCTTATTAATTTCTATAATTAAAAATTGACCTATGTACTTTCTTAATCTTTTCATATTGGCATATTTTTTTTACTATTTTTCCATTTTATATTAGAAAAAAGGATATTTTAATAAGTACTTTTAAAATGGTTCATTAAGAATCTTAATATTAGCTTATTAAATTTTATCTTTTTGAAGTAAATAATTTGACATATTATTATCAATAATTTGACAGATATCGTTAGTGTTGGGGTTTCGATCACCGCTAGTGGGCGTAATTTAACATATTATTATTTAAAATTTATCAAAATTTAATTACTTTTTGAATTTAATTAGAAAACTTATCAAACAAGTAAACCGGATAACTTAGAGAGTAAGTAATTGAATCCCAGTGAGATTCTCTATGTGCTACACTCCTCCTGCACCTTTCAGTGCCTGGACGTGTGGCCTCCTATAGTCCCACCACAGTGTGTTTCAAAATTAATTTAATTAAATAATCACATTATTTAATTTTAGTGATATTAAATTCCAATAATTCACTTTGTCTTGCAAATATTATAATGATGAAGTTGGGATTCACGAACTTATAATTCTGAGCTCCAATAAAATTAATAATTAATTAAGCTCTTTAATTAATTAATTTTATTAATTTCAAATGTTACTTCACTAAAAGTTAGAATTGCAATCTCGAAATTATAGACATAATTTACTTCTAAGAATTTAAAGTGTCCATTTGATATAATCATTACATATATATCGATCATCCATAAATAATTTATAATTAGAACTAGGTGAAATTCGTTAGCCTCTTTAATTATATCTTTATCCTTAAGTACTATTGATTCTCTAATGAATAATGATTCATAAAAGAAATTCATGAATCAGAGCTCCTACTAATACATGTCATTCCCATTCAGAATAGAACAATGTTATCCACACTGTTAATATGGTGAGATATTGAATGAATGTATTACGCATAATGAGATTATGTAAAACCTGGACATAGACAAATATGAATTTTTGATAATTTCTGTTAAGTATAAAAATTCTAATTGAGTTTACAGATGATCATATATAGAATGATCTTAATCTTGAGTTATTAGTAGACTCTTATTTGTGAATTTATGTCTTTTTATTTATTCGGTACGGATTCTAAGATGTTGAATTCTATATGATAAAGTGAGTAGCCGAGAATAGTATTATACAAGGTGAAATCCAGTCCTTCTTGAGAAAGAAGTAGATAAATAATTGCCTTGATGGTCGATTTAGTACTTAGACTAGTAAGAGCTCTGATTCATGAATTTGTTTTATGAATCACTGTTCATTAAAGAATCAATGATACTCATGGATAAAGATGTAATTAGAGAGGTTAACGGATATCACATAGCTGTAATCATGAGTTATTTATAGAGGATTGATTTATATGTAATGACTGTGTCAAATGGATACTTCACATTTTAGAAATAATTTATGTCTATTATTACGAGAGTGCAATTCTAAGTTTATATGGAGTAACTTTTAGAATTAATAGAATTAATTAGTTAATTAAAGAGTTTAATAAATTATTAATTTTATTGGGGTTCAGAATTATAGGTTCATGAGTCCCCGTGTCGTCCTACAAAACACTAAGGACAAAATAGAAATTTTAGAATTATAAAATTCTAAAATAAAACTCTAGAATAATTAATTATAAATTATAAAATGTGATTATTTAAATTTAAATTTGAATTTACAAAATCAAATTACAAAATGAAAATAAATAATAATTATTTTTTTAAAACAAGATTTTGATTAAATGATAAAACAATAATTATGAAAATTCCAAAATCATGATTTCACCAATATTAATCAGTTTTAAGCTATTTAAATATTACTATGATTTTGAGATCATACTATATTGATGGTTGAATCTCTCTTATTTTACGTACTCTTTCCCAAGTTATATATAAAATATACATTTTTATAATAATCCATTATGTCTCTATATGAATTAATTTACAAAATTTTTATTATGTTTAAAGGATTCGAAAATAACCACATAAAAACAGATAATTATATCTCTATACTACCCCAGATTTTAAAGTATTTATTTAATTTTTTGTTATAAAAATCTCCTCTCAGTTTCATTTTGAACCTCAATTCATTTCAAAAACTGGCCAAAAATTTGAAACATTATGTTCAGAATAAATACATCAACATAAATATAACAATCATAATAATTTTTTAATAAATTAAAACCTCATAATATGGCTACATTATTATCTGGGCAAAAATAAATTTAAAGCATAATATTAATTAACCAAAAATAACACAGTGATTTAAACAACATTTTATAGAAACACAAGAACAATACAGAGTTTAGTAAAAACACTGATGGTGGATACAACTTCAAATCTTGAATTGAGATACTCCTAACAAGATCTGGAAACTCCTCCCAAAACTATCTTAAAACTAAGCTATTTGCTCTAAGCGCTTATTCAGAAATTTAGAGTGAGAATCTCAAAAGATGCTTCTTAAAAGTTAAATATATGCTTAAATTTAAACTAATATTACATTTAAAGTAAAAATTTATATCATAATTCAAATTATAATTTATAATTTATTATAATATTTTTTATAATATATACATAAATTAAAAATAATTTTAAATTATAATTTTTAATTTATAAACTAAACGTGTAATGTTTAGCTCACTAGCATTATTTTTTTAATTATTTTTTTCTTTTTCTTTCTCTTCCGGAGCAAGCGGAGACAGAGCTGAGAATCAAATTTTTCGTAGGTGATCCAGTACGGTAAGGTTAGCTAAAACTGGGCTATGTTTGTCAAAGAAAGTCAAATATGGAGTCAAACCAATCTGGGCGGTCCTTCAAGAGTTGGACATGTAGTGCGACGTAAATGGACAAAAACACTGAGCTCACATAAGATTGCTGCACAGGATTCGACGCAGAAAGGTCAGGGGACAGGTGAGACACGTGGCGAACCAAAATTGGATGAACGGCTGGCGCGGAGTAGGTACGGCTGGAGTGCGCTGTCGTAGTGGGGCTATATCTGAGCGACGCGCTTCTGTCAGATTTGGCATGCACGCGCGCATATGGGCAGTGTTTAGTGCTTGATCCAACGGCCTGAATTCAAGTCCGAAAATAAAAATAAAATTAATATAAAAATATATATTATAACCGAATTTTATAGTATTTGAAATACCAAATGTGGTCCAAATTTAGCAGTTTTTATACCGTTTTGCTTTAAATTTTAAATACTACTTAGATAAAATAAAACACGTAAAATTAAATAAAAACACACCAAATGTATTAAAACTAGAATAAAACACAATAATTTAATACTTAAATAAAAACACATAACAGTAAGTTAAAATCTAAAAAATAAAGCCGATTTTTGTATAAAATTAGAAGTAAAATAAGTCAATTTCATAGAATTATCATTACTCTAATTCCTCATAGGCTCAAAACCTCTTAAATGGGTTATGAGCTTAATCGGACTAAATAATATGGGTTTATTTACATTCCTTGTCTTCTAAACTACGACCTACTTAGATTCATAAAACGTTGCTTGAGTGGCATATCGTACCTTGGCCCATATAATGAGATCTAGATTGGGCTCATGCCTTCCCAAAAAAAGGAGAGTAATGATATTTAACGCCCGTCTAGTTTGTTAATTTAAATTTTTAATTTGAGTTGAGATATGATTTTATGTGAGAGTTTTTTACTGTAGTAAAAAAATTAAATGTGACTGTTTCTGATAACTTTTTACTGTAGTAAAACTCAAATTTTAAATTCGAATCGGTGAAATAAATGGAGTGTTAAAGCTATTTTATCAACAACATTAGGGATGAATAAATGACAGTTTGAATGTCAATCATTTATGTTTAGGAAAATTTATGATTCCTTGAAAATTCTATTGACCATAGAATAGGGAATGACTGTCGTTATGCCTTCAACTGCAATTTGTAATAACATGAAAGATAAACAAAGTTCATATAAATCAACTCTGTCTCTAGCTAAGTATTAAAAAATGAAGAAAAGCCTCAGCTGCAGTTAAAAAGGATTCATTTCACCCCTAAAATATGTATCTCAATTCAAAATATCACCTACACTTATAAAATTAATAAATTGATGACACGACACTACTTATGTTTTCATAAATGCCCCTTAAACTATTGATTTCAAATCAATTTGCCCCTTAAATTATTACTTTCGTTTCGTGTCAACTTGCCCCATAAACTTTTAAAAGATTAAAAGGCAAGTTGACACGAAATTGATAGCTGGGGGAGTATTTATGAAAAATATTAGTTCATTAGTGTTTTGTGCCACTTTTTATATTTTGAGGGGTAATATGATTCATTTTTAAAATTTAGGAGGCAATGGCATATTGAAACGGGAATTTCAGGGGTATTTAAGGAATTTAATCTCTAAAATTATAGTGGAAGTTATATTATATATATGTGTTTTTATGATCCTTTAAAATATAAAGCATATCAGAAGCAAGCAAATAATTTGTCCGTAAAGTGTCCTAATCAGTACGTATCTAACCCAAAAAGAGAGTAGGTAGCCAAGAAATCACAACCTTTGACTATGAAATTGGATGTTTAAACTAATAAGCATAATTCATAATTTAATTTATGTTATGAACGTATACTCAATGGTTCCCTACCCAATGGCGATGTGACAAATGCTAATAAATGTTAATCAATTTAGAGTATGGTCCCCATTTGAACGAAATGAAACATTTATATATGTTATTGGAACATGTGCAATGTACCATCATCTTCAAATTATAAATTTATGTGGGCAAGGTTACCGGCTGCGAAATGCTAGCTAGAGAGGGCCCAATTGAGGCTAATAAGGAACCTAATAAGATGGTTAGGCAGTTAATTTTAGGTAAATGAAAACCTTAATTTGACAATCACTTAGTGAAAGTTTGGTTCATGAATTTAGAATCATGATTCAGAATCATTCTCGTTTTACGCGTATTTTTTGTGAAAAAAAATATTGTGCGAACTACGAATCATGATTCGAATAATGACACGAATCTCCTTTTCAAACGTTTCCTTATAATGAAAAATTGAAGGGTAAATTGTATAAGAAAAATACTCGAAAGTATCACTAGTTTTGAGCATAATAATTAACAAAATTTCATATTCATCTGCACCTTTCATGTTGTAGGACCCACCTTTTATTAATGTCACAGTATGTAGTACTGAACGGTATTAATAATTTAACGCCATTCATATTATTCTATCAATAAGGTTAACAATACAATCCATATAGTGGATACTCATTGGTTTAATGATCAGCAAAATAATTATTTGATCTATCAATTATTTCCAATGTTTTTGTTGTGTAGTCCTTGTTTTTCTGAACCTTAAATGGAAAGGAAAATGATTTGGCAAAAAAAAAAAAAAAAAAAAAAGGGAAAATGAGAGTACGATAGGCTTTTTGGTGGAGAAATAGAAAAGGACACCATAAAAAAAAAAAAAAAAAAAATCATTATGAAAGTTATCAAACGCGTAACTTCAACGACAGATACAACATATCATTTTGTTTATTGAAAGAGAGGAAAAGAAGGAGATATCATATTATAATTGATGGTCAAATATCTAATCTAAGGGGATCAAACTTGTTAGTGACTTTCCGAGTATAAAACACTCAAAATGGGCCTCCAAAAGATGCGGGCAGAAACGTTAGAGAAGGAAGGCAAACCTAAGTGGGCCTTCTCAAAATTCTTGAGGAAAAGTACAGCCGACTTATTATTATTATTATTATTATTATTATTATTTTATTTTATTTTTTTAATAGTGGATCAGGAAGGTCTTGCGCATAATCAATAATAAAAACCATAAATATTCTGTAACGAAAAGAGCATTTAAAATGGAAAATTCTCAAAAAGGGAAAATATCATACTCTTTTTTTTTTTTTTTTTTTCCTGCTCAATAAAAAAAGATGGTTGGTGTCATCACATTCATCTAACGCCGCACAATACATTGAGCGATCAAGAGTCCTGAAATGAGGTCGTAGATTATTTAATCGTAAGCCGTACTATTATTATGATTATTATAGTTTTATGGGTATTTAACGCATTTACTCCTTGAACTAATGAGGTTTTGATAATTTGTCGTCTACATTTTTAATTTTGTTATTTATCCTCCTAATTTGTAAAATTGCTCCAACGGCGTTGCATTTTTATCAAATTTAGTATAACTTCTTTGTTAGATTTAAGGATTAAGAGTGAAGTAATTGAGTGATTTGTGTTACAGTTGGACTTGGGTTGTTGTAATTTTTTGTTAACCATACTTTCTCATCACCCTATTTAACCTAATCATCATTAAAATGCGGTATATTGCAATAGTTTGTAAATTAAAAGGTAGATTGTGTAGATTAAAAGTTCAATAAATAAGCTGTTTAAATTTTACAAATTTAGAAGGACAATGTACGAAACACCATGAATCTGTTTTGTTTACGTGTTTAAAATTATAATTTTAATTTATATTACATATTTTTCTCTCATAAAAAATTTAAATAAAAAAAATTTACACTAATAAATTCTCTCATAAAATTTAAAATTAAAATTAAAATGACTAATTTAAACGTGTCAGCTAAACGCGCAATATATATATTTTTATTGTTTTCTTAATTATTAATTTGCATATTCAATATTACGTCAGACAAAGAATATTTTTTTGTCCCCCTACTAAAAATAAAAAAAA
Source organism: Morus indica (assembly GCA_029231665.1). Classification (NCBI taxonomy): domain Eukaryota; kingdom Viridiplantae; phylum Streptophyta; class Magnoliopsida; order Rosales; family Moraceae; genus Morus; species Morus indica. The sequence continues at coordinate 13,131,917 of JACAGA010000014.1, forward strand.
TAAAATAAAATAAAGAAATGAAGTTATGAATGAAGAATTTAATGGCGCAAAGGAACAAGGAAGGTGACAACAAGCCGACGCTACCAAACGAGGAGAGAGAGAGAGAGAGAGAGGAGAGAGAGAGAGAGAGGGGAGAGAGGCAGCAAATGCGACAGACACTTGTGACCTTGTTTGGATATGACTTTGGGACCCCCACTTCCCTTCTTCCTCTTCTTCTTCTTCCTCCTCCTTCTCTTCTCCATCCATTCCCACCCAAACCCACACCTTCCCCTCTCTCTCCTCTAGTCTAGAGAGAGAAACTCAGAAATTGGTTTCCCCCTGAGGAGAGAGAAAGAGATCAGCAAAATGTCTAAAACCACCACCTCCGCAACAACAATGGAGGAGGAGGAGAGAGAGAGACAGACCTACTGGTGTCACGAGTGCGACATGAGCGTTTCTCTCTCCTCCTCGTCCTCATCCCCTATCCAATGCCCTCACTGCTCCGGCGACTTCCTCGAGCTCATGGACTCCCCTCTCTCTCCTCTCTCCTCTCCTCTCCCCTCTCTCCTCGACCACGCCTTGCTCCGCCGCCTCATCCACCACCTCTCTTCCTCCGAGGAGGATGGCGGTGATTTCTCCGTCGAAGACGACAGTTCCGGTCCTCTTCCGGCCTCCAAATCCTCGATCGCTGCCATTCCGACGATTGAGATCTCCGACGTCGACCTCTGTTGCGCCGTCTGCAAGGACCGATTCGATGCCGGCGCCGCCGCCAAGAGGCTCCCCTGCAGCCACCTCTACCACGCGGACTGCATTCTCCCATGGCTTGAGCTGCATAACTCCTGCCCTCTCTGCCGATTCCGCCTTCCATCGGAGGAGAAGAGTAAAAGCAAGAAAAGCCCCGATCTTGGCGAGGTTTTCGAGAGCTCCGAGGAGATGGTTCTGATGGCAGAGGACTGGTTTGATTACGCCAGTACATTGAGGTACATTGCGAGGAGGCACAATCTGGTGTTTTCTGAGGTGGAAGAGGAGGAGGTTGAGAATGACGGTGGTGCTGGCGCTCGTCCCGTCGCGGTGTCGTCGAGCTCCGTCTCCGAAAATTCAAGGTTTGTTGCTCTTTCATTGGCTCTTATAAGTTGGTATTACTGGCAAATTTTCTTGGCATTCTTTCGAATTTGCAGAGTTTTAGCTGTGATTTGGGAAGATTTAGAATATGTTGAGTCGTATGGGATATGTTGGACTCTCCTCTATGTTTGGGCCTTTATTGGTTTAGTTAGGCTTATTGTTGAGATTGTTTATTTTGAAAGTGTCAAGTTGAAAGCAGTATATTAGTTGCTGCAGAAAAGTCGTACAGCCTTAGTTTGAGTCGTTTGGCTGCATAAGTAATGCTGTGCGGTTTGACAAAATCTGAAATTAGGCTTTCAAATTCGCCGGGTTCGTTTAAAAGAAGAAATCTACTTCATTGAGATAAGGCTCTGAGGATTTCGTGGAGAAGATCAAGTTTGTGTTGCTATCTTGAGTTTTAACAGGATTTGAAATTGAAGCAAATATCTGATTATAGATTTTGTTTTAGTTTGATAAGAGGTTTATTCAAAACCGTATCTCTTAATGGATTGGTGGTGAAGATCAAGATATTATCCTTAAAATGATTGGAGTGCTGAGAATCCGGGTTAAAGAGAATAGCAACTGGAATATGCGAAGCAGATTACGTGCTTTGAATTTTGAGCTGATAACTGTCTTATCTGTAACTACAGATTCTGTGACAGATTTGGATTTTGAAACCAGATCAGGTTATAAAAGGTTGATACACGAGGTATCAAACTATGGACTGAATCTTCGAAAAAGCACGGTGTGCACAAGTTAAAGAGTGAAAGCATTCATTGAGTTTGATCTTTGAGAGATGATTTTGTGAGCTTTCGGGAGAAGGCGTTTTGAAGACGAGTGGTGCTCGCCAAGTTAGCCACTTAGGATGTTAGACACAGCGGCGTCGATAGTCAAGAGGGAGTCTTGAGTTGGATAAGTCCGATTGGTGTCTGTAACTTTTTGCCTATTAGTGGATTTCTTGATGCCTGGGCGTGGTCCCGTGGATGTAAGTCGGTTTGACTGAACCACGTTTAATCATTGTGTGGTATTTACTTTGCTTTTGTGTTTTGCTTTGGTAATCCTTAATCTTTTTATAAGAAAACACAGTAATAGCAAACAACCGGTTCTAACAGAATAGTTTCGAATGATGAATTGGAAATTGAAGTAACGGAAGATACTTAGAATAGGATTTTGAATATGTTGTCATGCGTTTGGTTGATATTAGCTTTTGTTGTTTTTGATGTTGAAATGGTTTTTCTTTATTGATGTACAAAGTGTTTGAAATGTATTGAGGTTTCTTTACTCAATAGAAGTCTTATGGTTCCTCAGTCTTGAGGCCTTATTTGGTAGGACTAGGAGGCAGAGGTACGTAATCTAAGTGAGGGAAGAGAAAAGGGACAGAGAGGATCTTTCTCTTATGATATTTGTATGTGGTGAAGAATTGAAAACAAAATATTAGAGATGATGTCAAGGGAATGAGAAAATTTGATTTACACGGTAAAGTAATTTTACAGCGTAGTTCAATTAAACTGATAAGTTCCATCCCATTAAGCCTCCAAATTAGGAGGGATAAAATTTAGCATTACTAACTCTTTGATCTCTTTTGAATGATCTTATTGGAATCATTCAGTTGCACCACGCAATGTGAAAGGGAATGAGAAAGTGATGAGTGATTCTTTTTCTTACCTGACAAAGTGTTTTTACTAATGAGGATTTAGTAGGCCCCACATAATATAGGGAATAAAGAAAGGGAATATCAATCCTTGCATCCCTTTAGTATTGGTTTTTTTTTTTTTTTTTTTTTTTTTTTTTTTTTTTTATCAAGGAACCATTAATGGATTATATATAGTCAACGATTATTTAATTGGGAAAAGGAACCTTTAGTGATTACATTGATAATATTGCTATTCTTAATTTTAGTAAACACAAGGGAGTGAATGAGGTTGTTTTCCATTACACCATCTAATAGTCAAGTAAAAGATTCCTACAGACTATAGAGAGTCATAATCTCAATGCCTTAGGAAAGCTTATGATGGAAATGCCGACCAACAGTTGGGTTTAGTTTTCACCAACTGTATTGAGAAGGTTGATCACTTTCACAATCACGTTCTTTACCATCGTGGGTATGGTCTTCTTATTGGTTACACTTTGCATTGGGAGGTCACGACACGACAACACGACTCGGAAACGACACGAATTTCACGGGTTAGGGTTGGGAAAATTTGTTCTCGTCTTTGTTTTTGGTTGTGGGCCCTTGTATAGTATGCTTTCAATGCCCATTGTTAAAATTATTGTCGACAATAGTGTTATTATTTATTTTAGTACATTTGGCCGTGATTAGTCGAGTAGTAATTGTCGTCATTCTAAAAAAATTGTTGTTCTCTATGATCATGTATCAAGTTCTTTCTAATATTCATTAATCTATTCCCATATTAATGTCTTTTCCTGATATTGAATCAAATTTTTTATTTTCTTTTATTTTTCTTCTTGAGTTTGTCATACCCTGGTACTTATTTTCTATTAATTTGACAACATACTTCAATTAAACGGATAAGTTCTATCCACTTATCCCACCAAATTAGGAGCCATCAAAATTAGCATTGCTACCTTTTCGATCTCTTTCGAATGAACTTATTGGAATCATTCAGTTATTGGACCGAGCAGATGAAAGAGTCTACATTGCTTGCTATTTTCAGTAAAAGAAACCCAATAATCCACACGTTTACGGTTTAACTCTAAATAGGGTGCACAAAATTCCTGAAGACTATAGAGAGTCATGATTTGAATCAATTTCTAGCTGGATAAGGCAGTAGACATAGAATGGAGAGGACCAGTGGAATCAGAAGATTAATTTGTGTGCTGTCTTGTCTTTTTGCTCCAACTGCAAATGATATATTCTGGGCGATACACTAACTTCTTTTAACTGGAGCTTTCTTGATTCTCAAAATAAGAGTCAAAGTATTGATAAAAAGGGCTGGACAATTGATTCATTTTTGTGAACAGTGAGAAATTATCTTGCATACAATGCTACAGGAAAGTTTATGATGGTAATGCCGACCAGCAGTTGGTTTTGGTGTTCACTAGCTGTGTTTGGAATTCTAATTGCCAATTCTTCGTAGAGGGATCTTCATGGTTACTTTGCTTGCTATATCTAACTAGAGTTGTGATAGTATTAAAAGCCTTAACCTAAATGAACCACTGTCATTATCTACGTGCCGTCCGTAAGGGGGCATAGCAGTCTAGACCTGGTCCAATCTTGACGCATTTAGTAATGTGGGTGTTGTATACTCGTGCAATCATTGGAACATACTTTTAGAAGTTGTCTGGACTGGTGGTGCTTAAGATGCTAAAATAAGGAAATATCAGTTGTTTCATAGTAGGTTATATAGTGTTGTAGATTACCAGAACTCTTTGGGGAAACACTTCAGGTAGCAGGTTATCGATTGTATATGCAGAGCAGCAGAAGTTTTCTGTATTGAAGTTATTGTTCCTTGTGAAAATTAAGGCTTATTTTGGGATTCATTGAAATGAATTAGTGTTTTTGTTTCGGCATTTGCGTGGTACTTGAGTGATGCTAGCTTGTTTCTGTTAGACCCTTCTAAGGCTCTTCTTTGATAATTAGGTGCAAAATTAAAAGTGTGTTCATGTGCCGATTCTTTGTGCTTGCTTCTCTCTTTTTCCGCCAACACATTTGAAAATTCTTTCCCCTATAAATGCATCTAATTCGTTGTGGTAACCATCGCCTGGCTAAATACATCCTTACATTCATCTTCACCTCGATATCCTGGTTAAAGGTTTCTTCAAGTTCATCCTGCAAGCAGATTTTGTTATGCTGTGTATACTCTTTATATATGGAATTACCCAAACTACAGGAAGCAGTTTTAGGTTGCTTTATCCTCTACCAATATTTGGTATTTGCCCACTTTTCCTTTATTTTACACATCCTTTCTTCTCAGATTTATTTATTTTTCTTATTTTTTAAATTGTCTTCCCCTGTTTCAAAATCTTAACAAGTGAGGTGGCTAGTTCCGACTGTATTGCCTCGAGGGTAGAACAGGACACACTGCATGTAATGCTCCATGCAGTAGTCTTTGTTAGGAACCCCAATATCGTCCATTCAATAGAAGCTTGAAATGCCCAAGTTGCAGATTGTGGCTAGTTCTTTCGGAAATTGTCTTTCTTTAGATTCGGTTTCTGGTTGGGAATTTCAAAATCTTCTATGATACCAAGACACTTTATCAAACAAATGTATTTCCTTAAACTTTAACGAATCTTTACTGACAAGGAAACACTTTGCTGCAGGTAAATGCATTCTAGAGAAACATTGCAGAGAGTTCCGCGACCGGAGATTTTTCTGAAGTGTAAAGATGATTATAGTACATATTATCTTTCTACATTTTGATTGGCACAGTGCCCTTGTCCGACGAGCTAGCAACTTATTTTGTGACAATTGTGAATTGTTACCCTCCAATGCTCGGGAAAAAAAAAAAAAGAAAAACCCGAGAAAGAAAGGTTGAAGTTTTAAGTATCTGTAGAAGATAAGAGGTCAAAATTGTGTAGATGTACTCTAATTCCGGTTAATAAAGAGCTTATTTCCCATTGTTGAACAATTAAATTAGTGAACTTGAAATCTTCAAAGTGTACAATATGGAACAATCCGCAAAGTGGCCTAAATTGTTTGTTTCTTAGCAAAAGACGTACTGATAGATCACAAAAAGTTTTGAGTCATACTACAATCAAAATGGTGTTTGTGGTCAATTTTGAACTATACGTTATTAGATTAATAAAATTGAAAAATACTGTGCTATCGGTCCAGTAATTTGCTCTTTTGCACTTTCAATTTTATTAATCAAACATTTTCTTATTAGTTACAATCTAGTATAGTATGGTTCAAAATCTACCGCAAGCATGTAGTATGTAAGCAATTATGATAGGGAAAAAAAAAATGATAGAACGTGATTTAAAAACATTTGTTACGGAATTATACATTCTATAAATTTTGTGAAATTTTGGGTGTCGATTGTGTTTGATCAATTTTTTCGCGATTTTATTGCTCTCACTGATGTAAAATTAGGGCGTCTAATTCTTAACAAGTTTAAGAACCCATTTGACAGATCAATTTTTTTTTTTTTTAGTGATTTTATTGTTCTCACTTGTGGGCGTGTAATTCTTAACAATCTCCCTTGTTGTGTTTGTGTACAGTGTACAATTAAGAGAAAGTCAGAAAGAGTTCTAGAAAATTTAAATAATTTATAGCGAAAAAGGCATGTTGTCAATGACGGCTAAATTGGAGCCACATAAGTAACGTTGGAAGGAAAGAAATTAAGAACATATTTATTTCCTTTTCACATCTATATTATTATAAATGTGCGCAGCCAACAAAATTGGAAGTTTCCCTAAGGAACAATCTTTCCACATCTGCACATGTAGAACGTGTTGTCCTCCAAGTCATACTACAATCAAAATGGTGTTTGTGGTAAATTTTGAACTTTACTTTATTAGATTAATAAAAGTGAAAAATAATATGCTATCGGTCCAGTAATTTGTTCCTTTGCACTTTCAATTTTCTTAATCAAACATTTTCTCATTTTATGCTTATTGCTTAGTTACAATCTAGTACTATAGTATTGGTTCAAAATCTACCGCAAGCATATAATATGTAAGCAATTATGATAGTAAAAAAAAAAAATGATAAAACGTGATTTAAAAACATTTGTTACGGAATTATACATTCTATAAATTTTGCGTGTCGATTGTATTTGATCAATTTTTTCGCGATTTTATTGCTATCACCTACGTAAAATTAGGACGTCTAATTCTTAACAAGTTTAAGGGCTCGTTTGGCAGATCAATTTTTTCGTGATTTTATTGCTCCCACTTATATAAAATTAGGGCATCTAATTCTTAACAAGTTTAAGGGCTCATTTGATAGAACTTTTACTGTTGTTTTGCTTTTAGCCAATAGTAGAAGAGAAACAAAAGCTTAGGTTTTTCAGTAAATATTTGAAACTAAAAGCTTATGGGTTAAAATGATTTTTAAATTTTTTAATGAGCAATAAAAGTGTTAAAATGATGTTTATAATGCCTTAATAAAATTATAATACAAATTTCAAAGTCTATTTAATTTTTTTAAGTTATATTTTGTGACTTTCATTAAAAATTCCTTTGAAAAATCGAAATACTTATAATAAATCATTCAAAAACTCTTCAAAACAACTTTTGAACCTGAAAAACCAAAATCAGCTTTTAAAAAACTCTCCCCAACAGACAGATACGTAAGCAACTTACATCCACCCACAATATTAGTCAACAATCTCCTTTGTTGTGTTTGTGTGCACTGTACAGTAAGAGAAAGTCAGAGAGAATTCTAGAAATCTTTTTAAATATTTCATAGCGAAAAAGGCAAGTTGTCAATGGCAGCTAAATTGGAGCCGCATAAGTAATGTGATACGTGGAAGGAAAGAAATTAGGAACATATTTATGCCCTTTTCACGTCTATATTATTACAAATGTACGCAGCCAACAAAATTGGTTCCCCAAGGAACAATCTTTCCTCATCTGCACATGTAGGACGTGTTGTCTTCCAAACAATACAATTAAGAAAAGTGCACCAATTATATCCTTTTTCAAACCCCTTTTTTTTCTTCTCTCTATCTTAGCATATGAATATTTTATGTTTGACATTTTTGTATTGTACATTCAACAAAATGCCATCCTTGTGAAGGATGACTCAATTATTGTTCTCCTCTCTTATAGTTGTTGGATTCCACATAAGATATTTGTGTGTGATATTAATATATAATGCCAAGGGCAGTTGCATCGAACTTTCATATGATTGTTGACAAGAGTAAAATAATTAATGCCTTTATGTAGTGGGCAGCCTACACAATATGGAGTTTGAAGTTTATTAATGTTGAAAAAAAAAAAAACCCTCAATCAATGTATATAAATTACCTGATAAAAATTAAGAGGGTTATATTTTGTTTTTTTTTTGTTTGGAAGGGAATTAAGAGCCTTATTTAAGGCCCGTTTAGTTCACTGATTTGAATTTTTAATTCGAGTTGAGATGTGATTTTATGTGAGAGCTTTTTACTATAGTAAAAAAGTTAAATGTGACAATTTTTGAGAGCTTTTTACTGCAATAAAACTTAAATTTTAAACTCAAATCGATGAAGTAAACAGGACTTTAGAAACATGAGTAGTGCACGTTTGCAACTTAAAGAAGAAATGCAAATTTGATAAGAAACTTGTGGATTTAAATTTGCATGGACAGATGGCTAATTAAGGTTTAGGTAGAGACCAAAGAAAAGAGTTGAATTTGACCAAGAAATGATAAAGTGGGCCACCCCAGCCCCCTTCGAAACTTTCAATCCCATCTGGATAGATTAAAGCCTCCACGTCACCCCACAATGTAAATTAATTGCAAATATTTCTTTCAACTTAGTCCTTGGCATGGCAATTGGCGACCGAGTCAAATTGTCCAAAGAGGCAGGCAATGTCAAAGACTTCTCAAAACATTATCTTCCACGAAACCCTTCTCCAAACACATATTCTCTTCTATGTGTGTGTATATAAACACACACACACACACACAATTACAATCACATCTTCATTTGAATACTCATATCTCATCCAAGTCCTAAAAACTTCTTCCTCAATCCACACTTTACCAAAGAAACAAAGAACTCCATATCTTCTTCAAGTTTTCTTTCACGTATATATGATCATGGAAGCAATCATCAACAACATATTTTCAGGCCAAGATCTGTTGATCAAGGTTGCGATGTTCTTTTTGGTTCAAGCTTTGGTGTACCTCATCCTTTCCAAATCATCAAGCATCTTCTCTAATAATGATCTCAAGAGGTCTCACACCTTCCGGCCGGCTCGGTCCCTCAGCATCCGCCGCTTCAGGGCGGCTCTCGCCGACTTGCCTGCCGAGCTCTCTCCTTCGGATCAACGAGGCCCATCTATGCCGACATCACCGGCGGCGACGCCTAAATCTGCGGCCACCACTCGCCGTCAGTATCATGCATCTAATTAAGTTAATTCCCTGAGTTTGTTAGATAGAATATTGGTAATACATTTGTTTTTGTTTTTGGAGATTTTTAGTACTTTTGCAATTTGATTATTTGTTTGGGAGTGTGAGAGAATATTCTTTTATTCTTTTGTATATTATACGGTTGTGTATATAACTCAGATGGTTTTGCAGTCTATGTGAAATCATTTCATTAGATTGGATGTCATCATGTAATTTTTCTAGAGTCTGTAATAATAGATTTTTGAACAGACTATTCAAATCTGGCAACCCATATTGAGATAATATTTTTCAATTAGTTTGTACTGTTTTTATTGTTTGAATCTGAGTCTTGGACAACACTTCTATCGATTTTTCTAGATACAAATTATTGAAGTAATACTCTTGGACTCTTCCAATTACTTTTCTTTATTTCTTTTTTCCTCTCTCTCTTCTTTTATTTATTTTATTTTATTTATTTTTAAGTTTTATGTTGCTTGACTTATGATCAACAAGGTTATTTATAATATGGGAGTTACTAGAAAAATAAAACTATTAGTTTTTTTTTTCAGTCTTAAAATCTGCATTAGAAATTATCTATTCTGCTTATTTTTTCAATATGATTTATTTTTAACCTGATCCAATGATCAGAATACTGATCCTAACGATAGGATGACCTATCAGAAATAATTCCTTATAATATTTACGGTAGCCACAATTTTTTATTTTATTTTACTAGCATAAACAAGTGCAAAGCCGGACTCGCAATATTTTGAAACCTGTGCTTTAGTTTGAAGCCATAATGTATTGAGTTTTTGCATAATTTTAGACCTCAAACTTTCACTTTTAGTAAATTGCAACGTGAACTTTAAAATCATTTACAATCTTAATAGGTAGTGACATTATTAAATTAACAGTTCGAGACACGAGATTTACAAATAACATGGTTTAAAAAGCAACAATCTTTACTTTTCATATGTGAATTGTATGTTTTAAACTATCAATTTGAAAACATACATGACCTGTTGGACCTCAATTACAACTATTTTTAAAGTTCAAGATACAATTTGTGAAAATTAAAAGTTTAGAGTGCATTATATAAAAGAATAAATAATTTGAGGGGCAATGATGCAATTTATCTTAACAACAAATAGTACTACAATTATAATGTGTACTTGTACTTGTAATACTCACAGAAAATTGTTTTAGCAAAAAGGGGACTAAAGTTTAGTTTTATACGTAAGAGTTGATAAGGGATATCTTATCTCGTTCTAATAGTTGCATATGTAATTGTTATATCATGTTTACCTACACATAATCGGAATGGTCATGAATCGGACTGGGCAGAATTCATAGTGCGTAGGATTCGAAGTGAGGAATCGGAGTTAGAATAAGTTGTTTACTTGATGACAGGATTCAGAATCGGAGTTATTCCAAATCTCATTCATGCGTATACTTAGACCCAAAATTAAAATGAACTAGTGTAAAAGTACTAATAAGATTTACTCTCATTTTCCACTCCCATTCCTCAATCCTGATAAATAATAAACATGCCATTAAAGTTTTATCCCACATCGAAAAAATATAGAGCAGTTTTACTATTGATATAATCTTCAACTTAGGTTGTTGATCGTCGAGCTTAGTTACGCAAGCCTGATCAAGTGGGGTAATAGAGTGTTTCAGATGCTAACGGTGAAGTCTGGGCCAGTTGTCGTGGGGAGACAATAGCCGCTGTTTTTATCGATATTGCCCTGACGTGAGTATGCCTCCTTGTCCTACTCTCGTTGCACACAACCATTTTTTTTTTTTGGGGTTTTAGTACAATTGTCCCCTAAACTTGTCGTGATTTAGTAAATTGCCCCTTAAACTTTTAATTTTGACATGTTGCCCCCTAAACTTGTAAATTTATTGCAATGTGTCTCATTTAACTAAATTTACTCAAATTTTTATTAGATACAAAGGATTAAAAGTTGAGACATTGAATGATTTGTGTTACGTTTGAATTGAAATGTTGTAATTTTTGGCTGAACATGCTTTTCTGATGCTAATTTAACACAATCGTCGTCAAAATGGGCACATTACAATAAATTTAAAAATTTCGGGGGTAATTTGTCAAAATTAAAAATTTGGAGGGTAATTTGCTAAATCATGACAAGTTTAAGGGGCAAATGTGCTAAAATTTTTTTATTTACACCAGTGTCAAGGGTTAGTTTAAAAGAAATATGATTATTGTCACTAGTGCCCCTAAACTTTAGAGTCATTTTCAATTTGTCCTCTAAAGTTTAAAAACTCTCACTTTGCCCTTTGAACTTTGAATTGTTTTCACATAACCCCTTTTGTTGCAATTTCTGTTAGAATAAGATGGAGAAAAGGAGGTTAAGTGTCGCCATGTGGTTCTTATATGTTTGTTTCTAATAGATATTCAAACAAAAATACCATGTGATTGCATTAATCTCTTTTTTCTATTAGTTTGTAACATGAATTACAACAAAAGGGGTTAAGTAGGATCAATTCAAAATTCAAGAGGTAAAGTGAGAATTTTTAAAATTTAGGAGGCAAACTTAGAATGATCCTAAAGTTCAGGAGCACCAGTGAATAAATGAATCACTTAAATGAAAGAAAAAGAAAACATAAATTTAGGAGGCAAACTTAGAATGATTCTAAAATTCAAGAGCACCAGTGAATAAATGAATCACTTTAATGAAAGAAAAAGAAAACATAAATAATACGTGTATGTGCTTTACAAACTTCAAAAAATAAAAATAAAAAAGAGAGAAGAGAATGGAGGTGCGTATATGTGCTTTACAAACTTCAAAAAATAAAAGAAAAGAGAGAAGAGAATGGAGGAATGGAGGAGGAAGAAGAAGAAGAAGAATAATAATAATAATAATAATAGGCGGAAAGGATAAAAAAATAAAAACTCAATGAACTGTTTCGTTGAGCAGTCAAAAAACCCGTTTAGCTTTAATAATGTATATAAAAATATCATAAATATAAGATCAATATAAATTCTTGTAATTAAACATAGCAATAATGGACCGAAAATTGATAATTATTTGTTTGTGGTTATATCATATTTTATTATTTGTTCAATAATGTGTTAGTCTTTCTTCTTTTGAAGTTAATAAATTGACAATTTGTGAAGACAGTCCCAATCAAGGGGGAAAAAAAGAAGAAGTCCCATTGTCATATATAAAGAAAAAAGACTGAAGTAATAATTTTATTCTTCTTCAATTTTCACTTCTATTTATAGGGAGGTGTGACGTTGAGAAAATAAATAAACCAAGTGGAGAAATATTGACAATTGATTTAAAGTTAACAAAAAAGAAATTGTTAATGTGAACCACTTAAAAAAAGATTTGTCAGAGAAAATGTATTGAGAAGTCTCAATGTAGTCTTCAATTTTCACTCCCATTGATTACTGAAAGTTGCATAATCAATTTTCTTGAATATCATTTGCCTTTTAGGTTTTGAACTCCATATAATTTTGCTGCAAAAATTCACTCTCCCTTGAAACCTCCCTCTAAAATTATGTGTTTTTTTGCCAATCGAATTTCCGTGAAAAGCAGAAAGAATAAATACATTTCTAGTAACAATAAGTAAATATATAAATAAGAATGCAAAAACAAATAAAAAAAATTTAGACTTCCCATTTATCAAAACACGACACGTGAACAGAATTTCCATCCGTAGGTTCTTAACGTCTTGTTTGTTATCGGTGAGCAAAGTTTATGTAGGAAGTAACCCAAGGATGTTGGTTTTCATGAGAACCCGGCAAACAAATCTCAAAAGTGACCAGATTCAACAACATACATTTCGTCGAATTATCAACGACCAATGTTGGAGGCTTAAGCTGACCTGTAATAGAGAATCGAGAGTCGAAAGATATGTCTTTCAACGAATGACTTGGCTTGAACACTATCTGATACGACCCCGCCTATTACTCCACCCACTACTCAGGCTAGACCGGATGGATTACCAGAGGCGGACTCCAAGGCGCCTGGACTTGAAGAGCAGATTGGGCCTAAGCAGACAACCCCCGGCCCAGTACGAGTTAAGAAGGCCCCAACATGGCTGAGAGATTATGTCGTTTAGCAGGTGGGAGTGTCGCTTTGACAACTCGGAATAGGGGGAATCTTCGGGATTCTCAATAAGACATTTTTTCCTTTCTGTTTCTTCTTCTTGCTAGCAATTTACCGTGTAACCGATTTCTGTTATGATTGGCCTTACCTTCCTCTGGAAATGTACCGAGGTGAGATATATAAGGCAGGATGTAGATTGTAGAAGGCATGAATGATTCTAGTACAATTTCTCCATTTTCCCTTCCGTCTCTCTTCTGAGTTATTTTTTCCCTTCTCTCAATCCCCTTCTATCGTTCTCTTCTGTGAGTAATCCAGAGCCGGCACTCGCTCGAAGAGTGTAGATTGGTGGTTAGCTGTCAAATCGAAGGCTAGCCGTATCACTATCCCTGCTCTTTTAAGTTCCTGAACATTGCGAAAAGACTGCTTCTTGCTCCAATAATGAGGCACATCACTTTTTTTTTTTTTTTTTTTTCTTTTCTCTTATTTTTGCATTGCATACCTTTAAGCAACATTCAATCAGACGTATTATAAGCAGAAATACTCCACAAGTACAGAAAATCCCGAGTAAACACATGAAATATATGTGACAATCAGTATAATCAACAGTATCGATAAAGATTACTTGCCGGAGAAAATCAAGAACATAAAGCGGATCTCTGTCCCACGAATAAAATAGTCCTTCAAAATCCTTAAAGTCCCTTGGAAAATTAGAAATGTTGTCACTTGTGAGAATGAAACTGAGAATCTCCTCTTACGAATTTTGTATATGCAGCCGATTGTAAATCGGAGAGCCCATCAACACATCAAGGACTAGCAAAGGTATTTGATTCTCAAGCAAAAACAAATTCTGTGGATGACATTGCTATCTATGAACAACAACCATATCAATTGCTCGTCGGTATACGGCTTGATTACCTCCTCATCAAAATGCGTCTTTATCTCCTTAATCTTAGTCATAATATCCGTGAGTAAATCATCCGCTGTGTGATCCCTTCGTTTAATGAAATATGCTACCAATTTAAGCTTGTGCTCCCTTTTAACCAAATTAAGGATCAGTAGCATGAATAGGACCAATTGACAACTCCCTTTGGTTTAACATACCTTTTGAAATCATCATTTCGTAGCATGACATCTAGAATCTTTTGTATCTTTATTTTATTAGTCCTCTCACTAACTATATTTATATTTATCTCCTCTATTTTATGCAACAATTCCTTTTCTTCAGTCACTCCAATAACGTCTTCGAAAGCGACAACTTTAGTTAGGGCATTGCTTTGTTTGTTCAGATGGTTGGATCTCCTTATGTTGCCTTTTTGTGCCACACTCAAAGAGACCTTTTTATTCACCCGATATCTTTATTTTGTACCTAAGAAGAGAAAGATCGCAAAATGTTTTTCATCTGCCACAGTGTGTTTCAATTTAGTTGTGATGCTTGTATAAGTTACTCCTAATGTTATATGTCCTCTCTCACTAGTACTAAAGTAAATTGAGTGTTACACACATATACAAACGGCGTTATATGGTATATGTAAAAAATTTCACGTGCACTGGTCCAAGCGTTGGACTTAAAAAAATTCTTAAAAACAACTCAAAAGTGAAAAGTAACACGGGCATTTCTCTGAAAAAAAAAAAAAGAAAAAAGAAATACTCATGGACACGTGTATAAATAATAAACAAATACAGATGTTAAGAGTCTATGCACACAAGTGCAGATAAAGAGATTGGTCATTATGAACAACAATCTCAGAGGAATTTCATCACATTTCCCTTTATGAGAGAATTATCCACCTTACATATTGAAATTCTACATCATAGATTTTTTTTTTTCTTTCTTTCTCTCACCTTTCCATTTATCCATATACTTTATTTTCTTGTTTGACAACCCTGAATCAAATTGATTTTTTTTTATTCAAAAAAGATTTAAGTTGCGACAATGATATGACCAATTAGAAAGCTCAAATACAATCTTTCTAGATCTAAACAGAATCAAGAAGAGTTACACTGATAATGGAGCACTAAGCTCAGCCAAACGACAATCTCAAACTCTTTGGTTATTGAACACCAAAGCGATGTGCGGCATAAACACAATTAAAAAAGAACACAATAGAGTCTCAAACAAGCGAAACGACATAATTAAAAACAGTTTGCCAGAAAAGAAAGTAAAACAAGCACAGCAGCAAATAAAGTTAGTGTTTATGCTTCTACATCAAATTTTAACAAGTAATACACAACCACATTATACGCTTGAAAAAACGAAAATTTGACATTCGTTCTTTACCTTATTCCTGATATATAAGTGAAAAGGAAGCTTCACAAAGTCAAGCTCTAATCGAAGAGTTCAAATCTTGGGCTTTAATGGACGTCTGAGAACAAAGTTGAAAACAAGAAACGAACCATCTGGTGACCAAAATAGTGTGTGTCCTTTTTCTTTTTTGATGATTTGTAAGCAATAATTGAAACAAGTTAACCTCCAAAGAAAGAAACGACAAACTAACTTATTGACTAACCCGTCGTCCACAAAATTCTTATCCAAAAATGAAAAGAAAAAAGTTCCTTCAATTATTGAAGATATCAACTAAATTTTACAGTGTTCTGTCATGTGTAGGATTCTCGTAAAAGCAAAAGGACAAAAAAAAAAAAAAAAAAAAGTATGTGCAGAAAATATTTTGCCAGCTCAATACATTTCTTTTACTTTCTACTTACATTTTACAAGTTCGTGATCATGACTTTCCCAAAATGTGTAATAATTATTTCAAAGGAGTATGGTAGAGAAAAATAGAGATGTTAAGCTGAAAAAAGAGACACTTGCAGAAACACATATTTTATTTGTCACGAGCAGATAACTCTTTCTGGTGTTCAATTGGTTAATGTCAGACCTCCATTGAAGCTCAAGATTTAAACTCTTTGAAAGGTACTTTGTGTAGTTTTGTTTCGATCATGATCTGAACATTCTAGACCAAATGGGAAAGAAAGATATTTATCATTTTTTTTTTTTCGCTGCAGTAATATTGCTGAACTGAATCGTTATGAAAATGCTTTTTTGCCCCCATTTTAGGTACAAAAGATGTCCGAGGAAAACGATACTCTGATTAAGGCTGGCACAGAAAATCAAGAGGAAATCCAGCTAGCTGATCAGCAAATAACATCTAAGAGTGAAGAAAGTATAATCTATGACCAAGGTAAAGTTATTATCACTTTCAAAGACTCTCTTGGGTTGACTGAAGATAAGCAACTTTTGGATAGACTTGCGTCTGTAAAACTGAACGGAAGTGGCACCAATGATAGAAAACTACAAAAGGTTCCAGAAATCATGCTACGAACTGAAGTTTTCAAACAATATTTTAAGCCAAGGGAGTTGTCAATTGGTCCTATTCATGCTTCCGATTTGAATTTGTTGAGAAAGGACCTCAAGCATAAATTGGCTGCACATTTCATTGAAAGAGTTGTGAGTGTTTTTTTAGTGGATCATGTGCTTAAACACTTTAAGTTAGTGTCCGCGGAAATAAAGATGTGCTTTGACAAGAAGGTAATTGAGTCATATACCGACAATGAATTGATAAGGTTGGTGTTCTTGGATGGTTGTGCAATGTTAGGGTTCATAAACAGCTATATGAATCAGAGTTTAAACATGTTTGACATTAGTAATGGTAAAGCAGCCTTAATCCAACAGGATATGTTTTTGCTAGAGAACCAAATACCCTTTAAGGTCCTTGAGGCGTTGATGGACTTCAGCATGAATTCAAAATACGATCTTTACGAATTTATTACTCTGAGTAGTATTGTTCCAAGGGATCTCGAATACGTACCAGATTTAACTTGTATTGAAAATCTAGAACACATTCTTGATCTTCAACGGAGAATGCTCTTAATTGACTCTCTTGATTCAGTTAATATCTTCGAGAAGCTGGAAACTTTGATCTGTTGTCCTTTCTTCTTCATCTTCTTTGCTGTTAGTGTGCTTATATGTTTTGCGATGGAGCGCTTAAAGAAATCAAGCGATCTCCCTCAATATGGAAGAAACATAATTTTCCGTTCTAGATATGGAAGAAGAACTGCAATCGTTTCGGAATGTTCAGGAACTTAAAACAGCAGGTGTAAAGTTCAAGCCAACTAATTCTTTAAGAAACATAATTTTCCGTTCTCGATTCTTTATTATAGGTGAGCTTTCACTTCCTGTATTAGTTGTTGACGACTCGACAGAACCAACGTTGTTGAATCTAGTCGCCTATGAGATGTGTTTTCATACAAACGTTGGAGATGAGGATCAAAACAGGCCTTGGGTTTCTTCTTATGTAAACTTTCTAGATTTGCTCATAGACAATGAACAAGACGTTAAGGACCTAAGGGCAGCAGGCATACTTGAGAACCGTCTCAGTAGTGATATTGAAGTAGCCCAACTGATTAATAGAATAGGGTCTAACTGCTTTGCACCACCTGAAGACACTTATAGGAATGTCAAAGATGAAATACAAAAGCATTATAGAAGAAGGTGCGCAATTTGGACG
Organism: Morus indica; assembly: GCA_029231665.1. Lineage (NCBI taxonomy): Eukaryota > Viridiplantae > Streptophyta > Magnoliopsida > Rosales > Moraceae > Morus > Morus indica. The sequence goes on from JACAGA010000014.1 coordinate 13,149,577, forward strand.
GCTCAAGTTTGCAATACCCACTTCAGTAGCCCGTGGACTATTCTGGCTCTTTTTGCCGCTACAATGATACTTGGATTAACTGCTGTTCAAACTTATTACGCTATCAATCCCAAACACTGAAAGGTATATAGACACATTAACATTAATTTCTATTTAACTTGCTAATTTTATTTTGAATATATCAAATTTATCAAGATTGCTTGCTCTTTCTATAATTTAATTCAGGATACGACAAAAGGGTTGAGATGAACATTGTCTCCATCATTAGATGCGAAATGTTGAATGGGAATTGCCAAGCCGATCGAGTGAAGATTTCCACTGGAAAGTTCTATCAAAACTTTCTTTTTTTTTTTTTTTTTTTCTTTTTTCTTTTTTGTTAATAATGATTTATCAAAACTAGGTAATACTTCTGATGCAGCTTGCTTTAAATTTGTTGTCCATTAGTTGTTAAAGTGTGTCTTTTCATAGGTTTAACTGCACTTCCTTGAACTGTGAATGGTTTGGATTCTACTATGTAAATTGTAATAACTGCAGAGTTTGTTTTTGTTTTTGTTTTTGTTTTTTTCGTTATAGTTTTTGCCGTTGTTTGTTGAATGCTTGTCGTTTTACACCCTGAGCGCAGACGGTTTGGGTGGTGCATTGTTGGTCTAGATGTTGACTAATCGTTTGTTGTTTTAGCGCTTAAACGTCATGTCGTTTTGAGCCTTTTGTCAAACGTATGAAAAACTCGTTTAATGGGAGAGAAGTTTCCTTTTTTTTTTCTTTCCCATAAAGAAATAAGGAAATGGGGTATAAAACTAAATCTATAGTTCTCTATCTGTAGCCAAACACAAAGCCATGTTGTCTTTTTGGCAATGAATTGGCATTTTTACGGTCGTAAATATACATGGTCTTAATGCTTTATTATTCTACGTTTTCCATTTAAAATGACGACAGCCGTTGCTTTCAATATTTTCAATGAGGTTTCTTTCAACAAAAATGGACTTTGATCTTTATCTACATACCCCTCAAAATGACGACAATCATTGCTTCTATTTAGTTCATAAATTCAAACGAGAATTAATTTTAATTTTTTATGAGCAAAATAACCAAACATGCTCTTCATCTCTCAACATCAATATCACTGCTTTTTCGAAAAATACGGTGTCAAAAACATGAGATTCCAGAGTGATAATCTTGTTAATTATCAAACCTTAATATGAATTTATAGACCATGAGTCTGATTGCTCAATTTTCAATGCAATTGAAACTTTGTGTTTGTGAGAAGAGGAAGACTCCCTCTAGTGCTTAGGAAACGTGGCTCAAACTTTTGATTCACATGGATGCAGGTTAACTCTGCATCTCATCGCTACAGAGTCACTCCCAAAATTATATCAAAAACAAAAAGTTGTTCCAACATCATATCCTTGTCTGAACTCTTGTAATTCACTACTAAAAAGTTTTTAAAAAAATGGTAAATTTATTTTACATGTAAAAGACATGGTGAAAGGATGGTCCACGAGTACAAGGAAAATGCAACACGTTGCGCATAGGCTTACAAATCCGAAATGGACAAAAAAAAAAAAAAAAAAAAAAAAGCAGCTTACATTTACGTTACGAGCACTCATCATCATAATCGTCTGTTCTAGTGTCTTGGAGCTTGTTTTGGACAATGCCAGGTTTTTGAGATTAGGAAACAGGGGCATGGAAGTTAGAAGAGGGCAATTTTGTATAGTCGGGCCAGTAAGATTAGGGAATGAAGGCTTTTGTTGTTGTTGTTGATGCTCTGTTACTGATTCATAACATACTCTAGATCTGACAACATAATCAGCTTAAGTTGTTGAAGAGAAGGTAAACGGTGCAGTGGTGGCAGATACTCAAATTCAACCGAACAAGATTAGTGAGCAAAGAAAGCCAATTAGGAAGTGCCTCACCACTTCTATGGATTTTATATTGTGATGTGGCTCTAAGCGTTCAAATGCTTCTTAGCATTCTCGATCCTTTTTCCTAGTCTCCATACAAACGTTAAGGACTCCAGATATTCCTTTTCCTTTAAAATCTTAACGGTTAAACTCCCACGCAAGCTTCTAAGATTGCTCAAACTTGGTTTTTAATCTCTTTCTTCTGCTCTGCATCAAGAAGCACCGCTTTGATTGTGTTGATGGTGGCCACAAGTTTTCGGAGCTCGTCCTTAAACCACAATGGCAGGCAGTCTGATATTTTTGAACGGTTCAGAAGCCACGTTTGTAACGAATCCTGCAACAGAAAGCCCAAACAACAGAAATAATCAGAACAACAGAGTGCTTTAGAGAATAGAGAAAAGCAAAGAGATGATGATTGGTAGTGTGAGAAGTGATCATTTTTGCATGTAAATGATTATCTAAATGTAATTATTCTTGCTAATCATGCATGCCGGCTGCCAAAGAAAAGCATTTTAACGTTACTGATTTGAATAATTACGTTGCGCTGTTAAATCCCACCAAAGAATAAGCAATAGAAGCTTCCCCACCACAACGGCATTTCGCTTTTGTAACTTTTTTTTTTTTTTCCTCAAACTTTTTGGAAAAATCTTACTAATTTTTCAAAGACTTTTCCTTTAGGATTCCCGTCAGTGGAGTGGAGCTGGTTGTAGCTAATTTATTACTGGATAAATTAGAAAAGTTATCCATTCCTAACATTCTAATTATTTAAATGGAACTAGCTGTTGGCTTCTTCAGCTGTAAAATGAACGCTGGCCACCTTTTTTTAGAAAAGTGGAAAAAAAAAAGGAAAGAAACAGTTGACATTTTCCACTATTTAATCTAAAATTCTAAATATATGACCAAAAGAAACCATCTGATCCTTTCCTAAGGACAAAAAAAGAAAAAAAGAAAAAAGAACAAGGCTTCTTAGAATAATGTGCTACTGCTTTTCTAAAAAAAAAAAAGGTTATTTTGCTTATGTTTTAACCGTTAGATTAGTTTTTCAACGGTCCAATCTAGAATATGAACGGTTTTGTGTCGCACGTTATATATTTTTAATACTAACATGTATAGATTCAATAATTAAAAAAGTAACTCCAATAATTAAAGACAACAGTCCCTACCATTAGAGCAAAAATACTTATCATATCATAAAAGTTTCTAAGAGAATAGCAATAAAGCTGTCTAGCACATTGGCACACACACAAGGCCTTTTGTTTAATTTAATTGTTATTATTATACGCACATTGTTCTTGATTAATATTTAAAAAACAAACAAACTATATTAATTACCGTTGATTTTAGGTAGCTTGATTGACAAAAATGACTAGATGTCTCATATATGTATATATTTGTACAAATTTCATTGCAAAATTATCAATGAACGAATGAAAATATTCTTTTAGACACTTTTGTTGTGGACTGCCATGAAGTGGGTGCTCAGATATTCGAACAGTACTTTAAGTTGTGGACTGATCTACAAGTAAATGTCATCTCACCTCAGCTTAGAAGGGTATATAGACTCAGACTACGCAGGTGATAGTGTAACCCATCGAAATTAAATAAGATTAATTAAAGTAATTGAGATTTATTAGTGTACCTAATTTGGATTAATTGATTAATTATTGATTATTAAATGTTTCTTATGAGTGAATTTAAATAATTCTAAAGTATTTAAATATTCTCAGTATTTAATTTTTACCCAGAAGTGTATATGGACACATTTTTGAACTCTCTTTTAAATTTTTAAATACTTTGTGACACCTGTCATTTTTCTTTTCTTTTTCTTTTTCTTTTCTCTTTTTTCCCTTTTCCTTTCCTTTCCTGTGCATACTCTTTCTCTCTATAGTAACCGAGAAAATCTCAGAATTTTAATAATGTAATTCATGTATTTAAATCAAGGATTTTCCTAGAAAATCATTATACTATGTACATTTTGTGATTGAAGGATTTATGGAATTAACATCTGCATTCCTAAATTCTGTAGCAGATTTCACGTTAAGTTCACGTTTTTTTTTCGATCAAGTAAATTCAATCGATAAATTCTCACCGTACTTTAAAACGGAAGAATTTTCAGTACAGATACAGTTTGAGAATCTAAATTTTAAGAATCTCCAAGCACAGTACAAACTAGCATCCAGTACCAGTATACAGGAGAAAATAACTGTCAGTATAATTTTTGACAGCTTTAATGAGTAAATTTAGAAAGTAGACAAAGGTACAAGGGTTAGGTTCATTTCTCTCTCTCCTTCCCTCACTTGGCCGGCCAAAATTGAGGGGTTATAGGCAAAAAATTTGGCTAGTGAAGTGTGCTACATGGACTTCATGATGAGATGTGATGAGAGAGGTGAATAGGACTAATGATTAGTTTTTTTCTCCTTTTCTCTTCACTTGGCCGGCCATCCTTAGGAATTGATATCCAAAAATTTTGGTTATATGTTGAGTATGTTAGAAGCTTACAAGTTAAGGTGATGGGATAGTAGTGGTTGAAGGGGAATTAATGGCAACATGGGCTTCTTCTTTTCTCCTTCCACAACCGGCCAAGATTGGGGGAAATTGAACTAAAATTTGGTTGATTGAGAGAGTTGATGTGGTGTTAAAAAAATAATTTCTAAGTGCCTATAAAAGGAACCACCATAGGATAAGCCTCATTTTTTTTTTTTCCCTAGCTTTTCTCTCCCCCTCAAAATCAGGCCATACCACACTCCCCCACTCTTCTCAAATATTTTCTCCTACTCTCCCAATCTTGAGCCACTACAAACCATAGAAGAAGAAGAAGGAGATCAAAGGGTCTAGGAGGAGTCTAGAGAAGCATTTTTTTTCAAAGGGTATGACTCTAAATCCTTTTTTTTATGTTTTAGTAAACTTTGAAATATAGAAATATTCCTCTATAATTTCCTTATACTTTCTAGTTCCAAGCCAATAACAAATCTTGGAGGAGTTCAAGGTTTTCAAGGGAGAGAGATAGTTCTTTAAGGGTAAACTCTCAAACTCTTCTCCATTAATTTCTAGCCAACTTTAAGCTTGGATTTGTAGATGCAAATTTGTGGTTCTTGAGGAGATGAGTTGTAATAAGAGTGTGTGAGTTTTATGTTGGTTTTTTTGAGTTTTGAGGTTAGCTTGATGTGGTATGTTTATGCTTGATCTAAGTTGCTTATTTTCGGATTAGAGAAAAATATTTTCCGGTGACTTTGACCGTGAAAATGAGGGCCATAGAATGAGATTTTTTAATGTTTTAAAGTTTGAACTTATAGACCTGGATGTTTTGAACATTTTTAGTTACTATGACAAAACCTAATTTTTACTCTAAAACCAAGTTTGAAGTCATTTTGTAAAAACGGACAAGCTGTCCAACACAGCTTCAAAAAAACACTGGCAGCCACTGATTCAGCCAAACGGGACTCTTAGAGGCTGAATCTTGATTTTTCACGAAAGTAACAATTTTAGATTTCGATGAGATGAAGAAATTTCATGAAAAAAATATTTTCAAAATCCGACCCTAAGAGGTACTAAAACACAGATTCCCGAAACGGCACAGTTTTTGACTAAAACAGTTTCAGGGAAAAAAAAACAGCAGCTACGGTTTTCAGCCAAACGAGGCCTTTAGAGGCCGAATTTCAACTTTCACCAAAAACAAAAGTTTTAGATCTCAACGAGACGAGAATGTTTCATGAATAATGAAATTTTGAAATCTGACTCTAAAATACAGTAAAACGCTGATTTCAGAAACTGCACAGTTTTTAACGAGACAAAAATAAAATAGTGTCGATTTCAACAAAAAGTTATAAAAGAACCCGAGATAGAATTTCAGTAATACACAACGACATTAAACCTTATTTTAATGGAAGTATTCATAAAGGAAGTTTTGAAAAAAAAAAATACTTTCTTTAAGAACATAGGGGGTTACCGAGTGAATTATCCCGATAGGCACCTACGAGCCAAATACGATAGGTCCGTAGAATTTTGAAGATTTAATGTGGGTCCAACGCCCACATTAGTTTAAGAGACATCATTGGAGTATAAATTTCAGCGGCGTAAAAGTTAGAATACCATGTATAAGTCCTAGGCCAAATTGGACCTTAATATCGTAGCAAAAGAAATTAAGGAAAATAAGATTTTGAAGATTTAATAAATTAATCTTTATTATCCTTTAGTAAACAAAATGGAATATATGCCTTATGGAAAGGGTTATATTTTTCTTCATAAGTTGCTAAAATAGAATAGCAAATAATAGTTGATCTCACACTCTTAATGGGTGTTTATTTTCAGAAGAAAGTAAGAGACTAGGCTGTTAGGCGAAAAAGGGATTCCAGCTTTGAAATCAGGTAAGTAGGAATCTCGCCTACAATATAAATAGATTTTAAAGTAAACAGTACATATGAACTATATATGTTTGAGTACATTTAATGTTATGCTATGTTATACTACATGCACTTAAGTAGTACACCCGAATTATATGTGTTCGAGTACATGATATAGTATGCTATGCTAGGTCATTTTGCATACACCTTAATAAGTCAAGAGGAACTTATAAGAGTAATCTCAGTTGAGTGTCGTACCAGCCTCCACAAGGGAGGTAACTCAGGCTCCACAAGGAAGAAAAAAAAAAGGATGTCCTCCGACTCAAGGGAGGCATTCAAGTTATAATCACGGTGTCATGGGGGACCTTACAAACCCTCACGTCCCGATGATTGCGCGCAAGTGGTACGTGAGCACTCGGGCCCATCAGTAAGAAAGATAAGATAAGATAATAAGATTCTGATAAGACATCATAATTAAGCATAATTGACTCATGCATATTTATTCATGTGAACGTACAGTTATTTTGCGGGAGATAGTTCCTACTTGCTGAGCGAAAGCTCATTATAGAATGTTTATACTGTAGGTAAGCAACCGGCATATAATGCCTGATGGACTGCTGGCGAGTGGACGAACGATGTGGGGCTCGGGATATGGATACCACTCGCAAATATTTCCGCAATCAGCTTTATGTTATGAATAGTTTTGTTAATTATGATTTTGAAAACAGATATGTTAAGGTTTGAATATTTTATTTAAGAAAGCAATTTTGTATCTTATGTTTATTATAAGACCTTTAAAAAAAAAATGTTCCGTAAAATTTTAAGAAATTTCAGTAAGTACAAGTTAAAAAGTTAGTTACAGTGGCGGCCTAAGGGAGGGTCGTCACACTCTCTCTCTCACTCTCACTCTCGTTTTCTCTCTTTCTCTTTCTCTTTCCCCTTTTTGTCCCAAAACGACCAGATCTTGAACCAAAGAAGGATTTAAAGAAGTTTTCAACATCAAGAGAAAGATTTGAGGTAAGCTTTCAAAAAAACCCTCTCTTGAATCTTCGATTTTCGGATTTAAAAACCCCATAAGAATAGTAAATATATAAATAAGAATGCAAAAACAAATAATAAAATTTGGACTCCCCACTTAGAATATTATTGAGAAGAAACAGATGATCCTTCTATAATCCACGAGAGCAAGTATTAATACATTATTTGAACAAAAAGGCCCGACCAATTTTCACACAAGAAAGGGCATTTGAACCTAATTTGAAAGGAAAAGATGCACACTTACGAAAAAAAAATTTAAGTACAGCAAATCTGATGCAATCATTTGAAGGACTAACAAGCATATATGATAATAGTTCAGGAGTAAAAGGAATAACATGTATGGATAGACCTTCTCAAGGAAATTCTTGACTTGAACATGGCGATCCCGATGCGACAACAACATATTCGGCTATCTTGAGCTCGTAACATGTATGGATAGATCTTCTCAAGTAAATCATAGCTATCTTGAGCTCCCTTTTGAACAAATTAAGGATCACTAGCATGAATAGGATCAATTGAAAACTCCCTTTGGTTTAAAATACCTTTTGAAATCATCATTTCGTAGCATCTTTTGTTCTTTATTTTATTAGTACTCTCACTAACTATATTTATATTTATCTCCTCTATTTTATGCAGCAATTCCTTTTCTTCAGTCACTCCAATAACGTCTTTGAAAGCGACGACTTTTTAGTTAGGGCATTGCTTCTGCTAGGATGACTACTCTCCAATGTTGTTTGTTCAGATGGTTGGGTCTCCTTGTTTGCCTTTTTGTTCAGACCTTTGTATTCACCCGATATATATATGAACGATGTCGGCATGTAATTAAAAAAGGACACAATAATAGAGTCTCAAACAAGCCAAACGACATAATCCAAAACAGTTTACCAGAAAAGAAAGTAAAACAAGCACAGCAGCAAATAAAGTTAGTGTTTATGCTTCTACATCAAATTTTAACAAGTAATACACAACCACATTATACGCTTGAAAAAACGAAAATTTGAGATTCCTTCTTTACCTTATTCCTGATCTATAAGTGAAAAGGAAGCTTCACAAAGTCAAGTTCTAATCGAAGAGTTCAAATCTTGAGCTTTAATGGACGGCTGAGAACAAAGTTGAAAACAAGAAACGAGCCATCTGGTGACCAAATAGTGTGTGTCCTTTTTTTTGTTTTTTTTTTTTTTTTTTTATGATTTGAAAGCAATAATTGAAACAAGTTAACCTCCAAAGAAAGAAACGACAAACCAACTTATAGACTAACCCGTCGTCCACAAAATTCTTATCCAAAAATGAAAAGAAAAAAAAGAGTTCCCGCAATTATTGAAGATGTCAGCAAATTTTAGAGTGTTTTGTCGTGTGTAGGATTCCCGTGAAGCAAAAGGACCAAAAAATAAAAATAAAAAAAATAAAAAAGTCGGTGCAAAATGTGTAGTAATTATTTCAAAGGAGTATGCCAGAGAAAAATACAGATGCTAAGCTGAAAAAAGAGACAATTGCAAAAACACATGTTTATTTGTCATGTGCAGATAACTCTTTCTGTTGTTCAGACCTCCATTGAAGCTCAAGATTTAAACTCTTTGAAAGGTACTTTGTGTAGTTTTGTTTCGATCATAATCTGAACATTCCAGACCAAATGGGAAAGAAAGATATTTATTATTTTTTTCCGTCAAATGGAAAAGAAAGATACGCTATTTTAAAAACATTTTTATTATTTTATTCTTAAAAAACGTAAAAAATAAAAAAAAGATTAATTCTAAACACAATTTATATTTTTTAGAGATTCAAAACATTACAACTTGTATTGTTGCACATGAGTTTCAACAAATTACGGCCCCAATTTTTCTATACTTGAAAGGGAATACTAACAAGATGGTATAGATTCCAAATTAGATGGGTAAGTAAGAGTTTTTGTCTTCAGAGTTGAATGCCTTTGAGAGTAAACTGGAAGTGTTTTTGCCCATCTGAACCTCGAAGACAGAGCAAAACGCTTGCTCTTCTTTTTCTTTTTCTTTTTTCTCAAAGAAAATAAAATAATGAAAACCGACGTTTGCTCCGTTAAAGTGATTGACGCAGTAGCTGTCATGCAACACTTTTTTTCTCATGACTATAATGTGTTTACTAAGACAATATTGTTTTTATATGAAGAGTTAATATGAAGAGTTAATGTAATGATCGGAAAAAATTTAAGGGCTAAATGTTGAACTTAATTAAGATTTGGAGAATGAATTTTTTTGTACTCACATTTTGTAAGCAAATCAATATTGTTTTTATTTTGATATTTTGAAAAATGAAATTTAGTGATTTCACTTCTTCTCACTAAATTGCCCTAAGCTTAATTAAATAGTAATGGTGCATTTTGTTTTACTGTGTTTACTAAGAGAAGTTTGATGCCACAAGGATATAATTTTCTTATTTCAATGTAAAAGGGCCACATCCAACCAAATTCATTACTCCTCCACACATCTTATCAGATGGGTCTCTTCCACAATTAATGTGGGTCGAGCAGAATTAAAGACAATAACAATAACATGACTATATGTGTATATAATACATCAGGTGGGTCTCATCTCTTTTACAATTAATGTGCGCAGATATTAATGTATCACGTGGAACATGTTCATCCAAAAAATGTGATACAAAACTGTGGGAGGGAAAAAAAAATAAAAATAAAAACGGAAGATGCATAAGAAAGAGAAGGGGGTTGATTGAATTGATTCATGATCCAACTAACTTCTTGAAGAAATATCAGTCACAAGTTGACTTGTCATTTCTTTTATCAATTGCATTATAGCAAGTCAATTGTCATATTAATTGGTGGGACACAATGCCTTGATGAACAACACATGGCCAAAACAATTAAAAAATGTCAATGTGGTTCGAATATAGGCAACTACCAGTTACCAAACTTGGCCCTTGCTTTAATTTCTTTGTTAAAAGGCTGCAAAAGCCATGTGCCTCACGAGGCTCGGGAGGAACGTCTCATGATTCAAGCCTCATCCTATCCCCCCACTAAATTATTCATTTCACAGTTAAAATTATATTATTACAGTAGTTTTTTTATAAAAATTTAAACTTTTATTATAATATTTTTCACTCATATACACAATTTAAATTCTTAATTAAGTTGTAAAATAAATATGTTCTTATCTATCTATTATTCTATTATGATCATGTCTAGAGGAGAATCTGTTTCTCCTTAATTTCCTGGCAGAATGTCTCAAGCGTTAGTCAAAACGTGTGAAACACGGCATTTTTTTTTCTTTTTCTCAAAACATTTTGCACATTAGACAAAATGTGCGAAGTATTTTCCATAGTTTTTTTTACTTACTTTTTTTCTTGTCTTTTGCCTTTGTTCTTTTTCTGTTTTTGGTCTTTGCTTCTTTTTTTCCTTTCTTTCTTCTTTCTCTCTTGCTTTTTAACAATTTTTATAACAATTTTAACTAGTATTATATTATAAATAATATTATAGGGAACCGATTTTTGAAAATATATATAGTCATGCATTTAACATTTCTATTATTAAGTAAATACATTGTTATAATTTCTCTGATAATTTAAGTAAAAGAGATATTGTAGGAGATAATTCCCACACATTTATAAGAGATAAATCCAAAAAGGAAAAAATAGATAATTCCTCTATTTTACAATTTCTTTTGAGGTAATTGTCTATAGAGAGGTATAAATAGAAAGATACACCCCAGATCAACCACAAGTCCCATTCTGTGCATTCAAGAACTAGTGCATGTGAATGGATTTTTTTATTTATTTCGATATTTTGAGAAATGAAATTTAGTGATTTCACTTTTTCTCACTGAATTGCCCTAAGCTTAATTATGTAGCAATGGGGCATTTTATTTTAATGTGTTTACTAAGACAAGTTTGATGCCACCAGGATATAATTTTCCTAAGTGTGACAAAAATTATTTCAAAGTGGTCCACTATTGAAATTGGACCCATTTAAACGCCACCTCAATTACGATATAAATCATTTCAAGTCTAAGTAAGAATTAAATTAACTTTACTGTCAATTTAATTAACACGAGATAAAGTCCTCATTTATAATTAGTTTTGGGAATTAAAGCCTAAGCTATAATTAATTCACGTTTGGAAGACTTACTTCAAATGAAGGCCTAGTATTAGATGGAGGTTTAATTGAAGGAGTTAAATAAAAAAAAAAAAAAAGAAAAGAAAAGAAGAGAAAAGAAAATGGTGGTGAGTTCGGTAGTACAAGGGAAAGTTTAGGAAATATGACATCACCCACCGTTCTTTAGCTTGGTCATCAGTATGACATCACCCATGTGCATTTATCAACTAAACACACAAAGGAGATTTATCCTCCTATTTCCCTAAACTGCCGAGTATCCTCTTCCAAAAAAAAAAAAAAAAAGCACTAAATGGTCCTTGAGTTGGCTGTCTACTTAGTTGTGGCTGATTCTACTTTCTTTAAGTTACAGACTCATAAAAAAAAAAAAAAATAGAAAGCTTAGATCAAAGGCTAGGTACTCTAAAAGCTTTGATCAAGGTGAGAAAGTATTTTCCTTTTAATGGTTTTCTTTCCAAGTTGATGAATTTAGTTCAAGTTCTAACCTTAATTCTTTTCTTAGAGGAAGTCTAAGCTTTTCAACAAGATTTAAGAGGCACCAAAGAAACCAAGAAAAGGAAACCACACCTTTAGACTCTTCTACGTATAAAGTTCAAAACTTTATAAAATTTTGTTTGGAGTTTTTGTATCTTAAGTAGCAAAAGATGGAACTTTTGTGTTGTTTTTAAGACCTATGTGTGTGTGCTAGAAATAGCATGATTAGCTTATGATTGATTTCATTTTCATGATGAAAATTTGGATTATAGGGAACTTGGTTAGGTTTAAGCAATTGGTTAAAATTGATAACTCACAGTTTTGATTTTTCTGTTAAAATGCTAACTTTAAGGACTCTGGCATGAAAATTTAAAAAATAACATGGATTTTGAATGTTTGAAGTGTGTTTTAGCTCTAAATTCTTAAGTTGTTTTTCAAAACAAAGCAAAGCTGTCCTAAAAAACTGTTTTACAATTGGATAGCAGTTGTTTGCAGCTAAACAGGCCGTTTAGAGACTGAATCATAGTTTTTTTAGAACACGAAAGGTTTAGACCTCGGCGGGATAAAAAATCCTTTTGAAGAACAGATTTTCAAAATCCGACTCTAAGATATAGTAAAACGCAGATTTCTGAAATTACATAGTTTTAACCGCACAAACTTAAAACAATTTTGGTTTTTAAAGAGCCGTTGTCAGCTGAAATCCACAAGTGAAAATGACGAGGTGGCAGTTTGAGACGAGCCACCGGTGGTGATTGCAACTAATTGAGGTGGCGTGTTGAACAGTGACATGGTGGCAAAAAGCCTCCTCCATTCTTCATTTTCTGCAATCAATTCAGCAATTCGACGATTGCTTTCCACCTCTTTGCCCCGCATTTCAATGAGTTGCTTGTCGATGGTCTACTCCTCGTTCAGTCGCTGGCTGCCTGACTGCTGGCTATTTGACTGCTGGTCGCCCTGTTGATTAACAGTGGTTTCGTTGTCAGTGCTGGTTTTGTTGTTGCTGTCGTTTGTCATGCCTACGGATGAAATAGTCTCTGCATCTTCCAGTCAAGGGCCCCACGGTGGGCGCAAACTGTAGAGGGTGAAATTTATAATTAAATTTGTTAGAGGGCCAATGTATGAATTCAGAATATGACGTCAATATCACGTAACCAACGAAATAAATCAGCAAAAAAAGAAAAGAAGCAGGAATATAGAGATTTTATAGTGGTTCACTTGATAACCCAGGGTACGTTCACTGTAGGGTCTACGGTGGCTTCACTATAGGGTCTTCGGTGGCTTCACTATGATTGAAGAAGATGATTACGATGATGTTTGCTGTAAATACAATGAGAAACAATGTGGAAAAAATACTGAAAAGTATGTAAAAAGAGAGAAAATGTGCTTGTAGGGGTGAAAGCGGGTGCAAGAATGCATGAACCCTTTTCTTGGATGCCTATGATATGCATTTATAGGCTCTTAGTGGCTGAAAATAAGCCTTTGGGTAATTTTCTGTTTAACTTTTTGGTTTATGATCCTCTAGGAAATCTTTCCTTATAGGGATGATGCTTAGAGGTCAAGCATGTGGGATAATTAACTTTCCTCTGTCTTTCTGGATGTGGTACCTTGGTTTAATGCCAAATATTCTTATTGGAGATGAGATCTTCGTAATTAATTCTCGGATGCTAAGCTAGAATGTCCATTTGATTGCCTGTCTGGCGAGCTGCTGGATTGGTCGTCTGGGCAGTGTTGGGACCCCGTGAGCTGCCAAATGCTCGAAGCCTATTTTGCCTGGTGATTTCATAATTTGACTCTATTTTTTGACACGTGTGATGACACATGTACGGTGAAAAATGAAGAACAAAATTTGACCTTAACAAGGATCTTAAGAAAAGGAAAAAGAAATCTAAATGATTAGTGGGGGCAAAATTCAAGAAGAAATAGTATGAGAAAATTAAGAAAAAAGATTAACTATTAAGCATATGGCCAACACTACCAAATTTTAAAATAAAAAAAATTACAATACTAATAAAAACAAGGTTTTTTTTTTTTTTTTTTTTTTTTTATATTAAACACAAATAAAAACAAGTAATCAATAGAAAAAGCTAATACAAGTAATACAAGCCATCATTTGCGGGTGATTCAGCTCAATAATACTCCCGTGAAACCAAAAAAAGAAAAAAAAAAGAAATAGAAAATGACAAGTTTGAAAGACTTCAAATCTTGATGAGCTCCAATGGAGGCTAGAGAGACCCAGGCCGCAAATTAGAAATGAACAACGTGGTGAGAAAATATCATTAATGATTCTATATATATGTGCGTTATGTGGATAACTTTATGTGGACTTTTAACAAGTTGGTTTATACATTTTGATTGGTTAATTGATTAACATGAATATCATTAATGATTCTATATATATGTGCGTGTGTATGTATGTACGTATGTCTCGCAAGCTGCTCCCCTATGTGGGAAAGCAATAATTTCAGCAAATAATTATTAAAAGCGACGGTTAGTAAATGCTGCCATAATTACAAAAGAAATGAAAAAAACAAAAAAAGACAAATGGCCTTTGGATCTGTAAATAATTATTTATTTAGTAAATGCTACCGTACTTATATTAAAAGCGAAGTTTCAAGTCTACCAAACTGTGTTCTATTTTGAATTGGAGAAAAGAGATGCTAATTACAAAAACACAATACTGGTCTCCATATAATAATTCGTTTTTGCTCTTGGACTTGGTTCTCTCACTTCATTGAAACTCAAGATTTGAAGTTTGAACTCTTCCATTGAAAGGTACTTTATATCTTTCTCATGCGTGGACATTAACAAAGATTATCATTTATTTATTTTATCCCTAATTAATGTCATGTATTTGTTACGTTTGCTTTTCTATTAGTGTTGTGTTGTGTAATTTATTTTTTTTCCTTGAGAGTAGTATTTAGATATTCATCATGAACTTCTTTAAGCTTTTCCTTGTTTTTTCATCAAATTTAGTAGTGTTAGTAGAGAATTAATCTTCTACTGATGTGCTGATTCAACTTAATTAGGATGTCAATTTTCTCATTTATCGGTTGATAATTCTTTTCTCGTGTTTAATTAGTTCTCAGATGGCCTTTACTGATTAATAATCAAGTTTAAGATTTGAACACTTTGAGAGGTAAGTAATTCGACCTTTTCATGATCCTAACATTCATAAACAAAGAGAAAAAAATATTAACATTTGTTTTTTTCAAGAGTATATTATTAATTAAGCTTAATAATAATATATCATTTTTGTATTTTTCTTCAATGATCAATTGTTGATTGAATTATTTGGCGCTCATTCATTGAACAGCTTAGATATCTCCTCAAACAGCTTGATTAGTAGTGTTATCAGTTTTTCTTTAATATCGTATAATAACACGCATGCAGTGATTGAACAAATGGATGAAAAAAAAGGTGAAAATTTTTCCACCAACTCAAATCATTTCATTTACTTTTTAATTGCATTTTATTATTGGATGACGAGGACTTCCTCAACTCTACGCTTCCTGCACGCGTTAGTAGACGCAATATTGGCATATTGGTAAACTTATTATTAAATACTGCAATATATATAATATTTTTTTTTATGAAAACTACTGCAATATATATTAAATTTGGAGTAAAATCTGGCAAATTGTCTTCTTCCGAGCAAGGACATAGAAATCAGCCAAACTACTGCAATATATATTTTATTATCATATATGTTTTTCCCACGCCAATATTATTGAACCTGAAGACGTTACATACTACAATACAGTTATTCTGTGCAGGACCACTTAGTAACACTCTATAAACACAATAACTAATTTTACACCTAACGTATCCGACGCATAAGAGCCATTAAAAACTAATATTTAACCTTTTCTCGTACGGGTTTCACTGTTATCATCATAGGAATAGGCTAGGGTTACCCCCATAGTGAACTCAGCCGGTCTAGACAATTTAGTTGTCCCATTGAACCTAGATCTTGGGATCTCCAGTCAGCTAGGTTGGGTTTCCACTGCTTCAACTTATTTTTCCATGGGCTTCAATCCTATTCCTCTCGATGTCTTTTCAACTTGATCTTGATTCAGTCCTTTGGTCAGCGGATCCGCAATATTATCTTTCGATCTTATATAGTCAATGACTATGACTCCAGTTGAGATCAGTTGTCTAATGGTATTATGTCGTCGATGTATATGTCTAGACTTACCATTATACATTGTATTGTGTGCTCTACCAATAGCTGATTGACTATCACTGTGTACGCAAATTGCAGGTACAGGCTTTGGCCAATCTGGAATGTCCTCTAAGAAATGTCTAAGCCATTCTGCTTCTTCGCCACATTTATCAAATGCGACAAACTCAGCTTCCATCATGGATCTGGTTATTACTGCTTGCTTAGAGGATTTCCATGAAATAGCCGCACCACCCAAGGTGAATACATATCCACTGGTAGCCTTAGAGTCCTGTGTGTCAGCTATCCAACTTGCGTCAGAGTATCCTTCTAAAATACCAAGCTCTCTTGTGTAATGCAATCCATACTCACGAGTATATCTTAAGTACCTCAGTACTCTGACAATTGCTTTCCAGTGGTCATCTCCTGGGTTACTCGTGAATCTGTTCAATCTACTTACAGTGAAGGCAATGTCTGGTCTTGTACAGCTCATTAAGTACATAAGACTGCCAAATCACTCTACCATACTCCACTTGGGATATGCTTTCTCCTCTATTTTTGGACAGATGTTAACTTATATCAATGGGAGTCCTAACTATACCAGAATCATCCTTATTAAACTTTTCAAGTATATTGTCCACGTAATGTGATTGAGTCAATATGAGACCATCAGGCACCCTTTTGATTTTGATCCCTAAGACCACATCAACCGGTCCCATATCTTTCATGTCAAACCTTGAGTTCAACATGTGTTTAGTAGATCTGACCATCCAATCATTACTACCTACAATTATTATGTCATCTACATACAGACAAAGAATGACATAACCATCGTCTATATTCTTGACATAAACACATTTGTCACACTCATTGATTTTGAATCCATTTGACAACATAACATCATTAAATTTCTTATGCCATTGTTTTGGTGCCTGTTTTAGTCCGTACAACGACTTCACCAATTTACAGACTTTCTTCTCATGTCTTGGAGCTACAAAACCCTCAGGTTGTTCCATGTAGATTTCTTCTTCCAGATCTCCATTTAGAAAGGCTGTCTTCACATCCATTTGATGAACTTCAAGAGTCCGCAGTGCAGCAATCGCTAGTATCATCCTTATGGATGTTATTCTCGTCACAAGAGAATACGTGTCAAAGTAATCAAGTCCTTCTCATTGCCTATAACCTTTTATTACTAGTCTGGCCTTATGCTTGTCAATTGTTCATCTGTCTTCATTTTTCGTTTAAAAATCCATTTAGAACCTAGTAGTTTAATTCCTGGTGGAAGGTCTACTAGTTCCCAAGTATGATTTTGTAAGATGGAATCTATTTCACTTTTTATGGCTTCTTTCCATAAAGGACCCTCAGTTAAGCTCACAACTTCTTTATATGTTTGTGGTTCAGCCTCTAGCATATAGGTTAGAAAATCCGGTCCGAAAGATTTTTCTATCTTTGCCCTTTTACTTCGTCTAGGCTCTTCCTCCATTTCCACATTTTCATCATTTCCAGAATTTTGACTACAATCTTATATGATAGTCTCAAAAGTTCATTTTGATGAACTTGGCTCATCTTCCTTAGTCTTACATGGAAATACATGTTCAAAGAACGATGCATTCCTAGACTCTATTATCATGTTCTTGTGTATGTCAGGGTTTTTAGACTTGAGGAACCGATATGCGGTAATGTTATGAGCATGCCCAATGAAGATACAATCAACCATTTTCGGACCTATCTTCATCTTCTTTGGTGTTGGTGCCATTACCTTGGCCAAACACCCCCACACTTTCAAGTATTTATAGGAAGGTTTCCTTCCTTTCCACAATTCATAGGGGATTTTATCGACTTTCTTATGCGGAACCTTATTTAAAAGGTAATTAGCCGATAAAATGGCTTCCCCCCACATGTTCTGTGGCAACCTAGAACTTATTAACATTGCATTCATCATATCCTTTAAGGTATGATTTTTCCGTTCAGCAATGCCATTCGATTGGGGAGAATATGGAGGTGTGACCTCGTAAATAATTCCATGATGTGCACAAAGCGCACTAAATGGTTTGACATATTCACCACCTCGGTCACTTCTTACCATCTTAATCTTTTTATTAAGTTGGTTTTCAACTTCTTGCTTGTAGAGAGCAAATTTCTCTACAGCTTCATCTTTACTTTTCAGCAAATTTACATAGCAATATTTTGTGCTATCATCAATGAAAGTGATAAAATACTTATTACCACCTGTAGTTTGAACAAACTTTAAATCACAAACATCACTATGTATTAGATCAAGTGGCTCAGTATTCCTTTCTATCATTTGGAATGATGACCTTGTTAGTTTTGCCTCTACGCACGTTTCACATTTACGTTTTGAATTGATATGAAATGTGGGTATGTGATCCAAGTTAATTAATCTACGTAAAGTATCATAATTAACATGTCCTAGTCTACCATGCCATAAGTTAGAAGACTCAAGCATATAAACAGAAGACTTATTCTTTTTATTCATTTTCTTGGGTTTTATAGCTATGACATTCATTTTCCACATGCCACCCTTTACATAACCCCTTCCCACATACATTCCCATTTTAGACAAAACTATCTTATTGGCTTCAAACACCATCCTGAAGCTGTGCATGTTCACTATTGTCCCGGATATGAGATTCTTCCGGATGTCGGGCACATAAAGCATGTTGTAGAGCTTCACTTCCTTGCCTGAGGTCATCTTCAAGAACACCGTTCCTTGGCCCTTGATCACAGAAGTTGCAGAGTTGCCCATGAAAAGCTTCTCTCCAGTTTCTAACGAAACTAGATCAGCAAACTCGGCTCTGTCACAGCAAATGTGTCTTGTAGCCCCAGTATCGAGCCACCACTCCTTTGGATTGGAGTCAACCAAGTTCACTTCGGAGACCACAACAGACAAGCTAATGTCAGACACTTCTTTGGAAATAGTCTCCACAACCTGGGCCTCCTTATCCTTGTTTCATTTTGGCAGCCTGCAGTCCGCCGATTTGTGCCTAACCTTGTTGCAATTGAAGCACTTTCCTTGGAATTGCTTCTTGACAATTCCTCCCTTTGGTCCCAACTTGGATCCGGGCTTTCCTTTCTTTTTGGAGCTATCATGCTCCACCACATTAGCCTTAGCAGAGCTCGCGGTTGCACTGGAGAACTTCTTCTCAGTTCGCCTATTGTCTTCTTCAATACGAAGCCTGACAACCAATTGCTCAACGGTCATCTCTTTCCTCTTATGCATCAGATAGCTCTTGAACTCCTTCCAAGATGAGGGGTAGCTTATCAACCAGCGCAGCTACCTGAAAGGATTCACTAATGGCCATTTCTTCAGCATGAATCTCGTGAATTATCAATTGGAGCTCTTTAAAATGACTAATGACAGTCTTTGAGTCCACCATTTTGTAATTCAGGAATTGGCCCACTAAGAACTTCTTAGCACCTGCGTCCTCGGACTTGAATTTCTGGTCCAAAGATTCCCACAATTCCTTAGCTGTTTTCTTTGAGCTATACACGTTGTAAAGCCCATCAGTCAAATCGTTCAGCACATAGTTCCGGCACAAAAAGTCAGAATGGTTCCATGCATCAACCGTGTGGAATGCTTGAGCATCCACTTCATCCTCTCTAACAGTATTAGGATCCTCTTTCAAGAATCTCGCAAGATTCAACGTTGTCAGATAAAACAACATTTTTTGTTACCAAGTCTTAAAATTCAGCTCACTGAATTTATCAGGCTTTTCATTGTGGTTCACAGGAACCGAGACCGGCGAAGGCCGCATCGAGGTCAAAGAACGAGTTGGGACCGAGACAGACATTTGTCCCACAGGTGACGGCTCAGGCGTCATAGTGTTGCTTCCAGCAGGAACAACCACATTCATGTTATCAGCCATTTCTCGCAGGCTGCTCCCCCATGTGGGAAAGCAATAATTTCAGCAAATAATTATTAAAAGCGATGTTTAGTAAATGCTGCCATAATTACAAAAGAAATGAAAAAAACAAAAAAAGTCAAATGGTCTTTGGATCTGCAAATAATTATTTATTTAGTAAATGCTGCCATAGTTATATTAAAAGCGCAGTTTCAAGTCTACCAAACTGTGTTCTATTTTGAATTGGAGAAAAGAAATGCTAATTACAAAAACACAATAGTCTCCATATAAAAATTCCATTTTGCTCTTGGACTTGATTCTCTCATCTACATTGAAACTCAAGATTTGAAGTTTGAACTCTTCCAGTGAAAGGTACTTGATATATGTAGATATCTTTCTCATGCGTGGACATTAAGAAAGATTATCATTTATTTATTTTATCCCTAATTAATGTCTTGTATTTGTTACGTTTGCTTTTCTGTTAGGGTTGTGTTGTGTAATTTAGTTTTTCCTTGAGAGTAGTATTTTGATATTCATCATGAACTTCTTTCAGCTTTTCCTTGTTTTTTAATCAAATTTAGTAGTGTTAGTAGAGAATTAATCTTCTACTGATGTGCTGCTTCAACTTAATTAGGATGTCAATTTTCTCGTTTATCAGCTGATAATTCTTTTCTCGTGTTAGTTAGTTCTCAGACGGCCTTTACTGATCAATAATCAAGTTCAAGATTTGAACACTTTGTGAGGTAAGTAATTTGGCCTTTTCATGATCCGAACATTCATAAACAAAGAGAAAAAAATATTAACATTTGATTTTTTTCAGGAGTATATTATCTATTAAGATAGCTCCTCGAACAACTTGATTAGTAGTGTTATCAGTTTTTTTAATATCGTATGATAACGCATGCAGTGATTGAACAAAAGGATGAAAAAAAACGTGAAAATTTATCCACCAACTCAAATTTATCCGCGTAGGGGCAATATTGGCATATTGGTAAACTTATTATCAAATATTGCAATATGTATATATATATATATATTTTTTTAATGAAAACAACTGCAACATTATATTAAATTTGAGTATATCAGGCAAACGTTCCCTTCTTCGGAAACAAGGACATAGCTACAGCCAAACTACTGCAATATAATATTATATGATCATATATGTTTTTCGTCAAGGTCTAATATATTGAACCTATGACACTTACATACACAAAACAGTTATCTGTGCAGAACATATAACCTCTGTAACACAATAAATAAATTTTTTTTTTTGGAAAAGAAGATATGAAGAAAAAAGGAATAGCTAAAGGAAATTATAACGAGCTTCTACACTAGTTAGAGTAAAAAGTCATCAACGTGAGAAGACGCATACCTTGAAATTAAAAAAAAAACACCACATAATAGAAAAATAATGTCTACTACAGAAACAATCCACCAACAAAATTCCTATGATTGCAAAGATATAAAATTTCAAAACTTAATATCTTTAAACTCACCATGAGACTTTAGACTATTCTTATTCAGTCAACTAGAATTTCTATCTTAATACTCACCTACTGTAACGACCTGATTTGACAAGCTGTTACTACTTAGTTTTCATAGCGTAAACATGAAAAAATGTACTTAAAAGAATGTATTAAGAAAATTTTGCAATAAATTTTTCTTTTTTTTTTAAAAGTATTAAAGTTAAAGTACATAGTTAAAAGTTTGAACATCAAAATAAAAATAAAAATACTTTTCAAAATAAAACATCGTTTTGTGATTATCTCTCGTTTGGAACAAAACTTAACTCTTTTGATAAAGGATTCATCTCTTATTTTGTTAAATTGATCGGATCTAACAAATTTGAGAGGTTCTCATTCAGCTTGTAAAAAAAACATGTTGCAAAATTTGAGAGAAACATAAAATTATTTAAGCATTTTAAATAGACTATATTTTTTAATAAGTCTCTTAAACATTTACTGTAGAAATATCATTTTTAAAATATTATTCTCAAGAAAAACTCTTTAAAATATAAATAAAGGAAATTAAAACTTGTAATTTCATAATTGGCCATTTTGAACCAATTTTTGAACTTACTTAAGTCCTTAGATAATTACCGGATACTTCATCAGATAGGTTCATGCCGGTTTCATTGTATCTTTAACTACTTAGTAAATCCACTTAATTAGATAACATATAAAGAAAACCATACAAATCCCTTGAATCCATGCTCCATCCGTAATCACGTCTCAACTTCATCTCTTTTTTTTTTTTTTATTACCTTTCTTTTTTATGATTTCTAATTTCTTTTTTCAATGTTCACCTTTATTTTTTGTCGGTGTTTTAATGTTCATGTTGTGCCTTTATTTATATAATCTTAATCTTAACATCTTACGTTATCTTAATCTTAATATCTTTTCTTAATCTTAATCTTAACGTGCATAAAAGAGCAAATGTCCATTTTCATCCACCCTCGTCCACTTATCACCTTTAAATTCTCATCTTTTTCTCTCTTCCTTTTTTGTTCTACCTTTTCAGATTCTCTCCCTTTTTATTTTTTTTCCTTTTTTATTTTGTTATTTATTTTTCCTCTTTTTTTTTTTTTTTTTTTTGCCAAAAACTCCAGGCTGCTTTGGAATTTTATTTTTTTTTATTTTTTTTACTTGCTTTACTCCTATTAAAGTAATTTTTTAAATGTGTCTCTGTTTAATTTTTTTCCCCTGTCTAATCCTGTTTAATTTTTATCCTTATTCTACGAAAACAGTATGTTTTCAGACTTGTCTCCATTTTAATAGTTTTTCACATAACCTTTCAAAAGTTTGAAAGGTACTTTGTGTAGTTTTCTTTCTCATGTGCTTTACGTTCAAGAACAAGTGAAAAGAAAGATTATCAATTTTTTTTTTTCTTGAGTGATTTACTATTATAGAAGCTGAATATATCGTCATACTATTTGCATTATTTTTCTTTTAGGTATAAAAAGAATATGTCCGGTGAACACGATAGTCACATCGTGGAGATCCAGATGAGCAGCATCCCTACGGAACTGATCACTTTCAAAGAACTTGGGGTCACTTCAGATGGACAATTGTTGGATGAAGTAAAGAAAGCAGAAGTAAATGTATGGGACAGCCAAGAAGAAGTTAAGGTACAAAAGGTTCCAAAAATCATGGTACGAAAAGAAGATCTCAAAGAGTATTTTAAGCCGAGGGAGTTGTCGATCGGACCTATTCATGCTACTGATCCTAGTTTGTTCAAAAAGGAACTCAAGCTTAAATTGGCTACATATTTCATTCAAGAAAACAAGAAAGAAGTGGATGAGTTACTCGAATTATTTAAGGCAGGGTTCAAGGACATAAGGAAGCACTTCGACAAGGATATAATTATGTCATGTACCGACGATGAGTTAATCTGGTTGGTGTTCTTGGATGGTTGTGCAATGCTAGGGTTCATAGATTGCTATATGTGGCGGGAATTAAATAAGTTTGACATTAGTAATGGTCAAGCAGAATTGATCCGACAGGATTTATTTTTGATGGAGAACCAAATACCCTTTACGGTCCTTGATGCGTTGATGCGCTACAGTGATTGTGTGACAAAATATGAAATGCTTATTCTTGATTTTATTCATGAGAATAGTATTATTCCAAAGGATATTTTGGACCTGATATTTGATCACCAAGACAGCCTTTTCGGGAAGGCTAATGGTACCAAACAGCCGGATCACGTTCTCGACCTTTACAGAAGAATTGTCTTAACTATTCCTCCTGATTCTCATAGTTGCTTTGATACTCTTCTAAGTTTCTTTGGTTCTACCTTCAGATACGTTTTCTCACTTTGCGGAGTGCGTGTATCTCTTGTGATTGAGTGCTTTGATATACCAACCGATGACCCTGGATCTAGGATTAGAAAAATGCACTCTTTTCGCAACATTCAGGAACTTAAAACAGCAGGTATAAAGTTAAAGCCAACTTATTCTTTAAGAAGCATATTTTTCCATTCCCGGTTCTTTTTTACAGGTCAACTTTCAATTCCCGCATTAGTCGTTGATGACTCCACCGAACGCATGTTGTTGAATTTGGTCGCCTATGAGATGTGCTTGAATAAAGAACAACAAGCCACAGATTCCGAAGCTGATGATGAAAACGATTCTTGGGTTACTTCGTATGTAAACTTGCTAGATGTGGTCATTGATAAAGAACAAGACGTGAAGGACCTAAGAGCAGCAGGCATTATTCAGAACCATCTCAGTAGCGATAATGAAGTAGCTCAATTGATCAACAGAGTGGGCTCTAATTGCTCTGCACCATCTAAAGACACTTACAAGCATGTCAAGGAAAAAATAGAAAAGCATTACAGAAGAAGGTGCGCGATCTGGATGGCTCAAGTTTGCCATTCCCATTTCAGCAGCCCATGGACTATCCTGGCTCTTTTTGCTGCTACAGCAGTACTTGGATTAACTACTGTTCAAACTTATTACGCAGTCAATCCAAAAAATTGAAAGGTACATAAATACTTTTACTTGTTAACTCTAATTAACTTGCAAACTTTATTTTGAAACATCAGCTTAATCATAAAATTATTCAAGGCTGCTTTATTTTGACAATTTGATTCAGGTTGGGTCGAATGTACAACTACTCTAGAGATGTGCGTTCTCTCTAACAACTCTGGCTTCCTGCATCTACCCATATCATTGTCGAATGGGAATCGCCTAATTCGAGTGATGATTGCCCTAAGGAAGATCTATCAAAACGTTTTTTTTTTCTTTAATGAATAATTAAAACTAGGAAGTACTTCCGATGTTGCTTCAGATTTGCGGTTCATTATGTGTTAATGTGTGTCTTTTCATTTTAAGGTTTAAGTGCCCGTCGATTTGTGAGTGATTTTGATCTTTTTGTTCAATTGGTATTGCCAGTAAAGAATGCTTTATTTAGTAATATGATATATAGTGTAATGACTGAGAAAAATTCAGACCTTAAATAATACAATTTATGTATTTAAGTCAATGATTTTCCTAGAAAATATTATGTTATATTTGTGACTGAAGGATTTATAAAATTAATATATGTATTCTTAAATCTATAGCAGATTTCATGTTAAGTTCATGTTTCAATCAAGTAAATTCAATCGATAAATTCTCGTCGTATTTTAAGGCGAAATAATTTTCAGTACAAGTATAGTTTGAATGTTAATTTCAAGAATCTCCAAGCACATCACGATGTTAGCAGCGTAAAAAAAATGCACTGACATTTTAAAGGAAGAAAAAAATCCTTAATTGCCAGACAGTTAGGTTAAAGTCACTAGATAAATACCTAAAGTAGAAGGGTACAATGTGAGCTCGGGAGTTGACAGCGTTAGAAACAATGTCATTCCCGAAATATAATGCAGAAAAGTTAAATTTAAAATTGGTTCAGTCTAGAATTAATTTCAAGACTTGAAACAGTTTGAAATATTACGCGAGTAAGAATATAAAATAATATTGAATTATTCAGAAATTAATATTAAACTGTAAGTAGTAGATTAACTCACGTGAGCTAAACTAATTACCTCTAATCAGTATAAATTTAATCTATTTCGAGAAAATAATTGAGGATAAGATCAGGCACGTAATCTTGCCTTAATAAGATACTTTATATAGTGAAATTTTTAGGGTTCTTGCACTTTCTTTCTCTTGTTCCCGTTCACTCTCTCTCTCTCCCCTCACGTTCTCTCACAAAACCATCAATGCTCAAATACTCAAGTTGAGATTCCGACCTCCGTTTTTGACACTGCCGGTGTCAATAGAAAGATCTCAACGAGCTGAGTTCAATGACATGCGGCACGGCCTCCAACTCCACCGGAATCAACCGCAATCACCAGTAGAAGTTCTGAAAATACCTATTTCTTCCCGTCGTGATATCTTAGCCATTCGACCTCCGATTGAGATGATTTCAGTCCCTACGGACTCAGTGCAGCGAGATGAAGAAAACCCATCCATTTTCACAGCTCTATTGTAGCCGGAGCGCCGCCATCCGTGGTGGCCGGAATCGCCGCCACCGTCGCCGTCGTTTCTCTCTCTCCAGGCCGTCGTGGATGTCACCGCCCCCACCAATCGACTCAGAAGCTGACGCCCAGTAGATCTCGACAGCATCCACCGTCGCCGTCGCAGTTTGCCATAAAACAGAGCCACTATCGTCGTCCGTGGAGGGAAGAGGTAGTTTCGACGATCTAACCGTTGGATTGTAGTGAATTTGGTGTCAGAAAACTCAGAAGGAAGCGGGTAAGAAAACCCCTCATCCAATTTTAAGAATCGATGACCGGAATTGTGAGATTTGAGTCGCCAGATTTTACCGACGTTGCCGGTCCCGTTAGGTACTGTTGCAAGCCGAATAGTGTGAAATTGACCGCAACAATGGACTCAGAAGGGTCAAGTTGGGGGGGGGGGGGGTGTGGATCCAAGTCCGCCGCGGAAAAACTCTCCGTGAGCCTCTGCCGCCGTATTCTGGCGAGGTGTCATTTCTCAGGCTATCGACATCCGTCTGATGATCCGAGACCATATTCTGACTCGTTTTGACGTACTGAACGAAATGGTGATGTTCGTTCAACCAAATTCAATTCTGATATGAATGGTCTGGTTCTGGTTGCATGCGGATCGAGGTGGTTCGGACTAAACGAGTGAAGATCAGAATCGAGTGTTTAAAGCTACGATGTTCCTCAAGGATCATTCATAGTGCTTGTAGCTTTTCCCATAATTAGTTTTGAGGAATATGCAAGAGGACACGACAAGCGAGATACTATCAGAACCGCTTAGCTCGGAATCCAGACAAGTACAAATCTTTCTTACAGTTTAATTAAGATAGTCATATAAGGCGTATGATTTTCATGAAATACGTTAATTATGAGATTCGCGAATTAGGTTTACGTTTATGTTAAATGTCGTATATAGTTTTCCAATAAAACTTAGATAATTAATGAATTATCAATTTAGCACAAATTTGTAATGGCAATTAAGGAAAATAAGATTTTGAAGATTTAATAAATTAATCCTTATAGTAAATTATCCTTTAGTAAAGGAAAGGAATACATGCCTTAAGTAAAGGGCTAGATTTCCTTCATAAGCTGTTAAAATAGAATAGCAAACAACCGATAATCTCACACTCTCAATAGGTGTTCATTTTCAGAAGTAAGCAAGTAAGAGAATAGGTCCAGCTCTGTAATTCGGGTTAGTAGGAATCTCGCCTACAGTATGAATAAATTTTAAAGAAAAAGTTACATATGTTATATATGCATGTTTATGTTTTAAGTATTGTATGTGATGCTAGGTCATGCTGCATACACATAAGCAGCGCACAGGAATTATATGTGTTTGAGTTAATTTAATGTTATGTATACTATGCTAGATCATACTGCATACACTTAAGCAGTGCACATGAAGTATATGTGTTTGAGTACATTCCATGTTATAGTATGCTCTGCTATGTCATATTACATACACCTTAATAAGTCAAGAGGAACTTGTAAGAATAATATCAATTGAGTGCCGTACAAGCCTCCACAAGGGAGGTAACTCAAACTCCACAAGGGAGAAAAGGAAAATAACAATAATGTCCTCCGACTCAAGGGAGGCATTCAAGTTATAATCACGGTGTCGTGGGGGACCTTGCAAACCCTCACGTTTCGATGATTGCGCGCAAGTGGTACGCGAGCACTCGGGCCCATCAGTAAGAAAGATAAGATAAGATAATAAGACTATGATAAGACATCATAATTAAGCATAATCAGCTCATGCATATTTATTCATGTGAACTTACAGTTATTTTGTGAGAGATAGTTCCTACTTGTTAAGCGAAAGCTCAATCAGATATGTTCATGTTGTAAGTAAGAAACCTATAAGCAATTCTTGAAAGGCAGTGGCAAGCGACGGACAAATGGTGGAGATGGGAATGGATACCACTAACATTAAAATCTTCCACAGTAAGTTTAAGTAAAATCATGTATATGTTTATATGATTCAAAGGTTTCAAGCATGTATGTTTAAAAAGTATATGCACATATGTATGTTAGGGAAACCGAGATTGTAGCTAACAACCCTAGTTTTGAGTATTTAAGTTTTAGAACGTTGCAATAGTGCATGCAACAAATAAATGAATTTTAGACATGACGGTTTAAATGATTGATTTTGAAAGGACTTTAAGAAGTACTTGAATTTAAGATTTCTCACGAAATTCGTTTTAAGGTCAAATTAGATGGCTCGAATGTATTGGCTAGTTTTAGAAAGGCTTTTAAAGAGTATGTGAAACAAGAGTTTAAATGTCACTCAGTTCGAAAGATATTTTTAAAAGGTTTTATCTTAACTAAAATTAAGAAAAGTTTTAAGTAATTTAGTGATTCATTCTTTTGAAATTATTGTAACGAATTATGAAAGTATTCTTTCTTATGTTTAAAAAAAAATGTTATGCAATTTTAAGAAACCCCAGTAAGTACAAGTTAAAAAGTAAGCTACGGTGGCGGCCTTATAGGAGGGTCGTCACATATGGACTATTGATTTTGGACAAATAGGTAAAGAAAAAAGATTGAAGTAATAATTTTATTCTTCTTCAATTCTCACTTCTATTTATAGGGAGGTGTGACGTTGAGAAAATAAATAAACCAAGTGGAGAAATATTGACAATTGATTTAAAGTTAACAACAAAGAAATTGTTAATGTGAACCATTAAAAAAAAGATTTGTCAGAGAAAAAGTATCGAGAAGTCTCAATGCTGCATTCATTTAATCAATTTTCTTGTATATCATTTGCCTCTTAGGTTTTGAACTCCATATTTTGCTGCAAAAATTCACTCTCCCTTGAAACCTTCCTCTAAAATTATATGTTTATTTATTTATTTATTTTTTTGCCAATCGAATTTCCGTGAAAGGCAGAAAGAATAAATACATTTCTAGCAACAAATAGTAAATATATAAATAAGAATCCAAAAACAAATAAGAAAATTTGGACTCCCCAGTTAGAATATTATTGAGAAGAAACAGAGGATCCTTCTACATAATCCACGAGAGCAAGTATTAATATATTATTTGAACAAAAAGATCCGACCAATTTTTACACAAGGAAGGGCATTTGAACCTAATTTGGAAGGAAAAGATGCACACTTAAGAAAAACATTTTACGTACAGCAAATCTGAAGCAATCATTTGAAGGACTAACAAGCATATATGATAGTTCAGGAGCAAAAGGAATAACATGTATGGATAGATCTTCTCAAGGACATTCTTGACTTGAACATGGTGATCCCGATGCGACAACAACATATTCGACGTACCCTTTGTGGTGTACCTGAATTAGATTGTCAAATTAGTTATGTTAAAAAAAACCGAAATAAAAATTATGTAAAATAGAATTACCCTAAAAATTAGGAAAAGTAAGTCTCTTGTACCTTAATCTATTTTGGATTGGTAGTGTACACTGTTTGAACAATGCAAGTAACACCGTAGCGACAATAAGAGCCAAGATAGTCAACGGGCTACTGAAATGGGCATCGTAGAGTTGAGCAACCCAAATTGCGCACCTTCTTCTATAATGATTTTCCATTTTGAACTTGACATCCTTATAAGTGTCATTGTGTGGTGCAAAGCAATAAGGGCCTATGCTATTGATCAATTGAGCCACTTTGTCATCGCTACTGAGACATTTCTGAAAAATGTTAGTTGTCCGTAAAGTGATCGTGTCGTGTTCGTGTCAATCCGTAAAGTGGCCGTACCGTGTTCGTGTTGTGATTTTTGAAAAATTTCATGTCACGAGTCGTATCCAGATTTATTGTAAATTTAAAAAGAAACGACCAAAATACGATATAAACACGACATGTGACACGAATTTCCATCCATAGGTTCTTAATGTCTTGTTTGTTATCGATGAGCAAATCTAGCAAGTTTATGTAGGAAGTAACCTAAGGATGTTGGTTTTCCTGAGAACCCGGCAAGCACATCTCAAAAGTGACCAGATTCAACAACATACATTTCGTCGAATTATCAATGACCAATGTTGGAAGCTTAAGCTGACCTCATGTAATAGAGAATCGAGAGTTGAAAGATATATCTTTCAACGAACGACTTGGCTTGAACTCTATCCCTGCTCTTTTAATTTCCTGAACATTGCGAAAAGACTGCTTCTTGCTCCAATAATGAGGGACATCACTTTTTTTTTTTTCCCTACTTTTTGCATTGCATACCTTTAAGCAACATTCAATTGACGTATTATAAGCATAAATACTCCACAAGTACACAAAATCCCGAGTAAACACATGAAATATATGTGACAATCAGTATAATCGACAGTATCGATAATGATTACTTGCCGGAGAAAATCAAGAACATGAAGCGGATCTCTATCCCAAGAATAAAATAGTCCTTCAAAATCCTTAAAAGACCCTTGGAAAATTAAAAATGTTGTTACTTGTGAGAATTAAACTGAGAATCTCCTCTTGCGAATTTTGTATATGCAGCCGATTGTAAATTGGAGAGCCCATCATCAACACATCAAGGACTAGCAAAGGTATTTAATTCTCTAGCAAAAACAAATTCTGTGGATGACATAGCTATTTATGAACTCTAGCATAGCGCACCCATCCATAAACAACAACCATATTAATTGCTCGTCGGTATACAGCTTGATTACCTCCTCATCGAAGTGCGTCTTTATCTCCTTAATCTTAGTCATAATATCCGTGAGTAAATCATCCGCTGTGTGATCCCTTCGTTTAATGAAATATGCTACCAATTTAAGCTTGAGCTCCCTTTTGAACAAATTAAGGATCAATAGTGTGACGACCCTCCTATGAGGCCGCCACCGTAACTTAGTTTTCAACTTGTACTTACTGGCATTTCTTAAAATTGGCGGAACATTTTTTTTTTTTAAAACATAAGAAGGAATACTTTCATAATTCGTAACAATAATTTCAAAAGAATAAATCACTGAATTTCTTAAAGCTTTTCTTAATTTCAATTAAGATAAAACCTTTTAGAAATATTTTTCAAATGGAGCTGTGTTTGAACTCTTGTTTCAAATACTCTTTAAAAGCCTTTCTAAAACTAGCCAATTCAATTGGGTCATTTAATTTGACTTTAAAATGGATTTCGTGAGAAATCTTAAGTTCAAGTACATCTTAAAGTCCTTTTAAAATCAATCATTTAAATCGTCATGTTTAAAACTTGTTTATTTGTTGCATGCACTGTTGCAACGTTCTAAAACTTAAATACTCAAAACTAGGGTTGTTAGCTACAACCTCGATTTTCTTTACATATGTACATATATACTTTTTAAACATACATGCTTGAAACCTTTGAATCATATAGACATATACACGATTTTTCTTAAACTTACTGCGGAAGATAACGGCGTGAGCGGGTATCCATTCCCATCTCCACCATTCGTCCGCCGCTCGCCATTGCCCTTCAAGAATTGCTGATAGGTTTCTTACCTACAACATGAACATATCTGATTGAGCTTTCGCTCAGCAAGTAGGAACTATCTCTCGCAAAATAACTGTAAGTTCACATCAATAAATATGCATGAGCTGATTATGCTTAATTATGATATCTTATCATAGTCTTATTATCTTATCTTATCTTTCTTACTGATGGGCCCGAGTGCTCACGTACCACTTGCGCGCAATCATCGGGACGTAAGGGTTTGCAAGGTCCCCAACGACCCGTGATTTAAATTGAACTGAGTGCCTCCCTTGCGAAGGACTCTTTTTTTTGTTCATTTACCTCCCTTGCGGAGTCTGATTTTCTCCCTTATGGATTCTGATTACCTCCCTTGCGGAGGCTGGTATGACACTCAACTGAGTTTCTTCTTCTAAGTTCCTCTTGACTTATTAAGGTGTATGCAATATGACCTAACATAGCATACTATAACATTAAATAAATTTAAACACATATAATTCATGTGCACTGCTTATGTGTATGCAGTATAACATAGCATCGCATACAATACTCAAAGCATAAACATGCATATATAACATGTGTAACTTTTTTTTCTTTAAAATCTATTCATACTGTAGGCGAGATTCCTACTTACCTGATTTATAGAGATGGAATCCACTTTTTACCAAACAGTCTATTCTCTTACTTGCTTATTTCTGAAAATGAACACCCATTGAGAGTATGAGATTAACTGTCGTTTGCTATTCTATTTAAGTAACTTATGAAGGAATCTAACCCTTTTCTTAAGGCCGGTATTCCTTTCCTTTTCTGAAGGATAATTTACTATAAGGATCGATTTGTTATATCCTCAAAATATTATTTTCCTTAATTGCCCTTAACATACTTATGTCTAGATTGAAAATCATTTACCCAATCTAGTAACTTATTCTCCATAATTTTCCTCATTGGACTTATTATGATATTAAGGCCCAATTCGGCGTAGAAACTTATTAACGGCATTCCAACTCTTAGGCCGCTGAAATTTAAACTCAAACAGAGTCTCTTAAATTAATGCAGGCGTTGGACCCACATCAAATCCTCGAAATCCTAAAGACCTATCGTGTTGGGCTCGTAGGTGCCCGTTGGGATGATTTGCTCGATAACCCACTATGTTCTTTAAAGAAAGCATTTTTCTTGAAAATTTTCTTTATGAATACTTCTGTTAAAGTGAGGTTTAAAACCATAATAATTTACTAAAATCATATATCGGGTTCTTTGATCACTTTTTGTTAAAACCAACACTAGGTTAGTTTTGTTTCGATAAAACTGTGCAGTTTCTAAAATCTGCGTTTTACTATATCTTAGAGTCAGATTTCAAAATTTTGTTCTTCACAAAACTTCCTCGTCTCATCGAGATATAAAATTTTTGTTTTTGTGAAAGTTGAAATTCGGCCTCTAAAGGCCTCGTTTGGCTAAAAACCGTAGCTGCTGTTTTTCTTGAAACTGTTTTAATAAAAAACTGTGTCATTTCGGAAATCTGCATTTTTCTATATCTTAGGGTCGGATTTTAAAAATTTGTTCTTCACAAAAGTTCTTCGTCTTGTCGAAATATAAAATTGTTGTTTTTATGAAAAACCGATATTCAGCTGTTGACGCCCCTAAGTGGGGGTTATGTAATAAAAGTGCGGTAACGGTGCACAAATAGAAATAAAATAGAATAAAACTCCTGAAATGAAAACAATGCCTGCCCATGGGCCTTTAAAACAAACTCTCTGTTAAAACTTAAATCCACAGCATAATGTAGCACCAATAAAATATTTAATAATACAATCATCATCATCAGTTATAATTCTGTCCAAAGTAATCCAATCAAGGTCTTACTCAAATTTAAGGAAGGAAACTGAAAATGGTAGATCCTCTACGAGGGGCACGCTGATCGGTGACTACTCCTCGTCCGAAAGGTTGCACTGTACACCTCCTGGGAATGAAAGACGACAAAGGGGGTGAGCATGGAATGCTCAGTAGAAGAACTATTACTTACCTTTAGTTTTATTTATTTTGCCGATTAAACCTACATGGTTAGTAGTTTTTAAGTTTTATGTACAATAAGTCATATGATCAGTGTCAGTGAGATAATCTAATCCGTACACTCATGACGGAAAACCCCCGAAGGGCGCGGTGATTCAGAGGCACTGATAGCAAGGAGCATCTGTCTCGATGTCCCTACCAGATCAGTCCTCGAACCACGGGTAAGGGTGAAATGTCGTTCCGGGCCCTCACCAAGACGTAACCACTGTACAGTAACCTTGGGGATTCTCAACCCCGGAGAGCGTCATCACCTCCCCCTCTTTTACGTTTTTGGGTTCACACCCAGGAATGGTAAACGGCCACACCTACTGTCAGCACACTATCTCACTATCGTGTCCGGTTCACATTTTCCTAACCATGCCTTTGTGTCAAATTCGAAAATTATGTCAAATCTCTTGGCCACGCTGTACATTACAGGACGGGCCCCCTAATGGTTTTGTTCAAGTCATATCGTGTAACAGTAATAAGTAAGTTTGATATACAATTCTAATCTTTTCAAATTTGACAAAATTAATTAAATTAAATAAAATTCCACCAAAGTTAAGTAATAGGACCACTGCCTCAAAACGGATCGTTAATCGAAAGTCGTGAGGCTGCGAAACGAAGGTTCGCCGGAATTCGGCCACCGGCGGCGGCGGCAGCGGCGGAGGTACGGCGACGGAGGTTCCCGGAGAAGAATCTCGCGGCGGACTGGAGTTCTACCCCCCCTAAATCGATGGTTCTGAATCCAATGGCGATGTCAATTTTACCAAATTCGGCCTCTAACTACTCGTATCGAGATCCTCAATTCCGGCCAAATTTCAAACCTTGAATCTTTGTTTTTCAACCATGGATCTTCAAAATTGATTAGGGGCTTTCATTACCCGTGAGATTCTGAGCATTTTTACACCAAGATCACGAGGATCCAACAGCTAGATCGCCGGAACCATCCTCCCACTTTTCTCACGGCGGCGACGGCTCATTTTCCAGCAAGGCGGCAGTGGTGACCATGGTTGGTGGCCCAGAACGACTCACCGACTCCCTCTAAAGCTAATGGACTGGGTGGTGTCGCTCACGATGGCCGGAGGAGGGAGATTCGTGGGCGGCGACGGCGAGGAATCCGGCCACCATGGACGGCAGTGCTCTGGTCAAAATCAAGCCATGCTGCTGGTACCGTTTTCTTTGTCTCTTCGCTCTGAGTCTATTGGGACCGGAATCACCTCAATCGGACACCAGACGGCGAAGATATCACGATCAAACGTTTTTGAGATTTTCAGAACTTTGACCGGTGAGTGTGGCGGCGTTCGGCGGAGTTGGCAGCCGTAAGACACCAATCCAGACTCGGCTCGATGAGAGCTTTCCAACGAGCCGGAAGGTGTCAAAAACAGACGCCGGAATCTTCCCTGGATGTGTACGGCTGTACGCGTGGAAGGAGAGAGAAAGAAGAGAGAGAAAGTGGGATTTTGTGTTTTGAATTTTTCTAATGAGGTGGAACACGCCCAAGTGACATTAATACTAGTTTGGGCACAATGAGTGTCTAATTATCCATTTATGATCCCCACATTTCTGAAAAATTACATTTTGGCCCAGATTTTTAAAATTTTCACACTTAAGTCTTTAAAAATTACAAATTAACCCCATTTCAAATTTTGGGTTTTATAACTCCTTCCCCCTTAGGAGATTTTGTCCTCAAAATTAAAATTACATCTGTACTCAGAATAGATAAGGATACTTTTCCTACATTTCTGACTCAAGCTCCCATGTGGCTTCTTCATCTCCGTGATACTGCCATAGAACCTTGACCAAGGGGATCTCATGGCGACGTAGTATCTTAACCTCACGTTCCAAAATTTAGGTAGGGAACTCCTCATAAGTCGTGTCCACCTAGATCGAAACATCTGTCCACGTTATTATCCGGGATGGATCTGGTTCGTATTTCCATAGCATCAACACGTGGAAGACGTTGTGAACATGGGACAGTTGAGGCGGCAGGTCTAGGCGGCATGCAACTGGTCCAATATGCTCTAGTACCTGGAATGGTCCTGTGTACCTTGGTGCAAGCTTACCTCGAAATCCGAAACGAGAAACACCGCGTTTTGGGGTCACTTTTAGAAACACAAAGTCCCCAACCTCGAACTCCAATGGCCGTCTCCGGTTATCTGCATAACTCTTCTGTCGACTCTGAGCAGTTTTGAGGCGGTCACGAATAGATTGGACTCTTTCTGTTGTCTCCCGCACAAACTGAGGTCCAAGGTTAATGCGTTCTTCCTTCTCAGCCCAACACAAAGGAGATCTGCAGGGCCTACCGTACAGAGCCTCAAATGGAGCCATTCCGATGCTGGCTTGGTAACAGTTATTATAAGCGAATTCGGCATTTGGCAGGTATTCTCCCCATCTGCCCTCAAAGTCCAGAACGCAAGCACGCAACATATCTTCAAGGATTTGTATAACCCGCTCCGATTGCCCGTCAGTCTGAGGGTGGAAAGCGGTGCTGAATCTCAATTCAGTCCCCAGAGCATTTTGTAACCCTTTCCAAAACTTAGATGTAAATCGAGCGTCACGATCTGAGACTATCGATACCGGAACACCGTGCAACGTGACTATCCTCTCGATGTACAGTCGGCACAGCTTGGGAACTTTATAGTCAGCTCTGATGGGGATGAAATGTGCAGTCTTTGTCAGACGATCTACGACAACCCATACAGCATCATACCCTTCCTGGGTCCTAGGTAATCCTGTGACGAAATCCATCGTTACGTGGTCCCACTTCCAATCAGGGATAGGTAAGGGCTGTAGCTCACCACCAGGTCTTTGATGATCCGCTTTGACCTGTTTACATATCGAGCACTTGGCTACAAAGTTCGCAACATCACGCTTCATTCCACGCCACCAATACTGGCTCTTCAAATCCATATACATTTTCGTGCTTCCGGGGTGGATGGAGAACTTGGAACGGTGAGCTTCATACAACACAGCATCCCGGAGATTGGAATCATTCGGAACCACCAGCTTTCCTTTCCGAAGGAGGAATCCCTCTGGACTTATCTGCCATCCTTCAATCTGTTCCCCACTCTGAAGCTGATTCCAAACTTCACTAAGATCCTCATCATGCCATTGTCCTTGCTTCACCAACTGTTTCAAGGTAGGAGTTGCCACAATGTTGAAGATGCATGCCTTGTTACTATCCTCGTAGTACTGCAAATCAAAACTCCCAACAGTAGCCAACCTGTTCCAGTCTTCGAAGGCTAAACTGGCCAAAACTCCATGGCTTTTCCGGCTTAGGGCATCCGCTACCACCTTAGCTTTCCCGGGGTGATACTGGAGATTGAAGTCGTAATCCTCCATGTATTCTATCCACCTCCGCTGTCTCAAATTCAGATCCCGTTGAGTGAACAGATATTTGAGGCTTTGGTGGTCAGTGAAAAGCTCGAACTTCGCACCATAGAGGTAACACCTCCAAATTTTCAGTGCAAACATCACTGCAGCTAGTTCCAAATCATGGGTAGGATAGTTCTTTTCGTGGGGCTTTAACTGCCGTGAAGCATAAGCTACCACTCGACCTTGCTGCATCAAAACACATCCTAACCCACTTTTAGAAGCATCAGTGAACACTGTGTAGGGCTCGTCGCTGTTAGGGACTATGAGAATTGGAGCACTAGTGAGGCGGTGTCTCAGTTCCATGAACGCTCCCTCACATTCTTCATCCCAAACGAATCTGACATCCTTTCTGGTTAACTTTGTCAGGGGCAATGCAATCCTTGAGAAATTTTCTACAAATCTCCGATAATATCCCGCTAATCCAAGGAAACTGCGAATCTCTGACACATTCTTCGGACGCTCCCAGTTCAACACAGCTTCCACTTTAGAGGGATCAACCGATATGCCTTCTGGGGAAACTACATGCCCAAGGAACTTCACATCAGTCATCCAAAAGTCACACTTCTCTTTCTTGGCATACAAGCTATGCTCCCTCAAAGTCTGTAGAGCAATCCTCAGATGTTCGGCATGTTCCTCCTGAGTCTTGGAATAGATCAAGATGTCATCAATGAAAACAATGATGAATCGGTCTAAGTA
The DNA here is from genome assembly GCA_029231665.1 of Morus indica. NCBI lineage: Eukaryota > Viridiplantae > Streptophyta > Magnoliopsida > Rosales > Moraceae > Morus > Morus indica. Next base: position 13,186,968 of record JACAGA010000014.1, read on the forward strand.
CGGACGAAAGACTCTATTCATGAGGTCCATGAATGCGGCAGGTGCATTGGTCAGTCCGAACGGCATGACAAGAAACTCGTAGTGACCGTAGCGAGTACGAAAAGCTGTCTTTGAAACATCCTCTTCTCTTACCCTTAATAGATGGTATCCTGACCTCAGATCAATCTTGGAGAAGTATCGGGATCCACCCAATTGATCAAATAACTCGTCAATGCGGGGTAGTGGATACTTATTATTGATGGTAACCCGGTTGAGTTGACGGTAATCCACACACAGTCTCAATGATCCGTCATGTTTCTTTGCAAAAAGCACAGGAGCTCCCCATGGTGATGTACTTGGACGGATAAATCCCTTCTCCATCAATTCTTGCAATTGCTTCCTTAGCTCGACATTTTCCGCAGGTGCCATGCGGTATGGAGCAATAGAGATAGGAGAGGTACCGGGAATCAAATCTATGCAAAATTCAATTTCCCTGTTCGGTGGAAGCCCTGGTAACTCACTTGGAAACACATCTTGAAAGTCATCCACTATCGGGACATACGAAGAATTGTTCGCCTCAAATTCTCCTCCTAACGCAAAAATCATTCCCAAGCTTTCCAGATTCTTTCGACCCCCGATACAAGCCTTCAAAACAGGAGATGGCGTTACTACCCCTGTCTTAGCTTGATAATCCACGACCTTTCCATTCTTGGTGAGAAGCGTAACACGTCTTCGGTAACAATCCACTGTAGCACGATACTTACTCAACCAATCCATACCCAGTATGACGTCAAATCCAGCCATCGGAAGTACAAATAGATCGGCTGATAATCGATGATCACCCAAAACTATACAACAGGACCTACAAATCATAGATACCTCGGCTATACCTCCCATTGGTGTACTAAGTGTTAGGGGAGGGTCATGCGTATCAACGCTTAATTGTAGGACTGAAGCAAATAACATAGAAATAAAAGAGTGCGAGGCACCAGTATCAAACAACACCTGGGCCCAAGAATGAGAAACGAGTACCGTACCATCAACGACAGGATGATCAGCCTGTTGTCCCCGACCGGTGTTCGCTGCTGATGTGACAGCATAAGCCTGACCATGTGACTTTCCCTTATTCTTTTGTCCTCTGCCTCGATTTCCATGACTACTACTTGCACCGGCATTTCCTCCTGGAAAGTAGGGTCTCTGACTCCCAGAAGCTTGAGGGGTAGTCTGATAACTCTGGCTCTGCTGGAATCCTGAACCCTGTGCTCGGGGCTGAAAGTAATAGTGTGGCTGAAAGCCACGTGGCTGAGGGACAGAAGCATAGGAAGCAGCTGGATTCTGGAATGATGTCTGGTTCCCACTACCTGAAGCTGAACCAGCGTGACTGCCTTGTGGTTCCCCGGGGCCTAGGGGAGACTGCATCAGACGATTTGGGCAATTTCTTTTCAGATGTCCAGTCTGTCCACAGGTATAGCAGGCATACGGCTGAAAACGCCCGCTACCTGAGGAGTTACTACTGCCACTGCTGCCACTGGTCTGCGGACCTTGTCCCTGTACCTTATCTTTCTTACCCATCTTCCTCGATTTTCCACTCCCACCTGAGCCTTTGTATTCCCCATAGGTACTGTTAAGTTCTGCCTCTGCTCGCTCTGCTGCATCAACCAACTTAAGGAAATTGTTTGAAGCAGTCGAGGCTATCATCTGTCTCAGTCTAGGTCTCAGGTTTTTTCAGAATTTCTCACACCGTGCCATGGGATCATCAACAGCACCTGGATTGTAACGGGATAGCTCGATAAACCGTGCATGATACTGTGACACTGTCATGTCACCCTGTACCAAATCATCAAATTCCCTGATCATTCTTAATCAGTGATTCTCAGGAACGAATGATCTCTTAAAGAGGGCCTCGAACTCATCCCAAGAGAGGCTAGGTATATCATAGTCATCTCCTTGGCTCTGTAGCCACTCCTCTGCTTTCCCTTCAAACATGTAGGTCGCAAAGTCGACACAGTATTCTGGTGGGATGCCGAGAGTCCGGAGTTTCTTTTTAATACTCTTCAGCCATTGCTCTGCGGCTACCGGATCAGACTCGCCAAGAAATGTAGGAGGTTTCTGCTTCATGAACCTCTCAAGCAATGTCAAGCGTTGTTGAGCAGGATTTGGATCCTGAGGAGGATTCTGGGCATTTTGAAAGGCTTGGAACATAGCAGCAAACTGTTCCATATCGAAAGCTGGGGCAGCAGGTGGGGGATTGCGCCTCGGCGGCATGCTTTCAGATTTGACTGTAAAAACTTGACAGAGTTAGTACTGATGATGATTCTCAAACACAAAAGGAGTAAAACTCAATAAAACCGTTTAAAAGTGGTGCTACATTCCCTAGGTTTCCCAACCTAGGCTCTGATACCAAAAATTCTGTGACGCCCCTAAGTGGGGGTTATGTAATAAAAGTGCGGTAACGGTGCACAAATAGAAATAAAATAGAATAAAACTCCTGAAATAAAAACAATGCCTGCCCATGGGCCTTTAAAACAAACTCTCCGTGAAAACTTAAATCCACAGCATAATGTAGCACCAATAAAATATTTAACAATACAATCATCATCATCAGTTATAATTCTGTTCAAAGTAATCCAATCAAGGTCTTACTCAAATTTAGGGAAAGAAACTGAAAATGGTAGATCCTCTACGAGGGGCACGCTGATCGGTGACTACTCCTCGTCCGAAAGGTTGCACTGTACACCTCCTGGGAATGAAAGACGACAAAAGGGGGTGAGCATGGAATGCTCAGTAGGAGAACTATTACTTACCTTTAATTTTATTTATTTTGCCGATTAAACCTGCATGGTTAGTAGTTTTTAAGTTTTATGTACAATAAGTCATATGATCAGTGTCAGTGAGATAATCTAATCCGTACACTCATGACGGAAAACCACCGAAGGGCGCGGTGATTCAGAGGCACTGATAGCAAGGATCACCTGTATCGATGTCCCTACCAGATCAGTCCTCGAACCACGGGTAAGGGTGAACTATCGTTCCGGGCCCTCACCAGGACGTAACCACTGTACAGTAACCTTGGGGATTCTCAACCCCGGAGAGCGTCATCACCTCCCCCTCTTTTACGTTTTTGGGTTCACACCCAGGAATGGTAAACGACCACACCTACTGTCAGCACACTATCTCACTATCGTGTCCGGTTCACATTTTCCTAACCATGCCTTTGTGTCATATTCGAAAATTATGTCAAATCTCTTGGCCACACTGTACATTACAGGACGGGCCCCTAGTGGTTTTGTTCAAGTCATATCGTGTAACAGTAATAAGTAAGTTTGATATACAATTCCAATCTTTTCAAATTTGACAAAATTAATTAAATTAAATAAAATTCCACCAAAGTTAAGTAGTAGGACCCCTACCTCAAAACGGATCGTCAATCGAAAGTCGTAAAGCTGCGAAACGAAGGTTCACCGGAATCCGGCCACCGGCGGCGGTGACGGCGGCGGAGGTACGGCGGCGAAGCTTCCCGGAGAAGAATCTCGCGGCGGACTTGAGTTCTACCCCCCTAAATCGATGGTTCTGAATCCAATGGCGATGTCAATTTCACCAAATTCGGCCTCTAACTACTCGGATCGAGATCCTCAATTCCGGCCGAATTCCAAACCTTGAATCTTTATTTTTCAGCCATGGATCTTCAAAATTGATTGGAGGCTTTCATTACCCGTGAGATTCTGAGCTTTTTGACACCAAGATCACGAGGATCGAACAGCTAGATCGCCGGAACCATCCTCCCACTTTTCTCACGGCGGCGGCGGCTCCTTTTCCGGCAAGGCGGCGGCGGTGACCAAGGCTGGTGGCCCAGAACGACTCACCGACTCCCTCTGAAGCTAATGGGCTGGGCGGTGTCGTTTACAGCGGCCGGAGGAAGGAGATCCGAGGGCGGCGGCGGCGAGGAATCCGGCCACCACGGGTGGCGGTGCTCCGGTCAGAATCAAGCCGTGCTGCTGGTACCGTTTTCTTCGTCTCTTCGCTCTGAGTCTATTGGGACCGGAATCACCTCGATCGGACACCGGACGGCGGAGATATCACGATCGGAAGTTTGGGTGTTTTTCAGAACTTTGGCCGGCGAGTGTGGCGTCGTCCGGCGGAGTTGGCGGCTGCAAGACACCAATCCGAACTCGGCTCGACGAGATCTTTCCAACGAGCCGGGCGGTGTCGAAAACGGACGCCGGAATCTCACCGGAGGTGGGTCGGCCGTGCGTGGAGAAAGAGAGAGAAAATGAAAGGAGAGAGAGAGAGAGAGAGAGGGAAAATGAGGGTTCTGAGTTGTGAGGGTGAGGGATACGCCCAAGTGGCACAAAATAACAGGTTAGGCATGCTGACTGTCAAAACCTTTATTTTTGACCCCCACATTTCTCTAAAATTCAAATTCTGGCACAGACTTCTAAAATTTTCACACTTAAGTCTTTAAAAATTACAAATTAACCACATTTCAAATTTTGGGTTTTACACAGCATTTAAAGGTCTCGTTTTGGCTGAACTAGTTTTGTTCCCGAAACTGTTTTGGACAGCCTCTGCTGTTTTCGAGAAATAGCTTAAAACTTGCATTTAGAGTTAAAATGGGGTTTTGTCACAGCCACATAAAATGTTCAAAATATAAAGGGCTACAAATTTAAGCTTTGGAATACCTAAAAATCTTACTCTAGGGTTCTCACTTCCGTGTTTAAAGTAACCGGAAATTTTTCCTCTAACTGGAAATAAGCAAACTTAAATCAAGCATAAACATACCACATCAAACTAACCTCAAAACATACAAAACCAACATAAAACTTGTTAGCATTTATGCTCTTAGGAATAAATGTAACAATTTTCTTCGAGACATTTTGACTATTAATAAAGATTTCTCACGGTACAAAAAGTATCCTATACAAAAGGCAAGATATGCTGTAGGTGACACTATCAGTCAGATGATAATCCAGACTCAGGTTCCGCGTCTCCATCTGAGAACCCCTCATCGTCGAACATCTCATCCTTTGAGGGATCCTCCTCCTCTATATACTCATCATCGCTCGCGATGATGACATGCTCTGGTACTTCATCATCATAGTCCTCATACATGTAGTCGAATGGCTCATCATCGTCTTCATCGTCATCTGCATGATATCCCGGTGCTGCGTATGTGATATTTAATTATGTATGTATGTGATGGGTAGGCACTTGCATTTATGAATGTTTATATTTGATTCATGATGATGAATGTATGGATGATGGATTTGGTCGTTAATTATATGGTTCCATGGATCGCATTAAATTCGTTCAAATTAAATTATTTGTAATTTAATTCGGGATTAGAATTATTGTAATTCTAGGTTTTGGGTAGAAGTAGGGTTTTGATTTTGAATCAAAAGGAGGCCTTGAGGATCAAGTATCAAGCCTTTGAAGATGCCCAGAAATTGCCCAGAAAAATCGCACAGCAAGAAGGCCAGGGCGCGCCCCAGCGCACGCGGCCAGGGCGCGCCCCAGCGCGCAGGCCAGCACGCGGCCGGCGCACGACCAGCGCGCGGCCGGTGTGTGGCCAGCGCGCGGATAGTCCGTGCGCCCCATCGCGGCCGGCGCGTGGGCAGCGCGCGGATAGTCTGTGCGCCCCATCGCGACTGGCGCGTGGCCAGTCCGCGGATAGTCCGCGCGCCCCATCGCGACCGGCGCGTGGCCAGCGCGCGAATAGTCCGCGCGCCCCAGCGCGGCCGGCGCGTGGCCAACGCGCGGATAGTCTGCGAGCACGCGTGCGCCCCAGCGCGGCCAGCGCGCGGCCATCCCGCGCCCGCGTGCCCCAGGCGCATGGCTGGCGGCCCAGATCCGGTCAATGGGCCCCCAAAACGGGCCCAAGGGTTTCTGAAACCCTCGTAATGCGCGTTGACAGACCCGGAAGAGTTCTGGACCCCGAAGAAGGTGAAATCTGACCCAAAGACAAAGAACGAAGCCAAAGAATGAAGAGTTCAAGAATCGAAGACCCGTTGATGTAACGGAAGAAAATAATTATTGTAATTATTTATTTATTCGATTTTGGTTGTAATTTTATATTTTCCATGGGACCCGGTCAAATCCATCTCAATAGTTGATTGCATATATTTATATTTTATGTTGATAATTATATATTATATATGTCCATGCACATAACATGTCATATAGATATAATGTGCCTACTCATATGTTTTTATAACATGCCATGCATACATGCGCATTCGTTATTGTTTATTTTATTTATTATAAAAGTGTTTTAGAAAATAAAATAAAATAAGAACCATGCGCTGAAAATCGATTTAATATGATTAAATTGATTTAAGTTGCAAAATTGATTTGCAAAATAATGTTATATGTGAAATTAAATTTAAGAGTTAAATTTTAGAATTTCACATATCCGAAAAATAAATTGTTTATTTTTCGATTTGAAAATCATGAGATGTTTTTTCAAACAAAATACATATTTGCAAAATAATGAGTGGGAGAGGGTTGTATGACAATACGACCCACTGGTCTCCATCATTAGTTCAACACCGTGAGATTCGAAAGGGGCTTCGCGGCGGCGCCGATTCCGCACTCCCTACTGAAAGTGTTCTTTCGGATCAATAACAAGGTTGACTTCCTTGCGATAGGATTCAAGGATGTATTTCCGGTTTGACCTACCCTACGGCGGCACTCCGGAGTTAAGTTTGTAGAATCTAAAATGATGGGTTACACTCATAAAAGTATAATCAAATTGTTGATTATATTTTTGACCAAAATAACGGTAGTTAATAAATATGAAAATATGATATATTTTGATTATATTTATTAATTGAGAAGGTCTCGGTTCAATTTGCGATATTTTGACCTACCCTACGGCGGCACTATATTCGTGGTAAATTGGATTATCGTTGGCACCTAAAATTAAAACATGATTTATGTATTTTTCATGTGCATCATGCATCATATTTGATTGTGCCTAAATTCACATGTTTTGATATTCATGCACATAAATTGATTAGATGAATATTCTGCTTATTTCCAGCAATATGTCAAATCCTATAATCTCACTATACAAAATTGAAACACTGACTAGAGATAAACTATGCGAAGTGGTAAAGTAACATAAACAACTTACATTCATGTGATGAATATAATTTTGTCCCAAATGGAGGATTGTCCTCCTGTCCTTAACGAAAACACAGTAGCTAACTGTTAGCTAAGATTGTGCGTGGTAATTCACAAGAAGTATGAAGGCATGGAGACAGCTTATGAGATAATGCAGTCATCAGATAACGTATCTGAAAATCCATAAAACAAAAGGGTTGGCTAAATACTGTAAGGGCCTAAGTAAAAGACAAAAGGAAAGTCGTTTCCAATAAAATAAAGGAAAAGGAATCAAGCAAACACGATTTGCTAGTTCTAGAAACATGTTTAGTAAAAAGGGTAATTCCTTATTCCTAGATAGTAGATTCGGGAGTTGCTACACATGTTTGTTTTCTTTATTAAGTCTTAGTTCTTACAAGGAAAGTCGTTTCCACCGAAATAAAGAAAGGAACTCAAGCAAATATGATTTGCTAGTTCTTAAAACATGTTTAGTAAAAAGGATGATTCCTTATCCTGAATAGTTGATTCAGGAATAACTAATCATGTTTGATTTCTTTATTAAGTTTTAGCGCTTAAATGGAAATTGTTTCCACCTAAACAAAGAAAATGAATCAAAGTAAATAAGATTTACTAATTCTAAAAATATCTTTAGTGGAGGGTGATTCCTCGTCCTGGATAGTTGATTCGGGAGCAACTAATCATGTTTTGGTTTTCTTTGTAAAATATTAGTTCTTACGAAGAACTTGCCATCAGGGACTACACGATGAAAGTGGGAATACCGCGAGGATATTGGCAAAAGGCAGTGGGAGAAGTTAGACTTCAATTTTGGAAATACCTTGTTGTGAACAATGTTTATTTCCCACCAAGCATAAACAGAAATTTGATTTCTAATTCCAAATTATTTGAACAATTGCTTTTAAATAAAAATCTAGTCCACATCTTTCGGAATGGTCCGATATATGTTCTGGATATTTGGAAAATGGTTTATACCGTTTAAACCGATGCCTGGCTCACTGCAAAATATTGAAAAGTTCAAAAGTTGCCAAACTTAAGAATAAGGAGCAAAGGATCTCTCATGATAAATAACACATATATGTGGCATCTTAGACTTGGTCATATTAGCCTAAACACGATTTAAAGACTGGTAAAGGATGGTCCTTTACGCGAACTAAAAGTTAGTGAGCGTCCAGCCAATGAATCTTGTCTGGGAGGCAAAATGACCACGGGCCTTCCATGACGAAAGGAGAAGGAACGCTAAGAATGATCATGATTCCTAATCAAACTCTAGTGGCACCTTGTTGTAGTAGGAGGGTAAGCAAGTTACCTAACCGGTATACTGAGGAAACACATATCGTCACTGTTGATGATGGTAAGGAGGATCCGTTGACCTTTAAGGCTACGATGGATAAGTTGATAAGGAAAAGTGGCAAGCATCTATGAAACTCGAGCTAGAGTCCATGTACTCTAACTCAGTCTGGCAACTTGTAGATCTACCCGAAGGGGTAAAACACATTGGATGCAAGTGGATCTTCAAGAGAATAAGATAAGCGGATGGAAAAGTAGAGACTTATAAAGCAAAGCTAGTGGTTAAAGGTTACACCCATAAAGAGGGAGTTGACTATGAGGAAACTCTCTCACCGGAGGCCATGCTTAAGTCCATCCGAATACTCTTAGCCATAACAACATTTTTTGAATATGAGATATGGCAGATGGATGTCAAGACAGCTTTTCTGAATGGCTATCTTGAGGGAACCATCTATATTGATCAGCCAGAGGGTTACATAGAGAAAGGCCTAGAGCAGAAAGTCTGCAAACTGTAGAGATCGATTTATGGATTGAAGCAAACTTCTAGATCATGAAATATCAGGTTTGATGAGGCTATTAAAGTCTTATGGATTTGATCAAAACCAAGATGTTTCAAAATGAAAGAAAAGAAGATGTTATTGTTCTTCACAAGCCCGAATATATGATATTCAGTGGGAGTAGTTAGTCGTTGTCAGTTGAACTCAAGATTTGATCATTGAGTAGTCGTGTAGTGTATCCTTAAGTATATAAGGAAAATAAAGAAACTATATGATAGTTTAGTCAGTGAAAGAGTTGTCTTTTACTGGATACATAGACTTTGACTATGAGTCATACGTGGATTTTGAGAGTCAACATCCAAGTCTGTGTTCACACTAGGTGAAGGAGTCATGACAAGAAAGGTTGTTGGCAAAGTGTGATTACTAATTTTATCATTAAGAGTTAATGTGTAGCAGCTTGTGAAGCAGCAAAAGAAAGCAACCTGACTCTAGAAAATTCTTAACTGATCTGGAAATTGTTCCGAGCATAGATCAGTCATAGACACCTAGAAAGTTTCAGGATTTGAGACATATCCTACCTACTTTAGGACAAGTGGGAGATTGTTGGGAATGGTGTCCTAGAAACATGAGATGTAATAGGATATTTATTATTTATTTAATAAAAGAGTTTATTCATTATTTTATGTGCATATATTTATGAATATTTTATGAATATCAATGAAAATTCCTTGATTATTTATGTAACCTTAAACATTGTATATAAGTGTTATATACGAGAGGATAATGTTTAAGGATAATACTCAAAAAGCAATGTTCATAATGAATTTAATTAAAGTTTGGAATCTTTAATTAAAACATTATTAATACATGTCATTCCCATTTAGAATGGAACGGTGTTATCCGCACTGTTAATATGGCGAGATATTGAATGAGTGTATTTCGCATAATGAGATTATGTGGAACATGGACGCAGACACAATATGAATTTCTAATACTTTCCGTTAAGCATAGAAATTCTAATTGAGTCTACCGATGGTCATATATAGAATGATCTTAATCCTGAGTTCTTAACAAACTCCTATTTATGGATTTATGTCTTTTGATTTCCTCGGTACGGATTCCGAGACCCTGAATCCTATTCCTTGTATTTTGGAGACATAATGAAATAGGTAGCTGGGAATGTTATTATACGAGATGGAATCCATTCCTTCTTGAGAAAGAAGTAGATAAATCATTCTCTTGAGGGTTGATTCGGTACTTGGACCAGTAGGAGCTCCGATTCATGAATGTGTTTTATGAATCACTGTCCATTAGAGAATCAATGGTACTCAAGGATAAATATATAATTAGAGAGGTTAACGGATTCTACCTGGCTCTAATTATGAATTATTTATGAAGGATTGATCTATATGCAATGACTATATCAAATGGACACTTCACAGTTTAGAAGTAATTTATATCTATAATTTTGAGAGTGCAATTCCAAGTTTATATTGGAGTAACTATTGGAATTAATAGAATTAATTAATTAATTAAAGTGTTTAATTGATTATTAATTCTATTGGAGCTTGGGATTATAGGTCCATTAGTCCCCGCGTCGTCCTAGTAATTCTACCAGACACAGAGGACAAAATGGGAATTTTAGAATTACGGAATTCTAAAATTAAACACTCGGAAATTATTAATTGAGAATTAATTATTATTTAAATAATGTGATTATTTAAATTTGAATTTGAACATATCTAGATTTATCCATTTAAACTTATTTGATAAGTTGTTCAATTTAGAATTCAAATTAATTTAAGTTTGACTTAAATTCGAATTTGAATCAGAATTAAAATTGGACTACTGGATAGAGGATAAAATATCTTCCTTCCTTATCTATAATAGGCGCCACACATAGGGATAAACCCTACTAGTGTGGCCGGCCACCTTAAGGATAAGGGGAAGGGATTTTTTTGTTCCAAATTCAAATAGGAGATAATTAACAAGCTTTATCTTAGAGATAGAGATTGGATTCCTTTTAGAAGTTTGACTTCTACTCTCTAAATACTATTTTTTTGAGACAATTTTCGGAACGCTTTTTTGCCCTAATTTTAGAGGTGGCCGAAATTTCTCTAGAGTAATTTTTGAAGCAATTTTTCAGCCCTAATGGGATTAGTGGCCGAAATTCTCAAGTAGAGAGGAAGGAAAAATGGTTTTCTCCAAAAATTCCACATCGTGCATGCGTTGGTGTTTGTGGAAATTCGAGTGTTTATTGTAACCCGTTTTGTCTCATGTGTGCCTACACACACGTCTTCATGGATTCTAGAAATTGACGTGGAAGACATTGGTTTTCTAAACACAAAGCTTTGGAGCAAGGATTGTTCGAGGTCAAAGAACTCAAGTTATCAACCGAGTCGGCCTCCAGGTATTTTTCCGAATTGAGTTCTTAATAAATAAATTAATGAGATTAATTTATTCGTGCATAAATTAATATAATCTATAGACTATATCAAAGGTTTTATGAAAATTTTTGTTATACATGATCCGCCTTTCCGCTGCGCTTCCGCATCCGAATTCGATTCGGGAACCAACAAACTTGCCCGGCGTTGTTCTTCTTCTGAGGTTGGCCTTTCTGCTTCCCTTTCCTCTTATTCTGGCCTTATCCTTGCTGCTTGTTACCTTGGCCTGGGTTACTATTCGGCCCTTTGGATTGGGTTTCCGGGTTTTGTTTCCCTTTAGCCCTTTCCTCTTTCTTGGCTTGGAAGAATTTAGCCCTTTCCTCCCTGTTTTGGTTAACCCAGTATTCTACACGAATGGCTCGACCAACACAGTCTTTCACGGTCACAGGTGGTCTGCCTCCGCCACTAATCACCACTGCTAGGTCGGTTCGGAACATCTTCATCATCCTCCTGACCTCCTCCCGCTCTGAGGTCACCATGTGTGGGCATAGACGAGCTAGTTGCTTGAACTTCTGCACTGCATCTACCACGGACAAATTTCCTTGGCGAAAATTGTTAAACTCATCCTCTTGGGCGGCCATGTTGTCCAAGTTGAAATACCTCTCATTAAATTCCTCGATGAAATCTTGCCAAGTCATCTCATCGACATTCCTTTTCAGCTCCACCGTCTGCCACCATCGGCGGGCTTCCTTCTTGAGCATATAGGAGGCGCATAGGACCTTTTCTTGGTCATTCAATCTTATAAGGTTCAGATCTACCTGAACATCAGTCAGCCAGTTGTCTGCTTCTATCGGGTCTGTGGAACCATGGAATTCTGGCGATTTCATACGACGGAACCTTTCTATGGTTGAGATCCAACGCCTATCCTCTGTTGGGTGATGGTCATGTCCTTCAGCTTCTACATGTGCAATCGGTGTTGGCGGTATCTCCTGACCGTTCTGACCGCCGGCTGCAGGGGGGTTTTCCCGTGCAGGTGGGTTTTCGTGGGCTGGTTCACCTCCAGCTGGTGGTGCCTGATTTTGACGCGCTAGCTGTTCACGCAAGGCATTCATCTCTTGTTGCTGCGCTTGTAGCAATTGTCTCATTTCAGCCATCTGACCCATCCAGTCAACCTCTGGCTGGATTCGAGCCGCTTGTGCTCGTGGTCGAACCATGATCCTTCATTCAAGAAAGTATTATGTAAGTCTTTATCTTTGTCTACGTTTAAAATTATGTCTGTATACGGATTTGTATTCATATCATGGTAAGGGTACATAAAATCTTGTTTACTTGATAAATGATTTCATTCTGATTTACACTCTTAATTCATAAATAGAATTTGCTCTAATTATGCATAAACTTTTAATTTCATATAAGCTCGATTTCATAACTTGTAATCATAACTGTCGGGAGTGTTTATCACTTCCCGTATCATCTACATATATCAACATATCTGTTAGGAGTGGCTACCACTTCCCATGATATAATAACAAAATGCCTAGTCTGGTCAGGGTGAGAGTGGTCATCACTTCTCACAGTATAAAATGTCATGTAACGCCTACGGAGAGTGTGTATCACTTCTCACTATACACAAAGAAATAAAAATTTTATACCCAACCTAGGTGAGAGTGGCTACCACTTCTCACGGTACAAAAAGTATCCTATACAAAAGGCAAGATATGCTGTAGGTGACACTATCAGTCAGATGATAATCCAGACTCAGGCTCCGCGTCTCCATCTGAGAACCCCTCATCGTCGAACATCTCATCCTCTGAGGGATCCTCCTCCTCTATATACTCATCATCGCTCGCGATGATGACATGCTCTGGTACTTCATCATCATAGTCCTCATACATGTAGTCGATTGGCTTATCATCGTCTTCATCGTCATCTGCATGATATCCCGGTGCTGCGTCCTGTTCTGGCTGAGCTACTACCGCTGCCGCTGCGGCATTCGCCTGGAGTTGTTGCTGGGCATGGTGTAGCTCCTCCTCGCCATTTATTATTTCTTCCAGGAACTGCTGGATGTGATAGTACTGTCCAGGGTAAGCAACTAAGTCCCGAACGTCCTGGGGTACCCCCCTCCATATCAAATCTCTAACCTCTGAAAACAGGATCTGGGTAGGTATGATGGGCAGCATGGAGTCCCGAAAACGTTGGCAGTAATGAGCCATGGACTCTCCCTCGTAAGAATCCCAAATGGCCTTAAAAGCCTCATACTGTCTTCTTTGCATATCCTCCCAGATGTGAGGATCTCTCTGCACTCCCGGGGCATGTACTTCAATAGCACCGTACAATATTGGCCCATACTCAGCCCTAATTTCTTGCTTGAATTCTCCCCAACTAAGGGGTTGGTGTTCAGCTCCTTTCCCGAGCCACCAGGCGAGGGCGTGTCCCAATAATTTTGATGCCGCTAACCGGACTCTCAACCGCTCAGGGACATGGCAAACCTCAAACGCGATCTCCATCACGTTGATCCATTCCATTAGTAGGTATGGCTGACGGCGACCAGAGAATGTATGCACACGCATGTCCACGAATGCGATCGTAGCTCTCCGATCCTTCTCAATCTGCCTGGGGTCTATCGGTGCAGCCATACTCTATCGTAATGCAATAGTATTAACATTAATATTTAATCATAATATATTATTTACATGAACTTCTACTTACTTGGACTGGGGCGGAGTAGGCACGTGACGGTGTGGAGTAGGATGGCAGGATACCGGCTCTGATACCAACTGTGACGACCCTCCCTTAGGCCGCCACTGTAACTAACTTTTTAACTTGTACTTACTGCAATTTCTTAAAATTTTACGGAACATTTTTTTTTTAAAGGGTCTTATAATAACCATAGATACAAAATTGCTTTCTTAAATAAAATATTCAAAACTTAACATATCTGTTTTCAAAATCATAATGAACAAAACTATTCATAACATAAAGCTGATTGCAGAAATATTTGCGAGTGGTATCCATATCCCGAGCCCCACATCGTTCGTCCACTCGCCAACAGTCCATCAGGCATTATATGCCGGTTGCTTACCTACAGTATAAACATTCTATAATGAGCTTTCGCTCAGCAAGTAGGAACTATCTCCCGCAAAACAACTGTACGTTCACATGAATAAATATGCATGAGTCGATTATGCTTAATTATGATGTCTTATCAGAATCTTATTATCTTATCTTATCTTTCTTACTGATGGGCCCGAGTGCTCGTACCACTTGCGCGCAATCATCGGGACGTGAGGGTTTGCAAGGTCCCCCATGACACCGTGATTATAACTTGAATGCCTCCCTTGAGTCGGAGGACATCCTTATTTTTTTTTCTCCCTTGTGGAGCCTGAGTTACCTCCCTTGTGGAGGCTGGTACGGCACTCAACTGAGATTACTCTTATAAGTTCCTCTTGACTTATTAAGGTGTATGCAAAATGACCTAGCATAGCATACTATATCATGTACTCGAACACATATAATTCGGGTGTACTACTTAAGTGCATGTAGTATAACATAGCATAACATTAAATGTACTCAAACATATATAGTTCATGTGTACTGTTTACTTTAAAATCTATTTATACTGTAGGCGAGATTCCTACTTACCTGATTTCAAAGCTGGAATCCCTTTTTCGCCTATTAGCCTAGTCTCTTACTTTCTTCTGAAAATAAACACCGATTAAGAGTGTGAGATCAACTATTATTTGCTATTCTATTTTAGCAACTTATGAAGAAAAATATAACCCTTTCCATAAGGCATATATTCCCTTTTGTTTACTAAAGGATAATAAAGATTAATTTATTAAATCTTCAAAATCTTATTTTCCTTAATTTCCTTTGCTACGATATTAAGGTCCAATTCGGCATAGGACTTATACCTGGTATTCTAACTTTTACGCCGCTGAAATTTATACGCCAACAGTGTCTCTTAAACTAATGTGGGCGTTGGACCCACATTAAATCTTCAACATTCTACGGACCTATCGTATTGGACTCGTAGGTGCCTGTCGGGATAATTCACTCGGTAACCCCCTATGTTCTTTAAAGAAAGTTATTTTTTCTTGAAAACTTCCTTTATGAATACTTCCATTAAAACGAGGTTTAATGTCGTTGTGTATTACTGAAATTCTATCTCGGGTTCTTTTATAACTTTTTGTTGAAATCGACACTCTTTTATTTTTGTTTCGTTAAAAACTGTGCAGTTTCTGAAATCAGTATTTTACTGTATTTTAGAGTCGGATTTCAAAATTTTATTATTCATGAAACATTCTCTTCTCGTCGAGATCTAAAACTTTCGTTTTTGGTAAAAGTTAAAATTCGACCTCTAAAGGCCTCGTTTGGCTGAAAACCGTAGCTGCTGTTTTTTTCCTGAAACTGTTTTAGTCAAAAACTGTGCTGTTTCGGGAATCTGTGTTTTAGTACCTCTTAGGGTCGGCTTTTGAAAATATTTTCTTCATGAAATTTCTTCATCTCATCGAAATCTAAAATTGTTATTTTTGTGAAAAATCAAGATTCAGCCTCTAAGAGTGCCGTTTGGCTGAACCAGTGGCTGCCAGTTTTTTTTTGAAGCTGTGTTGGACAGCTTGTCCGTTTTTACAAAATGACTTCAAACTTGGTTTTAGAGTAAAAATTAGGTTTTGTCATAGTAACCAAAAATGTTCAAAACATCCAGGGCTATAAGTTCAAACTTTAAAACATTGAAAAATCTCATTCTATGGCCCTCATTTTCGCGGTCAAAGTCACCGGAAAATATTTTCCTCTAATCCGAAAATAAGCAACTTAGATCAAGCATAAACATACCACATCAAGCTAACCTCAAAACTCACAAAACCAACATAAAACTCACACACCCTTATTGCAACTCATCTCCTCAAGAATCACAAATTTACATCCACAAATCCAAGCTCAAAGTTGACTAGAAATTAATGGAGAAGAGTTTGAGAGTTTACCCTTGAAGAACTATCTCTCTCCCTTGAAAACCTTGAACTCCTCTAAGATTTGTTATTGGCTTGGAACTAGAAAGTATAAGGAATTTTTTAGAATAATATTTCTATATTTTCAAACTTTACAAAAACATGAAAAAGAAAGGATTTAGAGTTTTTTGTACCCTTGAAGGAATGCTTGACTAGTCTCCTCCTAGAATCCCTTGATCTCTTTCTTCTTCTTCTATTGTTTGCTAGTGGTTTATGGTTAGGAGAGTGGAAGAAAATATTTGAGAGGGAAATGGAGAGTGTGGCCGGTTTGGGTGTGGGGGAAATGAGAGGAGATGTGCAAAATAACCAACCTAATGCTTGCACTAATGGTCCTACATTTATAGACATTGATTGATCTCATCTTAGTTCTCATTTAAGCCCATCAAGCTAGCTTAATTAGCTAAAATTTTGGGTTAATCCCCCTTTTCCCTTGGCTGGCCGGTGGAGTGTTTCAAGAGGGATGTGTAGTAAGCTTTCATGTCCAATAGTTGATTTAACTCAATCCCATCATGAAGTCCATGTAGCACACTTCACTAGCCAAAATTTTTGGCTATAACCCCTCAATTTTGGCCGGCCAAGTGAGGGAAGGAGAGAGAAAAATGAACCTAACATTTGTACCTTTGTCTACTTTCTAAATTTACTCATTAAAACTGTCAAAAATTATACTGACAGTTATTTTCTCCTGTATACTGGTACTGGATGCTAGTTTGTACTGTGCTTGGAGATTCTTAAAATTAAGATTCTCAAACTATATCTGTACTGGAAATTCTTCTGTTTTAAAGTATGGTGAGAATTTATCGATTGAATTTACTTGATCGAAAGAAAAAAAACGTGAACTTAACGTGAAATCTGCTACAGAATTTAGGAATGCAGATATTAATTCCATAAATCCTTCAATCACAAAATGTACATAGTATAATGATTTTCTAGGAAAATCCTTGACTTAAATACATGAATTACGTTATTAAAATTATGGGATTTTCTCGGTTACTACACTAACCATCACATGATGATATTTTGCACGGCCAACTCACACATATTTGCCATATTTTGCATTCACTACAATCAAAGATTACACAATTCTTAACCACTTAAACTCCAGTCACTATATTAATGATAAACCCCGGTTAATCATTGAGAAACCAAAAAATGAATAACAATTAATAGAGAAGAACAAAATTTTCAGTTGTTTATTCTCATTTTGATACATCAATGGTTAATCTTGGATAATCATTGATAAACTATAAATTAGTGAAAAAAAAAACACAATTGTCAATCGTTTTAAATCTTTTAAAAGTATAACAATGATAAACGTCAATTAATTAGTGATTAATTTTAATTAGTAACTAATTTTAGTTCACCAGTGATTAATGCTAATTAATTGGTTAATTAGTGATTAACTTGAGTTAATCATTGGTTAATCACTCATTAACTATATCTGGTTTGAGGTCAATGTTGTCTTTTTAACCTTTGAAAGTGGCATGTTTCAAATTTTCTCATAGAAGTTGTATAATTGAATAGAAGTACTACAGAAGTCGTATTCACCTACCACATATTGTAATTAGTTAAAGGCAGTGATGGAGAAATGAGAGACGTTAGGGTGAAAAAGAGACTTGCAAAAACCCAATTATTTATGAGTAGAAAATCTTTTCTGGTGTTCAATTGTTCTCAGACCTCCAATGAAGCTCAAGATTTAAACTCGTTGAAAAAAAGAGTTGAACCCTATTCACGTATTTGACCTTAGCCGAAGAATGCTCTTTGTTGGGATTTGATTCCCAAATTTGTTTTGATTTAAGGATTGATTATTTGGTGATTGACATTATTTTAGGAATGTTTGGCTCATGATTGATTTGATTGAGATAAGATTGGCAGGTGGATATCTTCATTTGGAAAGGATTTCGCTGATATGGAAACATCATAAAGTTCTTTATTTTAAAAGTCAACTTTTGCTCTAAATATGGTCAATTTGTAATTGATTGGATGATTGATATTTGGATGAGATTCAATAGCTGGATGAATCTCTCTTGCTTCAAAGGAACACGTCCAGGTTCATGTACCAATTATGGGAAGATTTTAAGAATCTACATGACTGATTTTCAGATCAATTTTGAGAGCTCTGTTGTTATGATTGTTACAACAGAATGTGCAACAGATTGTGTGCGGCAGATTACATTGAATTTTTTTTTACAGCTGGTCGTTTTGGCTATCTAATTAAAGTCTCAAAATGGTCTAAACATGCCTTTTGAGCCTCAGAATTTCAGAGAGTCGAATCATTTTGTAAACACTTGTATTTGTTATAATTCTTTGGGATAAGTATTTTAAAGTTTTTCATGAGAGAAACTTAGTTGAAGGGATTTCAATATTGTAAGTCTAGGGGATCTCACTGATCATGTCTATTAAGAAATTACAAGTTTATAGGCGTCTTGCCTTGAGAGGGAGTCGTGAGTAGTCTATGTCCAATTGAGTTGTATAATGAGTTCTTAGTGGATTGTTCATCTTTAGGTGTGGCCCCGCGGAGTAGGTGGTTACCTAACCGCAATACCAACTCTCCATATTCTTTTATTCATTGACGTTTATTTATGCTACAAATTTTGCACTAAACGTGATATAAGACTCAATCAGTACCAAAAATTGGTATCAAAGCGGGACATTAACATTATTTTTAGTGAGATCTTGGTGTACTGAACGTTTTACAGGCAATGGCTTTCATGAGGAATAAAGGAATTCAATGTCGAGAATGTAAAGGTTATGGCTATATTCAAGCCGAGTGTGAGAATACGATAAAGAAGAAAAATAAGGTCATGACTTTGACTTGGCGTGATGATGATGGATCCAATGGAAGTCAAGATGATAGAGAAGAGCATAGCAACACTATGTGGCTTTTACAATAAGAACTGGTCTCCCGAGTCATAAATTATTGAATTCTAATGATGTTTCAAAATCTATTGCAATGGAAACTGCAACAGAATCTGGCAGTTGTTCTGATGATACAGATTTTGAGACTGATTTCGATGCTGAAAGTGGTGATGAAGACTTGAGTCTCAACAAGATACATGAGATCTATAAGATGTACAACAAATGGCTTATAGTATGCAAACTTAATAAGTCACTCGAGGAGAAGGTTGCAACCCTTAAAGAAGAAAGAGAAAAATTAAAAATGGCAGCAACAAATTATGAAAATTTAGCTACAAAGAACTAGAATAAGCTTGTTGTGATTAGACACGAATTGGAGCTAACCTAAAAAAAATTTAAGGATGCTCAATACATGCAAGACCAAATTGGTTCACTTGCTCCCACAACAAAAAACGAGTAATGGTCATCAGGCCTCAACTACAGGCGTCAAGAAACCTCAGGGAAGACTGTTTTTGTGAAGGGGACTACCAGCACCATGATGCACCCCACTTAAAAATCTCAGGTAAGAAGTGTTAAGCAGTTTATTGTACCACCTATTGCAACAAAGAGTACAACAAACATATTTGTTCCAATTTGTCATCATTGTAAAATGCATAGACTTATTAGGCCTCAGTTTTATATGTCTAAAAATCAAGAATGATTTGAAAAAAAATTTAGTTCGAAAAATTTGGGTGAGGAAATCTGATTTGATTACTTTAAATTATGTTGAACTGCTTTAAATTATGTTGAACTCGAAAAAGCAACGTGTAAATGTCTTGATTCTTTGAAGAGAGCATTAGGCCATGAAGATAGGAGGAGCGAGATACAGAGAATGATACATTAAGGGGAGCTGGATGCAGAGAAGACTCAGGGGAATGAGCTGCAATAGACAACGAATTCAAAGATGATAGACAAAATAGTGTTGCACTAGATGTTTTAACATTTTTTACAACAACGGCTGCTGAATTTTTCTTTTTTTTTTTTTTTAAATTTTTTTTTTTTTTTGCTTTGGCTTTTATTGTAACGACTCTCCTATGGGGCCGTCGCCGTAACTTACTTTTAATTTGTACTTACTGGGGTTTCTTAAAATTTGCGGAACATTTTTTTTTTTTTAACATAAGAAGGAATACCTTCATAATTCGTAACAATAATTTCAAAAGAATGAATCACTAAATTACTTAAAGCTTTTCTTAATTTTAGTTAAGATAAAACCTTCTAAAAATATCTTTCGAACTGAGTGACATTTGAACTCTTGTTTCACATACTCTTTAAAAGCCTTTCTAAAACAAGCCAATACGTTCGGGCCATCTAATTTGACCGTAAAACGAATTTCATGAGAAATCTTAAATTCAAGTACTTCTTAAAGTCCTTTTAAAATCAATCATTTAAACCGTCATGTTTAAAATCCGTTTATTTGTTGCATGAACTATTGCAACGTTCTAAAACTTAAATACTCAAAACTAGGATTGTTAGCTACAATCTCGGTTTCCCTAACATACATATGTACATATACTTTTTAAACATACATGCTTGAAACTTTGAATCATATAAATATATACATGATTTTACTTAAACTTACTGCGGAAAATAAATGCGCGAGCGATATCCATTCCCATCTCCACCATTCGTCCGCCGCTCACCATTGCCCTTCAAGAATTGCTGATAGGTTTCATACCTACAGCATGAACACATCTGATTGAGCTTTCGCTCAGCAAGTAGGAATTATATCTCGCAAAATAACTGTAAGTACACATGAATAAATATGCATGAGCTGATTATGCTTGATTATGATGTTTTATCATAGTCTTATTATCTTATCTTATCTTTCTTATATTTTCTTTCTTATGGGCCCGAGTGCTCGCGTACCACTTGCGCGTAATCATCAGGACGTGAGGGTTTGCAAGGTCCCCCGCGACACCGTGATTATAACTTGAATGCCTCCCTTAAGTCGGAGGATATTCTTTTTTTTTCTTTTCTCCCTTGTGGAGCTGGAATTACCTCCCTTAGGTCGAGGCTGGTACGGCACTCAACTGAGATTATTCTTATAAGTTCCTCTTGACTTATTAAGGTGTATGCAGCATGACATGACATCGCATACAATACTTAAAGCATGAACATGTACATATATAACATGTGTAAATTTTTTCTTTAAAATCTATTCATACTGTAGGCGAGATTCCTACTTACCTGATTTACAGAGCTGGAATTCACTTTTCGCCAAACAGTCTATTCTCTTACCTGCTTATTTCTGAAAATGAACACCCATTGAGAGTGTGAGATTAACTATCGTTTGCTATTCTATTTTAGCAACTTATGAAGGAATCTAACCCTTTTCTTAAGGCCGGTATTCCTTTCCTTTTTTGAAAGATAATTTACTATAAGGATCGATTTGTTAAATCCTCAAAATCTTATTTTCCTTACTTGCCATTACAAATTTGTGCTAAATTGATAATTCATTAATTATCTTATCCTTATAATAAGTCTAATAATTTAGTTAACTAATTTTAGTAATTAATTAACCCTCTTATTCATATACTAAGTCTACATAAGTTAGTTAATTAATCTTAGTAATTAATTAACTTCCTTAACCATAGTCTAAGTCTTAGATAATTTAATTAATTAGTTTTAATAATTAATTAAATTATCATCCATAATACACTTTTAATAAACTTTACTTTACCTCACTTGACGGCCTCATAATAGTGTTGAGATCCATATTTACCGTTCGTCTAGCGTATCATTTAACATAAACATAAACCTAATTCGCGAATCTCATAATTAACGTATTTTGTGAAAATCATACGCCTTATATGACTATCTTAATTAAACCATAAGCAAGGTTTGTACTTGCCTGGATTCCGAGCTAAGCGGTTCTGATAGTATCTTGCTTGTCGTGTCCTCCTGCGTATTCCTTAAAACTAATTCTGGGAAAAGCTGCAAGCACTATGAATGATCCTTGAGGAACATCATAGCTTTAAACACTCGATTCTGATCTTCACTTGTTTAGTCTGAACTACCTCGATCCGCATGCAACCAGTACCAGACCATTCTTATCAGGATTGAATTTGGTTGAACGGACGTCACCATTGCGTTCAGTACGTCGAAACGAGTCGAGATATGGTCTCGGATCATCAAACGGAGGTCGATAGCCTGAGAAACGACACCTGACCGGAATATGGCGGCGACGGTGGCGGCGTACGGCGGCGGAGGCTCCCGGAGAGTTTTGCCGCGGCGGACTTGGGTCCTACCCCCCTAACTTGACCCTTGTAAGTCTATTGGTGCGGTCAATTTCACACAATTCGGCCTGTAACAGTACCTATCGGGACCGACAACGTAGGTAAAATCCGGCGACTCGAATCTCATATTTGCAGTCACGAAATCTTAAAATTAGTTGAGGGGTTTTCTTACCCGCTTCCTTCTGAGTGTTTTGACACTAAAGTTACGACGATCCAACGGTTAGATTGTCGGAAACACCTCTTCCCTCCACGGACGACGACAGTGGCTCCGTTTTCCGGCCAAACTGCGACGATGATGGTGGCTGCTAGTCGGGATCTACTGGGCGTCGGCTTTTGAGTCGATTGGTGGGGGCGGTGGCATCCACGACGGCCTAGAGAGAGAGAAACAATGGCGGCGGCGGAGGCGATTCCGGCCACCACGGACGGCGGTGCTCCGACCATCATTGAGCTATGAAAATGGATGAGTTTTCTTTATCTCGCTACACTGAGTCCATAGGGACTGAAATCATCTCAATCGGAGGTCAGATGGCGGAGATATCACGACAGGAAGAAATGGGTAATTTCAAAACTTCTGCTGGCGATTGCGGCTGATTCCGGCAGAGTTAGAGGTCGTGCCGCATGTCGTTGAACTCAGCTCGTCGAGATCTTTCTATTGACACCGGCGGTGTCAAAAATGGAAGTCGGAATCTCAACTTGAGTATTTGGCCATGGATGGTTTTGTGAGAGAACGTGAGAGAAGAGAGAGAGAGTGAGCGGGAATAAGGGAAAGAAAGTGTAAAAACTCTAAAAATTTCACTATATAAAGTATCTGATTAAGGCAAGATTACGTGCCTGATCTTATCCTCAATTATTTCTTCTAAACAGATTAAATTTATACTAATTAGAGATAATTAATTTAGCTCACGTAATTTAATCTACTACTTACAGTCCAATATTAATTTCTGAATAATTTAATACTGTTTTATATTCTTACTCGCGTAGTATTTCGAACCGTTTCAAGTCTTGAAATTAATTTTACACTGAACAAATTCTAAATTTTACTTTTTTTGCATTCTAACCCGAGAATGACGTTGTTTCTGACAGTGTCAACTCCCGAGCTCACATTGTACCCATCTACTATAGGTATTTATCTTGTGACTTTAATCTAGCTGTCTGACAATTAAAGATTTTCTCTTCTTTTAAAATCTCAGTGCGTTTTTTTATACGCTGATAACATCGTGTTGTGCTTGGAGATTCTTGAAATTAAGATTCTCAAACTATACTTGTACTGAAAATTATTCCGCCTTAAAATACGACGAGAATTTATTGATCAAATTTACTTGATCGAAACATGAACTTAACATGGAATCTACTATAGAATTTAGGAATACATATATTAATTCCATAAATTCTCCATTCACAATATAACATAATATTTTCTAAGAAAATCATTGGCTTAAAAATACATGAATTGTATTATTTAAGGTATGAAATTTTTTCAGTCATTACATTTATTTTGTCAAAAAGGGGGAGATTAGTTTTGTGTTTTGTTCAGGGGGAATTATTTCATGACTTTGAGTTTGGTTTATTGATTCAGTTTCCATTTTGATATTTTGCCAAAACAATGCTAAAGGAGGAGATTGTTGGGATTTGATTCCCAAATCTATTTTGATTTAAGGATTGATTATTTTGTGATTGGCATTATTTTAGGAATGTTTGATTGATTGATCTGATGAGATAAGATTTTACAGCTAGATATCTTCATTTGGAAAGGATTTTGTTGTTATGGAAACATCATAAAGTTCCTTATTTTGAAAGTCAACTTTTGGTCCAAATATGGTTAATTTTTATTTGTTGGGATGATTGATATTTGGATGAGATTCAATAGCTGGACGAATCTTTCTTGCTTCAAAAGAACACATCCAAGTTCATTTGCCAATTATGGGAAGATTTTAAGAAGCTGCATGATTAATTTTCATATTAGTTTTGAGAGCTCTGTTGCAACAGAATGTACAACAGACTGTGTGCGGTAGATTACATTGAAGTTTTTTACAGCTTGTTTTCGCTATTTAATTAAAGTCTTAGAATGGTCTAAACACGCCTTTTGAGCCTCAGAATTTCAGAGAGTCAAAACATTTTTTTAATACTTGTATTTGTTATAATTCTTTGGGAGAAGGGTTTTAGAGTTTTTCGAGAGAGAAACTTAATTGAAGGGATTTCAACATTATAAGTCGAGAGAATCTCGCTGATCAAGTCCATTAGGAAATTACAAGTTCATAGGTATCTTGTCTTCAGATGGAGACATGAGCAATGTAAGTCCAATTGAGTTGTAAATTAGTTCTTAGTAGATTATTTATCATCTGGACATGGTCTCACAGAGTAGATAGTAGTTGATGACACAACAGAATTCATGTTGTTGGATTTCGTTGCCTATGAGATGTGCTTGGCTAAACAACCCAGCATTGATGTTTAGGAATGACTGTTTAACCCCATCAGTTGCGAATATTATTTGGTTACTTCTTACTCAAACTCGCTAGATCTACTCATTAATAATGAACAAGACGTTAAGGATCTTAGAGCCAAGGAAACTGTCTCAGTAATATATTAAAGTGGCTCAATTGATCATTACTACAGGCTCTTATTTCTTTATAATTTAATTACTCTTTAATTCTAATTAACTTGCTAATTTTATTTCGAATATCTCTCTTTGATAATCAGTTTTAATAAGGTTACTTGCTATTTTGACAATTTAATTCAAGATATCAGAAAATGAGCGAATATTATGACAACTCTCGAGATGTATGGGAAAACATTCCAGTATTCACAGAATTGTTTTTTAATTACTGACCAATTCACAAAGTTTAATTTTCTTATTAATTTTCTACACTGATATTAGTTTTAAGTAATAGAGAGAATTTGGGTGTGTAATAGCTACGTCCTATAATTCACATATTTTTAGGTTTACAGATCACTTGTAGCGTGGAGTTTTCTTCCTTGTTACGTAAAGGATGAAAATAGCTTCAGATTAAAAAAAAAAAAATCAGAGAAAATATCGATACTATTGAGAAAAATTATGAAAACTATGAATAATATTATTTCCTTTTTATGTTTTAGGATATGATAAATTTTTTTAAAAAATACGATGAAAAGCTTTTATATTTACCTTTTCAACCTTTTATATCTGAGTAATAATTTTTAAAAATCTCATCCATACTCCTATCACATTACTTTGTATAAGAACAAGAGCTAGCTTTTGTCCTGTGTAACTAATAAACAAGTTTAAAAACTCTTCTGGATTTAGAAAGGTCATTTCCAAATCCAAACAGTAATTATAAAAGTTGTAAATTGTACTTTTCTTCTTCTACTGCTTAAAAGTAAAAATACAAGTTAATCCCAAATGAGCCTTTGAAATAAAACTGATAATCCTTTTTTACCTTAGTCGTGAAAATTATACGTGAAAAGAAAACTACACAATGTACCAGGTGTTTAAGAGTTCAAACCTTGGGGGGCTTGAAACAAGAAATGAACAAGTTAATTTGATGACAGATACGTAAAACTACACAATTATACGTAAAGTGTTTTTTTTTTTTTTTGTCTGTGTTTGTAACAGTCGACAGATAATTTGATGATTTAAAAGCGATAATAGGAGCAAGTTATAACCTCCAAAGAAAGAAACCACAAGTTTAAAGGACAAACTCGTCGTCCACATAAAGCAAAAAAAAAAAAAAAAGGAAAATTCCCACAAAAATTGAAGCTTTAACTTTTTTATGATGGCGTCTCGTCATGTGAATGATTCCCACAAAAAAAGCTGAATGATTCCGCCAGCTCATGAATACATTTGTTTCACTTTTCACTTGCATTATTGCATTATTGGATGTGGTGAGCATGGCTTTCCCAACGGTGCAACACCGGAATCAATAGTGATAAAACTGTTATCAAATATTAATACAATGAATTAGATTGGGAGAGTAACAATCTGCAAAAAAAATTGTGTAATTAGTTCAAAGGAGTGGTAGAGAAGAGAGAGACGTTAATATCACTCTTTTTCGGTGTGCAATTGGTTCTCGGACCTCCACTCGAAGCTCGATATTTGAATTGTTTGAAAGGTACTTTGTGTAGTTTTCTTTCTCATGTACTGTACATTCAAGAAGAAGTGGAAAGAAAGATTATAATTTTTCAATATTATCAAGTTGAATATACTGTTATACTTTTGCAATTTTTTTTTTTTTTCTTTTAGGTACAAAAAGATGTCCGGTGAACACGATAGTCTCATCAAGGATGGCACTGAAGAGCTAGAGGAGATCCAGCTAGCTGAGCAGGAAATAACATCTAAGAGTCATGAAGAAAGCAAAATCCCTACAGCAGGTAAAGTTAAGATCACTTTTGAACAACTTGGGGTGACTGCATTAACCAATTGTTGGATGAACTAAAGGAAGCAAAAGTAAATGTAAGGGACAGCCAAGAAGAAGTTAAGACCGAAAATCATGGTGCGAAAAGAAGATTATCTCCAAGAGTATTTTAAGCCAAGGGAGTTGTCGATCGGACCTATTCATGCTGCTGATTCTAGTTTGTTCAAAAAGGAACTCAAGCTTAAATTGGCTGCGTATTTCATTGAACTAAATGACAAAACAGCAGATGAGTTACTCAAATTATTTAAGGCAGAGTTCGAGGACATAAAGACGCACTTCGACAAGGATATAATTATGTCATGTACCGACGATGAGTTAATCTGGTTGGTGTTCTTGGATGGCTGTGCAATGCTAGGGTTCATAGATAGCTATATGTGTCGGGGATTAAATAAGTTTGACATTAGTAATCGTCAAGCAGAATTGATCGGACATGATTTATTTTTGATGGAGAACCAAATACCCTTTACTGTACTTGATGCGTTGATGGGCTACAATGATTGTGTGAGTGAGTATGAAATGTTTATTCTTCAATTTATTCATGAGAATACTATTATTCCAAAGGATCTTTTGGACCTGATACTTGATCACTAAAAGAGCATTATCGTACCAAACAGCCGGATCACGTTCTCGACCTTTACCGAAGAATTCTCTTAACTATTCCTCATGATTCTCATAATTGCTTTGATACTCTCCTAAGTTTCTTTGGTTCTACCTTGGGATATGTTTTCTCTCTTTTGGGAGTGCTTATATCTTTTGTGACAGAGCGCTTTGATATATCAACCGATGACCATAGATATATGAAAATTAGTTTTAAGTAATAGAGAGAATTTGGGTGTGCATTAGCTACGTGCTATAAGTCACATATTTGTAGGTTTGCAGATCACTTGTAGCGTGGAGTTTTCTTCCTTGTTACGTAAAGGATGAAAATAGCTTCAGATTAAAAAAAAAAATCAGAGAAAATATCAATACTATTAAGAACAATTATGAAAACTATGAATAATATTATTTCTGGAGCCAACGTGAAGGGATTCTATATTTGGACACTTCTTGATGACTTTGAATGGAATTCCGGTTACACTTATAAATTTGGCATCTACCAAATTGATCGTGAAAAATCACTTAGAAAGAATCCCCAAAGAATCTGAACGTTGGTTTAGACAATTCCTCAAACCCTTTCGCAGAGTCTTGAATGATGACGAGCCAACTTCGTCAATGCTCTCTACTACCTAATTAAATCAAGCAATATATATGATCTTATTATAAGAATAATGCTAGAACACAAACTCTAATCTCAATTTTTTTTACCGACTTACGAAACAAGTGAACTGTTATCCTTTTATTGGTAATTATTTAAAAGATTATCACGTCAATTAATAATATGTAACTACATCGACCAATGAAAAAATGATAATTCTATGCCACGTAAATTGGTACAAAATAGTTGAAATTAGTGTTGGTGTCCGTAACCCTACTTTATAAAACATAATATATATATATATATATTTATATAGCTTTAAATAAGTGCTGATGAGAGTGATGAAGAAGAAATGTAATTATTATGTGAATAAAGCTCCTTCGAGTTTCGTATGTGAGAATAATATTATCTATTATGTTGTACTGTTGTGTGAGACTTTATATTATAAGGAAATAAAATGCCTTCACTGGCTTGTTTATTATAACTATGTTCATTTCATTCACGTCCTCTTTAATTTAATTTCAATCTATGATTTAATCCGGACCTAAAAACTGTGAAGATGGATTAATTAATGGTGCCTGTAATTTTCATAGACTTCTTCAAAACAATATTAGGGAATAGTTATGGTGACGTCATTACTGAAAACACAATTCCTAAATGACCCTTTATAATGGAGAAAATTGTTGAACTTATTCTTAAAGTGAATGAGTTCTGATTTTTACACTTACTCCTAATAAATATCCTTTTAACTACAGTTATTTAACTCAAAAAGATATTGATTAAGAAATAAGAATTAAAAATGAAGACACTCTAAACAATATTTGTGTCCTTTCCCCTTTATAATATGCAAACTAATTTAATTCTATCCTACCATTATCCTGATCTCAACTCATTATTTCTTTACCTCAATGGAAGGTAATTCTAAAAACTATGAAGACTACAGGAAAAAGTCTTATAGGTTTGTATACAAAAAAAAAAAAAAAAAAAAAAAAAAAAGAAGAAGAGAGAAAAGGAAATTACTTTTTGTTAAGTTGTATGTACCTAGTTATATACTGGCCACTGAAATTTCCTCGTCCTTTTGTCCACCCACCCACAGAGACAATTAGCATACACAACCAAAAGAAAAAAAAAAAAAAGATCTTAATTTTTCAAACTTTAACTGTAAAAGTGTGGTAGTGTATGTAAATTCGTACTTTAATTTATTTTTACTTTTCATTCAACACACTACTCATATCGTGACGCATAAAATCTTTTAACCCTTACGGAGCAATTTCAAACTAGCCTTAAAATATCCATACCCTATCTAAATATCGCGTAATATTAATTATTCCACGTGTAAGGATTGTTATGATCATGCCTAAAAACACAATAATTGCCTCTTCCCTAATGAGAGGTTTTGAAAACTATAAACACCATATATAGAAGGGATAAAGTTTAACTTCTCCCCAATAAAGAACGAAGTATAGCAATTCATAAGTAACACTCATGAAAATCGATCGAGCCAATATAATGAAATAAAGCAAAAAAAAAAAAAAAAAAGAAAAGTTGTTCAAATGGATTAGTGTGAGAAATGAATGCGCCTAATTATGTATAAGTGTTTGAAATTGCCTCTTGCCGTGCCTTGTTATAGTCCCCACAATAACAATAGCAACTCATGAAGGGTTATAGATGAGACCCAATTTCAGTAAGATAAAAGGAAACATCATTTTCTTACAAATGTGTGGGAGCACATTATTATTATGTCACTCATCATCTTTTCAATGGCTGTTCGGTTCAGAATAGACAGTTTCCAGCGAAGTCCCAACCAGAACCGAGCTTTCAATTTTTGAAATAATCCAGCGTCGGGAACGAACCAATATGAACACAATCCACCAGCATCTGGTCATGTTAGTTAGAAACCCTCTAGTCAAAACCCCGTGAGAAATACGAAAAAGAGTATATTTATACCACAGAGTAATTGGCAATATACAAAATCTGTAACAAGAAAATCTTATTGAATCCTTAACGCCGACGAGCAAAAGTTTAGTGTAAATAACATCTGAGCCCAATATATCCGCAATGTGATTTCCTTCTCTGTAAATAAAAATAAATACATTAAAAAATAGAATTTCATAATATTCATTTTAATATAGAACAAAGATTCTATAATAAATACGGAAACACATGTGCACGCACCATGCTATCCCGATAGCTGCACTAGGGGCATATGGTTTCTAACAAAATTGACACATCCCAATAATATATGTAAATTATATATAGCAGAATCTATGTACAGATCAAAGCATTACAGAAGAAACTACATTATACCAATTATTTAATAAATTTTTATTATTTTATAGGGATGATTATCAATGATACGTAAATTTTTGCTTCGATACGTTCGGCGATAAATTGAAAAAGTGGATTACTTTTAATGAGCCAATTATTTTTACTACCAGAGCGTATGAATTTGGTGTTTTTGCACCTGGTCGATGTTCTCATTACGATGGAAACTGCATTAGTGGGAACTCAGCAACAGAACCGTATATCGTAGTTCACCACTTAATTCTCGCTCATGCGAAAGCAGTAGACATATATAAAAAGGAATTCCAGGTGAATAGTATATGTCATGTATATATGTGTGTCATATAATTAAAACCAAATGTATTCGTTTCAAAAACATTAATATTGTTCAAAGAAAAGATTATCATATATAAGTAAATAACAACACGCGTATTTGTATATATAATATTAGAAAATAATAATTTAATATTAGTCTTGTATATCCCTTTCAGGAGAGTCAAAAGGGAAGCATAGGAATAACAATACAATCTTTATGGGTCGTGCCAAAATTTCGTACTCCTGAATCTTCTTTGGCCACCTATAGAGCCCTAGACTTCACGCTTGCATGGTGAAATTCATCTAATACATATATGTTACTTATTATAGATCTTCCAAAACATAATTTGTTCTAGCAATGATGTCTAAATAGTTCATTTTTCTATTGACTTCCTGAGCCTCAACATAAAATTAGTACAAAATTATAAAAGTGACATACTCAATTGATTATTGTATGTCATTACAACAAATAGGGTTATAAACGATGATAAAAAATCGTCACAAAAAAATATAAAGTCGTCGTAAATATATTTTTTGCGACGATATGTGGTCGCAAACATGTAGCCGCAATTGATTGGTCGCAAAAAATTTTTACGATGACATAGCGCCGTCGCAATTCCATTTGCGACCACAATCGTCACAAATGAGACGCTGTAATTGTTTCGTCGGTTGCTTCGTCAAGATGACATGGTCATCGTAAATAATATAGAATTTTCTGGCATGCCATGAACTTTTTTGCAACGACAATATGTCGTCGCTAATAAATATAATTTCTTTTTTTTTTTTTGCTTCTCGCAAATAATGTTTTAATTTTTTATTTATTTTTTCTCATTTTAATAATTAATGTTGTTTATTACTATATATTTAAATCCAATATTAAATATAATTAATGAAATAATAATAATAATAATAATAAAGAATTAATTAAAAGAAATATAAATTAAATTAAATTGTGTCAGTATTAACATTATAAAAATATATAATAGAATGTAATTATAAAATGTCCAAAAGTATAAATTATTACAGTAATAAAAATCTACTCTCCTAAGTTAGTGGCGTCACTGTCATCATCGTCGTTATCATCGGAACGATTCAGAGGCGGAGGACCTAGAGGGACATATGGCTCGGGATGAGTAACTGATGGGAACTGAATGTTGGGGTACATTTGAGCCATCAAATCCTATATTATTATGAAGCTCTCGTACATCAGAAGGTTTTGCTGGTAACTCCATTGCAAGTATTCATCTACGTGTGGGTCCATACGTGTCGTAGAAGATGTTCCTGATCGTGAGCCAGATGATGAAGCATCCCCTCGATAAACTCTTTGTGGGAGTGTGCGACCCACTCCAGTCTTGTGTCCTCTATGGATTCTGAGAACCCGCTCCATAACACCTTTCTCATTAACCGCAGGTGATGCGGATGATCCAGAAGTACTAGACTGCGTCTAGATCTGCGTTTTCCTTTCCCCCTCCATCTGATGCTACAAATATTATAAGAAAAAACATTTAAATGCATCATCTAATTTTAATAAGAAAATATAATTAAGCATTATAAGTTTACTTACAAAAGTCTGCTCAGCTTGGGAATTAACCCAAGTATCCCCATAACTATGCATGTCCCCCCAGTTATCTATGGCAGACATCGGCTGTTAGGTCCCTATATTGGCCTGTATAATAATTTCAATGTATATGAATATAGTATAATCGATTATCAAATTAACATTTACATTGAATAAATTATTAAAAAATACTAACTTTCTTCTCGCAATGTTGGGAGTACGATAGCCGACCATCAAAGTTTGACCACTTTTGGTTGCTACGATTATGTTTTTTTCTGTCTTTTTTTTGTTTATGATTAAATTCAATGTTAGTTAAGTTAACAATTTTTATATATAATAAAACAACAATATATAAAAGATTTACATTTACCTAAAAATTATCAGACATGAATTTATCACAGCAACGACCCCAGTAATCTCGATTCCTGAGGTTTTTCATAGGGTTGGCCCTAACTACACTCTTTTTTCGGCCCACCAAGATCTTTAAAATAGTCATGAAGGTCACTCTTCCAATCCTTATAGCATTTTGAAGCCTCCCTATCGACCACAGACTTAATGATACCATAATCACAGTCATAATCAAGGTTTAACCAATCCTATAATACAATATAAAGATGTTAAATGATTTTATTATATTTAAATTTATATTAAATGAATAAACAATGAAGCTGAATAATTTATACCAATAGGCGTTGCTCAATCTCTCTCTTATGCTGGATGTCCACGTCCTTCCAGGCATCATGGAAAGGCTCACAGACATCCCTAACATCAATTCCTACAGCATTATCGAACCAAGTCCCGTACTTTCTAATTGCCTTCCAAGTACCTACACGTTCCTCAAATGTGGGGGTGATCTTTCCATCCTTCGCCACTTTAGATGTGATCTCATGACCCTTAGCCTTCCCTCGACCTTGACATCGTCGATGTACAACATCTTGTGCTGTAAAATGATATTTAAATTAAATTACTATACTTATTTAATGATCATATAATATTGATGTAATGCATTTAACAAATTTATAATTACGTTCTAACATACCAGACTCATAGTGTAATGGCAATCTATAAGGATTGGGTGGAGGCTAAACTGCCCCTAAAGAGCCAGTACATGTAGCGACTAGGCGAGACATGCACGTCTGTTAACAAATCATCATAAACGTTAATATCTTATTTAAATATATGAATAATCAACTTAAATAATTCTTGTGCTATGAAAATAAAAAATAATGAGGAAAACTATCATCGCAATACATAATTTCTATTCATCGTCACTGTTAATGTCTTGAACGACGCCACAGTCATTTATGTCATTATCATCGTTATAATTGTACATGTCTTCTTCAACGTAGTCTCCTAAGATTACATCATCCTCTACCAGTATATCGAGGTCATTATCCCCAATAGGAGACTTGTCTTTTAAAATTGCATTCAGTATTGTAATTTACACGTTGTGTCGCTCATCCCAGAACACCCCTTTTCTGTAGAAATTTTGGAAGCATCTCCCTCCAGTTCTCTTAAGCGTGCTATCAAATTCACACCCGGAGAACAAAGGATAATGTACCAAAACATCTACCAAAGATGCGAGTGAAATTGAACGATAAACATGCAAATTACAGTACCAATCGTCTAAACGGGACAATTCAAGCATTAGTTACTATGTACCAATCCTCGAACGGGACTAAGGTTAATTCCTGCATGCACGTGCCAAATGCAAATAAAAAAGCCGTACCTGCGTACGTCTTTTTTTTTTGTGACAATCCAATCAAACATAACAATTTAGATATCAACGAATTATGATTTTATAAAACTTTATCAAATTTTATGAAAATTAACACAAATTATTTTGTAATATTTTTTATTATTATCATAATAATAATGAAAACTTTTTTTTCATTTATTAAATTTGTTCATATATTTTTTTCTTTCATTTATAACATTTTTTTTCAAATTGTTTATAAATTTTTAAACTGAATAAATCATTTTTACAATAATATAATAATTAATTACTTTATTTACATTTTTAACGTTTAATTTTCAAATTTATTAATTATTAATTATCATTTAATAATTACACATTTCACTATTTTTTACTTTTTATTAATTCTTAACATTTTCATCTAAATTTTTTTACCAATAACATAATCATTATCACATCAACATTATCATACAAATTTTAATCTAATTACCACAAATTTCAATTTCAATTTCAATTTCAATTCTCATTCTAAAGTGTACAAAATTCTAACTTACAATTGATGATGTAGATTAATGGAACGTGGATGTTCGTTTATCCGCAAGGAATTGAGGAATCGGTGTTGTACATTAAAGAAAATTACAACAATCCTCCTATTTATATAACCGAGAATGGTAAATTTAATTAATTCTTCAATTTTTTTTGTTCTTTTCTTAAAATCATAAAATGATAAAATAGAAGGCCTAATTTATGTGTGTTTATTTAAAATAATTGATATACTGTTCTTTAACAAAATTGATTATAAATATGGTTTTATTGTTATTTCAGCAATCCTGATCTCATCGACAGTATTACTCTCAACGACGCTAGAAGAATAGATTACTGTCGTCGTCATCTACAACATCTCTTAGAGGCTACTAAGTATGCACAATATTTGCAATTTTATTTTGTTACAGAAAAATTTAATTATATAGTTCTACTTTATCAAAACAGAATATATATATATATTATAAGGAATTTAGCTCACTTTTTAGTGGACGTTTGGTTCGTATATTCAGAATCAGGATTCATAATCATTTTCGTTTTACGTGTATTTTTTGTGAGAGAAAACACTGTAAAGAACCATGAATCATGATTAGAATCAAGAATGAATATAGGAAACAAGCGGGCAGTTATAGAAAATTTTAAATACACAGTACTACTTTATCAAAACAGAATATATATATATATATATATATATATGTATATATTAGAAGGAAGCTCACTTTTAGCTATACCTTAGATAAACAACCTCAAAGAGTATGTCCATCAAGAATAAATTTTAGAACAATTCACAATTGATTATTTTTTCTTTTCATTTCTGCATTTTTTCAATTGCCATTATTTTATGCAAAATTGACATGGTATAACTCTGAGTTCAAATCATTGTAATTGTAGTCTCGAAATTGTTATTATGTTTTAGTCCTTTAATTTATGTCGATGTTATAATAAAATATCCAAGTATTACCTGCCAATTAATTATTTTATGTACTACTAAACTAATTTATGAGACTACACATTCTAATAATGCCCCTTTGGTAAACAAGCATATTTGGACATTAATTTATTTTTTATTATTATTAAATATCTTAATTTAATTACTTCTAGAACTATATTGGCTAAACAATCATTGCTTGAGGTAACAATTATTAAGAAGTACTAACACCCAAGTTTTTGACAGGGCTGGAGCCAACGTGAAAGGATTCTATATTTGGACACTTCTTGATGACTGAATGGAATTCCGGTTACAGTTATAAATTTGGCATCTACCAAATTGATCGTAAAAATCACTTAGCATGAATCCCCAAAGAATATGTTCGTTGGTTTCGTCAAAACCTCAAACCCATTCCCAGACTCGAGAATCGTAAAGTGCCAACCTCTTCATTGCTCTCTACAGCCTAATTAAATCAAGAAATATATATGATCTTTGAAAGGTCTGTTTTTTATGCAAGTGTTATACAGAGTGTTATAACATTATCTCTAACACTAATATTTTGTTGAATGTTTTGGATTTAGGAACCAGTAAATAATTGTGCAGAAAAAGTAATGCAGAGAATAATAGTGCAGAAACATAAATAAAACCAGGAATCAGTATCACAGTTCAGTGCAAACACATACATCTGCGGAGCAACGCCCAGACAATAAACAATCGACTAAATTTCAAATAATTATAGACACTAATCAGACTTGTATACCCAAAGACTCACTCATTAACGTTTTTGCTACATGTTAAATCTCCTTAATGGCCTCCACTTTATTTGCTTTTTAGGTGGTATATATAAAAAAGTCTATATTGGACTCCTTGATCAAATCAGCTCCATAATTTGCTCAATATAAATCCCAATGAGATAGCTCTTCCCCCAAAAACTAATTATTCACCTAGCACCACAATTTTCGTTCACGCACACACCTCACTTCACGTACACATACATTCACATATATACCGGATGAATATATATATATATATATATATATATATAAGTTTGGTCTTATTCCTTTTGATTCTAATCCATCAAGACCAAATGTACTCCACGAGATAATCTTCAATTAATACTCCACGTGACAAGCTCATCACATACTTTTGTTTCCATTTCTACCACCTCATCAAATATATTACTATATCCTTGATGCATAAAATCTCCTAAATCTTCTTTGAAATTTTCTTCTAACATCTGATTTTCATCAACAAAAACATTCCATATTCAAAGAAATCAAGCAACCAAAATAACATCTGCTCTTCTCTATAAACGCCAGTTACCAAAAGTACATGTTTTTAAATTTTTACAACCAATACTAATAAATTGCCAACTAAAATCCTAACAATCTTATTATAAGAATAATGCTAGATACAAACTCTAATCTCAATTTTTTTTGTACCAACCTATAAGACATCTAAGCTCTTATTCTTATATTGATAATTATTTAAAAGATTATCACGTCAATTAATAATAAGTAACTACATCTACCCAAAGTGAATAGTTATGGTACATCATTATTGAAAACACAATTTCTAAATGACCCCTTATAATAGAGAAAATTGTCGAACTTATCCTTAGAGTGAATGAGTTTAATTTTTACACTCACTTTTGATAAATATCCTTTTAATTAATACAGTTATTTGACTCCAAAAAATATTGATAAGGAAATAAAAGTTAAAGATCTAGATACTCTAAACATTATTTGTGTCCTTTCTCCTTTATCATATGCAAACTAATCTAATTCTGTTGTACCATTATCCTGATCTCAACTCATTATTTCTTTACCTTAAAGGGAGGTAAATCTAGAAACTATGAAGACTACAGAAAGTGAAGAAAACAGAAAAGGAAATTAATTTTTGTTAAGTTGTATGCGCCTAGTTATATAATTAACACTGACTTTGCCTCGTCATTTTGTCTACCCGCCCACATAGACAATTAGCACACACAACAAAGAAAAAAAAAATAAAAAAAATAAAAACAATATTTCAAACTTAACTGTAAAAGTGTGGTAGTGCATGTAAATTTATACTTTAATTTATTTTTATTTTTTAATCAACATACTACTCATATTGTGACGCATAGAATCGTTTAAACCTTTTAGAGTAATTCCAAACTAGCCTTAAAATACACATACCTTATCTAAATATCGCGTGTAAGGATTGTTATGATCATATGCCCAAAAACACAATAATTGCCTCTTCCCTAATGACAGGTTTTGAAAACTACAAACACGATATATAGAAGGGATAAAGTTTAACTTCTCCCCAATGAAGAAAGAAAAAAAAAATAGAAAGAACGAAGTAACAATTCGTGAGTAACACTCATGAAAATCGATCGTGTAAATAAATGGAAATAAATAAAAATAAAAATAAAAAAGTTGTTCAAATGGATTATCGTCTAATTATGTATGAATGCGCCTAATTATGTAGAAGTGTTTGAAATTGCCTCTTCCTTATTATCGTCCCCACAGCACATGAGAGGAGCATGCAAAAACACAATTAACAACTCATAAAAGCTTCTACATGAGACCCAATTTCAGTAAGATATAAGGAAACGTCATTTTCTTACAAATGTGTTGGAGCACATTATTGTGTCACTCATCATCGTTTCAATGGCCTCGTTCGTTTCAGAATGGACAGTTTCCAGAGAAGTCCCAACCAGAACCGAGCTTGTCGGTTTTCAATTTTTCGAAACCGCAACCAAAGCGTGGGGAATGAAGAAACAATATGAACACATTCCACCAGCATCTGATCATGTTAGTTAGAAACCCTCTCGTCAAATGTGTTGGAGCACATTATTATGTCAAAACCCCGTGAGAAATACGAAAGAGTATTTGCTATGTACAAAATTTGTAACAAGAAAATCCTATTGAGTCCTTCACAATTGAGCTGAGGAACAAAAACATCACATTTCAACAATGTTTTTTTTTAGACCATAGATATTTTATATATTACATTACTTAATTGGAATTCATAAATTTATTAAGATTTAATCCTTTTAAGAGTATGCATATTATCAAAATACCCCTAGAATATGTATTAAGAGTCAGTAATTTCTTCCGTTAGAAACCTTAACAAAAGGAAGTTTTTTTTTTTTTTTTTTTTAACAATTCATAGTTCAGAACAAACGGATGCTATGTTTTGAATATAGAAAACAAAGTGTTATTAGAGCCAAAGTTTAGGGAAATTTTTATAACTAAATCCTCATATATCACATCATGTTATTTTATGAAAGTTCACATTAAATATTTTAAGTCTGAATCAACATCCTTTGTAAAAGATTTATTAATCTTACCCGATAAGAAGAAAGCTTCATAGCTGTATGTAGTCTATGTCACTCTTACAATCTATGTGGTTACAGTTTGAAGAACTAAGAAACAGATCTAAGGTAGCTTTAGAGATGGGAGGCGAAGCATGATGAATTAGAAGAAGGGAAGCTCGATTTTGAACAACATAAGCGAGAGTAAAAAAGATAGGGGCGATAGTTAAAGCTGGTGATGAAAAAGAGAAGAGGAGACTTAAGCTAAAATTTTGAAAAAAATAGGCAAAAAAATAAAATTTTATTATAAGCAATCATCATTTGGTAGTGGAATTCTTTCTTTTTTTTTTTTTTTTTTTTTCTTTTTTTAGTTCATATGGTGCCTTCTAGGTTAATAAAGGTTTGTTTTACTTAGAAATCCAATTTTTCAAATAAGGAAATAGGACAGGTCTACTAGGTTATAATTGATGGAGTATTTTCACTGGTTTCTTATGAATTTTAGGGTCATATTCAGTTTGACTTTTAAATTTTAAAAATTCTCACTTTGACCACTGAATTATATATTAGTCACCTTAACCCAATCTATTAGAATTTCTGCTAAAAACATATTGAAAAAAGAAGGCAATGCGATCATAAGTTCTATTAAAAAAAAAAAAAAATGATCACACTTAATTGCATATCTCTCTTAGTTGGGTTTTAACATATTTTCACCAAAATGGTACTAACTCAAAAATTCACATAGTAAAATGAGAGTGATACGTATATATCGACCTAAGCATCAACATTCACTTTTATAATTTTATAAAAAATTTTTATTTATTTCTGGTCGTGCCTATATAAAGACCACTTGAGAGAATGCAAGGCAACGAAGAATTAAGAATGGAAACTCATCAAAGTCTTTCTCTCTTATTGCTCTTTCTGTCCTATTTGTTGGCATGCAATGTTGCTCAACTTGATGACATAAGTCGGAAGGATTTTCCACCTGACTTCATATTCGGAGCAGCATCAGCTGCTTATCAGGTATATATATTGCATCGAATTGTAGTTGTTTTTTTACTACTTTTATGATATGTGAAATTGCTATGTTTAATATACATATTTGTTGGCACCAAATTGTTGTTGTTGATATTATTTTTTACTACGTTTATGATATGTGGAATTACTATGTGCGCGTGACAAAAGTATGAAGGAGCGACAGATGTGGATGGAAGAAAACCCAGTATATGGGATACCTTTACTAAGGATCATCCAGGTTTAAATACAAATACTTTTTTTTTTTTTTTTACTTACCATAACGTATTTGCGATTTTATCTAACATTTCTTTACCTTCTCTTGAATTTAACAGAAAAAATAGCAGATCACAGCTCTGGAAAAATCGCAGATGAATTCTATTATAGATACAAGGTTTAAAATGCTTGACTTGCTATAACTATGTAATAGAAAAGTTATTGCCTCGGAATCACTTTTGTTTTTAAGAAGAACAAAAATGTACTAATTATACACACAATTGTGTCAGATATTTTTAACATACATACCTACACAGTACATTTTTATTACTATATGTCTATATTTCCTATATTCTTTCACAATTTCTTTGGGATACATGAACCTACGTATGAGAAAAACAATA
This sequence comes from Morus indica, assembly GCA_029231665.1. Classification (NCBI taxonomy): domain Eukaryota; kingdom Viridiplantae; phylum Streptophyta; class Magnoliopsida; order Rosales; family Moraceae; genus Morus; species Morus indica. Next base: position 13,227,209 of record JACAGA010000014.1, read on the forward strand.
GTGAAATATACTTTTTGTCTATGTGGGATTTGCAAATATACTTTTTTATTATTTTTTGCTAGCCTAAAATGCTTAAATTTGTCACAGAGTGACATCAAGCGACTGAAAGAAACGGGTTTCGACTCCTTCAGATTCTCTATCTCTTGGTCTAGAGTACTACCAAGTACGTTTTACTTAGCATTGTATTAAAGTATTAAACTAATATACATATATATATATATATACACACACTTATATATGTATATTTATGCTTTCTTGATAAAAGTTATCAAATTTTTCTCTCAAAATATAATGAAGCTTAATTTTGATTTTAGATGGACGTAAAGGAGACGTAAATCACAAGGGAGTCGAATTTTACACAAGTCTCATAGAAACGCTTATACACGAGGGTTAATTTCATAACTTTTAAGCATTCAGCGTATTTTACTCATAACATGGTTTTGGGAATTCTTGTTCTGACTAGTTTGGTTTCCTTTGATAATTTGTTTTTATTTGAATTTTGTTTATTGATAAGTAGGCATCGAACCAATAGTGACTATATTCCATTGGGATTTGCCTCAAGCCCTAGAAGAATATGGTGGATTCTTGAACCGGACGTTTGTGTAAGCCATCATTTATGCATCTTTGGATCGATATTTAGATTTTATGTATGGATCAAGACAGTGCCTAAGAAATTATCATTATGCTAATTGTTTTATATTATTTTTTTTATTAATTTGTAGGGACGAATATCTCGATTATGCGGATTTTTGCTTCAAAACATTCGGCCATAAAGTGAAAAAGTGGATTACCTTTAATGAGCCAATTATGTTTACTACCAATGGGTATGAATTTGGTACTTTCGCACCTGGTCGATGTTCTCGTTATTATGGAAATTGCACTAGTGGGAACTCCGGAACAGAACCTTACATTGTGATTCACCACTTAATTCTTGCTCATGCGAAAGCTGTAGACTTGTATAGGAAGAAACACCTGGTCAGTAATTATCTTTATGTATTGATATAAGTTATGTATATATGTGTATATATATATATATATATATATATATGCGTGTCATATAATTGAAACCGAACGTATTTGTTTCAAACAAATAAATATTGTTTGAAGAAAAGATTTATCATACATACGTAAATAATAACGAGCGTGTGTATATATAATATTAGAAAATGACAATTTAATGTAAGCTTCTTGTGTATCCCTTTCAGGAGAGTCAAAAGGGAATCATAGGGATAACAATACAATCTTTGTGGCCCGTACCAAAGTTTCATACACCTGAATGTTGCCTGGCTGCCTATAGAGCCATAGACTTTGGTTTTGGATGGTGAGATGTCTAACACGTAAATGGTTAAGATTTCTACTGACTTCTTGTGTCACCTTTCATATCTTTTTAATAATATCATGGCAGGTTACTTAAAATGTCATGTCGATTAAAATATCATATCACATCAATTAAGAAATCCTATTATCAATTAAAATAATATGTTAATTGATGCGTCATGTTATTATTGGAGGACACAAAAGGTGACAAAAAAAGGGGGCATATCTAAAAATATACTACACTACTAATCAAGTGGTTGTTGTTAATGACTATATATATATATATATATATATATACCATGACTTATGCAGGGTTTTTCACCCAGTCACATTTGGAGACTATCCAGAAACCATGAAATCTTTGGTGGGAAGCCGGTTGCCTAAATTTAATGAAAGTGAATCCAAATTAATAAAAGGGTCATACGATTTTTTGGGTCTAAATTACTATACGGCAAGGTATGCAGAGGATTCAAATGTTTCATGCTATCCAGGTCCCTCATGTGATAGTCATGTTAAATTAACAAGTAAGTCTAATATTATCATACTGTTTACTGTCTCTAGACCTATTAACTTTGGAGTTCATTAATATTAATCAATTAATCTTTAATCTTCACTTAATGTAATGATACAGCTTCGAAAAATGGTGTACCTATTGGAAAGCAGGTACTTTCTTTGTTTCCATTTATCCTCTTTTTTTTTTTTTTTTTTTTTTTTTTTTTTTTTTGTGCATGACTGAGTTTTAGCTTAAATTCCAAGGCAACATCAAGAAAATTATTCAAATTCATAGTTCTCATTCTATGTGTGTTAATTTTAACTGTTTTACGATTGATGATGTAGGTTAATGGAACGTGGATGTTCATTTATCCAAAGGGGATTGAAGAACTGTTGTTGTACGTAAAGAAAATTACAACAATCCCATAATTTACATCACAGAGAATGGTAAATTATACTTAATATTTTTCGATGGTTATGGGTTTTTCTTTTAATTCCTTTTAACTTTTGATTGAAATTACAAAATAGAAGTAATAATTTATCTAGTACTAACTTATCTGAATTTAATTGAAATAATCGTACTTGATACATAGTTCTTGGCCAAAAAATTGATTGTAGATATGGTTTAATTGTTATTACAGGACTTCCTGATCCCCTCAATAGTACTTCTCTCAACGATACTGGAAGAATAGATTTCTATCGTCGTCATCTACGACGTGTCTCAATGGCTATTAAGTAAGCGCCAATATTTGCACTCTTCATTTTCTATACTAATTGTTTATACAGGCTAATAATGGCCTTTGGATAAACAAGCATATTTCGACCAGCTTAGTTAATTTTTTGTCATCACTGGACATCCTAAATATTTAGTATTAGAACTATATTGGCTACATAAGGAGAAAGGAGATAAATACCGGTTAAAGTGCACGGTTTAGATTGTTACTCTTTATTCTTAATTAAAATCCAAATTATATTAGTCAAATGGTATTAATTAAGAGTAACAGGTAAGAATTCAGAACCAAGTAGCAAGTTTTGAAATGTACTAACACCCAAGGTTTTGGCAGGGCTGGAGTCAAGGTGAAGGGATTCTATATTTGGACACTTCTTGATGACTTTGAATGGAATTCCGTATAATTAAATCAAGAAATACGTATAATCTTAACAATATATGTATGTATTTTAAATAAAGGCTGAGTGTGGAGAAGAAAAAGTATTTGTATGTTTAAAAAGCTACTTTGAGTTTCAGTGTGTGAGAATAATATTATCTATTATGTTGTGTTGGTCATTTGTGTGTTTATGTATTTTTCATTTCAAGACTTTGAAAATGCAATCCATATTTAGATGCACCTTTTTTTTTTTTTTTTTTTTTGTGGGTTTGGAAAAAAGAATGGTGGACACATACTTTGGTTTTGCTGTACTCACTTTTTTCTCACTTTCTTTTAACCTTTTCTTTGTTAGATGAGTTTGGGTCCGCTTCTTTTTTTTTTTTTTTTTTTTTTTTTTTTTTTTTTCAGTGCCTTTCCACACTTTTTCCTATTGACCAACACTTTTCTTTCGCTTCCCTTTTCCTCCTCATTGTCTTCTCTTTATTTTTCTTTATGTTTTTGAATTTTTTCTTGTTTTTCCCCTCTTTCCAAATATTAAAGGCACGTTTAGTTACAGTAAAATAATAATAATAATAATACGTAATAGCAATGACAATTTCCTAACGGCAAAACAATAAAAGTGAAGTCAACGGTAATGAAATTTAATATAAACAAAAATTCACTATGTTAGGTTGGTGTTTATAATTAAATAAAATATTAGTAACCTTAAAATGAACTTAAAAAACTTCTTTTCTAAATAAAAGCTTTTTTATTAAAAAAATATATTCAAAGGGCCATTTGGGCATTTTTTTTTTTAATAATGTCGGCACAATTTTATACCCCACTCTTTTATTTCTGTTGAGCGACTTTGGGTCTTTTTTTTTTCTTTCTTCTTTTTAAGTACCTTCCTTGTTATTTTTTATTGACTGAGACTAATCATTCACCCGTATTGTGTGAAATTTTTCATGTAAATTTGAGAGAAAAACGCAAATTGATGGGTCAACTTAAAAATAATATATTATTTAATCGTGTTTCACGAATTTAATCTGATTTTAATCCAAACCTATTTATGTTAAATCTAAACTTATTAATTTTATATGAATTTTAAATTATGTCGTCGTGTCACTATTCGAATTGCGAGCACTACCCACTTCTCATTGTGCTAACCAGCTATTATGCTTTGACGTAACCTTTTCCCCTCAAATGCCGTGTCCTTTTCCCGTTATAATAAGTTTTAATGTTTAGGAAAAAAAAAACTGTCCAATGAGCATCATTGGCTATGCTACCCAGATACCCCTTTTTTTTTTTTTTGGGTTCGGAAAAAAGAATGGTGGACACATACTTTGGCTTTGTTAGGAGGATATTTAGTATTTAGATTCGTTTATTGATTTAAATTGTGATTCGTAATTTGTTATAATATTTTTTCTCATAAAAAATACACGTAAATAAAAAATAATTTTAATTACATAGTTTTAATTCATGAACTAAACAACTCAATTTTTGGTCTACTTTTTTTATTATTATTTTCGGTGCGTTCCACTCTTTTTCATATTGACTTTGAAGTAATTATGTATTTAACCCTTGATATCATCACTGTTTTTAGGAATTTTTAAAGAAACTTATGTGCTTTGTTTTTCTATGTAAAATGTGAATCTGGGTAATTTTTTCCTGCACTGAGATTGTTGCTTCAAAGCTTTTTTTTTTTTTTTTTTGGACTCTCCTTGTTTAAAATCTCTCCCATTCTTTTATTATTATTTTTTGACACATAAAGAGATGTTTGGTGTAGTAAATGACATTAAAGAAATATCTGAAACTTATTCACCGGAAACCGCCATATTTTTCACCTCCTTTTGGCCACGTCATTGCCAGCTATAAGTGTCAATATTAGCGACGACATGTTGTCTCAAATAATAGATAAACTGGCACTAAAATTATTGGCGCCAGATTGGTTTTGGTGACAATGACTATTAACAATGACATGTCGACATGAATAATTTGCCAAATTATCGGGAAAACATGTCATCACAAATAGTTAAATTTTTTGCAACAACATGTCGTCGCAAATATTTAATGCAACGACAACTCGTTCAAAAATTTTGTTTTCTTTTTTGTGACGACGTGACGTCACTAATATTCTACTATTAGCAACGATAAATGTTGTCACTAATAATGTCGTCACTAATAACCCTTTTTGTTGTAGTGATAAAAAGAAATGATACTAGGAAATTGTAACGCCCCTTCCAAGCTAGCAGCTTAAAACTTTCCAAGCTAGCAGCTAAAAACTCCGTCAGCTTGGAAGGAATGTTAACTTAAAATAGATGTGGACTTAGCTTCCACTATATCTAATTTATGAACTAATCTGGAGGCTCAAGAACACGAAAATAAGAATTTACGAGAACAGTTAGAGCAAAGAAATGAAGAACAAGAGCAAACAAGAGCGCCACCTATTCAACCTGAACCGGCACCACCAATGGCACCTGCACTGAAGAGAGATGCCCGTTAATAGGGGGAGCCGGTGGTAATGAGAAGAAATTTGGCAACAATGAACTAGAATGAATTCTTGGAAGGGTTCAATACTAAGTATTATGATATTATAGGTCTTCGAGCCCAACAAAATGAATTCAATAATTTGAAGCAAGATGATAGGACTGTTATGAAAGCTTGCTGTAAATTCGACCGGTTGGCAAGGCTATGCCCTTAGCTAGTGCCAACAGAAATAGAAAGGGTGTGGCGAATGTTAGTAATGTTTCGTGCTGAAATTGCTACAGTAGTGGACAGTGGAGAAAGACCACCCACAACAGTGGCGGATTGTGTCAGTAGAGCAATCTGAGCAGAATATCATGTGACTCAAGCTAAAGAAGAGAGAGTCAAGTTTTGGGAAGCCAAGAAAAAAGAACAAGCTCAGACAAAGCAAACCCAAAAGGGGAGTCAAAAGTACAATCAAGCTCACCAGAGCAACCAGATTAACAAATCCAAACAAGAGAATTAACCTCTTTTATGTGGCTCATATCATAGAATGTATTGTTCCTAAAAAATTTGGCCATTATCATTATCTCATTCAGTCCATAATAAAGATGAGTTCACATCAAACTAGAAAACACTTCTAAAATTTCATAAAACAAGTCAACATTAACATATATGTCAACTAAAACCTTTCAGTAAAAACATATTGTTGTTTAAGTGATGAAAATCTACTCACCTCAAACTACTTAACAAGATAAATAAAACTTTCTTTATTTTTTCTTATTTTCCTTTATTTTTCCTTTACTTTCATTTCGTCTTTTCTTTCAGTCTCTCTCTCTCTTCTTTATTTTTTTTCTCTTTCTTTTCTTATTATTCTATTCCGTATTTGTGCTGATCAAGAAGTACTACAACCTTCACTTATACAGCTTTCCTAGATGATGAATGCCAAATGATGCTAACTTATCAGCTACTTGATTAAAACAACTTAATGAAGAATTGAAAGCCATTAGTTTTTGAATTTCCAAGGATAGCATGACTTCTATAACGCAGAAAATAATTCACAACACGAGTTGAATTCAATGCACTAAAACTTCAAATCAAAAGATCAGGAGAATTCAACCGTAGAAACAACAATGATTAATTCTGCTTCAAAGGCCAAAGAACACTAAGAACTTGGGAGAGAAACCAAGTCTTTTAAGCAAATCGGGCCTAATTAGTGAGATTCTCACGTACGAAGGATAATGGCACACAAAATATTAGAGAATAAATAAATATATATGGCTTGGCTTAACTAGTTATTAAATAATAACCATGGACAAGGATGAAAAAACTAAGTATTTTCACTTGTTATCTTGCTTCAACCTTTTTATTTAAAACGAATTGGGCCTAACTAGTGAGATTCTCACATAGCAGGACGAAGGCACGTAAAATATTCGAGAATAAACAAATATGGCTTGGGTTAACTAGATGTTAAATAATAGTCTGGCCAAATATAGAGAAACCGAGTGTTTTAGCATGTTTTCTCACTTCAACCTTATTATTTAAAGTGAATGGGGCTTAATTAGTGAGATTCTTACATACGACGCACGGGGGTGCTTAAAATATTGCGGAATAAACAAATATGACCAGGCTTAAGTAGAGGTTAAATAACAACCATGGTTCAAGATAGAGAAACTGAGTGTTTTGCCTTGTTTAAAGCTTTAATGAACCATGACACTTCCAAAAATCACACCCGCAAGCAACTATAACATGAGCACAACTTGCAGAGCCATCCGTGTAAACCTTCGCTAAAGTTATTTTTCAGTTCTCTCTCATTTTACACTAAACCAAAAAATCGTTTTCATTTTTCGTCTTTATTGCATTAAACGCCATTTTGAAAACGTTTTCATTTTTTTTCCCAAAAAAAGTGAAAAATAAAAATGGGATCAATTCAAAACATAGCTATAGTGATCAAATTATTAGAATTTTTAATAACAACTCAAACCATAACCTTGGAGTGTATATTGAGAAATAATTGTCTCTTGAAAAATCCTACTGCGTATTCCTAGTCACCCTGCACCGTGAAGTAATGATATATATATATTATATATATTATATATAATATATATTTGGTTACACTAGGATGTTGTCTTTCTCTACCCTGCCATAACTTGTTTCCATTCATTAGCTGAAGAAAAAAAAAAAAGGTTGAATCCAAGTGATTCTTTTAACTGCCATATATGCTTCTATTTTTTGATTTTTTTAATTGCAGGTCAATTTATTTTTTCAATTTGTGGCTATTTAAATGTCTCCGAGGCTGCTCCCCATGTGGGAGAACCATAAACATAATTTCAGCTGATCTGCAAAAAATAAAGAAAATAAAAAACAGTGAAATGGGCTAGGGATCTGCAATAAATATTATTTATTTACTAAATGCTTAAATATATTAAAATTATTAAATAGAGAGAGAGAGCAGAGCTTATTAAAAATACTAAATGCTTCCATATATTAAAAATAAAATTATTAAAATTATTAAATTATTAAATAATCCTTCTCTCTCTCTCTCTCTCTTCTCTCTCTCTCCTCTCTATATATATATATATATATATATTATTAAATAAAATAGCCACATGCTATGTTTCCTTTTTCCCCCTCATGCTCTCATCTCCAATTTTTAAAGAAGAAAATATATGTATTGTACACAAAATAGGATTGGAAAGCGACAAAAAAAAAGAATAAAATAAAAAAGAAGAATATGAATCAAAATGTTTGAAAGATAACGACCAAAAGAAAATTTGCACTAAGGGTGCTCAGCAGGTTTTTTTGGTTCGCCACGTTTTTTTTTATGGATAGAATTAGTACTCCATTTCCTTTGTTGCCTAATGGTTTTCAAAAATATTTTGTTAGCGTTATCAGCAATTCATAATTATTTATATTATTATAGTTATTCTTTTCAAAGTTGAATTGGGCTTGCCATAGATTTTTATTTTTATTTTTATTTTTATTTTTTCGAGTTGCAATAATTGAAGGTTGGTAGAAAGAGAAACCATGCCTTGATCAAATTTAATATATGTAATGGTGACTAGTCAACTATAATAAATATTTTGTTATGGAGATAAAAGACAAGCCAATTCGTCATAGCCAAATGCCTATTGATCATATGCGGGAACATGATACGTTTTTAAGTTAAGCATTATCTTAATAAATATGATGATCACGAAAAATGTGGTGACGTTTCTAGGCTATACAATAATGTTAGGATTTTATTAGTTGGCATGTTTAGGAATTGGGTTGTATAAAATTCAAAAACAGGGTTAAGTTTATGATTGATGTAGATTCAAATTTTAAGGTAATTTTGGTTGCTAATTGCTACGAATTTGGAATGACTTTGTTGATGGAAATCAATATTTGGAAGGACATTTCAGAGAAGATTTGGAAGATCTGATTAACATATTCAAATTAGGAGATTTGTTGGAGAAAATGTGCTCATATGAAAAGGTGATTTGCTGCATAATTTATATTAAGAGATTTGAAGAGATATCTTGGGTATATATTATTTGGAGTGTAAATGGTATTGATCTTAGTGCCAAAGTTGTATATGATGTATGTTCTCTGCAAAATAAGGAAAAATCCGGATAGGTGCTATTGCTATACATGTAGCATGTGTACGTGAAGTTATGGTCTTTGGGAGGTTAAAAATGAGCTTTTGTGTTTTATAGTTTTAAGAAACAATTCAAGGCCATATGATGGGGCATAGTTTTTATGGAAGAAATATTAAGAAAAAGTCTATGTGAGAGTGAGTCTTTATGTGTTGATTGAATATCGTCATTCGGGAGAAGGATTAGACGCATTCGGGAGAAAGCGCACTGCTAGTCAAAGGAATTTCACCGTGCAGTTTCAAGTTGAGTGGTGCTTGCTGATCAAACTTCCTAAGGAGATTCTAGGCAATGGCGACATTGTCAAGGAGGGAGCCGTTGAGTGTGCAAGACCGTTCAGTCCTCTGTAATCTTTTGAACTTAGTGGATTGATCATTGTATGGGCATGGCCCCACAGATGTAGATGTGTGCACCGAACTATAACATCATTTTTTGGTATTCTCTAGTTTTCCCCTGTATGAAAAGTATGGCATTTTGCACTTGCTACAACTATTAATGTAAAAAGTTTCATTATTATGCGATAAGCGTAGTTAATTTGTCAATTTTAATGTTAGAAACAAAAACTAAAAAAAAAAAAAAAAAAAGACATTCGAAGAGTAACTTGTCAAAATTAAGGGATTAATGTACTCTTAATTCAAAAAGAAATTGTGTCAATAATGTTAAGAATAATTGAAGGACCAATTGGGAAAGAGAATATGAAGTTAACTATATTTTGTAATTGGAGTATTGCAGTTGGCGGCATGTGCAGTCCACTAAAATAACATTTTATTATTTAGATAAAGACAAGCCAATTCGGTATACCTGAAATGCCTAGTGAGAAGATACCTTACTAAATTAAGAATTATTGTTAATAAATATATTAAATTTGATTAAATTAAAAAAAAGTGACCTACTAAAGTTTAGGTAATTTAGACTTTAATGTAACTAATAAGGAAGGGTGTGGGTTTTTAATGTGTAGAAACTTAAAGGTAATTTTTATTTTTATAATTAGCTAAAATATAAATACTAAAAAATAACAGGGAAGTTATCTATATATAATGGTTATGGTCCCTAGGTAAAATGTATCATTTTATTCTTTTTTGATATCTCATCATCTGTGACGACCTTAACTTTTGGTCATCATCCTATGCTCATACTTACCATTTCTTAACCTCTTTGACGACGCTAGTTATAACTTCTTAAAATTCCAGGCCATTTTTTTTTTCATTCTTACCATGTACGTTAAAATACTGTAGCATTCTGACAACATTCTATTACATTAGTCATCAAAATACATAAAACACTATTTTATTTTACATATAAAGTTCAGCAGCGTTTCCAAAACACGTGATGCATCTACAACCCACTTGCCCACATTTCGCTGCTACACCCTCTCTGCATGCCCAGCATCAAGTTTTAGGGAGCCGATGCCTTACCCGTGCTTCCTATAACACGAACAAATTTAATGAGCTTTCGCTCAGCAAGTATCAATAGGTCATAACATATGCAATAATTATGCATACCCATATATGCATTCATATCATATAGCCTAGTACAGAATTCTCAACGACTTTCATTCTGTATTTCTCATTCTTTTCTTGCTGTAGGACATACTATTCAACGCCCACATAGTATCTCTCTTGCATGTGCGTAAGCTTGATAAAGTTTTCATTGTTTTAGTTTCTTATTGCCAAGAAGGCACGTGACTCATCAAGGCTAGTAATTGACTCACCATACCTACTAAGCATGTCTTGGCACTATATGTTTACATCTAAAAGTTGAGTAGCCACCTCATGCTTAATTCCTTTAATATGTACCCCAAGTTTTCCATCCGTAATACATTTCACCTTTTTTTTTTTTTTACAAACTCATATTCACCTCACGTAAGACTCTTTTAGGACTTTTGGTCAACTTAGGCAAAGAAGACAAAAGTAGCTTCTAATGTCTTGGTGGACTCTTTCAAAGACATTAATGAATATTATAATATTATATTTTAAGAAACGTACTTAAAAATAATTATATATAATATATATATATATACATATACTATAACTTTACATATTTCAGGAAATTTTACCCCGTACATAAAGTTTTTACATAACATTTTCTTGATTACATCAAAATTCTACTACTTATTATTCCGAAAAGAATTTTAGTCAAATACTGGACTGTCCGGATTAGACTTAAAATTTTTTTTTCCGGTCATTACATCATCAGAGAGAGAGAGCAAAGAGAAAATTAAAAGATTTTTTAAGAAAATGTGTTGATCTAGAAGATAAACCGCACAATTATAGAGAGTAATTTATTATCATGAATTTAAGTACGCTTCCGCCTATTAATCCGTTGATTCTTGGTTATCCAACCTGAATATTTCCTGAATTTTGAGAAATGTTTTACATAAACGGATATTCTTTTAACAATGTGGACATTAACAAGTTGGTCTATGCATTGTGATTGGTTAATTGATTAATATGGATATCATTAATGACTATATATATGTAATTTATGTATGTGTGTATGTCTCGGAGGCTGCTCCCCATGTGGGAAAGCAATAATTCAGCTGATGATCTGTAAAAAATAAAGAAATGAAAAAAAAGACAACTGGCCTTTGGATCTGCAAATAATTATTTATTTAGTAAATGGTGCCATAATTATATTAAAAGCGACGTTTCAAGTCAACCAAATTGTGTTCTATATTGAATTGGTTCTCTCATCTACATTGAAACTCAAGATTTGAAGTTTGAACTCTTCCATTGAAAGGTACTTTATGTAGTTATCTTTTTTCATGGACATTAAGAAAGATTATCATTTGTTTGTTTTATCCCTAATTAATGTCTCGTATTTGTTGCGTTTGCTTTTCTATTTATGGATCGTGTTAGGGTTGTGTTGTGTAATTTGGTATTTCTTCCTTAAGAGTAGTATTTTGGTATTTATCACGAACCTCTTGCAGCTTTCCGTTCTTTTTTAATCAAATTTGGTAGTTTTAGAGGAGAATTAATCTTCTACTGATGTGCCGATTCAACTTAATTAGGATGTAAATTTTCTCGTTTGTCGGCTGTTAATTCTTTTCTCTTGTTTAATTGGTTTTTAGACGGCCTTAAGTGATCAATAATCAAGCTCATGATTTGAACACTTTGTCAGTAACGTAATTCCTTTTCATGATCTAAATATTCAGAAATAAGGGGAAAGAAATATTAACATTTTTTTTTGTCAAGAGTATATTATTAATTAAGCCTAGTAGTAATATATAATTTTTACATTTTTCTTCAATGATCAATTATTGATTGAATTATTTGGCGCTTATTCATTGAACAACTTAGATAACTCCTCAAACAACTTGATTCGTAGTGTTATCAGTTCGTTTCGGGAAAATGAGCTTTGACGATGATGAGCAAATTGCCATACTCAAAGATGCCCCTTCAGGTTTATGTTTTCTTCGTTTCTTCATTGACATAACAAGCTTTTTTTGTTTTCTTTTTTTAATTTATTAATTACAATTTACATGCACTCAAAACTAGATTTAACAAGCTTTCCTTTCCATGTGATAATTCAGGGACAACTTTTGTAGCGGGAAAAATACAGATTGAAGTCACCAACGTCATGGAGGCACCACTTGAAGAAACCAGATTTAAAGCGTTACTAGAGTTGAAGGAGTCTGGAGATATGGAAGGAAGACATGGACTTGATCTTGTGATGGTAATAGATATCAGTCGAAGCATGGGTAAGGGAGTCAAGTTAGACAAATTGAAAATCGCCATGCAATTCCTCGTCGAGAAACTTAGCCCAGTTGATCGCTTTTCTGTTGTCACATTCTTTGACAGTTCGTATAGATTGTTCCCACTTCGCCAAATAACTGAAGATTCTAAAGCCGAGATTATAGAGAAGATCACACTTTTAAAAGCAAAAAATAGTGACAAAAATATTGCTAAGGGCCTTAGAATGGCCATAAAATTGCTCAATGACCGCCGTTTTAAGGATGGGCGTGTGGGTGCCATCATGCTTTTTTCTGACGGTGCAGAAAATAGAGGTAAAGCTGCCGAAGTTGATGTTAGCAAGGTGCCAGTACACACATTCGGGTTTGGTGCAAGCCACGACCAAAGGGTAAGTGTTTATTTATTTAATTTGCAAAATTTATGCACTGGTTTGAGTTGCCAACTCGAATTGAAAAATGAATTAAGATGAGAGAAAACACTACAGCATAAAAAGTTGAATTTAAAGATAACAGTAGTAAAAGTTAAAATTATGATTGGAACCAACAAAACGAATGGGCATTAGTGTTGACCTAACCTTACTGATTTATTAATTTGTCATCGATATAGTATTATAACTAATATTGGTGCTTTTGTGAGATAAACCGCAATAGTAAAAATTAGAATTATAATTAGAACATGGGACCTTAGTATTAACCTAACCTTACTAATTTATTAATTTGTCATCTATTTGATATTATAATGAATATAGTTGCAATTAGAGATTGCAAGGAAGAGCAATGGAGGAACGTTCTCAGATGTGCAAAATGAGGACAACTTGGTCATTGCATTTTCCCAGTGTTTGGCTGGGCTTCTCACCGCCGTTGTTCAGGACTTGCGGGTAATAGTCGCACAAGTCAACACAGAATCGATACTCAAGAAAGTGCTTGCTGGAAACTATCCAATCGAGACCAAAAACTCTGCAGTTACTATTTTCTATGGCGATCTCTACGGATATGAGGTACGCAAGGTCATAGTGGAACTTCTTCTCCCTAATATAGTTGAAAGTGGCCCCAGGGCAGAGGATGTTCTCCTAATCACTTGCAGTTACAGGTGGGATTTTCTTCAGAAATACTTTTCTTTTTCTTTGGTTATTTTTCACTTGATCGATCTTAATATTAATATCGTATACTAACACCATGCAGTGATGGGAAAGAGCTGTTTAAAGCGAGACCTATACTCATCACCATTACCCGAACTGGGCCAAAAGACATCAGACTAAAGGAGGTGGTTGAACAACAGAATTTTAAAAAAAGGTGAAAATTTCCACCAGCTCAAAACATTTGATTTGCTTTTTAATTGCATCTTATTATCTGAGGACGAGGACTTCCCTAAGTCTACGCTCTCTGCACGCGTTACTAGAGGCAATATTGGCATATTGATAAACTTATTACCAAATACTGCAATATATATAATATTTTTTGATGAAAGCTACTGCAATATACTCGTCGCAAATAATATTTTAATTTTTTATTACTTTTGTTTTCATTTTAATAATTAATGTTCTATATTATTATATATTTAAACCCAATATTAAATATAATTCATGATATTTTAATAATAAAGAAGAATTAAATAAAAAGAAATATATATTAAAAAATAAAAATTATTATAGTAGAAAGTAATTAATAAAATAAAATAAAAATGTAATTATAGTAGATATGTATGGAAATAAAATTTTTTACATTAATAACAATTTAATCTCCTAAGTTAGCAGTGTCACTAGAATCGTCATCGTTATCATCTTTAAGATTAAAAGACGGAAGACCTGGACAGACATACGGCACAGGAGGAGTAACCGATAGGAACTAAATGTTGGGGTTCATTTGAGTGATGAAGTGCTGCAACATTCTGACGCTCTCTTACATCTTGAGGTTTTGCTGGTAACTCTATTGTAAGTATTCTTCTACGTGTGGGTTCGAACGTGTCGTAGAAGATCCTACCGAGTGTGAGCCAGATGACGACTCATCCCCTTACGATAAACCCTTTGCGGGAGTGTGCGACCCACTCCAGTCTTGTGTCCTTTGCGAGTGCCCAGAAACTGCTCCATAATATCCTCATCGTTAACAACACCTGCTGCGGATAATCCAGAAGTAGCAGAGACGGAAGACCTGGACAGACATACGGCACAGGAGGAGTAACCGATAGGAACTAAATGTTGGGGTTCATTTGAGTGATGAAGTGCTGCAACATTCTGACGCTCTCTTACATCTTGAGGTTTTGCTGGTAACTCTATTGTAAGTATTCTTCTACGTGTGGGTCCGAACGTGTCGTAGAAGATCCTACCGAGTGTGAGCCAGATGACGACTCATCCCCTTACGATAAACCCTTTGCAGGAGTGTGCGACCCACTCCAGTCTTGTGTCCTTTGCGAGTGCCCAGAAACTGCTCCATAATATCCTCATCGTTAACAACACCTGCTGCGGATAATCCAGAAGTAGCAGACTACGTCTGGATCTGCGTTTCTCTTTCTCCATCCATCTGATACTACAAATATTATAAAAAAATAATTATATACATAATTGGATTTAAATAAAAAATATAATTAAACATTACGAGTATACTTACAAAAGTCTGCTCAGCTTGGGGATTAACCCAAGTATTCCCATGATGATGCATGTCCCCCCAGTTATCGATAATAGACATCGGCTATTGAGATGCTGTGGTTGACTGTATAGTAGTTTGAATGTATATGAATATAGTGTAATCGATTACGAAATTAACATTTATATTGAATAAATTATTAACAAATACTTACTTTCTTCTCACGATGTTGGGAGTATGACAACTGACCTTGAAAACTCAATCACTTTTAGTTGCTACGATTAAGTTTATTAATTCCTGACTTTTTCTATTTATGATTAGATTTAGCGTTAGTAAAATTAACCCGTATTATATATAATAAAATAACATATAAAAGAGATCCAATCACCTAAAATTTATCCGACATGAATCAATCGCAGCAACGACCCCAACTGGATTCCTGAGGCTTTTGGGAGGGTGGGCCCTAATTGCACTCTAATTTTTTGCCCTAACAAGATCTTTAAAATAGTCATGGAGGCCAGTTTTGCAGTCCTTATAACATTTTGCAGCTTCCATGTCGACCATAGACCTAATTATACCATCGTCACGGTCATAATCGAAGTTAAACCCTTCCTGTTATACAATATAAACATGTTAAGTGATTTTATTATGTTGAAATTTAGATTAAATTAAAAAAACAATGACATTGAGTAGATGCTGTTGAAGGTCTCCCTCATACTGAATAATCACGTCCTTCCAAGCATCAGGAAAAGGATCATAGCCATCTTTAACATGGATTCCTACGGCACTATCGAGCCAGGTGTCGTAGTTTCAAATAGCCTTCCAAGTACCTCCACGTTCGTCAAACATGGGGGTGATCTTTCCATCCTTTGCCACTCTGGCTACGATTTTGTGACCCTTAGCCTGCCCTCGACCTCCACGACATCGTCAAGGTGTGGCATCTGGTGCAACAGAATGAAATCTATTTAGTGATCATATATCTTTTTATGTAATTAATTTAATAAAGTTATATTTATGTTCCAACATACCAACCTCACAGTGTGATGGGAACCTATAAGGATCGGGTGGAGGCTGTGCTCCCCCTGAAGAGCCATCACATGTAGCTACTGGACCTGACATGATTACCTGCAAAGAAGTCATCATAAACGTTATTACCTTATTTACATAATTCTTATGTTATATGGATAAATATAAATATTAAAACAATGATCGCAGTACATAATTTCTCATTGTCACTGCAAATGTCTTGAATGTCACCCCCTCATTTATGTCACTATCATCCTTAGAGTCGTCAATGTCTTCTTTAACATAGTCTTTTTCATCATCCTCTACCAGTATGTCGGAGTCATTATCCTCAACAGGTGACTTGTCTTTTAAAATTGCATCAACATCAGACATGACAACATCAGACATGACAACATCAGGTTGATTCCACATTAAAGTGTCAATCTCGGGGTGTTCCACGACTAAGTCAACATTCATAGATGCGCTATCTTAAACTACTGTAATGTTGTCCACTTCCGTGTATGGAATATCCCATATATGTCAATATCTAAAGTGTTTAACAACTTTTCTGTTCGGACCATTGAATAAGTCATCCACATAATTTTTATGCATGTGCACTTTATGTTTTTGGTGGTAGCATCTCACAATTTCTACACTTGATACACGGACAAATAATACCCCCGGTTAAATTTGCATAATTCTTTCTAACCTAAATAAAAGCACACAAACCATTGCAATACTCATCAGACAACCGGTTCCTTAAATGTATCAAACTCTTGTCCATAGGCATCTCCACTACGAAGAATTTATAAAGCTTTATCAAATTTTATGAAAATTAGCACAAAATATTTTATAATAAGTCTTTAACATTAGTTTATTTCATTATTTTATTATTAATATAACACAAATTAAAACTTTTATCTAATTTTTTTAATCATTATAGATATAATTTAGTATTTTTTAAATCAAACATTTTTAATCATCATCACATAATCATCATCAAACAAATTTCATACAAATTTCAATGTAATTACCACCAATTTCGATTTCAATTCTAATTTACATTTCACAATTCTAAATCCAAAATCGCAAACTAAATCCAAAATCTAAAAGAAAACTACAAACCATAACAAAAATACCAAAATCAATTTATAAAATACCAAAATATTAACTCAGAAAATCTAAACCCACAAACACAGAGGGTTGGAAAATGGTAAGGTAACCAAATGGGAGGGCGACAGCGGCTAGAATAAGGGGCGATAACGGCAAGACAAAACTCCACTTTTTTAGACTTTTTCATAATATTTTTCACGACAAATGAAGGATTTGAAGAGAGAATGATGTATATAAGCTTTTTTCAGAGGTTTTGGACGGTATGTGGCGGTTTTGGACGGAAAGGGAGGAAGAAAATGGAGAGAAACGCCGAAAAAATTGGAGGAAAGCAATATGTGATAGTGTTTATACATGCTAGTTTTTGCAATGACAATATGTCGTCATAAAAATAAAAAACGTCATCTCAATTGTAAGAAAAATGACGTCTTTCTTCTTCACCTCATTAATATTTCAGAGAATATTCTTAAGGAATATTCCCGTTATCTATTATGCAAGGAATCAGAGAATAATGTTATAATGTTGTCACCAATGTTGTTGCGGCGACACTGTTATGGTGTTCCTTCTCGGCTGATTCCTCTGTTGCAGACTCAGTTGCAACACTATTTGTAACCTGTGTATCTCCAGTAAGATTGACATTATTTCTTTCTTCATTCCCAGTTTTATCTGCAAAGCTAGTGATCTGTTCTTCCCTGGAAAACTCAGACAAGTCTTTGTAATCATCAAAAACTACATTAGATGATTCCATGATGGACCGTGATCTCATGTTATACACACGATAGGCACGACTATTCATGGAGTACCCAAGAAATATCCCTTCATCACTCTTAGCCTCAAATTTTCCCAAATGTTCACGGTCATTCAAAATATAGCACACACATCCAAACACATGAAAATATTTGAGATTTGGTTTCTTTCCTTTCCAAATTTCATATGGTGTCATTAACGTACCTTTTCTTAAGTGAACACGGTTTATTGTATAGCATGCTGTATTCACTGCTTCTGCCCAAAGTCTCAAGGAGAGTTTTTTTGAGTTTAGCATGACACGTCCCATCTCCTGAATTGTTCTATTTTTCCTTTCAACTACCCCATTTTGTTGGGGTGTTTTAGGAGCTGAGAACTCATGTATAATTCCACATTCATCACAAAAATCAGCGAAAGTGGTATTCTCAAATTCTTTACCATGATCACTTTTTATTCGGATTATTTTGCCTATATTGCAGTCTTTCTCATTTTTTAATTTTCTGCACAAATTTTTAAAGACTCTGAAAGTTTCTGATCTTTCTCTAATAAAATCTACCCAGGTGAATCTAGAAAAATCATCAACACATACAAAAATGTACCTCTTACCTGCTATACTTTCCACGTGCATGGGGCCCATGAGATCCATATGGAGTAATTCCATAACTTTTGTCGTACTTACTTGTTGCAAAGCTTTATGTGTTGTCTTTGTTTGTTTGCCAAGTTGGCAGGGACCACAAACACTTGGCATTTTCTTGCTCAATTTAGGAATTCCACGCACCGCCCCTGCACTCACAATCTTGGTCAATGTTTTGAAATTTACATGACCCAACTTTTGATGCCAGATATCAATATCATTTATTAAAGCATTTTGACACTTAAAGGTGTGTGATGTGTTGAACAGAAGAGTAAGTAGATAACAGTTATCTGAAGATCTTCCACCTGTCATGACACACTGATCATTATTATTATATACTCGGCAATGGTCTTTTGTGAATTTCACAAACAAGTTTTGATCACACAATTGACTAATGCTAATCAAATTAGCTTTCAACCCATCCACATACATCACATTCTTGAGCTTAGGAAGCCCATTAATGTTTAATGTTCCCTTACCAAGGACCTGACCTTTCATACCATCTCCAAAGGTAACATATCCTTCGTTACCTTCTCGAAAATCAGACAAGTTTTCTAGAATTCCTGTCATATGTCTTAAACAACTACTGTCAAAATACCAGGCATCAATAGTACCAGCTTTTAATGATGTATATGCAACACAACACCTTAAGTCAGTTTTCCTAATCCATATTTTTCTTGTTTTCTTTTTGGACAGATCAATTTTTGTTCTAGGTGTTCGATTTGCTTTACCATACTTCACATTCAAGCCTTTGTTGATTGCATTTATGTATTGAAAACACCATGGTCGAATATGTCTAGGCATATTGCAATAATGACAGATAGGAACATACCTGGCTGTTTGTCTTGTTGCAACAGGTCTTGCAACAGACTTCTTACCTGATCCTACCCGTGGTTTTTGAAATAACTCCGTTCTGGTGGCTTCCTTTACAAAAATAGTCTTACCTGCAGTTTCACGACCCATGTAACCAATTCCTGAGTGGTCACAACTAGTTTTCTGCTGTGGGAGAAGTTGATCTAATTTTGCAGTTCCAGAATTCATCATTCTCAAATTCTTCTGGGTCTGCTCCAATTCGAGTCTGGTTTCAGCAAGCTTCCTTTGATGCTTTGTTGCCAGAATTTTGTAATTTGTAGCAGCGTCCTTTAACTCATCTCTTTCCTTTGTTATGATAGTGACTTCATCTTCCATAGATTTGTTTCTATGACATACCACAAGCCATTTGCTATATACATCTTCTTATAAGCCTCTTGTAACTTCTCAAGACTCAGGTCATCATCGTCACTATCATCTTCAGTATTGTCCTCGGAACCTGCATCATTAATAACTTCACCAGAGGTTGTTGCAGATGCTGTTGTAACAGATTCTGCAACAGGATTATTAAAATCCAGCAAATGATTATTTGAGAATTCATGACATACAGTGAAGGTGACAAAATTGCTGGTGTGATCATCTGGATCCTCTTGATTCTCATATGAGTCATCACTCCATGTAGATACCATTGCGGCCTTACTTTTCTTTTTGAGAGTGTTTGCGCACTCTGCCTGTATGTGTCCGAATCCTTCACACTCTCGACATTGTATGCCCTTGTTTCTTTTCTTTTCTTCAGGATGCTGAGTATTAAAGGTTTTCTTTTGAAAATTTCTATTTTTTAAATTTTCACCAAATCCATTTTTCTTGTTAATTTTTCTCAGCATTTTGTTTAAAATTTTTCGTGAGTAAGGCAAGAGACTCATTTATGTCCTCATCACCATCAGTTTCATCTTTGATGGACAGATCTTCATAATCTGCTTGAAGAGCAATTCCTCTGTTTTTCTTTTGATCTTTAAAATTCATTTCAAAGGTTTGGAGATTACCTATCAGTTCATCAAGTCTCATTTTCTCCACGTTTTTTGCTTCTTCGATGGCTGTCACTTTGTAAGCAAAACGTGCTGGAAGTGACCTCAAGGTCTTCTTCACCAGTTTGGCGTCACTATATCTTTCTCCAACGGCAAAGGCTTCGTTGGCAATATCACAAAGCTTTGGATGGGTTCAGCCAGTTAGGATTGATCTCCATGCCTTCTCATTCTTGATAAAATTTTCTAGAACCATTTATTAACGACGACGCGTGTTGTCATAAAAGCAGTTCTTCTGGACAGAATTTTCTAGAACCATTTTTTGCGATGACTTTTCAATATGTCGTCGTAAAAACTAAAGAAATATCTGGAATCTATTCGCGGGAAACAACCAAATATTCTACATCTTTTTGGCCACGTCATTGCTAGCTATAAGTATCAATATTAGCGACGAGATGTTGTCACAGCTAACGGATAAACTGGCACCAAAATTATTGGCGTCAGATGGGTTTTGGCGTTAATGGCTATTAACGACGACATGTCGTCGTGAATAATTTGTCAAGTTATAGGGACAACATGTCGTCGCAAATAGTTTAATTTTGTGCAACGACATTTCATCGTAAATATTTAATGCAACGGAAACTCGTTCAAAAATTTTGTTTTCTTTTTGGCGACGATGTGTCGTCGCTAATATTCTACTATTAGCAACGATAAATGTTGTCACTAATAATGTCATCACTAATAGCCCTTTTTGTTGTAGTGATTAAAAGAAATGATACAAGGAAATTGTAATGCCCGTTCCACGCTAGCAGCTAAAAACTCCTTTAGCTCAGAAGGAATGTTAACTTAAAATAGATGTTGACTTAGCTTCGATCATAGCTAATTTACGAACCAAACTGGAGGCTCAAGAACACGAAAATAAGAATTTACGAGAATAGTTAGAGCAAAGGAATGAAGAACAAGAGCAAACAAGAGCGCCACCTGTTCAACCTGAACCGGCACCACCAATGACACCGATACTGAAGAGAGATGCCCGTTAATAAGGGGAGCCGGTGGTAATGAGAAGAAATGTGGCAGCAATGAACTAGAATGAATTCTTGGAAGGGTTCAATACTAAGTATTATGATACTATAGGTCTTCGAGCCTAACAAAATGAATTCAATAATTTGAAGCAAGATGATATGACTATTATGAAAGCTTGCTGTAAATTCGACCGGTTGGCAAGGCCATGCCCTTAGCTAGTGCCGACAAAAATAGAAAGGGTGCTACGAATGTCAGTAATGTTTCGCCCTAAAATTGCTACAGTTCTGGACAGTGGAGAAAGACCACCCACAACAGTGGCGGATTGTGTCAGTAGAGCAATCCGATCAGAATATCACGTGGCTCAAGCTAAAGAAGGGAGAGTCAAGTTTTTGGAAGCCAAGGAAAATGAACAAACTCAGGCAAAGCAAACCCAAAAGTGGAATCAAAAGTATAATCAAGCTGGCCAGAGCAACCAGATTAACAAATCCAAACAAGGGAATCGAACTCTTTTATGTGGCTCCTATGTTAGAATCTATTGTTCCTAAAAAATTTGACCATTTTCATTATATCATTTAGTTCATAATAAACATGATTTCACATCAAAGCAGAAAACACTTCTAAAATTTCACAAAACAAGTCAACATTAGCATATATATCAACTAAAATCTTTCAGTAAAAACATATTACTGTTTAAGTGATGAAAATCTACTCACTTCAATCTACTTAACAAGATAAATAAAACTTTCTTTATTTTTTTTTTTATTTTCCTCTACTTTTCCTTTCCTTTCATTTCGTCTTTTCTTTCATTCTATCTCTCTCTTCTTTATTTTTTTTTTCTCTTTCTTTTTCTTATTATTCTATGCCGTATATGTGCTGATCAAGAAGTACTACAACCTTCACTTATACAGCTTCCTTTTGGAGCTTAACTATCTGCTATAAAACATGTGACTGTTCAAAGCAAGTCACTTACTCATTCATTAAGGATATATATATATAATGGGCTGAATCATTTTTTTTTTTGGTTGGGGGATCTGTCTAGAAGAACGAAGATGTCTGGTGAATTTGACGGTCTCAATTTTGATATCACAAAAGGGCAAGAGGAGATCCAACTAGCTGAGCAGGAAACAATATGGGAGAATCAGCCAAACACAAGCCATGAAAACGTTTTTGGGGTGATTGAAGATGAGCAACGTCTGCTACATGCGCTGAAGACGGAAGAATATTATAGCAATGTTTTGCTAGATTTAGAAAGACCAGTCCCTCAAAAAGAGAGGGAAAAATTGATAACAGTAATACAAAGGGTTCCGGAGATCATGCGACAGTCAAGACTATACGTTAAACCAGTGAAGTTGTCAATAGGTCCTATTTATGCTGCTAATCCGAATTTGTTCAAAGAAAAACTCAAGATTATGTTGGCTGCACATTTTATTAAAAGAAGCAACAGAACGCGGGATAGTTTACTCAGAGAAATCAAGGAAAAGGCCAAGGAAATAAAGAAGTACTTCCTTGAGGACGAAATTGTGTTGTATGATGATGAAGAATGGATAAGATTGGTGTTCTTGGATGGGTGTGCAATGCTAGGGTTCATAGATGCCAATGTGAATCAGAAGTTAGACAAGCTTGAGATTAGTAATGATCAAGCAGCATTGATCCAGCAGGATTTGTTCTTGCCAGAGAACCAAATACCCTTTATAGTCCTTGAGAAGTTGATGGGCTTTGAAACAGAATTGGGAAATGTAGATTTGGTACACGACTTTTGCAGATTTATTGCTCTTATGGGTAATAATCTTGGGGAATTTACAAAATTCCTAGTTTTGGACTCGGTTCACAAACATCCATTACACATTCTTGATCTTCTACGAGAAGTACTATTACTTGATAACCCTAATTTTTCTCATCAGAATGAGTGCATGCCAACTTATCTTATTCTTCGTCTTTTCTCACTTTTATGTTATTGTGCATGTGGAGCAGTTGCATTTATTAGTTGCATCTTGACGCGGTTCAATAAACCAGAGAGTCTCCCTGAATATTGGAACAAGATTACACAGTACTCCTTTCCTAATGTGCAGGAACTTAAAGAAGCAGGGATAGGGTTCAAGCCAAGTGATTCTTTAACAACTATATCTTTCCGTTCTTCATTCTTTACCACAGCTCAATTGAGGCTTCCCAGATTGGTTTTAGACAATTTGACGGTGAAAATGTTGTACAACTTGGCCGCCTATGAAATGTGCTTGTCCGAATTTCATCCAAATAAAAAACCTTGGTTTATTTCTTACATAAACTTGTTAGATTTGCTTGTTGACAATGAACATGATGTCAATGACTTAAACGCAGCGGATATTCTTCAGAAATTGCACATTAGCGATGCTGAAGTCGCTAATTTGATCAACGGCATGGGCTCTGAAATATTACCACCTGCCATAGACACTTATGCACATGTCAAGAACGAAATAGAAAAGCATTGCAGGAGTAGGAGCAGAAGAAGGTGTGCGCTCTGGATTGCTCAGGTCTACAATACTCATTTTAGAAGCCCATGGACTATTATGGCTCTGTTTGCTGCTATAGTGGTCCTTGCATTAACAGTGGTTCAAACTTGGTATTCAGTCAATCCAAAAAATTGATAGGTACAAAATACTATTAGTACTTCTCCTAATTACAAATTTGCTGATTTTATTTCAAAAGATTCTATCTCACCAACATTGATACTTTGACAATTTAATCTAGGACAGAACAAAGTAGGGAATATACTCCGCCGGAGAGATGTACGTTTTCGGCCTAGCATCTCATGATTGTGAATTATGCAAGGAATCCGTAAACTCAATTTCACATTTTTGACATGTTGGTGCCCAGACATGCTTGCTTCAAAGATATTACTTGTTCGTAACTGTTATATCGGTGACACTTTTCTTTTGAGATTTAAGTGCCCTTTCCTTAATGTTCCAGTGGATTTGTATAAGGAGACCAACTTCATGTTTTCTATAATAGAACAAGACCAAGTACTTTTTTATTTTTATTTATTTATTTATTTATTTCGGGATATCACTGGTTTTCACTCCCTTCTCCTTATGACTCCCGGGACCATTGGTTCCCTTACATGACGAAGTACTTATCAGCACTAATTTATTTATTTCATATCAAGAACTATTTTTTTATTGTTTTTATTCACGAAAAGCTTATAACCAAATTAAAAATTTCTTGCAAAGCTAAGTCATAAAACGTCTTTAAAAATAAAACTTGGCAAACAAAACCATGCTCTCTTTTTCTTAGTTTTTTATTTTTATTTTTTATTTGTCTTTAGGTCGCTAACATTAATCTCTTACATAGAATGCATCTTCTACTGTATACGTGCTTAAGTACATCTGGAAATGTGCAAATCATCTTGTCCAAGACTTCGAGTTTTGGATCTCTCTCCTTAATTTCTACTATTTTGAGCCATGACCTTGAGCTTCATTGAAAATCTATTATATCTCGACAAAAACTACTCTTTTGATTTTGATTAATGAAGAAATTTGTTTGGAACTCCAATAAAATGGGGGAACTGTATTTTTTTTAACCGTACTAATGAGAGGAATGACTTGTATTTTTTTTAGGAAACTATTGTAAAATGTCCTAATTTTCAAAAAGAAAAAAAAAGTTGACTTTTTTCCGCTCGTTTATTTCACTTAAATTTCGAATATTTCTCTTTCCCTTTCATAATTCCAAGTACTCTCTTCTATTTTTCTCCCATTCTTATCTCCAAACTCTAAATGTTTCTCTCAATTCCTCTTTCTTCCCCATTTTCCCATTCTCTTTCTTTCTCTTTTTCATTTTCTCTCTAATTCCTACCCCTTCCAAACCATAATATATTTTTTTGCCAAATCCTGCTCTATTTCTTAATATCATTTGTCAACATCCATGACCTAACGACCGTGTGGCTGCCGCTGCTGCTTCATCTCATCTCCATGTTTTCCATCATCAACCACGGGAATCTGAGAACTTTAGGAGTTTTCGGATTTGTTAGCTTTGATTTTGTCTTTAACATTTCAATTTTTCATTTGAATTCTTACGTGTATTTTTCTTTTATATTTAAATATTTTTGATTACTTAAATTCGCATTATTTGTATATTGGTGATGAATGTTATGAACTAAAGGATTTGTAGTATTGTTTGTACGTTTTTATTTTTGTTATTTGATGGGATATGAGAGTTTATTTCTTTTGTGTTCGAAAGAAGACAATTTGGCTGATTTTACTCTCCAAATCTAAATATATATTGGAGTATTTTTCATCTAAAAAAAAAACTATCCTTCTGCGACTAATAAATCAGCGACAAAAAAACTTTTAGGCGGTGAAAGTGGTTAAGTTAATGAAGAAACGAAGAAAACATAAACCTGCATAGACATCTTCGAGTATGACAATTTTCCCATCATCGTTGAAGCTCATTTTGCCAAGAAAACTGATAAACTACTAATTAATCAAGTTGTTTGATGAGCTATCCTTATTCGCATTTAAGCACACGTTCAAACTCGAATATAAAAAGCTAGAATTTCGTTAGAACATACTTTTAGTTGTACATTCTCTAGTTTCGTTAGATTAAAAAAATAATTTTTTAATTTAGGATAAGATAATTATGTGATTATTATTTGCATTATACAAATTACGTTAGGAAACTAATCATTAATTACTTAATGATTTATAGAAATCAATTAATAGTTTATTGAGAAAAAAATATTTAATGAATTTAAATATTTCTTTCTAAACTTAATATATTGTGGCCATTTAATTAAACTAGATTTTACAAAAGTCACGCATCGTTATATATATATATATATACACACACACACACATATACATATTATGTTTTTTAAGGTGAGATAGCCGGTTTGAGCTATCTCTTTGTAATATCATAACTCTTTTTTGGGCAACCATTAAAACGGGTTGATGAACTGATCAGGCGATTTATATCATCAAACCAATCAATAATTGACCAAACGAAGATTCTTGATCATATTAAACATTAATCAATATCGATTAATTAATGATTCAGCACGAAATAACTAAATCAATAATCGATCATTTTTAAAAGAGGGACATATTTTTCTAATTTAATAAAATTTAAGATATTTAGTAACAATATTGCTTAATTTAATAAAGTATGTTCTCACTAGGCATTTTGCGTATACCGAATTGGCTTGTCTTTATCTGAATAATAAAATGTTATTTAGTTGACCAGTGACCATTATAATTTGATCACAAAAAGGTGAATATATATGAGATGAAATCATTTCCTTATTATACAAAAAATATATGAATAATTTACTTGAGTATTGATTAGGTTATATAGTAAGTGCTTAATTTGTGATTAAGTTAATAAATTTATTATTTATTACATAATTAACGCACTACAAGAAATATCATCATTAGTAGCAGTCCAAAAACGCTGTTAATCACTAACAATAGCGCTTTTTAGAGCACTAGGACAGCGGGCGCTATTATAGGTCCTAAGAAAACATAGCGTTTCAGGAGAGTTATAAAAAGCGCTATAGAATTGAAGTATTATAGCGTGTAAGAAAAGTTATTTTCATCCTCTTACAGCTCTTTAGCATAGCTACGATACAGATTAATAACTTTTTTTCCTTATGTTCATACTGTTGTAACCTTTTAAAATTATTATTGATATCCTTTTGAATTCATTCAAATAAATAGTAATTTCGAGATATGTGATATATCTAAATAGGAATATTCAAATTAAAACATAAAAACATTCAACATATCAATTGTTATCAGTATCTACCAAGCTATTCATAAAATTACATCTACAACATAATTCATGCAGTGTCTAAAACCTTAACATTCAAAAAAAGTAAAGAAAACAGAGAAGTTATCTCCAAAACGTTTAAGTGCAATGGTGAAGTAAATCCTTCAATCTTGACAAAATGCTTTAACAAAAAAGTCATCTCCACTGTTTAACCTGTAAAAAAGTGATTCACTATCAAAACAATAATCTAACTCAGCTAAAACTTTTACCATTTAACCTGCAAATAAAGTAAGGACTAGTTACACTATTTACAACTACATAGCCACATCCACATATGTTTTGCAGTGAGTTAGAGGAAACATGGCTTCAATGATGCACTAGACAAAAATTTAGTGTCAAATTTGTATTAAGAACTACTTAATTGCATTAAAAACTACCAATTTGTCGCTAAATCTAACCTGTTCAAGAGAGATTTGTAACGAATATGAAGGGTGCAAGGCTTTTCCCCGTTCTTACTCTTACAAGAGGCCACAAAATCTATGATTTTTTTTATGGCACTGCAGCAATCAACATCAAAATTCATTTAAACCCTAGGCAATTTAGAAAATTGGCTACCAAAAAAAAAAGATCAAATCGTAAAGAAAAATAAGAAGAAAGAAAAAAACCTAGTGACGACTCCTGCAGAAAACCGTTTAGCAAAGTAAAGCAAAACAAAATAGCAAAAGAGCAAAGAAAACCCAAGCCAAAACAAGCAAATTAGCAAAACCAAAACTAATCATAAATATAAGCCTCTGCAAATCAATTCCATTCCAACAAATCCTCCAAATCAAACGCATGGTTACACCCCTCAAAGAAAACCAACCTATTATTCACATCTTGGCACCTAGAGATCACTTTCTCCGGCGACATACCCCCCTTGTTCAATTCTGCGCATAGTAGGCTCAGAAATGTGTAATGGCCCTCATCGTCTCCTTATGAAGCATTATCCTAGACTATGACATAGTTTGCTACCAAGGTTTAGCATCACTTTAGCATAATGTAAAGTTCTCACTTCACTTTCAATCAATAAGCCAATTCTCCATATAAGGTCACTTATGAACATAGTTTATACACCAATATGCCAAGAGTTTTTGCATAAACTGGCAACCAACAATTATCACACCATTGAAAATCACTCCACGTAAGGATCCACGGCCTCCAAACACATTAATCATGGCATTTAAATTTCATACCATAAGCGGCATGTATATATTTTTGATGTAATGTACGGAATGTGTGGTGGCCTTAAGGTTCCACGTATGGAGCAAACTTCATAGGCAATGACAATTACGCTACCAAGGTTTAGCTAACTTCGACATATTGGAGGGGATGGCCGTTACAGTGAAGCAAAGCATACTTACCAAGGAGTTTTAAACTGAAAAGGTTTAACAATATTCCAAGCGAAATGGTATATACCGGCAACACATTGTCATAACTTCAAATATCACTCGACATAAAGGAACTAGGCCATAATACACAAATTAAACACCATAGCCACATTGTATATGTACCTGAAAGTACAGTCAAAAATTGAACTAGGCCATAATACACAAAAGGTCATGATAAAATAATAGAGGTAAGACCTCCGAAAATTAAGAACCCTACCTTGGAAAATTCAGTTGCATCCTCCGAAAGTCCAAGATTATGCTTTCTCTGAATAAGACCAGCGGGACTACTGATGCAACTTTGTACTCCTTTGTGACCTCTCAAGCTATTAAATGGTCTAGGATGGTGACACCTTGATATTATGACTCTCAAATCCTAGAATCCAAGAATCAGCTTGCTCTTTGTCCTTGCATATCTATATAGGAAAAGTCGAAAACAAAAATGCTCAATTTGTAGCTGATGAAATGAATATGTTACTTAAACTCTGGTTTATATAAGGCTCAATTTTTCAAGAGAAAGATCCTACTTGTGAATGTTAAATTATCTATAACTAAATGACATGAGAAATGAGATTGTTTGATTCTCTGTTTGTTTGTTAGCATGCTCAAATCATAAAGTAATAGCAGTGTGAACACATATTAGCCCTGCTGACTACACCAAGTATGCGCCTTTAACTTTACGCATTAGGTCTTGTGCTTTTTGCTGAAACCAAAGCAACATTTTCTGGCTTAATCAGTGTAAATCAAAAGTAACAATTAGGGTGAAGTGTAAGACTTGTTACAGCAACCATTTAATGTTTGCTTACAAAGTTTCCATATCTAAGAAATTAGTTTTTCATGAAATTGTGCATGTTGGATGACATCAAATTGGATGTTTGACTAACAAAATGATCTGCTAGTACTACAACAAAATAATATGTCTCATGATTAACTCGCAAAGAGTCTTCTTAATTCTTGAATTGTAACATGCCTACCGTAGAAAGCCGGAAAGGACAAAACTTGGGCTTCCCTCTTCTTCCACATTTCAAAAGATATGCACCCTTCTTTATGGAAAGTATTGCCTGCAGATTCAGAAACAAATTCTTTTAGAGAAAAAGATAAAAGAAAGAAAAGCAAAGCAAGGTCCATTCTCATGAATAATATTCATGATTAGCAAAAGTTTATATTATGATGATATATAAACAGCATCGATTCTCAATATTGGCAACCAAATTGTTCCGAAAATTTAGAGAGTTTCTCATGTAATTTACATGTAAATACTAACCTTGATTGACAATTGCAGAAAAAGATCAAAGTCCAAAATCACTCATACTCTGTTTCCACACATTTGTTAAGAAAGCGCAAAAAAAAAAAAAAAGACAGAAACTACAAGAAACGCCCTTCATATTGCAACAACTATTTAAAAGTAATATCACAAGCAATCAGATCTACCGAAACTACGGATTGGGAAATCAATAACATAAAAGATTAACAAAAATTTCCTTCAAAATCACAAACAATCAGATCTACGGATTGGGAGAAAATATGCACAAACGTAATCCTCAGGACATTTTTTGTTTTTGCCCTATAACTGGAACCAATGGACTGAACACAACGTCGAATGAAACGAAGAGAATTACCAAATTTCTAATTAGGTACAATCGAAAGCCCGAATCTTTGGGGGCAAACCTGTTCGCGAGAAGGAGATGCAAAGGGGAAGCAGAGGCAAGAAGGCATAGGACTGCTCGTACTCGTAGCCACACTGGGTAATCCGGATGAAGTAGACGCTGTCCCAAACGATACTGGACTCGATTGAGGATGCCAAAGAAGGCGCTGCTCTTGAGGCGGCGACGAGGTGGTGTTGGAAAGGCAATTAGGGTTGAGCAGCGCGAAGGTGTCATAGAGGCTTCGAGTGAAAGGAAAGGGCCTCAGGGCTTTTTCCTTTCGATGACTAAAAAGCCCTAAGAGTGGGAATTGTTCCAAGTTGAAGCTTGTGGAGAAGCGGGCAGAGCAAGAAAATCTCTCATGTTTGGTTCACCGCGTGAGAAGAGTTTAGGAAGTAAATGGGATTCGACAGATTAGGGGCAGAGGTGAATGAGGTTTTTTTTCTTATGTTTAGTTCGTATGGGATTCGGTAGAGTTGTGGAAGAGGGGAAAGTCAAATCAGACCAAAAAAAAAGAGGGAAGAGCGGGAGTTTTGAAATTTCCGTGAAAAAGGGGAGTGAGAATTTTGAAATTTTTTTAAAAAAATATTTTCACTACCCGCCCAATATCAATCTAACGTGTACATTAGTATATATTTAAATATATATACAATAAACCAGCTAAAATTTCATGAACTTTTAATATAAATATATATAAATATTATAACTATTTATAAACGCTATTATATATAGACGATATAACGTTTTTTTAAAAGTGCTATAACTTACCGCTACGAAAAGCCTATTGTGGTGTAGTGACGGTGCTCAAGAATAAAGATGTTATTTGAGAGGTCAATGAATTTTTACCTATCTTTAATTATGAATTATTTATAGAGGATCTATCTAGATGTAATGGTTATATTATAATGCTTCAAATTACTAGAAGTAATTAATTGTTTATAATTTGAAGAGTGTAATTCCAAATTTTTTGGGGAGTATAACTTCGAATTTAATAAAATTAGTTAAAAGAAGAGTTTAATTAATATTAATTTTATTGGAGCTTGAAACTATGGTTTATTGGCGCTCCTTCATAACTTGTATTTACTTTAGACAAGTTGAATTCACAAGATTTAATATTGGTTTTTAATTATAAAATTAAAAATATTTTGTAATTGGAGTCTTGGAATTAGCGGCATGTGCAAGACCAAATCCAAAGTGTGAAAAGTCGAAGGAAGGTTGGTACGAACCATGCCTGCAATCAAATTGTAATTGTTACTAGTCAACTAAAATATTGTTTTATTACTGAGATAAAAGACAAGCCAATTCGGTATATGCAAAAGGTTTGGTGAGAACATACCTTATTAAATTAAGAATTATTGTTAATAAATATCTTAAATTTTATTAAATTTTATTTTCTCTTCCGTTACTTTGGGGCTTGCCATAGATATTTGTTTTTATTTGAAATAATTGAAGGATGGTAGAAAGAGAAACTATGCCTGTGATCAAATTTAATATATGTAATGGTCACTAGTCAACTATAATACATATGTTGTTATGGAGATAAAAGACAAGCCAATTCGTTATATGCCAAATGCCTATTGATAATATGCGGGAACATGATACGTTTTTAAGTTAAGCATTATTTTAATAAATATGATGATCACGAAAAATGTGATGACGTTTCTTGGCAATGCAATAACATTTGTTTAGAGGATTAATGTCCCCTCTCAGGCATCTATTTGGATTACGTGTTAGATTTATCGAGATCACCGAATGATAGAACAAGAAAATAAAGTCCAAAAAAATAAATGAACATACGAATGTGTAGTTGTTGACATAAAGACTACGTCCACTACATCGGATCTCGGGGTTTCATTATAAATTATAAAAAGTTTACAAGTGAAGAATTTTAAAGGGAGAGAGACGAAAAGGGAATATAGAGAGAGAATTTAGATAGGGAGGTAATAATTGAGCAGAATGTGTGCCGAAATTTGGATCCCTAAAGTTGCGGTCTTGATCCCTTATTTGTAAGAGATGATTTTAGCCTCTAAAGTTACTTGATTTCCGCGTTAATTGGCTTTCCTTGTTGCTAGTTTGGGTAGTTTCTTCTCCAA
Source organism: Morus indica (assembly GCA_029231665.1). NCBI lineage: Eukaryota > Viridiplantae > Streptophyta > Magnoliopsida > Rosales > Moraceae > Morus > Morus indica. Next base: position 13,259,716 of record JACAGA010000014.1, read on the forward strand.
ACTTAATTCTTATCTTACTTCCCCGGCTCGGCCGATTATTTGGGACTAATGATGCTTCTTTTCCCACCAATTTACGGTGGTTCCACGGTCTTCATTTTGCGCCTCCAGTTGTCTCTGGTTCACATTAAATAAGGTATGAAAACTATGGCATTTTGCACGTGCGACAACTATTTATGTAAAAAGTTTCGTTATTATGCGATAAGCGTAGTTAATTTGTCAATTTTAATGTTAGAAACAAAAATTACAAAAAAAAAAAAAAGACATTCGAGGAGTAACTTATCAAAATTAAGGGATTAATGTACTCATAATTCAAAAAGAAATTGTGTCAATAATGTTAATAAGAATTGAAGGACCAATTGGGAAAGATGATGCTATATCGTTTGATTAAGGGGCAGAAGGAGAATATGAAGTTAACGATACTGTGTAATTGGAGTATTGCAGTTGGCGGCATGTGCAAGTCCAAATCCAAAGTGTGAAAAGCCGAAGGAAGGTTGGTACGAACGATGCCTGCGATCAAATTGTAATTATCACCAGTCCACTAAAATAACATTTTATTATTTAGATAAAGACAAACCAGTTCGGTATACCTAAAATGCCTAGTGAGAACATACCATATGAAATTAAGAATTATTGTTAATAAATATCTTAAATTTGATTAAATTAGAAAAAAGTGACCTACTAAAGTTTAGGTGATTTGGACTTTAATGTATCTAATAGGGTGTGAGCTTTTAATATGTAAAGACTTAAGAATAATTTCTATTTTTATAATTGGTTAAAATAGAAATATTAAAAGATAACAGGAAAATTATCTATATATAGTGGTTGCGGTCCCTATATTACATGTATAAGTCTATTCTTTTCTGACATCCTATCATCAGGGAGAGAGCAGAGAGAAAGTTAAAAGATTTTTTAAGAAAACGTATTGATTTAGAAGATAAACGGCACCACTCTGAAGAGTAATTTATTATCATGAATTTAAATATGCTTTCGCTTATTAATCTGTTGATTTTTGGTTATTCATGAATGTTTCTTAAATTTTGAGAGATATTTTACATAAAAAGGAATTTTTTTTTTTTATTTAACAATGTGGACTTTAACAAGTTGGTCTGTGCATTGTGATTGGTTATATTTCCTATTATTATGTCTCACTCGCTCTCAGGTCTCAACTCGTCTTCAGTCCCACCAAATTTCTCCATTTGCCCTGCCTGGGTTCTCATCTTTCTCTTTTGTCGAACTCTTGGCAATTGTGTAACCATGTGTATAAATTTTTTAATTGTTTTCTTTTTGAAAAGTAAAATGGAAAAGGAAAATGAAAACTTGGCCTCTACGAATTGTTTTATATGTAATTTATGCATGTATGTATGTCTCGGAGGCTGCTCCCCATGTGGAAAAGCAATAATTGAGCTGATGATCTGTAAAGAATAAAGAAATGAAAAAAAAAAAAGAGACAAATGGCCTTTGGGCCTGTAAATAATTATTTATTTAGTAAATGGTGCCATAATTATATTAAAAGCGAAGTTTTAAGTCAACCAAATTGTGTTCTATATTGAATTGGGGAAAAGAGATGGTAATTACAAAAACACAATACTCGTCTCCATATAATAATTTGTTTCTGCTCTTTGACTTGTTTCTCTCATCTACGTTCATGAAACTCAAGATTTGAAGTTTGAACTCTTCCATTGAAAGGTACTTTATGTAGTTATCTTTTTTCATGGACATTAAGAAAGATTATCATTTGTTTGTTTTATGCCTAATTAATGTCTTGTATTTGCTGCGTTTGCTTTTCTATTTATGGCTCGTGTCAGTGTTGTCTTGTCTAATTTCGTCTTTCTTCCTTAAGAGTAGTATTTTGATATTCATCACGAACTTTTTGCAGCTTTCGTTATTTTTTAATCAAATTTGGTAGTGTTAGTAGAGAATTAATCTTCTACCGATGTGTCGATTCAACTTAATTAGGATGTCAATTTTCTCAATTGCTGGCTGATAATTCTTTTCTCGTGTTTAATTGGTTCTCTGACGGTCTTTACTGATCAATAATCAAGCTCAAGATTTGAACACTTTATGAGGTACGTAATTCCTTTTTACGATCTGAACATTCAGAAACAAGGAGAGAGAAATATAAACATTTGTTGAGTATATGATTAATTAAACCTAATAATAATATATAAATTTTGTATTTTGTTTTTTCAATGATCAACTATTGATTGACCAGCTTAGATATCTCCTCAAATAGCTTGACTGGTAGTGTTATCAGTTCTGTTCGGGAAAATGAGCTTCGACGATGATAGCCAAATTGTCATACTCGAAGATGTCATTTCAGGTTTATATTTTCTTCGTTTCTTCATTCACATCACAAGCTTTTTTTTTTTTTTTTTAATTTATTCATTACAAATGCACTCAAAACTTTTGATTCTAATTAATTAAGAAGTTAATTATGAATCATCTTTTCTTTACATGTGTATAACTCCCGGAAAAAAGCTTCAAGCTTTGTAGCGGGAAAAATACAAATTGCAGCCATCAACCACATTGAGGCACCACTTAAAGAAACCAGATTTAAAGTGCTACTAAAGTTGACTGAGTCAGGTTTTGTCAGACCAAGACCTGGCCTTGATCTAGTGATGGTAATTGATCTTAGTGGAAGCATGCATGAGGGAGGCAACTTAGACAAATTGAAAATCGCCGCACAATTCGTCATCGAGAAACTTAGCCCCGTTGATCGTTTTTCAGTTGTCACATTCTTTGACAGCTCGAACAGGTTGTTCCCACTACGACAAATAACTGAAGATTCTAAAGCCGAGATTATAGAGGAGATCAGACTTTTAAAAGAAAAAAATAGTGACAAAAATATTGCTGAGGGCCTTAAAATGGCCTTAAAAGTGCTCAATGACCGCCGTTTTACGAATGGGCGTGTAGGTGCCATCATGCTTTTTTCTGACGGTGCCGAAAATAGAGGTAAAGTTGCCGAGGTTGATGTTAGCATGGTGCCAGTATACACATTCGGCTTTGGTGCAAGCCACAAGCAAAGGGTATGCGTATATGTATTTAATTTGCAAAATTTATTTCTTGTTCGTTTAATTGGTTTGAGTTTTTAACCCGATTTGAAATATGAATTAATGTGAGAAAAAATACTATAGCACAAAAAGTTAAATTTAAATTTTTGTGAGATAAACTACAATAATAATAATTTAAAATATGATTGGAACCAATAAAACGAATGGGGGTTTCGTCTGTCATCTCGATATAATATTATAACTAATATAGGTGCTAGAAGAGATCGCAATGAACAGCAATGGAGGAACCTTCTCAGATTTGCAAAATGAGAACAACTTGCTCATTGCATTTTCCCAGTGTTTGGCTGGGCTTCTCACCGTCGTGGTTCAGGACTTGCGGGTAACAATCGAACAAGTTGACGGAGAATCGATAATCAAGAGGGTGCTCGCCGGAAACTATCCAATCAAGACCGAAAACTCTGCAGTTACTATTTTCTACGGTGATCTCTATGGAAAAGAGGTACGCAAGGGCCTAGTCGAACTTCTTCTCCCTAATATAGTTGAAAGTGGACCGAGGGCCGAGGATGTTGTTCTCCAAATCACTTGCAGTTACAGGTGGGATTTTCTTCAGAAATACTTTTCTTTTCTTTTCCATTGGTTATTCTTGACTTGATCGAACCTAATATAAATATCGTATACTAACACGCATGCAGTAATGAGTTTGAAGTTCCACCTATATTCATCACCGTCTTCCGAACTGGGCCGAATGTGATCAGACTAAAGAAGGTGATTGAACAAAAGGATGAAGAAAAAAGGTGAAAAATTCCACCAGCTCAAAACATTTCATTTACTTTTTAATTGCATTTTATTATTTGATGACGTGGACTTCCCCAAGTCTACGCTTCCTGCACGCGTTACTCGAGGCAATATTGGCATATTGGTAATACTTGTTATCAAATATTACGATATATATAAATTTTTTTTGATGAAAACAACTGCAATAGGTATTAAATTGGAGTAACATCAGCCAAATTGTCTTCTTTGGAACAACGACATAGAAATTATATTGTCATATATTTTTTTAAGTCTAATATTATTGAACCTAGCGACTTTACGTACTACAAAACAGTTATTCTATGCAGAACTTAGTAACACTCTACTAACACAATAACCATTTTTTTTGGAAATGTAAACAAAAAGAAATGATTGGGTGTCCTTCCAACCTAGTACCTAAAAACTCCGTCATCTTAGAAGTAACAATAACAACAACAACGACAACGACAACAACAAGCCTTAATCCCAATTCAATCGGGGTCGGTTATATGAATTTCATTTTTCCACGCAGCTCTGTTCGAAATTTAACTTTCCTCAAAGCCTAAATCTAAAATGTCTTTCCTAACTACTTCGGTCTATGTAATTCTTAGTTTATCCCTCCCTCTCCTATTATTACGTATAAGAATGTCCTCACAAGCACGAACTAGTGTTTCTAGCAATCTACGTTGGACATGTCCGTACCACCTCAAGCGACTTTCGCGTACCTTATCTTCTGTTGGTGCTACACCTACTTACACCTACTTTACTATGAATAACTTCATTCCTTATGTGATCCATTCCCATATGGCCACTCATCCATTTTAACATATGCATTTCTGTAACACTCATTTTAGATATATGTTGTCTCTTAATAGCTCAATATTCACTACCATATAACATAGCTGAGTGGATTAAAGTCCTATAGAACTTTACTTTCAACTTAATAGACATCTTATCATCACATTAAACTCCCGTTTTATTCTTCCACTTAAATCATCCTGCCTTAATCCTATGTTCAATATCCTCTTCTATATCTTCTTCGTACTGCACTATAGACTCAAGATACCTAAACTTTCTAGAAGCCCCAATCTCCATACCATCTAAAGAAATTCCGTCACTCTGATTACTTGAGTTACTAAACCTATAATGCATGTATTCAGTTTTCATCCTACTTAACTTAAGTCCCTTCATCTCGAGCGTTTGTCTCCACAATTCTAACTTACGGATAACTCCTTCCCTATGTTCACCAACTAAAACTATATCGTCTGCAAAAAACATACACCAGTGAACTAAGAGGAAATCTCTTCTCAACTCATCCATCACGATGATGAAAAGATAAGGACTAAGAGGAGATCCTTGATGAAGGCCGATCCGAATGGAGAACTCTATCGTGTGGCCTCTAGCAGTTCTCGCACTCGTGACCTCCTCATCGTACATGTCTTTAATTACCTTGATATACCTCACATGTAATCCTCTCTTTTCTAGCACCCACCATAAAATTTCCCTCGGCACCCTATCATATGCCTCTTCTAAATTTATAAAGACCATATGTAGGTCTGTCTTGGCTTCTCTGTACCTTTCCCTCAGCATCCTAAGAAGAAAAATGACTTCCGTGGTTTATCTGCCTAGCATGAAGCCAAATTGGTTACCTGAGATGGTAGTTGTGGCCCTTAATCTCCTTTCAATAACTCTCTCCCAAAATTTTATAGTGTGACTTATTAACTTTATGCCCATATAAATGTTGCAATTCAGCACATCTCCTTTATTCTTGAAGATGGGGACAAGAATACTTTTCCTCCATGCGTCAGGCATATGCTTCTCTTTAGTATCTCATTAAAATGCTTAGTGAGCCACACAATTCCAGCATCTCTTAACACCATCTAAACCTCTATTGGAATATCATATGGCCCACATGTCTTCCCCTTTCTCATCTTCCATAGTGCATTTTTAACTTCCGAGCCTTTGATTTCTCTTGTATACATCACATTCAGTTCTCCTTGTGACCTAAGATTGCGAAACTATATTGCATAATCATCATTATAAAGCTTCTAAAAGTAACTCCTCCACCTTTCCCTATTGTCTATGTTTTGTCAGAACCTGATCTGTATCATCCTTAACACACCTCACTTGATTTAGGTCTTAGCACTTCCTTTCTCTTATCCTAGCTAGTTTATATATATCCTTCTCTCCTTCTCTATTCCCAATTTTTCTATATATCTCATCTAAGTAAGTAGAATGAGCCTTACCAACTGCTCTCTTAGTTTCTTTCTACTCTTCTTTGTACTTATTAAAAGTTTCAACATTCTTACGCTTTGGTAAGTCTCTATATAAATCCCTCTTGGTCTTAATAGCATTTTGAACATCCTCACTCCACCACCAGGTTTCTTTCCTAGGGGGGCTTTTACCTCTAGATTCCCCTAGTACCTCCTTTGCTAGTTTTCTAATGTAGCGGATGTAGCGGCCCGGCATATCACGTTGCACATAGGGAACACCCTAACAGATTCTATGTGAGTGAAATCCATGAGAGTGACTTATTTTTACGTTAGCCATCAACCTACCGCAACTCTCCTACTTTATTCGGGCTTAGGACCGGCTATACAAATGTATATGGGCTTGGGACCGGCTATACAAATGCGTAGGCGGAGTTGTTATCTTAGAAGAAACGTTTACTTAAAATAAAAAAAAACCACATAATTAAAAAATAATGTCACATCAAATGTTTCAAAAAATAACTCACATAAAATAACATAGGTAGTTTCATACATAGATGTTTTACAAAACATGTAAATCTTGTCTTGAAAACCATGAATTTGGGCCTTGCGTACGTACCTTGCACGCAACTAACCGGGGGATAGGGGGAGGGATCCTACCCAAGTTAGCTAGTGGCATCATAACATAACATGAACATAAAGAGACCTAGATCTCGGTACATAACATCAATATGGAGAGATCTTGGTTTCGGTACGACGCTTAAAAACATAACTTTTTTTTAAGCCTTGTATTAAAATCACAAGAAAGCATGTCACATCAAATGAACTTGAAAGTGAAGTGACATAATTGAATAGCATAGATATGCACAAACAAGTACATAATATCATAAAGAATTTTCATAGTATATTTATACACATCATTATAGATATACTTTGTGCTTGTGTTGTAGGTGAGTACCTGTAATTACCTTTCTTGGAGACAAACTACTCTTGAATAAGATAAGGATTGAGATCCTCAATTCCACGATGTGCGAGATCCTGTTATCACATTCACTTTAGTTAATTTTGATCCTTTTCTTTCTAGGCACACACTTGTCTAAAATCATGTGTGTCGAGTCTATGGACCGATTATGCCCTAAGAAATAATTTCATTCTCACGAGTTTAGATAAATGATGGACCTCAACTATTGGAATTTCACCCTTTAGATTAGAATTTTCAAAAAGCAGTGTTGGGTTGAACTTCTTCAAGGGGCTATTTAGTAAACCATCTCTAAGCTCAACTTATAGCAAGATGTTTGAGAAATTGATAGGTTAACGTAACTAGTTCAATTATGAATTACTTATTAATAATTATTGGCTTTAATCCCATCACAAAACATCTTATGTTTAGGCTGGTCATATATCAAAATCAAACTAACATTGTAAAACCAAAAGTTAATATTCACATTCAAAATCATAATCTGCATATCCTTTTTAGTCATTCCCTGTTATAAATCTATCTGATAATAAACTTTTGTTAAGATCTTCATGCGTGAACATCTTAGCAAAATCAAGCCACAAAATCTCAAAACATAGTCCAAGTTTCAATTTATCAAAGTTACAAAAGTTGGTCTCTTAACACAAACTATGTCAAATGGGCTTATTCGACCTCAGTTACAAGCAAATTTATGATAAATTGTAGGAAATTTCAAAAATTAGAAAACTACTGTCAAATCAAAGTAGACTCATGGTGCTTTCTTTAGAGCTATTATAAGCTAGGAATTAGATTCATTAGACTCATCAAAATTAGCCTGAAATCCAGACCAAAATTTATGTCAGGAATAATTGACAGATTTTTGCACAAACATGTGAAAATCATAAATAATTCTCAAAAAAAAAAAAAAATCCTTTTTCCATGATTTTTAAACCACTTAAAGCTTAGGATGTCTATTTTAAAGGTAAAATAATATCTGAGGCAAAACAGTATAGAAACGATTCCGAAAAATTTAAAATGTAAAATTAGTTTAGAAACTCATTCATGTTCATTTCAACAAACATATACGATGCCAACTTTTATGCTTAAAACTCGCATGCAAACACTTGAATCAACATTTTATTTCAAGTTCATTAAGTTCAAATCAACCAAAACTCAATCCAAAGTCATAGGACGAACTCATTAAACCTCAACACTAAAGCTCTAAAAGTTAAGAGTCTTACCTTTGAAGATTAATAGATAGTTCGGTTTTTTAGAAGCTCAAACTTGTAGCTTTAAGAGTGAGGATATGACTGGTCATGGATGGATGCATTTGAGAGATAATATTGAAGACAAAACACAAGAAACTTCGTGTTAGTTGCTGCTAATAGAAGAAAAAGTATTGCGAAAGTGATTGAGCGAGCTACCTTACTAAAACCCAACTCTATGTTGTAGGAGCTTAATCCTTCTTCTCCGATTCCAATTTAACAGCAACTTTGGAAGGGTTTTTAGGCTACCAAACGTCTTTATAACAAGGAGAAAAGCAAGGGTTTGCTTCCTCTATGGATTAGGAAGAGAAAGGATGAAGAAATTTCAAGTTTGGAGAGGTGGAAGGTGGTTTTCTTGTAAGGGGTTTAGAGAGATGCGGGAATAGTTGAGGAGACAGTGAGAGAGATGAAAAAGATTTGATTGAAGACTCTAAAAATCCGATGGGTGTCTTTTAATTCATTCCCTCTTTCCTCTCTCTTCTTTTTTTTTTTGTTTTTTGTTTTTTTTTAGGGTTTCTCCTGTTAAGCTAAAATCTAATTAGGTTTGTTGGGTGGTGCACTCTAACACCCAATCAGAACTTTTAGAAACCCACCCATCTCTTCTATTTTTGACCCCTAAGATTTTTAAAATCATGTTTTGGACTCCATGTTTTCAAAAAGAATTGTCTTTAAGTTCCATATAGATAAAGAAGAAGAAAGAATTGTATTTCTATAATTTTGTATGTTTTACAAGGACGCTCTTAAAGCCTTTATATAGAGATTACAGGATATTAGAAAATGAAACTTCTAAAGTCAACGATTACATTAACTGCACAATTAAGAAATCGGGAAAGGAAATCAAGAAAGGAAATCATTACATTAACACCTCCACTCAAACTCAAGATGGTGTTGTAGAAGCCAACATGAGTTTGGAGACTTGAGCAAGAAATTGACCAGGTGGATTTGACTTGGTGAAGATGTCAAGCTTTTGGGATGTAGTGTCAACGGGAACAAGCTATACACTTTTACTGAGTAAATGATGATGAACAAAGTGACAATTGATCTCAATATGTTTAACGCATTTGTGAAAGACATCATTATGAGCTATTTGAGTAGCACTTTGATTGTCACAATAAATGGGAGTGCTTGAACGATGAAAACACCCATGTCTTGAAGGAGCCATCGTAACTATAGTAGCTCGGATGTTGCATCTGCAAGAGCTCAATATTCAGCCTCTGTGTTGGAGCAAGAGACAACAGTTTACTTTTTACTTCACCAAGAAATGAGTGATGAACCAAGAAAGAAACAGTAGCTAGTAGTAGAGCGACAAACGGTAGGATCCCATGCCTAATCTGCGTCACAATAACATTATAAATCTAAAGAAGAGCTAGAGGAAAAATGCAATCCATGAAACATGGTACCCTTTACATATCTTAGGATACGGAGAACGGAAGCAAAATGAGTCGATCGGGGAGCAGGAAGAAACTGATTGACCAAATGAACAACATATGCAATATCAGGATGGGTAACCATTAGGTAAACAAGACTTCCCACCAAGGTTCGATACAAGGTCGAATCTGTTAGAAGAGTACCATCTGAAGGAGAAAGCTGGACATTTGCTCGAGGAGCAATCTTTCTATCTGTCAATCCTACTTTGGCAATAAGATCAAAAGCATACTTCGTTTGTGATAAATGTAGGCCATCTGCATGAAGCTTGGTTCAACGACGATGAAGGATGTGGGCAGAATCTTGGTTTTGGTGGGTAATGTTTTACAGAAGGATGTACGTAATGTTTCGTGGGTAATGGTTCAGCAAATCCCTTTTTTTTCAAGGCAATTCACCTTCAGATAAAGAAGAAGAAGAACAAATTATATTTCTATGATTTTCCCAAGGCAATTAACTTGCTATGATACCATGATAAAGAAGAAGAAAGAATTATATTTATATAATTTTTGTAGATTCTATAAGAATGCTCTTAGAGCCATTATATAGAGATTACAGGATACTAGACAAGGAAACATCTAAAGTCAACCCTTACATTAACTACACAATTAAGAAATCAAGAAAGAAAATCATTACATTAACACATACTTTGCCAAAATTGTAAATTTTACCCCGAAATTAGATTTTGACCGCTAACATTTTTAAAATCATGTTTTGGACCCCATGTTTTCAAAAAGAAATATGTCTTAGGTTCCATACTTTGCCAAAATTGTAAATTTTGCCCCGAAATTAGATTATTGTTAAAGTTTCCTTCTTGACTAATTGCGATGGTCTGACTAAGAATTTGACGCTAGAAATTCCATTCGGAATTTTATTTCACTAATCTACACCTTCTCTCATGTAAAAACAATTTATACCATTGCTTTCAAGTAATGTCTCGTCCCATAACGGTGTTTCATGATCTATTCTTGATTATTTAGAAATTTGAGTAACTTGCACTTTCTCAAATCTCTAAGGCTCAACATTAGTTATCCTTTTTTCTTGCACATTGTAGAATATCATAAGCTAATTATTGAAATAATCGAGTAATCACAAAGTCGTTGACCATTAACGTAAATAAGGAATCTCAATAATTCCTTGTCATACATTAAACATATTCTTAGACTTAAGGTTTAGGGTATTACACCTGCATCACAAGAACTATGTTAGTGCAAGCTCTTTCAGTATCCAGAATAATTTGCACTTTTAAAATACTTTTCTTTAACATTTTGAGCCCTGTTATATAACATTAGTCTTGTGTAAGCTGAACCTTTTTTATGTGGCCTCTATCTTTGAATCTATTGTTCCTCAATGATTTAGCTATTATCACTATCTCATTTATTTCATAATAAATACAAGAGTTAACATCATACCAGAAAACACTTCTAAAATTTCATAAAACAAGTCAACATTAACATATATATCAACTAAAACCATTGATTAAAAATATACTATTGTTCAAGTAGTGATGTACGTAGTGGAATATCTACTTACCTCACACTACTTAACAAGATAAATAAAACTTTCTTTATTTTTCCTTATTTTCCTCTATTTTTCAATTCCTTTCATTTCGTCTTTTGTTTCTCTCTTCTTTTGTATTTTTGTTTTGTTTTTTTTTTTTTCTTTTTCTTATTATTCTATACCGTATATGTACTGATCCCGAAGCACTACAACCTTCACTTATACAGCTTTCCTGTTGGAGCTTAACTATCTGCTATAAAATATGTGACTCTTCACTTAGACAAGCGTATATTACTCATTCATTAAGGAAATATGACTGTCATTACTCATTCATTAAGGATATATATATAAATCTATATATATATATATATATAGGGCTGAATCATTCTTCGCTTAAGCCTGCTGCAAGGGATGTATTACAATTTCTTTTCTTGTTTTTTTTTTTTTTTGGTTGAAGAATTTCGGAGAATCAGACAAGCACAGGCTTTGAATATGAGGAACGTGTGTTATGGGGGCTGGAGATAGAAGAACATTTTAGCAATATGTTGCCAGATTTAAAAGAGCTACTAAAAGTCCTTCAAAAAAATAGAGAAAAAATGAGAACTGTAATACAAAGGGTTCCAGAGATCATGCGACAATCAGGAGTGTACTTCAAGCCAAGGGAGTTGTCAATAGGTCCTATTTATGCCACTGATCCGAATCTGTTCAATGAAGAACTCAAGATTAAGTTGGCTGCACATTTCATTAAAAGAAGCGGTAGAACAAAGGATAATTTACTCCGAGAAATCAAGGAAAAGGCCGAGGAAATAAAGAAGTACTTCCATGAGGAGGTAATTGTGTCGTATACTGATGAAGAATTGATAATATTGGTGTTCTTGGATGGGTGTTCAATGCTAGGGTTCATAGATGCCTTTGTGAATCAGAAGTTAAACATGTTCGACATTAGTCATGGTCAAGCAGCATTGATTCAGCAGGATTTGTTCTTGCTAGAGAACCAAATACCCTTTATAGTCCTTGAGAAGTTGATGGGCTTCGAAACAGAATTGGGAAATGTTGATTTGGTACCCGATTTTTGCAGATTTATTGCTCTTATGGGTAATAATCTAGGGGAATTTACAAAATTCCTAGTTTTGGATTCGGTTCACAAACATCCATTACACATTCTTGACCTTCTACGAGAAGTACTATTACTTGATAACCCTAATGCTTTTCATCAGAACGAGTGCATGCCAACTTATCTCATTCGTCGTCTTTTCTCGCTTTTATGTTATTGTGCTTTTCGAGCAGTAGCATTTATTAGTCGCATCTTGAAGCGGTTCAATAAATCAGAGAGTCTCCCTCAATATTGGAGCATGATTACACAGTACTCCTTTCCTAATGTTCAGGAACTTAAAAAAGCAGGGATAGAGTTCAAGCCAAGTGATTCTTTTACAACTATATCTTTCCGTTCTTCATTCTTTACCACAGCTCAACTTAAGCTTCCCAGATTGGTTGTAGACAATTTGACAGTGCAAATGTTGTTCAACTTGGCCGCCTATGAGATGTGCTTGTCCGAATTTCATCCAAGGCAAAAACCTTGGTTTATTTCTTACATAAACTTGCTAGATTTGCTTGTTGACGATGAACATGATGTCAAGGACTTAAAAGCAGCGGACATTCTTCCGAAATTGCACATTAGCGATGCTGAAGTCGCTAATTTGATCAACGGCATGGGCTCTGAATTATTACCACCCGCCATAGACACTTACGCACATGTCAAGAAAAAAATAGAAATGCATTGCCGGAGTAAGAGCAGAAGAAGGTGTGCGCTCTGGATTGCTCAAGTCTACTACACTCATTTTAAAAGCCCATGGACTATTCTGGCTCTGTTTGCTGCTATAGTGGTCGTTGCATTAACATTTGTTCAAACTTGGTATTCTGTCAATCCAAAAAATTGAAAGGTACAAAATAATTAGAGATATTTAGTTTGAACTTTAAATTTGAATTAATAGGAACAAGATTATCTTTTATAATCTCCCTTTTCTATTCTTAGGATTCTGTTAGTAAGAATATATTTAGAGTCAGTTAAGAGTTCTGTAAACTTTATATATTCTGCTTTTCAGTGTTGAAATATATGCCATATATTTTCCCACTTTCTGTTTTCCTATACAAAATACTATTACAAATTTGCTGATATTATTTCAAAAGTTTCTATCTCACCAACATTGATACTTTGACAATTTAATCTAGGACGGAACAAAGTGCGGAATATACTCCGCCGGAGAGATGTACATGTTCGGCCTAGCATCTCATGAATGTGAATTATGAAAGAAATCCGTAAAAGATCGGCCTATAGCATCCGCACGCTCAATTTGACATTTATCACAACCTGTTGACCCTGATTTGCTTGCTTGAAAGATACTAATTTTTCATAACTTTTACATGCGTGTCTCTTTTCTTTTGAGATTTAAATGCCCTTGGGTCTCCATATAAGAGTGACTTGAGTCCTTAATGTTCTAGTGGATTTGTAGAAGGAGACCAACTTCATGTTTTCTATAATAGGACATGACCAAGTACTTTTTTTTTTTTTTTGGGAGATAGCCCACGCCATTCTCCCTATGACTCCCGGGACCTTTGGTTCCCTTACATGACCAAGTACTTTTCAGCACTAATTTATTTATTTCATATCAAAATTTTTTTTATTGTTTTTATTTACGAAAAGGTTATAAACAAATTAAGGCCCCGTTCAATAAAACTTGGCAAACAAAATTATGCTCTGTGTGCCTCTTTTTCTTGATTTTTTATATTTTTATGTCATTAGGTAGTTAAGATTTATCTCTTTCATAGAATCCATCTTCTACTGTATACATGCTTAAGTACATCCGCAAAAGTGCGAATCGTCTTGACCAAGACTTCGGGCCTGCTCTTTTAACGTTTTTGAGTTAGGTAATTTGAGTTTAGATTTTGAGTTGAGTTTGAGTTATAACTTGAGTTGTAGTTGTAACTTAAGTTTGTGTTTAGTTGTGTACATTTGAGTTATGGTTTGAGATAAGAATCTTTTTGAGTTTGTGTTTGAGTGAGTCAAAACTTGAATTTGTATTTAGATAGTATTTTAATAAAAACTCAATGCTGATGAAAAATTTTAATAGGGTTATGAGAGGGATTTTATTCATCTTTTCGTTGTCAACGCATAGAAAAAAAATCATCTCAATCAGAATTAAAACGAAAAAGTTATAGCATTTTTAAGCATAGAAAAATACTGTTTTTAATTTGAGTTCGAGTTTTTGAACTCGAGTTGAAGAGAAAACTTAAACTCGAGTTTTAGTCCCAAACGCGAGTTCAAACTCGAATTCAAACTTAAAAGAACATGAATTCGAATAAAGTTGTAACTCAAGTTTACTTTTTTTGAATTTTTCACTCAAAAAAGTGGCTGTCAAATAGCCCCTTTGAGTTTTGGATCTCTCTTTCTTTTCTATTATTTTGAGCCATGACCTTGAGTTTCTGTGAAAATCTAATATCTCGACAACTACTTCTCATTTGATTCTGATTATTGCAGAAATTTGTTTGAAACTCCAAGACAATGGAGGAAATGTATTCTTTTTTAACTGTACTGTTGAGAAGAACGACTTGTTGGCACTCACAAATGACTCCATTCCACACCGAGCCCCAACTCAAATGGTATTAAAATAAGAGCCTGTTTACTTTACATTAAAAAAAAAAAGAAAAAAGAAAGTAAATAGTAATTCTTTCTATTATCTAATTATGTAACTACTTTCAATATTAAGAGAGTTGGAGGAAGATATGCCACATTAACAGTGTGTTTGGTAAAGTGCAAAAGAAAAAGAAAAGAAAGTAGAGGAAGGATTTTGTAGAGAAAAATTGAATTTTAGGTTGTTTGGTAGAGAGTTAATGGAAAAAAAAATTTTGACAAAAAAATAAGATATAAAATAACACTTTTAACTTTCATCATTTATTATATTTTTATTTATATTAGAGTATTATTATAAAATGCCTTAAATTTGACATTTTATTTTCACTTTTTTTTTCTATCAAACAATATAAGAAAAAACTATTTTACTTTTTTCACCTAAATTTTTACTTCTCTTTCTTTTTTCTTTTCTATCCATCTTATCAAACATGACACAACTATTTTAAAAACTCGAATCAGCGAAGTGAACGGGCCCAAATAGGCCATCTTGATTTACACCAAATCTAAAATGCTGAAAGTGTCCCCACTTATTCATTATTTTTAAAATTAGATAATTGCCTTTTACGATTCTCTCTCATCCATCTTCTCTCAGTTTCCTCTCTCTCTCTCCTCCCGTCAACACCACACCCCTTCTCTCTCGTCTCTCTTTCTCTTTCTTCTCTCTACCGCCACTCTCTCTCGCGGCTGTGCAGCACGAATGCCGTCAACGAGATCGCAAGTTTGTCTCCGCCATCCTTGATGGTGATCCACAATGAATGGCAAGAGAGATACTGATGTCATCAGAAAGAGTAGAGCAGCGGAGAGAGAGGAGGAAGCGGCAGAGAGAGGAAATGTTGTCGGAAGGGAGGGAGGAGGAGAGCGACACTGACAGAAAGAGTGGAGAGAGAGAGATATAGAGGGAGCAGTAGAGAGAGATTGACGAAGGGGGAGTGTAGAGAAAGAGAGAGAAAAAATGATCTGAGAAAAAAGAGGAAAAAGAATCCTATAGTAAGGGCAAAATTGAAAATCAATATATTTAAAACTGAAAATGGCCTATTCATTTCTGATAAATAACCCATTTACTTGGGAGAAAGAGGAAAATAGGCCAAAATTTAAGATAAATTAAAATTAATAGGCTAATAGTTTATATAAGTTAATAAATAAGTTAAATTATTATTTTCGTCCATAACTTGTCTGGTTATGAACCATAACTTGACAAGTTATTATTCATAATTGTCCATAACTTATCCGGTTATGAACCATAACTTGACAAGTTATAACCTATTAATTTTTATAACTAAAAATTGGCCCATATACTTTCTTAAGCTTTTCATATTGGCCTATTTTTTATTATTTTCCCATTTTACTTTAACAGACTTCAACAGTGGGCCTATTTACTATAATATGCCCAAAACTAATAATGTGAATTTAATGCCCCCTCACAATATAAGGAATGAGAAAAGAGAATATCAATTTTTATACTTTAAATTAATTTATACACTCTTAATAAATTATTATGTAGTTAATTATTATTATTATTGTATAAAAAGACCGAAAGAGAATGAGATTGTTTTCTATTAAACCATCTACTAGTCAAGTAAGCATTTGTAAAATAACTAATGATTCTGATTCTTATTATTTTAATAGTCAAGAATTTTCCTCGTTAAAAATCTTATTAGACAAAACCCAAAAAGAAAACATAGAAAAAGAAGAAAAGAGTACAAATCATCTAAACAATCTAACCAGCCGATAAGTAATGAAAAAAGAGAAGCTTTGAACCAACAATTCTCCTATTCCAAGAACAGAACAAAGCAGGACTCAATGAGTTAAGTGGAGAAACGAAAAAAACAGAAGAGGGGCCAAAAGTAGAAGTAGGACAGAGAGAAAATCACGACAAATCTCGTAAAAGCACTGCAAAAAGCGTAGATGATGAACGCCAAAAGATGCTAACTTATCAGCTAGTTGATTAACTTATGATGAATATGACGCAATTCGAATAGTTATTAAAACAACTTAATGAAGAACTGAGAGCCATTTGTTTCCGAATTCCCTAGGATAGCATGACTTCAATAACGCAGAAAATAATTCACAACATGAGTTGAATTCAATGCCCTAAAACTTCAAATCAAAAGATGAGGAAAATTCAACCGTAGAAACAACAATGATTAATTGGTATCGCAGGAATTGATATCACAGCTCGGTGCACACACCTACATTCATGGAACCTTATCCAGACAGTGAGCAATCCACTAAGTGTCAAGATTACAAATACCAATCGGACTTATACACCCAAATACTCCCTGCTGACGTTGCTGCCGTCATGTCGAATCTTCTTAATATTGCACGACAAAATCCCATCGGCTGGTAGTGTGCTTCCTCCCAAAAGTTTCTAATCCTTCTCCCAAAGGACGTACTCAATGAACAGTCTTGAATGCTCACAAATGTACAGACTTTTTCTGAAAATTTTCTGCAAAACAGTGGTCCAAAGTGAGCTGAAACAAAACCTTAATATATGGTTTCAATCTTTCACACGATAACCCATATTTTCCTCAATTCTTAATTAGTAATTTTATTTCAAATACAACAACATCACAGTCAGATTTATCAAGATTTCTTGCTTGAGTTCAGGACACAACAAACCGGTCGAATATACTCTAACTATAGAGATGTATGTTCTCTAGCATCAGCTGCCAAATGTGAAATTGAAGATTACCCTTGGGAAGTTTTACACAATCTTTTTTTCTAGTGAACTGTGAAAACTAGGTACTACTTTTATGCTTGCTTCAAATTTGTGGTTTATAACTTATTAATAATCTCTTATTTCGTGGACAATAACACAACAGTGATCAACTTCAACAGCATAAAAACAGGTGTTGCACATTTTCTTCGCACATTATAAGTGTTCCCGTTTACTTTTTTTTTTATTTAAAATTTTTTGAATTTGAAGTTGCTTTCCGAGCTATCAAATGCCGCCTTATTCAGCTTAAATATTTTTATGAAAATAAATTTCCCATTTCATTGCCGCAATTGATCTCATCAGCGAAATGCAAACAAACTTTTCTTTAGTATCAATTTTCACTTTTTGAATTTCAATTGTTTTCACTCGAAATCTTATGCTTAAACAAAGGGAAATAGACAATCAAACAAGTTACGGACAACATATTTTAAGCAAACATCATAAATACTTAAAACCTTTGATATTTTCCGACAAAAAACAAATCTTTCTCGTACAGTAATGTTAGCAAGCGATTTACTTTCATAACATTTTTCTATTTGCATTTGATCTCTTTGTTTTGCTCCAACACTCAGTTTTCACTCGAAATCTTACTCGAACGTTTTGTGCTTTTGCCAAAAGAAATTCTGTAGAAAGTAGAAATAATATTTATTGAGATAACAACAATCAAACACAAAGATTTCCATCCCAAAAACAAAGGAGAGAAAAAAATAAAAAAGAGGAAAGTAAACACAGAAAAGAAAGGTTGCATCTCTTCACATAGGCATTACAGAAAAGAAACAGAGGACACTTCCACATAATCCAAGACGACATTAATATTGGTAACTCCATTTGACAAAAAACCCAAACGAGGAAGTGAAGTTAAACCTTAAACGAAAAACACACTTGAACAAGTTATGAACGACAAATTTGAAGGAGAAAAGGTTTCGTTAGCCAAATAAAAAGGTTTTGATAGCCATTCCAACTGACAATCTTGATTACGCCTAAGCAATTCCGACAGCGATGAAGATAGGTGAGAGGAATCAGTAAGCTCAATTCCACATTTAGCTTATGATAGCTGTATATTCGACCCTTCTACTACCCTGAATTAAATTGTCAAACTATCAGTGTTGATGAAATAGAAATTTTTGACATAAAATTTACAATTTGTTAACTAGGAAAAGGAGAAATATTTCATACCTTTCAGTGGTATGGATAGGCCGCATAATAAGTTTGAACAGCAGTTAATGCAAGTACCGCTGTAGCGGCGACAAGAGCTAGAATAGTCCATGGGCTACTAAAATGAGTATGGCAGACTTGAGTCATCCAGAGCGACCATTTTCTCCTGAATATACTCCTGCAATGCTTTTCTACTTTCTTCTTGACATCCTCATAAGTGTCCTCGCGTGGTGCAAATATATTGGAGCCTATTCTATTGATCAAATTCGCAACGTCAGTGTTGGTACCGAGACAGTACTGAAGAATGTCCGCATCCCTTAGGTCCTTAACGTCTTGGTCATTGTCAACGAGCAAGTCTAACAAGTTTACGTAAGAAGTAATTCAAGGTTCTTCGTTTTAATCATCTTCAGGTAAGCACATCTCAAAGATGACGAGATTGAACAACTTTTTTTCCGTAGACTTGTCTACGACTAATGTGGGAAGCATAAGTTGAGCTCTAGTAAAGAATGGAGAATGGAAAGATATGGTTGTTAAGGAATCACTTGGCTTGAACTCTATCCCTGATTTTTGAAGTTCCTGAACATAAGTTTTTTAAGTACTTTATATGCCCTGTTTTTTTTTTTTTTTTTTTTTTTTTTTTCTGGATTGGCTTTCGCGAGATCAAATATACGCCATATGAAAAAAGTAGCCCAAAAGCATACCAAACCACAACATCTCAGTTGTTTTCCTTTACCAAGCATGGAATCCAGAACCTTTAGCATGGGATGATTCCACAACGCAGCTTTATGCACGAGCACTTTTGGGAAAAAGTCAAGAAAATGTACGGGATTTTTGGCAATCGAATCCATAACTATGAACTGTGTTGCGTCCGTTGGAAAGGTACTTGTAAGAGCAATAAATCTGCAAAAATCTTGTATCAAATTCTCTTCATTTTCGCATTTCTTATGGAAGCCCATCAACACTTTAAGGACTGTAAAGGGTATTTGGTTCCCTAGCAAAAACAAATCCTGCTGAATCAAGGCCGCTTCCACATTACTGATGGGAAACATGCTTAACTTCTTATTAACATAACTCTGTATGAACCCTAACATTGCACACCCATCCAAGAACAGCAATTCTAGCAATTCCTCATCGCTAAATCCACTAATTACCTTTTCATCAAAGGACATCTTTACCTTCGGCAAGCTATTCTTGATTTCGTGGTATAAATCACTCTCGTTTCTACCGGTTTCTTTGATGTAATATGCTGCCAATTTAAGCTTGAGTTTGTCACGGTTCAAATAACCAGCATTAATAGGACCAATTGACAGTACCTCTGGCCTAAGATGAACTCTGTATTTATTCTTTGATGTACTAATAATGTGTTCATGTCTTGTTCCAGCTAGCTGGATCTCCTCTTCTGGCCTTCCCCCGCTGTCTACAATGAGACCATCATTTTCATCGGACATTTTCTCGCTTGTACCTAAACAAAGTACAAGTAGGAAATTACAAATATACCCTCGCAGCTGACTATGTCAAGCATGATTCAGCTTCATATTCTCTGGCAAAAACTACACTTTTTATCAAGTAATAAAAACGAGAAAGCTTATGATTAAGAAAAACATAACAAACTCCAAAGCAAAAATAAAAGGATGTGGCAAAACTAATACTAGCTGCACTAAATAGAAAAGCATACGCAGCTAATATATGCCATTAATTGGGGATGATTTAGCTTGAATGTGCATAAAAATAAAAATAAACTAGTGTGGCAAAACATTTATACTGTGGCTCAAATCAATAAATAAAAGAGGAGCATACATAAAGTATCATTCAAAGAGTTCAAATTTCAAATCTTAAGCTTCAGTGTAGGTGAGTGAGCCCAGTCAAAGAGCAAAAATGGATTATTTGGTGACAAATATTGTGTTTCTGTAAGCATCACTTTTACATAATTCATTATAAAACACAAAAAAAAAAAAAAAAAACTGCATAATTTGGGATTTGGAACTTCGATTTTAATGTATGGCGTCATATAATAAAGAAAGAGTAATTATATTTGCACCCCAAAATTCATTGATACCCCCACCAATTTATAATTTATGTTTATTACAATTTTATCAGGTATTAAAATTACACTAAAATCCATTAATATACTCCCAAATTAACTATAAATGGAAACAGTACTTTTTTCAAAGAAATAAAAGAGTGCACACTCACATTAACTATAATTAGAAAGTTTTTTTTTTTTTTTTTGGAAATAGTTTTATGTTTAAGGCTATTTTCATCTTCATAAGTTCTAAATTTTTCTCCATCAAATTATTTGAAAAGTTCAATATATGGTTCCAATTGAAAAAAAAAATAAAGGCATGTCTCTTGCAGAGTATAGTGTTTTCACCTCCATAACCTTTCCAACCTTGTTTTAGAACACTTGTTGTTAGAGTGTTTTCTGTTATCCTTATTTTTTTATTTATTTTCAAGCATCATTTATTTGTCTTGTACTGCTATGTGTTGGGTGGATTTTAGTGAGAATTGGTGTCTGTTTGGTTTTTTTATTTTTATTTTTTATTTTTTTTATCACATCTAGTTATGGCGGCTTTGTTCTTATTTAATGGGTATCATATAAAAGAAAAAGAAGAGGAAGAAGCAGAAGATTAATAAATAAAACTAAATGGAATTACAATATTTTTAAAAAGGAAATATAACATTAATAGTTGATTGAAAGAGATTATCTTATCTTATGATCAATCAAATCGGTGGGGGTATAAGATCGTTAAATTAAGTATTATTAAAATAATATTTTGAAAGGAATAGATTTTTCAAATTTTTATTGGAAAAATAGTTTTAGATTGGGAATATAACTACTCGCTTAAAAAAATCATTATTGCTGATTCAAAGCCCATATATACATAACGTATAAAGTTATAAGCGAATCACAGGTTGCTTAATAAGCTGGTAATTTCTCTAAGAAAATCTATCAATGATTTAAAAAATTGATAACTTTGTTAGTGAAAGAAAAAACCCATGTAACTGTTACCTAGAAGATCTGCAAAAATAATCAAACCGCGACGGAGATACCCCCTACTGTTGCACTATATTATCTTAACAGATATGAGGAAACCATGTAGATTATTGAATCAATCGAGCGGGAGTGAGCCATGAAGGATGAGATAGATTCCTTGTTTTCTAGACATGGCAGTTGACAGAGATACCAAAATAGCAATTTTAAATTTGCAGTTTTAAGTTTTGTGAATTTTTTTTATTTGTAAGGTGGATAACCTCTTTGAATTTTTGCGGCAAGTTTTAATTTGATTTGAATTTTGAGAATATATTCAAAATTGTATTTGAGTCTGTTCCAAGATTAAAATTTGAGACTTGTTGATCCATGATAAGTGAAGGAAATCTATTCCATTAATTCCGTAAGAAGAAATTAGATTTGTTCTTGCTATCTAATCACTTTGCTTTGCCTATATAAGAGAGAGACTTTGGACACTTTTGCATGTCTTGAAGAGAAGACTTGTTATCTGTAGTCAGTGAAGGAAATCTATTCCATTAATTCCGTAAGAAAAAATTAGACTTCATTTTTCTTTTTTTTTTTTTTTTTGTTTTTTTTATCTTGCTGCCTTTAATGAACATTTATTAGGCTCTACCGTTTATGCTGAGATTTTTTGGGGCTGTACCATCTTGGTCAGACCTTATTGAGTTTTTCTTGGCTGTACCATTATGGTCAGACCTTTATTTTTTGCACTTGGAATTCAACAAATTACAATCCCAATTTTTTTGTGCGTAAAGAGTTCAAAGATTACAACACTATTTTTTGAAAGGTTCAAAACATTACAACCTTTGTTTTTGCACTAGAGATTCATCAAATTACAAACCTAATTTTTCTGTGCATGAAAGAGAATACTAACTAGATGGTATAGATCCGAAATTAGATATATTTTTTCTTTGAGAAAATTGCTAGTCGATTGGTATAGAACTCGCCACAAAATAAAAAAATAAATAAATAAATAAATATTTGAAACGGCACTCCAGGGGTTAACTAACCAAAAAGGTATATAACCAAAATTTTCTTCTACGGATAGTGTTAGAGAATAGAATTTTGATCTCTTTTTTTTATTTAATAACCAAATAAATAAATAAATATTTTTTTGTTTTACACATTTATTTTGATCTCTCTCTCTTTTTTTTTTTTTTTTTTTTTTTTTTTTCTATCCGAGACTTTGAATGTGATTGGTTCTTCTTATGCCATACCCAATCATGATTGGCTGATATATAACTTTTTTTCATGAAATTATTCACGCGGGCTTCATGAGGCAGTTACATGCTGGACTAGGATCACCTGTCCAAAAATTACTGTCCCAATTCATGTCCACCCTGTAAAAAAAGGCCATGTCATAAATAGTTTATTACTGCACATTTATTTTGATCTCTTTTGTTTTTTTTCTATCCGAGACTTTGAATGTGATTGGTTCTTCTTATGCCATACCTAATCATGATTGGCTGAGATATAACTTTTTTTTCAAGAAATTATTCACGTGGGCTTCATGAAAACCAACGTTTGCTCCGTTAAAGTGATTGAAGCTAAATAATGACATATCGTATCAGTCCGTTATATGCCCTCATCAGTTTAATCCCTTTACAAAAAAAAATTATTAACTTGGATGCGTATGAAATACTTCTGAAAAGCAAACTACGCAATCCCAAACGTTATATTTCTTCTCTTTTATTTTTTTTTTTTCCTTAATTTCAACAGATACTCCTCGAATATGTGCGTGACATTTATACTCACATGCAATACTAAAAAAATCTTTTATTTTTATTTATCATTTTTTTTTTTTTTCAAATTTTCTCTTCTGGATCCCTATGAGAAACTTTGTTTACAACAGGCACCTCATAATTCTGACAAGGAATTGGCGTTTGGGCCACTTTACTGGCGTTCAGTTAATTTGGATGAATACGTGCTGTAGCCAGATTCAAATTAGCTCCAATTTCTTTATTTAATTCTTAAGAAACAAACTCTTGTTATTTGAGGTATTGATTTGATGGTGAAGAAAATGCCATCTAACATAGTCAACAAATTAGGGAGCTATTTTCAAAGTCGATGGCCTCGAAGAAGTCGACAAGGAACATGAAGGGGACATTAGAAATAGAAATTTATGACGCAGTAGCTGTCATGCAACACTTTTTTTCTCTCATGACTATAATGTATGGCAAGCTTTTTACAGAGCTATAGGATCTATTATCTAACACCATTCCTCGGAGTAGTGGTGAAATGAGATTTTTTTTATATGACTTGAAGAATATTGGAGGCGTAGGTCTCGTTCATTTCACCGATTCGAGTTTTCAGTTTTAAGTTTTTACAGTAAAAAGCTCTAAGAAAATGTCACATCTAATCTTTTCTGCTACAGTGAAAACTCTCAGAAAATATCACATCTCAGCTCAAATTGAAAACTCGAATCCGCGAAATAAACGAGGCCTTACTAATTCTAGGAATTTAATATGAAGAGTTAATGTAATGACCGGAAAAAATTACCCACCGTTTTTTACCCATGTGCATCATGTTATCAACTAAACACACAAAGGAGATTTATCCTCCTATTTCCCTAAGCTGCCGAGTATCCTCTTCCAAAAAAAAAAAAAAGAGCACTAAATGGTCCTTGAGTTGGTTGTCTATATTTATCCAAAGTTAGAAGTTATTTACTCAATTTTCTTTGTCCTTCTCATAAGCTTTCCTAAGGATACAATATCTCATTCTATCACTTAGTTGTGGCTGATTCTACTTTCTTTAAGTTACAGACTCATAAAAAAAAAAAAAAAAAAAAAAAATAGAAAGCTTAGATCAAAGGCTAGGTACTCTAAAAGCTTTGATCAAGGTGAGAAAGTATTTTCCTTTTAACGGTTTTCTTTCCAAGTTGATGATTTTAGTTCAAGTTCTAAACTTAATTCTTTTCTTAGAGGAAGTCTAAGCTTTTCAAGAGAATTTAAGAGGCACCAAAGAAACCAAGAAAAGGAAGGCACACCTTTGGACTCCTCCAGGTACAAAGTTCAAAACTTTATAAAATTTTGTTTTGAGTTTTTGTATCTTAAGTAGGAAAAGATGGAACTTTTGTGTGGTTTCTAAGACCTATGTGTGTGTGCTAGAAATAGCATGATTAGCGTAGGATTGATTTCATTTTCATGATGAAAATTTAGATTATAGGGAACTTGGTTAGGTTTAAGCAATTGGTTAAAATTTGGTAACTCAAAGTTTTGATTTCTCTTAAAATGCTAACTTTCAGGACTATGGCATGAAAATTTAAGATATAACATGATTCTTGAATGTTCGAAGTGTGTTTTAGTTTTAAATTTTTAAGTTGTTTTTCAAAACACTACAATGCTGTCCAAAAAAACTGTTTCAAAATTGGGTAGCCACTGTTTGGAACCACATGGGCTCTTTAGGAGCCGAATTGTAGTTTTCTCATAACATGAAAGGTTTAGATCTCGACGAGACAAATACTTCTTCTGAAGAACAGATTTTTAAAATCCAACTCTAGGATACAGTAAAACGCATTTTTCTAAAATTGTATAGTTTTAACTGGACAAAATGAAAACAGTTTTGGTTTTTAACGAAAAAGTCCTTCAAAGAGTCATAGTTAGCTGAAATCCATCCGTGAAAATGATGAGTTAGCGGGTTGAGATGAGCCACTGGTGGTGATTGCAACCGATTGAGGTAGCGTGTTGAACAACGACATGGTGGCAAATCGTCTCCTTCATTCTTCATTTTCTGCAATCAATTCACCAATTTGGCGATCGCTTTCCTCCTGTTTATGCCTCATTTTAGCGAGCTGCTGGTCGATGGTCTATTGCTCGTTCAGGCATTGGCCACCTGATTGTTGGCCATCTGACTACTGGTCGCCTTGTTGATTAATAGTGGTTTCGCTGTCAGTGCCAGTTCTATTGTTGTTGTCATTTGTCATTCCTACGGATGAAATAGTCTCTGAATCTTTCAATCAAGGGCCCCATGGTGGCCACCAAACTATAGAGGGTGAAATCTACAATTAAATTTGTTAGAGGGTCAATGAGTGAATTCAGAAGATGACGTCAATATCGCGTAACCAACGAAATAAATCAACAGAAAAATAAAAGAAGTAGGAGCACAGAGATTTTATAGTGGTTTTCCTAAAAATCCGGGGTACGTCCACTGTAGGGTCTTCGGTAGCTTCATTATAATTGAAGAAGATGATTACAATGATGTTCTCCATGGATACAAAGAGAACAATGTGAGAAAAATTCTAAAAAGTGTGTAAAATGAGAGAAAATATGCTTGTAGCGGTGAAACATGTGTAAGAATGCGTGAACCCTTGTCTTGGATGCCTATAGTATGCATTTATAGGCTCTTTGACTTTTTAGTTTATGATCCTCTAGGAAATCTTTTCTTATAGGGATGATGCTTAGGGGCCAAGCATGTGGGATGATTAACTTTCTCCTTTGCTTTTCTGGACGTGATGCCTTGGTTTAATGCCGAATATGCATGCTGGAGATTAGATCTTCGTACTTAATTATCGGATGCTGAGCTGGCATGTCCATTTGACTACTCGTCTAGCGAGCTGCTGGAGTGGTTGTTTCGCAGTGCTAAGACCTTGCGAGTAGCTAAACGCTCAAAGCCTGTTTTGACTGGTGATTTCATAATTTGATCCAATTTTCAGAGATGTATGATGACACGTGTACCATGAGAAATTAGGAACGAAATTTGACCTTAACAAGGATCTTAAGAAAAGAAAAAAGAAATCTAAATGTTTAGTGGGGCAAAATTCAAGAAGAAATAGTATGGTAACATTAAAAAAAAAGATTACTATTAAGGATATGGCCAACACTACCAAATTTTTTTAAAAAAAGAAAAAAAAAATTCCTATACTCATCAAAACAAAGGGTTTCTTTTTTTTTTTTTTTAATAAATACGAGTAAATACAAGTAATCAATAGAAAAGGCTAATATAAGTAATACACGCCATCATTTGGCGGTGATTCTGCTCAATAATATTCCCGTGAAACCAAAAAAAAAAAATTGGGAAATGACACAAGTACCTTTTGAAAGACTTCAAATCTTGATGAGCCCGAATGGAGATCAGAGAGATCCAGGTCGCTAACTAGAAATGAACAACGTGATGAGAAAATAGTGTCAAAGTTTCAGCATTTAGAAAATTCCGCAAGAACAACTGAAAAAGAAAAAAAGAAAATTCCCTACGACAAGAAGCTACACACATTTTTCCCTATTTTGCATCGGCGTGTGGAAAACGTTGATAATTTTGTCTTTCAACAAATTTATCCAATTTTCCTAAACAAATTAAATTATTCCTTCAGTTTTCGTATTATAGATTAGATTTTTTTAATAATTAGCTATTCCCTAAAAAAAATTACAATTATTCATTCAGATTTTTTTTTTATAAAGTAAAGTAAAGCAAAAGCCAAAAAAAAAAGAATAAAAAAATAAAATGTGAAACTAGGCAGTTAAAAGGAAATTATAAATAATCTAAAGGAGAGCTTAGGGGTACTGTTCACACAGACCCATTTTCTTGTTCCTTCTATAGTGAAGTGACGATTTTGCCATTTTCCCCTTCATTTTCCTTCACTCTGCTAGGGGGTTGTTTCGTCTATTTGCCACTTGCGCGCTGCTTTCGCGGTTTTGCCCTTGCTCCTCATTCCTTCTTCGGTCTTTTGCCCTAGTGTGTTTGGTCTTAGAAGAATGAAGAGAAAACTCCAGTGACGCTAATCAACGGTGGTTTTCCGCTGATTTTGATTTGAACTCGTTTTTCTCACTTTGAAAAAAAAAATTTCTCTCTCTTTGGCTGAGTGCTGTCTGGTCTTTACATGGAAAATGACACATGTTAATCAACGGTGGTTTTCCGCTGATGTTTGCTAGGCTTGTTATGGAATGTGTGACTACGTCTCAATTCTCCTTCATTATAGGGGGTGAGGCACGAGGTCGAGTGTGTCCGGACCGGGGCTTACGTCAAGGATGCCCAATCTTTCCATATCTCTTTCTCTCGTGTGCGGAAGGCTTATCAGCTCTCATTTGGATGGCAGAGGAAAGAAGATGTATTTCAAGAATTGTCATGGCTCATCATACACCTCGAGTAAGTCATCTTTTCTTTGCGGATGACTATTATTTTCAGTAAAGCCAATAATGAGGAAAGTGTTGCTATTTTAGAGGTGTTGGATTTATATGCAAAAGCTTCAAGACAGGTGACACATTTTGATAAGTCGAAAATTACATTTAGCCCAAATGTGTCGATGGAGGATTGTGCAGTCATCCAGGGACCTTTTTGTTTGGGAGACCATGGCTTATCCCACGATAAGTACCTTGGGTTACCTTCCTTTGTAGGGCGTAATAAGAGGGCCACTTTTAATGCGGTTAAGGAGAATGTTCTCTGTAAGCTCAAACTGTGGAAGGGGAGATTTTTTTCAATGGCAGGACGAGAGGTGCTTATGAAGGCGGTTGCACAAGCTACGAGAGGAAGATTCATTGGATGAGATGGGAGAAGTTATGTAAGCCAAAGTGTGAAGGTGGAATGAGGTTTAGAGATGTTATAGCCTTTAACCAAACCCTCCTGGCTAAGAAAAGTTGGAGGATTATTAATAACCCTAAATCCATGGCGGCTCCAGTACTTCGAGCTAAATATTTTCCTAACGGGACTATTTTAGATGTAAAAGTTGGATATAACCCCTGATTCACTTGGCGAAGCCTTTTGTGGGGACGAGATCTTCTTAAGTGTGGATTACGACGGCGGGTATGATCGGGGCGTGATATTAAAATTTTTGAAGATTCGTGGCTCCCTCGTCCTAGTACGTTTCGTCAAATCATGCCGGCTAACCCTGATATGGCGGATTGGATGGTGAAGGATCTTATCATCAATCGTTAGTCGGATAGAGAGCTCATAAACACTATCCTGATCCCTCTTGGTGCTAGTATTGACATTTTGGTTTGGCATTTTGATTCAAGGGTTATATTATGTTCACTCTACGTATAAGTTGGCCATTCTTTGAGGGAAGAGCAAAATAGCTCAGAGAACAACGGTGATCGGGTAAAGGCGGAGCTGCGTGCAGCTTGTCAAGTTTGGGAAAATAGTTCTTTTATGCCCACATTGAATTGGGTAAAGGCAGGTTGTTTTGCGGGCATCTGCCAAAGATTGTGTACGCTAGCGTCTAGAAGTGGCTGACCATATAACCCTATTCAATAAGTGGAACGCTTTAGCTGTCCACTTTCAAAAGTTGGGCAGTAAGGGATGGAGAAGGGCAATCACTCATTCTTAAAACAAGCATTCTTAAGATCAAAAAGTCAGATGTAAAAGGGGGGGGGGGGAAAGCTCTCTGTTCCTGGTTCTCCGGTAGCTAGATCCTCCGGAACCACAAGACTATTGTTTAGAATGGGATTCCAACTCAGCACCTTTTAAGATTTTGAGAAGAGTTGCTCTTTGGAGAGCATAGTATGATGAAAGTTGTAAGCTGTGTTCGGAAGGGAGTTATTGTCTACCGTTGAGAGGCAGTGATTTATGCTGTGGCGGATGTCAGCGGTTCAAGTCCGCTTGTCTCTAACTCGTATATGATAGCTATACGATACATAACCATCAGTAAGATACCACTCTGAAAGTGCTAGAATTCTAACCTTGTGTTAGGACTTACGGGCCAAGGAACAATTTCAAATAGACAGTTTCTAAGGGGCATAGGCCTCCCAAGAGGCAATGGAGGTGTGCGTAGGTTTCCTCAGGTCGGACAAAGGTTGGCCCTCGAGTGCAAAGGCAGAAGGGAGCTTGACTTAAAGTTGGCCTCAGTGATCCGACGGTGCCGGGTGGAAGGGCTGTCGCTCAACAAATAAAAGTTACTCTAATGATAACAGGCCGATCTTCCCCAAGATCGACAGGAAGGTTTGGCACATTCATGTCAGCTCTTCACCACTTGGGGCAGTAGTATGTTCAATGGGTTGAGTTGTTAGCCCATTGAAGTGGTACGTGAGCTGGGTTCAGGACGCCGTGAGACAATTCGGTCTATATACGGTGTTGGTGTTAGAGCATTGAGAGGATCTTTTCCAGGTAAGAGAGTATCTGGAAGGACACACCTCTGGTGTACCAGTTACGTGCCCACGGTAAAGGGCTGGGTAGCCAAGTGTAAAGCGGATGACTGCTGAAAGCATCTAAGTAGTAAGCCCACCCCAAGATGAGTGCTCTTCTATTTCAACTTCCCCAGAGCCTCTGATAGCAGAGCCAAGACAGTGATGGGTTGTTTGCCCCTATGGGGGTAGGATGGCAGAAATTTTGAGAATTTAAGAGAAGGTCACGGCAATATGAGCCGTTTATCATTACGATAGGTGTCAAGTGGAAGTAATAAATTTAGAACATGGCAACAAACTAAGGAGCTGGATTTTCAAGTTTGGAAAATTGGTTGGAATCTTGGCTTTAAATCTATTAAAGTATTTTCTCTTATAAAAATTTAAATTTAAAACGAATTTCTACAACAGTGACGTTTTCTCTTACAAATTTAAATTTTAGTTCAAACCACACCTTCTAAACGTACCCTAAGTTTAAACTTCTATACTTGTAACTTTTCAGTGCCAAAATTTGATGCTTTTAATACATTTTGGTATTCACGATTCTAATACTCAAATTTTTAACTTTTTGAATTATGACAGCTTCTTTTGTTTTTGTTCAAAAACACGTGGGAGACTTTGTAATACGTTGCAATCATGATATCTTCCTTTTGGAAACTCAAAGGTAAGTGAATCCAAAACAATACAAAACTATCTTAACCTCGTTCTGTTTGCAATTTGAATCACAACTTAAATTTTTTACTTTAATTTTTTTTTTCACATAAATTCACTTTTTATTCACAATGGGCCTTAGAGTTTTGGGCTTTAGTACTTTGTGTTCCCTGTACTTTTTTGCGGTTCAGCACCTTCATCAACCTAAACTTTTTGTATCTCTTGTGCTCCTAAACTTTAGGTTTGACACTTTTTTTTTTTTTTTTTTTTTTTGTCATGACGTGAAGCTGTTGATTGCTATTAATTGAAAGCTTGACGTTCTTTGTATTCAGATTATGTGTCGTTTATGAAAATAAGAGATTCATGTTGTATTCTTAGATCTATACCTAATATTCCAACTTTAAGATAAAAATTACAAATTTTGCAGTAAATAATATATTTTAACTAAAATTTCAAGAACGTTACATTTATAATAAAATGTCGAGTTTTTAGCACTAAAATTTGAACTGTCAATTTAAATATGATCTGAATTTTCTAAATTGTAGGTTTGATATGGGCGGATACGCTTGCTTTATATGTCTTGTGGTTGCTGGTGACATTCTTAACAGATGTGTGGGGACTCAATTTTATAACTGCTTCTATAATTGTCAATGTGTTTTGCGGCCTCAGGGCTATATCGCCTTTAGTCATCCACTATATAGCCGATACTTTCAATAAGGGTTACTATTGGATGGTTTTGCTCACTAGTTCTACCTATGCTACTGTAAGTCCACCTTCCCAGTTCTGATTCCTAAATTCATCATCATTTATTCCAAACATTGATCATCGAATATTTGTTACATAAATATCTAACTTTTTCTACGATTATATGGCTCATCAGGGGTTAGCTATTTTGGCAATATCAACAATAGGAGTATGCAAAAGTGGGGATGGTCAGACGGCCGTGTGCCATAGTAGCATAATGCGAAAAATCCTGTTTTCCACATCATTTGTGTTTTTAGTTCTTGGAGCTTCTCTGGTTCGGTTAACATGGTTAAAGGATTTAATCGATGAAGAGGGAAAACAATTATCGAGATTGTCGAAGACCTTAAAAGTTGTGTTGACGATCATTGTTCATTTGGTTGGAGCTCTCGCAATTCCTTACATAAATTCCTGGCCGCTTATATTTGGAATACCGGCAATATGTATGCTGGTAGCAACAATTATCTTCTGGAGAGGCCGCTTTAGGTCATCGCATGCTTCCACAGAAAGACCCAAAGAAAGACCCGTAATTACTGTGTTGAGGGTCCTTGTTGCTTCTTTTTTAGGAACATTCGATAAAACCTTAACAAACTCTGCTGAGCCGAATGCGGGAGAAGATGATAGATCAATTGTTCGTAGTTCTCACCTCAGGTAACTTGTGCTCTATTTCTCTCTCAATCACAACCATACGTGAAGATTATTACAAAAAATTTGTTCACAATTTGTTCAAGCGCCAGCACAATTTTATTGATAATTGATCGCAAATTTAACCGCTTAATTAATCAACTGTACTGATGAATGCAGGTGCCTACATAGAGCTACAAATTATAATTTATCAAATCATAATCCGGAGTTAGAAATAAATAGGTGGAAGCATTGTACGGTTGAAGAAGTGGAAGAAGCCAAAAAAGCCATATGCGGAATTCCCTTTTGCATAGCCTTCTTCGTGCTTGGAATCATATCTTCTCTTGGAGACACTTACTTCATTCAACAAGCAGAAACAATGAATCCCATGATTGGCAAATGGGACGTTCCTCTCCAAATCCTTCAACTGTTTTGTCTACTTGCAAAAGCGGTTATCGCCAAATCTTATTTGAAAATAGCAGATAAATTTTATGGCAACGCGAGATCAAAGTCTGCAGGCTTTCATGGAATTTTAATATCAACAATTTTTGCTGCACTATGTTGTATTACTGCCGCAACAATGGAGGCTCGTAGACTAGATGAAGTCGAGAAACATATGTTACACGGCACCGATAACACAGTTCCGTTGACTATGTTTTGGTTGGTTCCACAATACCTACTCCTTGGGGGGCTTGATGGAGTTGTAGAGGAAAGCATTGATCTATTCTTCAGTGATCCGGCCCCTAACTCTTGCAACCAGTTTATGGGTCGTTTTGCTTACGGTTTTTATGGATTTGGAACCATTGGCAGTATCTTGTCAGTTTATTTAGCTCGTCACATCAGCGCTTGGGGAGACGATACTAGCTGGTTCGAAGACCACCTAAACGATAGCCGTTTCGATAAGTATTGTTGGGTAATGACAGGGCAGAGTGCAGGTAATTTTATATTTTGCTTGATCTTGTATTATCTCACTGATTTGAGATTGGCAGCGTCGACGGAGTCTCATCCTCAGGCTACCACCTCTGTTGATGTCAACAATGAAATCGACTTGGTCGAATTAGACTCAGCTGTTTCTTCTTGCTGGACAATACAATCTCTTTTTTTTTTTTTCTTTTTTTTTTTTCTAACGAAAATAAGTATCATGTTGTTGATAAAAAATATTTCAGAATATTTTACACACAACATAATTTCACATGTACTATTTCACCTGTACTAAGATTGAATAAACATAGGAATTTATTATTTTAAGCTCGACACATTTAAAATTATAAAAATAACCTCTTAATTACAATCTATGGGTATAAGGGAACACCTTTTGATTCCAATTAAAATCTCAAATTCTATTTTTTGTGAATTTAGAAAATGTGGGTGGATTTAAAATTAGGATTGAGCACAGTGAATTTGGTCGAGTTGCCTACATACCCCATTGAAAGATCAAACCACTTATAGTTTGAAATTTAGAATTGAAGAGTTTAGTTAATTCCTCGGTGTATGATCTTATGAGGAATTAAAGCACTTTAAAATTTGATTTTGCTTCTATGAGGATTTTTAGGATTTAATTTTATCTCAAAATTGCACCTAAATTTTAAGTTGCCTACGTATCCAATAGGAAATAAAGCCAATTATAGTTCTCGAATTTCAATTTTACTCTTGGAGAATTCCTCAGTATATGACGCTATGAGGAATTCAAGGATATTTTAAACTTTGAACAGATTTGAAAGTTGTATTTAGATAATTCTCTTGTATATGACCCGTGAAGGCCTGCGGCCCGGCCCAAGCTCAGTTTCGCCGAAGCCTGAATTTGGCCCTTGTTGTTGGGAATAGTGTCCTGAAAGCATGAGATGTAAAAGGATATTTATTATTTATTTAATAAAATAGATTATTCATCATTTTATGTGCATATATTTATGAATATTTTATGAATATCAAATAAAATTCCTTGATTATTTATGTAACCGTAAACATGGTATATAAGTGTTATATACAAGAGGATAATGTTTAAGGATAATAATCAAAAGTAACTGTTCATAATGAATTTAATTAAAGTTCGGAATCTTTAATTAAAACATTATTAATACATGTCATTCCCATTTAGAATGGAATGGTGTTATCCGCACTGTTAATATGGCGAGATATTGAATGAGTGTATTTCGCATAATGAGATTATGTGGAACATGGATGCAGACACAATATGAATTTCTAATAATTTCCGTTAAGCATAGAAATTCTAATTGAGTCTACCGATGGTCATATATAGAATGATCTTAATCCTGAGTTCTTAACAAACTCCTATTTATGGATTTATGTCTTTTGATTTACTCGGTACTGATTCTGAGACCCTGAACCTATTCCTTGTCTTTTAGAGACATAATGAAATAGGTAGCTGGGAATGTTATTATACGAGATGGAATCCATTCCTTCTTGAGAGAGAAGCAGATAAATAATTCTCTTAAGTGTTGATTCGGTACTTGGATTAGTAAGAGCGCTCTGGTTCATGAATGTGTTTTATGAATCACTATCCATTAGAGAATCAATGGTGCTCAAGGATAAAGATGTAATTAGAGAGGTTAACGGATTCTACCTGACTCTAATTATGAATTATTTATGGAGGATTGATCTATATGTAATGACTATATCAAATGGACACTTCGCAGTTTAGAAGTAATTAATGTCTATAATTTTGAGAGTGCAATTCCAAGTTTATAGTAGAGTAACTATTGGAATTAATAGAATTAATTAATTAATTAAAGTGTTTAATTAATTATTAATTTTATTTGAGCTCAGAATTATAGGTCCATTAGTCCCCGCGTCGTCCTTGTAATTCTACCAGACACAAAGGGCAAAATGGGAATTTTAAAATTACGGAATTCTAAAATAAAATACTCGAAGAATAATTAACTGAGAATTAATTATTATTTAAATAATGAGATTATTTAAATTTGAATTTGAACATATCTAGAATTATCCATTTAAACTTATTTGATAAGTTGTTTAATTTAGAATTCAAATTAATTTAAGTTTGACTTAAATTCGAATTTGAATCTGAATTAAAATTGGACTACTGGATAATGGATAAAATATCTTCCTTCCCTATCTTATTTAGGTGCCACACACAAAGGGATACATCCCTAGGGTGGCCGGCCACCTAAGAGATAAGGGGAAGGGATTTTTTGTTCCAAATTCAAAATTGGAGATAAGGATTTGATCCTATTTTGAAGTTTGACTTCTTCTCTTTAAATATGAGATAAATGGAAAATTGTGAGACAATTTTTGAAACACTTTTCAGCCCTAGAGAAAGTGTGTGGCCGAAATTCTCATATAGCAAAAAAGAGAGTGAAAATTTTTCTCTCCAAAAAATTCCACATCGTGCATGCGTTGGTGTTTGTGGAAATTTGAGTGTTTTAGAAACCGTTTTGTCTCACGTGTGCCCACACACACGTCTATGTGGAATCAAGGAATTGACGTGGAAGACTTTGGTGTTCTAAACACAAAAAGCTTGGAGCTAGGACTGTTCGTGGTCAAAGAAAATCAAGTTATCATCCGAGTCGGCTACAAGGTATTTTTTTTCGGTTGATCCTTGAATCTTATAAATTAATGAGATTAATTTATTGGTGCATAAATTAATATAATCTATAGAGTATCTCAAAAGTTTTATGAAAATTTTTGTTATGCACGATCCGCCTTTCCGCTGCGTTTCCGCCGCCGAATTCGATTCGGCAACCAACACTTGTTTGGCCCAGCCCAGGCCCACGAAATAGGCCGCTGAAAAGCCCTCTAGCCCGTTCAGATTGTGACCATTTGGCCCTACACAGGCCCAACGATCGACACATGACGGGCATCCTGTTAGGCCCGTCACGGGCCGACCGTTGGGCCCGCGAAAGGCCTAATGGTCACAATCTGAAAAAACCCCCAAAATTCTCTATAAATACCCCTTAATCCCACCCTAAATCTCACACAATAATTCACTCTTAACTTCTCATGTCACTCGCATTCTATCTCTCTTCATGTCTCTTTGATTTTGATTGTAATCTTTTTTCTCGTGATCACTCATTTTCTTGCTCTTTCAATTACAAAGTTTAAGTTCAATTAATTTCCTAAAAATGGTCGCATCAGACTTTCCCGATTTCACCGCTCTTCTTGAGCTTGGTGATTAGCCATTTTTTTAGGATGAAATGATGCCTCCCAACCCCACCCCCCACCCCTACGGAAGTAGAAAATGCTTCGGTTGATAATACTTCAGTGCACATCGAGGAAGTCGGAGAACGTCGTAAGAGAAAAAGACCACAAACTTATCTTGCATGGCAGTATTTCACAGAGAAGGTCCGACCAAATCTAAAAACAGGTGGAATGAAAATTCGTGCGGTATGTGAGTATTGTAAAAATTACTTTTCTAATAAAAAAGGTGGGGCTACTAGCCATTTGGATAGACATTTGAAAGCATATATGCCGTTGCACCAAGGTGGGAGTGTGGACTCCCGCCAACAAACACTATCACTCACATCACAAGGGTTGTAAAATTTTACATACGATGCACAATGTGCTCGTGTGGCACTAGCTAAATTTCTAGCTAGTGCCGAATTACCTCTTTCTTTTGCAGATGATGCGTCGTTCGAAGAATTCATACAGAACGTCTTCTGCCGTAATTTAAAAGATTAAGTAGCAATACAACTCATTCTAATTGCCTGAAAGTGTTTTATGCAATGTGACAATCATTTTAGAACTTTTAATGCTACTATATCTTGTACTTCTGATGTATAGGAGGGGTGCAATAAAACTGGATATTTATGTGCCACGGTGCATTATCTTGATGATGAATGGGTTTTACAGAAGAGAATAATATGCTTTCATTTATGTTTATATCCTCATATCGTAATAGTTATTTTTGGTACAATAATGGAAATTTTTGGATTTTATGGGATAGAAGATAAAGTTTTAACTATTACTTTTGATAATGCGTCAGCTAACATGACAGCAATTAGAATGTTTAAACGTAGTTTGAAACCAGTGTTTGGGGGAGAAATTTTTCATCAACGATGTGCGTGTCACATAATCAATTTAGTAGTTCAGGCATGAATTGAACATATTTCAGCTAATCTAACAAATATTAGAGAATCTTTATCCTTCATATCTAGTTCTAGAGCTCAGTTCTAAGAATTCAAATAATATTGCAGGAACACTCAGATGTGCCTAAGAAAGTTCTGAGCTGACGTGAGACATAGGTGGAATTCCACCTATTTAATGTTGAAGGCTGCACTCTCGTATTCACAGCTCATCACAACGTATGTAAAAAAGTAAGAATGATCAAATTTAAATTTTCGATATAGATTAGCAGATTGATGAGTATTTTTTTAAATTTCTAGAAGTTTTTTATAATGCTAATGAATTACTTTCCGGAGTTTATTATCATATTGCACATTTAGCTTTACATCAACTATTTAATATTTCAAAAATATTTTCTTAGTATAGGGATATTAAACTTTTTGGAAACAAAGGTAAGCTAATGGAAACTAAATTTAAAAGTTATTAGTTAGGTTTTCCTATGTTATATGCATTAGCAACCAGTTTAGATCCTAGGTGCGGAGTAGATGAGACTGAATCTTTGATGACTGCTACAGCAGAAAATTTAGGTATTGATATGCAACTAACTATTACTGACGCTAGGAAAATGTTAAAAAAGTTATTTGGTTTGTATAAAGCAAAATACAACATAGGCAAAAAAGAACAGGGAACGTTGACATCATGTAGCAGTTCGGGGCCTAAAGGCTTATCGTAGAGTTTCTTGAAGAAGAAAGAGAAAATGGCAGGATTGTCATAAACACAAGTGTCTAACGAACTAGTAAATTATTTTGAAGAAAATTTTGTAATTGATGATGACAAACTGGACATCTTATAGTGGTAGAAGAGCAAGACCGATCGTTTTTCAACACTGTCCATAATAGTTCGTGACATTCTGATAACTTCAATGTTAGTGGTAGCATCAGAGCAAGCATTTAGTGCAAGCAACCGAATTCTTGATGAGAAGAGAAGCATAATGCATCCAGATATCTTGGAGGGGCTAATGTACATTAAAGACTGGGAAGATGCCAGAAGACGAAAACAACAATACACAGATGATTCAATGTAAAACTATTTTTCTAACTTAGAATAATAGAATCTTCTGGAAGCACTTAGATTTTGTAATTTACTTATCCTAGAATATTGCACTCTTTTTTCCTATGCTAAGGCTTTGTCCCGATCTCCTCACGGGTTTTACTTAGTAAGGTTTTTAACGAGGCAGTCATTTTTGTATACCTATTCGTATTATCTCAATTCAATAAAATAACATCTTTTGGGAGCATATGATATATTTTCTTTTTTTTAATTAAATTTTACAAAAAAAAATTACACGAGTCAGGGCTAGCCCATGAAGGGCTTGGGCCCAGGCCCAATCTTGACCCTTATGGACTAGGGTAGCAGGCTTGAGCGTTTCTCCTCAAGCCCGACCCTGGCATGGTCCTGTACTGTGCAAGGCCGTACCAGGCACAGCCTAGGCCCGCCACAAACCTGGGGTCGGACATGCCGTGCCGACCTGACATGGCACATTTGACAACTCTACACCATAACAAGTATAGCATGAGATTTTGGTAAATATATATTTTTTGTGCCTTGTGAAGATATCAAGAAAACTGAAGGTGATGCCGTTTGCTTACTTTTTATTCTGTTTTTTATTATTATTATTATTATTATTATTCTCGTCATCTTCGTTTGATTGTTTATTAGAGGGTATGGTGCAGTTTGTATGTTGTTGTCTTCGGATCATAGGCACGTTATCCCATATGCTAAAATCTTTTCCTACAATTGTTAGGCTTATTTCATAGGCTGAAATTTTGACCGTTGAAGCCATACAATACTTGCCCATACTCAAAGCTGATCTCCTGCTTAAACTCTCCCCAACAAGGTGGTTGGTGTTCAGCTCCCTTCCTAAGCCACCAGGCGAGAGCGTGCCCTTCTAACTTTGAGGTGGCCAATCGGACCCTCAACCACTCAGGAATGTGACAAATATCAAAGGCTATCTCTATAACGTTGATCCACTCCATTAATAGGTATGACTGACGACGACCGGAGAATGTGTGAATACACATGTTCACAAACGCGGTCATAGCCCTATGATCCTCCTCGATTTGCCTGGGGTCTATCTGTTGGTAACAGAATCGAATTCGGATGCGGAAGCATAGGGGGAGGTGGATCGTGTATAATAAAACTTTTAGGTACTCTATAAATTATATTAATTTATGCATGAATAAATTAATCACATTAATTTAAATATCAAGAACTCAATCAAGAAAAATACCTAGAAGCCAACTCGGATGATAACTTGAGTTCTTTGACCTCGAACAATCCTTGTTCCAAGCTTTGTGTTTAGAAAACCAAAGTCTTTCACGCCAATTCCTTGGTTCCACATAGACGTGTGTGTGGGCACACATGGGACAAAATAGGTTTTCAAAAACACTCAAATTTTCACAAACACCAACCCATGCACGATGTGGAATTTTTGGGTGAAAAATTTTCCTCTCTTTTTTCCTTTGAGAATTTCGGCCACCAATGCAAGTTAGGGCTGAAAAAATGTTTTCAAAAATTGTATTCACAATTTTCTATCATTCTCATATTTAAAGAGTAGAAGTCAAACTTCAAAAAAGAATCAAATCTCTATCTCCTATTTGAATTTGGAACAAAAAATCTCCTACACCTAATCTCTAATGTGGTCAGCCACCCTAGGGTTTTTCTCCCTTGTGCGTGGCACCAAATCCAGATAGGGAAGGAAGAAAAATCATCCTTTATCCTGTAGTCCAATTTTAATTCAAATTCAAATTCGAATTTAAGTTAAACTTAAATTAATTTGAATTCTAAATTGAACAATTAAATTTAAATTATGTTCACAATTCAAATTCAAATTTCAACAATCATATTATTTAAATAATAATTAATTCTCAATTAATTATTTTTTGAGTATTTAATTTTAGAATTCCGTAATTCTAAAATTCCCATTTTGCCCTTGTGTCTCGTAGAATTACAAGGACGACGCGGGGACTAATGGACCTATAATCC
Organism: Morus indica; assembly: GCA_029231665.1. Taxonomy (NCBI): domain Eukaryota; kingdom Viridiplantae; phylum Streptophyta; class Magnoliopsida; order Rosales; family Moraceae; genus Morus; species Morus indica. The sequence continues at coordinate 13,299,586 of JACAGA010000014.1, forward strand.
TAAGTTCCAATAAAATTAATAATTAATTAAACACTTTAATTAATTAATTAATTCTCTTAATTCCAATAGTTACTCTACTATAAAGTTGGAATTAAACTCTCAAAATTATAGACATTAATTACTTCTAAATTGTAAAGTGTCCATTTGATATAGTCATTGCATATAGATCAATCCTCCATAAATAATTCATAATTAGAGTTAGGTAGAATCTGTTAACCTCTCTAATTATATCTTCATCTTTGAGTACCATTGATTCTCTAATGGATAGTGATTCATAAAACACATTCATGAACCAGAGCGCTCTTACTAATCCAAGTACCGAATCAACACTCAAGAGAATTATTTATCTACTTCTTTCTCAAGAAGGAATGGATTCCATCTCGTATAATAACATTCCCAGCTACCTATTTCATTATGTCTCCAAAATACAAGGAATAGGATTCAGGGTCTCATAATCCGTACCAAGTAAATCAAAAGACATAAATCCATAAATAGGAGTTTGTTAAGAACTCAGGATTAAGATCATTCTATATATGACCATCGGTAGACTCAATTAGAATTTCTATGTTTAACGAAGATTTTTAGAAATTCATATTGTGTCTGTGTCCTTGTTCCACATAATCTTATTATGGGTAATACACTCACTTAATATCTCACCATATTAACAGTGCGGATAGCACTGTTCCATTCTAAATGGGAATGACATGTATTAATAATGTTTTAATTAAAGATTCCAAACTTTAATTAAATTCATAATGAACAATGTTTTTTGATTATTATCCTTAAACACTATCCTCTCGTATATATACTTATATATTATGTTTAAGGTTACATAAATAATCACGGAATTTTCATTAGATATTCATAAATATTCATAAATATATGCACATAAAATGATGAATAAACTCTTTTATTAATTAAATAATAAATATTCTATTACATCTCATGCTTCTAGGATACTATTCCCAACACTATCGGTGCAGCCATACTCTATCGTAACGCAATAGTATAAACATTAATATTTACTCATAATATATTATTTACATGAATTTCTACTTACTTGGACTGGGGCGGAGTAGGCATGTGATGGTGTGGAGTAGGATGGCAGGATACCGACTCTGATACCAACTGTGGCGACCCTCTTTTGAGGCCGCCACTATAGCTAACTTTTTAACTTGTACTTACTGAAATTTCTTAAAAATTTGCGGAACATTTTTTTAAAAAAAAAAAAAAAAACTTATAGTAAGTATTAGATACGAATTGCATTCTTAACAAAATATACAACCTTAACATATCTGTTCTTTAAAGCATATAAATATAACTATATATATATATATGTACTCCTTAAATCTTACTTACTAATAGCCATAATCCTTAAAACCACTGAACATTTAGTTTTAGAGTCATAATTAGCAAACTATTTATAACATAAAGCTGATTGCAGAAATACTGCAAGTGGTATCCATTTCTCGATCCCCACATTGTTCTCCACTCGTCGTCAATCCATCAGGCATTATATGCCGGTTACTTACCTACAGTATAAACATTCTATAATGAGCTTTCTCTTAGCAAGTAAGAACTACCTCTTGCAAAATAACTGTAAGTTCATATGAATAAATATGCATGCGCCAATTATGCTTAATTATGATGTCTTGTCAGAATATTATTATCTTATCTTTTCTTATCTTTCTTATCTTTTGGGCCCGAATGCTCGTACCACTTGCGCGTAGTCACCGGGACGTGAGGGTTTGAAATGTCCCCCATGACACCATGATTATAACTTGAATGCTTCCCTTGAGTCGGAGGACAATATTATTTTTTTTTCTTTTCTCCCTTGCGGAGCTTGAGTTACCTCCCTTGTGGAGGCTGGTACGGCATTCAACTGAGATTACTCTTATAAGTTCGTCTTGACTTATTAAGGTGTATGAAATATGACCTAGCATAACATACTATATCATGTACTCGAAGACAAATAATTCGGGTGTACTGCTTAAGTGTATGTAGCATAACATAGCATAGCATTCATAACATTAAATGTACTCAAACATATATAGTTCATGTGTACTGTTTACTTTGAAATCTATTTCTACTGTAGGCGAGATTCTTATTTACTTAATTTTTCAAAGCTAGAATTCCCTTTTTGCCTATCAGCCTAGTCTCTTGCTTTCTTCTGAAAATATAATAACACGCATGCAGTGATTGAACAAAAGGATGAAAAAAAGGTGAAAATATTTCCACCAACTCAAATCATTTCATTTACTTTTTAATTGCATTTTATTATTTGATGACGAGGACTTCCTCAACTCTACGCTTCCTGCACGCGTTACTAGACGCAATATTGGCATATTGGTAAACTTATTAATAAATACTGCAATATATATATATATATATATAATATTTTTTTATGAAAATTACTGCAATATATATTAAATTTGAGTAAAATCTGGCAAATTGTCTTTCTTCCGAGCAAGGACATAGAAATCAGCCAAACTACTGCAATATATATTTTATTATCATATATGTTTTTCCCAAGCCAATATTATTGAACCTGAAGACGTTACATATTACAATACAGTTATTCTGTGCAGGACCACTTAGTAACACTCTATAAACACAATAACCAATTTTTTTTTTTAAAGGAAATATAAATAAAAAAGAATGATACAAGGAAATTGTAACGCTCTTTCCAAACTAGCAAGTAAAAAATCCGTCAGCTTGGAAGAAATATTAACTTGAAATAAAAAAAAAACCACATAATAGAAAAATAATGTCTACTACAGAAACAATCCACCAACAAAATTCCTATGATTACAAAGATACAAAATTTTAAAACTTAATATCTTTAAACTCATCATAGGAGTACTTTAGACCATTCTTACTTAGTCAATTAGAATTTCTATCTCAATACTCACCAACTGTAACGACATGATCTGACAAGCTATTACTACTTGGTTTTCATAGCCTAAACATGAAAAAAATGTACTTAAAAAGAATGTATTAAGAAAATTTTGCGATAATTTTTTTTTTTAAATGTATTAAGGTTAAAGTACATAGTTAAAGTTTGAACATCAAAATAAAAATGAAAATACTTTTCAAAATGATATATCTTACGTCGTGATAATCTCTTGTTGTTAGAACCTTTAATTGATAGTTCCTATCTTAGAACTTAATTCTTTTGATGAAGAATTCATCTCTTATTAACTTGATCGGATCTAACAAATGAGAGATCAGGTTCTCATTCAGCTTGTAAAAAAAATTGTTGCAAAATTTGAGGGAAACATAAAATTATTTAAGCATTTTAAATAGACTATTTTTTTTTTTTTTTTTTGTAATTATGTTTCCACATTTACTATAGAAATATCTCGTTTAAAATAAAATCCTTTATTTTTAATAAAATCCCTCGAGTCCATGCTCCATCCGTCATCGCGTCTCAACTTCATCTCTTTTTTTTTTTACCTTTATTTTTTATGATTTCTAATTTCTTTTTTCAATGTTCACCTTTATATTTTGTCGGTGTTTTAATGTTCATGTTCTGCCTTTATTTATATAATCTTAATCTTAACATCTTACTTTATCTTAATCTTAACGTGCATAAAAGAGAAAATGTCCATTTTCATCCACCCTCCTCGACTTGCGATCTTTAAATTCTCATCTTTTTTTCTCTTCCTTTTTTGTTCTACTTTTTCAGATTCTCTCCCTTTTTATTTTTTATTTTTTGCCTTTTTTTATTTTCCTATTTATTTTTCCTTTTTTTTTGCCAAAAACTGCAAGCTGCTATTAAAGTAATTTTTTTACTTGCTTTACTCCTATTAAAGTAATTTTTCAAATGTGCCCCTGTTTATTTTTTTTTTTCCTGTCTAATCCTTATTCTATCAAAAGTGATCCTTATGAATATTTTTTTCCCATTTGGACCACAGTCTACGAAAACAGTTTGTTTCCAGACTTGTCTCGATTTTAATAGATTTTCACATTATAACTTTTCAACAGTTTGAAAGGTACTTTGTGTAGTTTTCTTTCTCATGTACTCTACGTTCAAGAACAAGTGGAAAGAAAGATTATCAATTATTATTAATTGTTTTTCACGAGTGATTTAATATTATCAAGCTGAATATATCGTTATACTATTTGAATTTTTTTTTCTTTTAGTTAGGTACAAAAAGATGTCCGGTGAACACGAGGGGAGATCCAGCTAGCTGACCAGGAAATAACATCTAAGAGTCATGAAGAAAACAAAATCCCTACAGAAGTTAAGATCACTTTTGAACAACTTGGTGTGACTACAGATAACCAATTGTTGGATGAACTAAAGGAAGCAAAATTAAATGTAAGGGACAGCCAAGAAGAAGTTAAGATACAAAAGGTTCCAAAAATCATGGTACGAAATGAAGATTATCTTGAAGAGTATTTTAAGCCAAGGGAGTTGTCGATCGGACCTATTCATGCTACGGATTCTAGGTTGTTCAAAAAGGAACTCAAGCTTAAATTAGCTGCATATTTCATTGAACTAAACGACAAAACAGCGGATGAGTTACTCAAATTATTTAAGGCAGAGTTCGCGGACATAAAGACGCACTTCGGCAAGGATACAATTATGTCATGTACCAACGATGAGTTAATCTGGTTGGTGTTCTTGGATGGTTGTGCAATGCTAGGCTTCATAGATTGCTATTTGTATCAGGGATTAAATAAGTTTGACATTAGTAATCGTCAAGCAGATTTGATCGGACAAGATTTATTTTTGATGGAGAACCAAATACCCTTTACGGTCCTTGATGCGTTGATGCGCTACAATGATTGTGTGACAAATTATGAAATGCTTATTCTTGATTTTATTCATGAGAATAGTATTATTCCAAAGGATATTTTGGACCTGATAGTTGCTCACCAAGACAGCCTTTTCGGGAAGGGTAATGGTACCAAACAGCCGGATCACGTTCTCGACCTTTACAGAAGAATTGTCTTAACTATTCCTCCTGATTCTCATAATTGCTTTGATACTCTTCTAAGTTTCTTTCGTTCTACCTTCAGATACATTTTCTCTCTTTGCGGGGTGCGTGTATCTCTTGTGATTGAGCGCTTTGATATACCAACCGATGACCCTGGATCTAGGATTAGAAAAATGCACTCTTTTCGCAACATTCAGGAACTTAAAACAGCAGGAATAAAGTTAAAGCCAACTTATTCTTTAAGAAGCATATTTGTCCATTCCCGGTTCTTTTTTACAGGTCAACTTTCAATTCCCGCATTAGTCGTTGATGACTCCACCGAACGCATGTTGTTGAATTTGGCCGCCTATGAGCAAGCCACAGATTGCAAAGCTGATGATAAAAACGACTCTTGGGTTACTCGTATGTAAACTTGCTAGATGTGGTCATTGATAATGAACAAGACGTGAAGGACCTAAGAGCAGCAGGCATTATTCAGAACCATCTCAGTAGCGATAATGAAGTAGCTCAATTGATCAACAGAGTGGTCTCTAATTGCTTTGCACCATCTGAAGACACTTACAAGCATGTCAAGGAAAAAATAGAAAAGCATTACAGAAGAAGGTGCGCGATCTGAATGGCTCAAGTTTGCCATTCCCATTTCAGCAGCCCATGGACTATCCTGGCTCTTTTTGCTGCTACAGTAGTACTTGGATTAACTGCTGTTCAAACTTATTACGCAGTCAATCCAAAAAATTAAAAGGTACATGAATACTTTTACTACAATTAAAAGCTCTCGTAAAAAATTAAATTTAACTCTAAGAACATAAATACTTGTACTTGTTAACTCTAATTAACTTGCTAACTTTATTTTGAGACATCAGCTTAATATTAAAAATTATTCAAGGTTATTTTATTTTGACAATTTAATTCAGGTTGGGTCGAATATACAACAACTTTAGAGAAATTGAGCTCACAGTCTCCATGAATCTATCCATCTCATTGTCGAATGGGAATCGCCTACTTTGAGTGATGATTGCCTTACGAAAAATCTATGGAAACCTTTTTTTTATGAATAATTAAAACTATGAAATACTTCCGATGTTGCTTCAGATTTACGGTTCATTATTTGTTAATGCGTGTCTTTTCATTTTAAGATTTAAATGCGCTTTCATTTGTAAGTCGTTTCGATCTTTTTGTTCAATTGGTATTGCCGGTAAAGAATGTTTTATTTAATTATATGATATATGGGATATTGCTTCTTGACAAATAGCTAAATTTGAGCTGAAAAGGCTGCTGCATTTCATAGGTACAAAATGCCAGTTTTTTGTTTTTGTTTGTTTTTTTCTTTTTTTTTTGTTTTTCTTTTTTTTTGTTTTTTTTTTTTTTTTTTTTTTTTTTTTTTTTTTAACGCTGTGAGAGACGTGTAAGTTGCAATGTGGCATCTGTACTACACAATGTACCAGCTGTTTAAGAGTTCAAACCTTGGGCTTGAATGAAGGATCGAAAACAAGAAATGAACATGCTGGTAAAGTTTTTATTTTTTATTTTATTTTTACTTTTTTGTCTGTGTTTGTAACAGTCGACAGATAATTTGATAATTTAAAAGCAATAATAGGAACGAGTTATAATCTCCAAAGAAAGAAACCACAAGTTTAAAGGACTAACTCGTCGTCCACATAAGGCAAAAAAAAAAAAAAAAAAAAAGTTTAATTAATGCTTCCAAAGAAGTAAAAGTGTATGAGAGAATAAGTTTGACATTGATCCGACAGGATTTAATTTTGACCCGCTCGGGTTGGGCGTATTGACGGGCCCAACGGGGCCCAAAGGGTTACAAGCTAATGGATAATGAGAAATAGTAGACAATAGGTCAATATAAAAAGTTTACGAAAGAATATAAGTTAATTTTTAGTTATAGAAATTAATAGGTCATAACTTGTCAAGTTATGGTTTATAATTAGATAAGTTATAGATTAACTTGTCAAGTTATGGTTTATAACCGGACAAATTATTGACTAATTGACTATTATAGAAAAACAAATTCTAGAAAATTCCAGGGAAACAAGAAGTACTAAGAGAATAACTATTGCAAGAACAAAAGGAAAAGAAAAAAGCAAAAGCCGATTATTCCACCAGTTCAAGAGATCTCATTTCCTTTCGTAGTACCTTATATATAAAGACTCAAAACAATTTTTTGTGAAAGAAACAAAAACTTGTAAGGGATCATTTACGTAAATTTAATAATTAAAAAAATATGATCTATTAATACACTAAGCGTATTCTCTTAATTTCTAATTAAGGAACAACTTTTGCAGAGAAAAACAAAACGACAAAGCAAAAGAAGAAGGTGAAAGAGTCCACCAGTTAAAGTATTTTCTGTTCCTTTTAAAGTTTTATAATATAATAAGAAAAATTTAGACTAATCACTATATAATAATAGAGCCTATCTCTTTTCATCGTCCAAACTGTACCGTTTTGGTGCGGTTTAGTTTTTATTTTTTGTACTTTTCTTTTCTTTTATACTATTTTTTACTCTCTTTTTTTTTTGCTTCTTTTTTTCTTCTGCTTTTCTTTATTTTATTGTTCTTCTCTTTTTTTTTTCCATTTATTTACTATAGTTTCTTACCTTAATCCACTTAGATCTTTATTTCTTTTTAACTCCAACAGTTTCATATTTTATTTTTTTTCTTTTTCTTTTTTATTTTTGCTTTGCTTCTTTTTTCTCTTTTTTTTTTCCCTCCATTTTCCTTATTTATTTTCTTAAACTACTTTGATCTTTATTTCTTTTTAACTGCCTAGTTTCATATTTTATTTTTTTATTCTTTTTTTTTTCTGCTTTTGCCTTTATAAAAAAAATCTGAATGAATAGTTTTAATTTTTTTAGGGAATAGATAATTATAAAAAAAATCTAATTTATAATACGGAAACTGAATGAATAATTTTAATTTTTTTAGGGAAATTGGATAAATTTATTGAAAGACAAAATTATCAACGTTTTCCACACGACGATGCAAAACAGGAAAAAGTGTGCGTAGCTTCATGTCGTAGGGAATTTTCTTTTTTTCTTTTTCAGTTGTCCTTGCGGTTTGTTTGCTGGTTCGTTTTCTTTATCTATATATATATATATACAATATATATATATATATATATATATTGCTCTTAAATGCTGAAACTTTGCCACTATTTTCTCATCACATTGTTCATTTCTAGTTTGCGACCTGGTCTCTCTGACCTCCATTGGGGCTCATCAAGATTTGAAGTCTTTCAAAAGGTACTTGTGCCATTTCCATATTCTTTTTTTTTTTTTTTTTTCACAGACTTGTGTTAGCTTTTTCTATTGATTACTTGTATTTACTTGTGTTTATTAAAAAAAAAAAAAAAACCTTTGTTTTGATGAGTATTGTAATTTTTTTTTTTTTTTTTTTTAAATTCGGTAGTGTTGGCCATATGCTTAATTAATGATTTTTGCCCCCGCTAATCATTTAGATTTCTTTTTTCTTTTCTTAAGATCCTAACTGCTATTTGACTCTTTTTCTCTCCCTTCGCTTTATCTTGCTGTAGTATAATTTGTAATCACTACCTTGTATCAAACACTTTGCTTATTTTTAATTAATACATGGAAACACATGCCATGCTCTTGCATATTTAGTTTGTAAAATTTTCAAAGAATAGTTTGAACTTTTTTGGTTTAAACTGAGGTTTGAATTAGCGTTTGATAGTATAAAATCTCAACGTATAATAAAGTTTACGTTGGTATTTGATTATATCAATTTGAACTGTTTTATTTTAGAATTGGCATTTGGATGTTTTTTACTATACACATTGAGGATTAATTACAGAAATGCCACTTTATAGGATCCAAAATTATAAAATATCACTTGTTTAACTTTTCCTTCTAAACCTAAGTTACCCAAAATTGCAGCTTTTCGTTCTTTTTTAATCAAATTTTGCAGTGTCCATAGAGAATTAATCTTCTACTAATGTGCCGATTCAACTTAATTTGGATGTCAATTTTCTCGTTTGTCGGCTGATAATTCTTTTCTCGTGTTTAATTGGTTTTCAGACGGCTTTTACTGATCAATAATCAAGCACAAGATTTGAACACTTTGTGAGGTACATAATTCCATTTCATAATCTGAACATTCAGAAACAAGGACAAATAAATATTAACATTTTTTTTTCAAGAGTATATTATTAATTAAACCTAATAATAATATATAATTTTTGTATTTTTCTTCAATGATCAATTATTCATTGAATTATTTGGCGCTTATTCATTGAACATCTTAGATAGCTCCTCAAACAGATTGATTAGTAGTGTTATCAGTTTTTTTTTCAGGAAAATGAGCTTCGACGATGATGAGCAAATTGACATACTCAAAGTTGCCCCTTCAGGTTTATGTTTTCTTCGTTTCTTCATTCACATAACAAGCTTTTTTTTTTCTTTTTTAATTTATTCATTACAATTTACATGCACTAAAAAATTTTGATTCTAATTAATTAAGAGTTAACTATGAATCATCTTTCCTTTCCATGTGTAAGATTCAGGGAAAAAAGCTCCAACTTTTGTAGCGGGAAAAATACAGATTGAAGTCACCAACGTCATGGAGGCACCACTTGAAGAAACCAGATTTAAAGTGTTACTAGAGTTGAAGGAGTCTGGAGATATCGAAGGAAGGCATGGACTTGATCTTGTGATGGTAATAGATATCAGTCGAAGCATGGGTGAGGGAGTCAAGTTAGACAAATTGAAAGTCGCCATGCAATTCCTCGTCGAGAAACTTAGCCCAGTTGATCGCTTTTCTGTTGTCACATTCTTTGACAGCTCGTATAGATTGTTCCCACTGCGCCAAATAACTGAAGATTCTAAAGCCGAGATTATAGAGGAGATCGGACTTTTAAAAGCAAAAAATAGTGACAAAAATATTGCTAAGGGCCTTAGAATGGCCATAAAATTGCTCAACGACCGCCGTTTTAAGGATGGGCGTGTGGGTGCCATCATGCTTTTTTCTGACGGTGCAGAAAATAGAGGTAAAGCTGCCGAAGTTGATGTTAGCAAGGTGCCAGTACACACATTCGGGTTTGGTGCAAGCCACGACCAAAGGGTAAGTGTTTATTTATTTAATTTGCAAAATTTATGCATTATTCGTTTCACTGGTTTGAGCTGCCAACTCGAATTGAAAAATGAATTAAGATGAGAGAAAACACTGCAGCATAAAAAGTTGAATTTAAAGATAACAGTAGTAAAAGTTAAAATTACGATTGGAACCAACAAAACGAATGGGCATTAGTGTTGACCTAATTTTACTGATTTATTAATTTGTCATCGATATAGTATTATAACTAATATTGGTGCTTTTGTGAGATAAACCGCAATAGTAAAAATTAGAATTATAATTAGAACATGGGACCTTAGTATTAACCTAACCTTACTAATTTATTAATTTGTCATCTATTTGATATTATAATGAATATAGTTGCAATTAGAGATTGCAAGGAAGAGCAATGGAGGAACGTTCTCAGATGTGCAAAATGAGGACAACTTGGTCATTGCATTTTCCCAGTGTTTGGCTGGGCTTCACACCGCCGCTGTTCAGGACTTGCGGGTAATAGTCGCACAAGTCAACACAGAATCGATACTCAAGAAAGTGCTTGCTGGAAACTATCCAATCGAGACCAAAAACTCTGCAGTTACTATTTTCTATGGCGATCTCTACGGATATGAGGTACGCAAGGTCATAGTGGAACTTCTTCTCCCTAATATAGTTGAAAGTGGCCCCAGGGCAGAGGATGTTCTCCTAATCACTTGCAGTTACAGGTGGGATTTTCTTCAGAAATACTTTTCTTTTTCTTTGGTTATTTTTCACTTGATCGATCTTAATATTAATATCGTATACTAACACCATGCAGTGATGGGAAAGAGCTGTTTAAAGCGGGACCTATACTCATCACCATTACCCGAACTGGGCCAAAAGACATCAGACTAAAGGAGGTGGTTGAACAACAGAATTTTAAAAAAAGGTGAAAATTTCCACCAGCTCAAAACATTTGATTTACTTTTTAATTGCATCTTATTATTTGAGGACGAGGACTTCCCTAAGTCTACGCTCTCTGCACGCGTTACTAGAGGCAATATTGGCATATTGATAAACTTATTACCAAATACTGCAATATATATAATATTTTTTGATGAAAGCTATGCAATATACTCGTCGCAAATAATATTTTAATTTTTTATTACTTTTTTTTTCATTTTAATAATTAATGTTCTATATTATTATATATTTAAACCCAATATTAAATATAATTCATGATATTATAATAATAAAGAAGAATTAAATAAAAAGAAATATATATTAAAAAATAAAAATTATTATAGTAGAAAGTAATTAATAAAATAAAATAAAAATGTAATTATAGTATGTATGTATGGAAATAAAATTTTTTACATTAATAACAATTTAATCTCCTAAGTTAGCAGTGTCACTAGAATCGTTATCGTTATCATCTTTAAGATTAAGAGACGGAAGACCTGGACAGACATACGGCACAGGAGGAGTAACCGATAGGAACTAAATGTTGGGGTTCATTTGAGTAATGAAGTGCTGCAGCATTCTGACGCTCTCTTATATCTTGAGGTTTTGCTGGTAACTCTATTGTAAGTATTCTTCTACGTGTGGGTCCGAACGTGTCGTAGAAGATCCTACCGAGTGTGAGCCAGATGACGACTCATCCCCTTACGATAAACCCTTTGCGGGAGTGTGCGACCCACTCCAGTCTTGTGTCCTTTGTGAGTGCCCAGAAACTGCTCCATAATATCCTCATCGTTAACAACACCTGCTGCGGATAATCCAGAAGTAGCAGACTACGTCTGGATCTGCGTTTCTCTTTCTCCATCCATCTGATACTACAAATATTATAAAAAAATAATTATATACATAATTGGATTTAAATAAAAAATATAATTAAACATTACTAGTATACTTACAAAAGTCTGCTCAGCTTGGGGATTAACCCAAGTATTCCCATGATGATGCATGTCCCCCCAGTTATCGATGATAGACATCGGCTATTGAGATGCTGTGGTTGACTGTATAGTAGTTTGAATGTATATGAATATAGTGTAATCGATTACGAAATTAACATTTATATTGAATAAATTATTAACAAATACTTACTTTCTTCTCACGATGTTGGGAGTATGACAACTGACCGTGAAAACTCAATCACTTTTAGTTGCTACGATTAAGTTTATTAATTCCTGACTTTTTCTATTTATGATTAGATTTAGCGTTAGTAAAATTAACCCTTATTATATATAATAAAATAACATATAAAAGAGATCCAATCACCTAAAATTTATCCGACATGAATCAATCGCAGCAACGACCCCAACTGGATTCCTGAGGCTTTTGGGAGGGTGGGCCCTAATTGCACTCTAACTTTTTGCCCTAACAAGATCTTTAAAATAGTCATGGAGGTCAGTTTTGCAATCCTTATAACATTTTGCAGCTTCCATGTCGACCATAGACCTAATTATACCATCGTCGCGGTCATAATCAAAGTTAAACCCTTCCTGTTATACAATATAAACATGTTAAGTGATTTTATTATGTTGAAATTTAGATTAAATTAAAAAAACAATGACATTGAGTAGATGCTATTGAAGGTCTCCCTCATACTGAATGTTCACGTCCTTCCAAGCATCATGAAAAGGCTCATAGGCATCTTTAACATGGATTCCTACGGCACTATCGAGCTAGGTGTCGTAGTTTCAAATAGCCTTCCAAGTACCTCCACGTTCGTCAAACATGGGGGGTGATCTTTCCATCCTTTGCCACTCTGGCTATGATTTCGTGACCCTTAGCCTGCCCTCGACCTCCACGACGTCGTCGAGGTGTGGCATCTGGTGCAACAGAATGAAATCTATTTAGTGATCATATATTTTTTTATGTAATTAATTTAATAAAGTTATATTTATGTTCCAACATACCAACCTCACAGTGTGATGGGAACCTATAAGGATCGGGTGGAGGCTGTGCTTCCCCTGAAGAGCCATCACATGTAGCTACTGGACCTGACATGATTACCTGCAAAGAAGTCATCATAAACGTTATTACCTTATTTACATAATTCTTATGTTATATGGATAAATATAATTATTAAAACAATGATCGCAGTACATAATTTCTCATTGTCATTGCAAATGTCTTGAATGTCACCCCCCTCATTTATGTCACTATCATCCTTAGAGTCGTCAATGTCTTCTTTAACATAGTCTTTTTCATCATCCTCTACCAGTATGTCGGAGTTATTATCCTCAACAGGTGACTTGTCTTTTAAAATTGCATCAACATCAGACATGACAACATCAGATGATATATCAGGTTGATTCCACATTAAAGTGTCAATCTCAGGTTGTTCCACGACTAAGTCAACATTCATAGATGCAGTATCTTAAACTACTGTAATGTTGTCCACTTCCGTGTATGGAATATCCCATATATGTCAATATCTAAAGTGTTTAACAACTTTTCTGTTCGGACCATTGAATAAGTCATCCACATAATTTCTATGCATGTGCACTTTATGTTTTTGGTGGCAGCATCTCACAATTTCTACACTTGATACACGGACAAATAATACCCCCGGTTAAATTTGCATAATTCTTTCTAACCTAAATAAAAGCACACAAACCATTGCAATACTCATCAGACAACCGGTTCCTTAAATGTATCAAACTCTTGTTCATAGGCATCTCCACTACGAAGAATTTATAAAGTTTTATCAAATTTTATGAAAATTAGCACAAAATATTTTATAATAAGTCTTTAACATTAGTTTATTTCATTAGTTTATTATTAATATAACACAAATTAAAACTTTTATCTAATTTTTTTAATCATTATAGATATAATTTAGTATTTTTTAAATCAAACATTTTTAATCATCATCACATAATCATCATCAAACAAATTTCATACAAATTTCAATGTAATTACCACCAATTTCGATTTCAATTCTAATTTACATTTCACAATTCTAAATCAAAAACCGCAAACTAAATCCAAAATCTAAAAGAAAACTACAAACCATAACAAAAATACTAAAATCAATTTATAAAATACCAAAATATTAACTCAGAAAATCTAAACCCACAAACACAGAGGGTTGGAAAATGGTAAGGTAACCAAATGGGAGGGCGACAGCGGCTAGAATAAGGGGCGATAACGGCGAGACAAAACTCCACTTTTTTAGACTTTTTCAGAATATTTTTCACGACAAATGAAGGATTTGAAGAGAGAATGATGTATATAAGCTTTTTTCAGAGGTTTTGGACGGTATGTGGCGGTTTTGGACGGAAAGGGAGGAAGAAAATGGAGAGAAACGCCAAAAAAATTGGAGGAAAGCAATATGCGATAGTGTTTATACATGCTAGTTTTTGCAATGACAATATGTCGTCATAAAAATAAAAAAACGTCATCGCAATTGTAAGAAAAATGACGTCTTTCTTCTTCACCTCATTAATATTTCAGAGAATATTCTTAAGGAATATTCCCGTTATCTATTATGCAAGGAATCAGAGAATAATGTTATAATGTTGTCACCAATGCTGTTGCGGCGACACTGTTATGGTGTTCCTTCTCGGCTGATTCCTCTGTTGCAGACTCAGTTGCAACACTATTTGTAACCTGTGTATCTCCAGTAAGATTGACATTATTTCTTTCTTCATTCCCAGTTTTATCTGCAAAGCTAGTGATCTGTTCTTCCCTGGAAAACTCAGACAAGTCTTTGTAATCATCAAAAACTACATTAGATGATTCCATGATGGACCGTGATCTCATGTTATACACACGATAGGCACGACTATTCATGGAGTACCCAAGAAATATCCCTTCATCACTCTTAGCCTCAAATTTTCCCAAATGTTCACGGTCATTCAAAATATAGCACACACATCCAAACACATGAAAATATTTGAGATTTGGTTTCTTTCCTTTCCAAATTTCATATGGTGTCATTAACGTACCTTTTCTTAAGTGAACACGGTTTATTGTATAGCATGCTGTATTCACTGCTTCTGCCCAAAGTCTCAAGGAGAGTTTTTTTGAGTTTAGCATGACACGTCCCATCTCCTGAATTGTTCTATTTTTCCTTTCAACTACCCCATTTTGTTGGGGTGTTTTAGGAGCTGAGAACTCATGTATAATTCCACATTCATCACAAAAATCAGCGAAAGTGGTATTCTCAAATTCTTTACCATGATCACTTTTTATTCGGATTATTTTGCCTATATTGCAGTCTTTCTCATTTTTTAATTTTCTGCACAAATTTTTAAAGACTCTGAAAGTTTCTGATCTTTCTCTAATAAAATCTACCCAGGTGAATCTAGAAAAATCATCAACACATACAAAAATGTACCTCTTACCTGCTATACTTTCCACGTGCATGGGGCCCATGAGATCCATATGGAGTAATTCCATAACTTTTGTCGTACTTGTTGCAAAGTTTTATGTGTTGTCTTTGTTTGTTTGCCAAGTTGGCAAGGACCACAAACACCTGGCATTTTCTTGCTTAATTTAGGAATTCCACGCACCGCCCCTGCACTCACAATCTTGGTCAATGTTTTGAAATTTACATGACCCAACTTTTGATGCCAGATATCAATATCATTTATTAAAGCATTTTGACACTTAAAGGTGTGTGATGTGTTGAACAGAAGAGTAAGTAGATAACAGTTATCTGAAGATCTTCCACCTGTCATGACACACTGATCATTATTATTATATACTCGGCAATGGTCTTTTGTGAATTTCACAAACAAGTTTTGATCACACAATTGACTAATGCTAATCAAATTAGCTTTCAACCCATCCACATACATCACATTCTTGAGCTTAGGAAGCCCATTAACGTTTAATGTTCCCTTACTAAGGACCTGACCTTTCATACCATCTCCAAAGGTAACATATCCTTCGTTACCTTCTCGAAAATCAGACAAGTTTTCCAGAATTCCTGTCATATGTCTTGAACAGCCACTGTCAAAATACCAGGCATCAGTAGTACCAGCTTTTAAAGAAGTATATGCAACACAACACCTTAAGTCAGTTTTCCTAATCCATATTTTTCTTGTTTTGTTTTTGGACAGATCAATTTTTGTTCTAGGTGTTCGATTTGCTTTACCATACTTCACATTCAAGCCTTTGTTGATTGCATTTATGTATTTAAAACACCATGGTCGAATATGTCCAGGCATATTGCAATAATGACAGATAGGAACATACCTGGCTGTTTGTCTTGTTGCAACAGGTCTTGCAACAGACTTCTTACCTGATCCTACCCGTGGTTTTTGAAATAACTCCGTTCTGGTGGCTTCCTTTACAAAAACAGTCTTACCTGCAGTTTCACGACCCATGTAACCAATTCCTGACTGGTCACAACTAGTTTTCTGCTGTGAGAGAAGTTGATCTAATTTTGCAGTTCCAGAATTCAGCATTCTCAAATTCTTCTGGGTCTGCTCCAATTCGAGTCTGGTTTCAGCAAGCTTCCTTTGATGCTTTGTTGCCAGAATTTCGTAATTTGTAGCAGCATCCTTTAACTCATCTCTTTCCTTTGTTATGATAGTGACTTCATCTTCCAGAGAATTGTTTCTATGACATACCACAAGTCATTTGCTATACATCTTCTTATAAGCCTCTTGTAACTTCTCAAGACTCAGGTCATCATCGTCACTATCATCTTCAGTATTGTCCTCGGAACCTGCATCATTAATAACTTCACCAGAGGTTGTTGCAGATGCTGTTGTAACAGATTCTGCAACAGGATTATTAAAATCCAACAAATGATTATTTGAGAATTCATGACTTACAGTGAAGGTGACAAAATTGCTGGTGTGATCATCTGGATCCTCTTGATTCTCATCTGAGTCATCACTCCATGTAGATACCATTGCGGCCTTACTTTTCTTTTTGAGAGTGTTTGCGCACTCTGCCTGTATGTGTCCGAATCCTTCACACTCTCGACATTGTATGCCCTTGTTTATTTTCTTTTCTTCAGGACGCTGAGTATTAAAGGTTTTCTTTTGAAAATTTATATTTTTTAAATTTTCACCAAATCCATTTTTCTTGTTAATTTTTCTCAGCATTTTGTTAAAATTTTTCGTGAGTAAGGCAAGAGACTCATTTATGTCCTCATCACCATCAGTTTCATCTTTGATGGACAGATCTTCATAATCTGCTTGAAGAGCAATTCATCTGTTTTTCTTTTGATCTTTAAAATTCATTTCAAAGGTTTGGAGATTACCTATCAGTTCATCAAGTCTCATTTTCTCCACGTTTTTTGCTTCTTCGATGGCTGTCACTTTGTAAGCAAAACGTGCTGGAAGTGACCTCAAGGTCTTCTTCACCAGTTTGGCGTAACTATATCTTTCTCCAACGGCAAAGGCTTCGTTGGCAATATCACAAAGCTTTGAAATGAATTCAGCAATGCTCTCATCTTCCTCCATTCGTAAACGTTCAAAACGAGTTGTGAGCATTTGAAGCTTTGAAGCCTTTATAGTATCTGTTCCTTCATGTGCAGTTTGAAGAATGTCCCAAGCTTCTTTGGCGGTTTCACACATGGAAATCAATTTGAATTGATTAACATCCACAGCATTGAAGATAGCATTCAATGCTTTTGAATTGCTGTTTGCCAGTTTATCCTCATCACCGGACCATTCTTCCTCTGGCTTTGGAACAGCGTTGCCTTTCTCATCTATTGTTGTTGGATGGGTCCAGCCAGTTAGGATTGATCTCCATGCCTTCTCATTCTTGATAAAATTTTCTACAACCATTTTTTAACGACGACGCGTGTTGTCATAAAAGCAGTTCTTCTGGACAGAATTTTCTAGAACAATTTTTTGTGATGACTTTTCAATATGTCGTCGCAAAAACTAAAGAAATATCTGGAATCTATTCGCGGGAAACAACCAAATATTCTACCTCTTTTTGGCCACGTCATTGCTAGCTATAAGTATCAATATTAGCGACGAGATGTTGTCACAGCTAACGGATAAACTGGCACCAAAATTATTGGCATCAGATTGGTTTTGGCGTTAATGGCTATTAACGACGACATGTCGTCGTGAATAATTTGTCAAGTTATAGGGACAACATGTCGTCGCAAATAGTTTAATTTTGTGCAATGACATTTCATCGTAAATATTTAATGCAACGGTAACTCGTTCAAAAATTTTGTTTTCTTTTTGGCGACGATGTGTCGTCGCTAATATTCTACTATTAGCAACGATAAATGTTGTCACTAATAATGTCATCACTAATAGCCCTTTTTGTTGTAGTGATTAAAAGAAATGATACAAGGAAATTGTAATGCCCGTTCCACGCTAGCAGCTAAAAACTCCTTTAGCTCAGAAGGAATGTTAACATAAAATAGATGTTGACTTAGCTTCGATCATAGCTAATTTACGAACCAAACTGGAGGCTCAAGAACACGAAAATAAGAATTTACGAGAATAGTTAGAGCAAAGAAATGAAGAACAAGAGCAAACAAGAGCGCCACCTGTTCAACCTGAACCGGCACCACCAATGACACCGATACTGAAGAGAGATGCCCTTTAATAAGGGGAGCCGGTGGTAATGAGAAGAAATGTGGCAGCAATGAACTAGAATGAATTCTTGGAAGGGTTCAATACTAAGTATTATGATACTATAGGTCTTCGAGCCTAACAAAATGAATTCAATAATTTGAAGCAAGATGATATGACTATTATGAAAGCTTGCTGTAAATTCGACCGGTTGGCAAGGCCATGCCCTTAGCTAGTGCCGACAAAAATAGAAAGGGTGCGACGAATGTCAGTAATGTTTCACCCTAAAATTGCTACAGTTCTGGACAGTGGAGAAAGACCACCCACAACAGTGGCGGATTGTGTCAGTAGAGCAATCCGATCAGAATATCACGTGGCTCAAGCTAAAGAAGGGAGAGTCAAGTTTTGGGAAGCCAAGGAAAATGAACAAACTCAGGCAAAGCAAACCCAAAAGTGGAATCAAAAGTATAATCAAGCTGGCCAGAGCAACCAGATTAACAAATCCAAACAAGGGAATCGAACTCTTTTATGTGGCTCCTATGTTAGAATCTATTGTTCCTAAAAAATTTGACCATTTTCATTATATCATTTAGTTCATAATAAACATGATTTCACATCAAAGCAGAAAACACTTCTAAAATTTCACAAAACAAGTCAACATTAGCATATATATCAACTAAAATCTTTCAGTAAAAACATATTACTGTTTAAGTGATGAAAATCTACTCACTTCAATCTACTTAACAAGATAAATAAAACTTTCTTTATTTTTTTTTTTATTTTCCTCTACTTTTCCTTTCCTTTCATTTCGTCTTTTCTTTCATTCTATCTCTCTCTTCTTTATTTTTTTTTTCTCTTTCTTTTTCTTATTATTCTATGCCGTATATGTGCTGATCAAGAAGTACTACAACCTTCACTTATACAGCTTCCTTTTGGAGCTTAACTATCTGCTATAAAACATGTGACTGTTCAAAGCAAGTCACTTACTCATTCATTAAGGATATATATATATAATGGGCTGAATCATTTTTTTTTTTGGTTGGGGGATCTGTCTAGAAGAACGAAGATGTCTGGTGAATTTGACGGTCTCAATTTTGATATCACAAAAGGGCAAGAGGAGATCCAACTAGCTGAGCAGGAAACAATATGGGAGAATCAGCCAAACACAAGCCATGAAAACGTTTTTGGGGTGATTGAAGATGAGCAACGTCTGCTACATGCGCTGAAGACGGAAGAATATTATAGCAATGTTTTGCTAGATTTAG
This sequence comes from Morus indica, assembly GCA_029231665.1. NCBI lineage: Eukaryota > Viridiplantae > Streptophyta > Magnoliopsida > Rosales > Moraceae > Morus > Morus indica. The sequence continues at coordinate 13,319,358 of JACAGA010000014.1, forward strand.
AAAGACCAGTCCCTCAAAAAGAGAGGGAAAAATTGATAACAGTAATACAAAGGGTTCCGGAGATCATGCGACAGTCAAGACTATACGTTAAACCAGTGAAGTTGTCAATAGGTCCTATTTATGCTGCTAATCCGAATTTGTTCAAAGAAAAACTCAAGATTATGTTGGCTGCACATTTTATTAAAAGAAGCAACAGAACGCGGGATAGTTTACTCAGAGAAATCAAGGAAAAGGCCAAGGAAATAAAGAAGTACTTCCTTGAGGACGAAATTGTGTTGTATGATGATGAAGAATGGATAAGATTGGTGTTCTTGGATGGGTGTGCAATGCTAGGGTTCATAGATGCCTATGTGAATCAGAAGTTAGACAAGCTTGAGATTAGTAATGATCAAGCAGCATTGATCCAGCAGGATTTGTTCTTGCCAGAGAACCAAATACCCTTTATAGTCCTTGAGAAGTTGATGGGCTTTGAAACAGAATTGGGAAATGTAGATTTGGTACACGACTTTTGCAGATTTATTGCTCTTATGGGTAATAATCTTGGGGAATTTACAAAATTCCTAGTTTTGGACTCGGTTCACAAACATCCATTACACATTCTTGATCTTCTACGAGAAGTACTATTACTTGATAACCCTAATTTTTCTCATCAGAATGAGTGCATGCCAACTTATCTTATTCTTCGTCTTTTCTCACTTTTATGTTATTGTGCATGTGGAGCAGTTGCATTTATTAGTTGCATCTTGAAGCGGTTCAATAAACCAGAGAGTCTCCCTGAATATTGGAACAAGATTACACAGTACTCCTTTCCTAATGTGCAGGAACTTAAAGAAGCAGGGATAGGGTTCAAGCCAAGTGATTCTTTAACAACTATATCTTTCCGTTCTTCATTCTTTACCACAGCTCAATTGAAGCTTCCCAGATTGGTTTTAGACAATTTGACGGTGAAAATGTTGTACAACTTGGCCGCCTATGAAATGTGCTTGTCGGAATTTCATCCAAATAAAAAACCTTGGTTTATTTCTTACATAAACTTGTTAGATTTGCTTGTTGACAATGAACATGATGTCAAGGACTTAAACGCAGCGGATATTCTTCAGAAATTGCACATTAGCGATGCTGAAGTCGCTAATTTGATCAACGGCATGGGCTCTGAAATATTACCACCTGCCATAGACACTTATGCACATGTCAAGAACGAAATAGAAAAGCATTGCAGGAGTAGGAGCAGAAGAAGGTGTGCGCTCTGGATTGCTCAGGTCTACAATACTCATTTTTAGAAGCCCATGGACTATTCTGGCTCTGTTTGCTGCTATAGTGGTCCTTGCATTAACAGTGGTTCAAACTTGGTATTCAGTCAATCCAAAAAATTGATAGGTACAAAATACTATTAGTACTTCTCCTAATTACAAATTTGCTGATTTTATTTCAAAAGATTCTATCTCACCAACATTGATACTTTGACAATTTAATCTAGGACAGAACAAAGTAGGGAATATACTCCGCCGGGGAGATGTACGTGTTCGGCCTAGCATCTCATGATTGTGAATTATGCAAGGAATCCGTAAACTCAATTTCACATTTTTGACATGTTGGTGCCCAGACATGCTTGCTTCAAAGATATTACTTGTTCGTAACTGTTATATGGGTGACACTTTTCTTTTGAGATTTAAGTGCCCTTTCCTTAATGTTCCAGTGGATTTGTATAAGGAGACCAACTTCATGTTTTCTATAATAGAACAAGACCAAGTACTTTTTATTTTTATTTATTTATTTTTTTTCGGGATATCACTGGTTTTCACTCCCTTCTCCTTATGACTCCCGGGACCATTGGTTCCCTTACATGACGAAGTACTTATCAGCACTAATTTATTTATTTCATATCAAGAACTATTTTTTTATTGTTTTTATTCACGAAAAGCTTATAACCAAATTAAAAATTTATTGCAAAGCTAAGTCATAAAACGTCTTAAAAAATAAAACTTGCCAAACAAAACCATGCTCTCTTTTTCTTAGTTTTTTATTTTTATTTTTTATTTGTCTTTAGGTCGCTAACATTAATCTCTTACATAGAATGCATCTTCTACTGTATACGTGCTTAAGTACATCTGCAATAGTGCAAATCATCTTGACCAAGATTTCGAGCTTTGGATCTCTCTCCTTAATTTCTACTATTTTGCTTCATTGAAAATACATTATATCTCGACAACTACTACTCTTTTGATTTTGATTAATGAAGAAATTTGTTTGAAACTCCAATAAAATGGGGGAAATGTATTTTTTTAAACGTACTAATGAGAGGAATGAATTGTATTTTTTTTAGGAAACCATTGTGAAATGTCAAAATTTTCAAAAACAAAAAAAAAAAGTTGATTTTTTTCCGCTCATTTATTTCACTTAAATTTCGAATATTTCTCTTTCCCTTTCATAATTCCGAGCACTCTCTTCTATTTTTCTCCCATTCTTATCTCCAAACTCTAAATGTTTCTCTCAATTCCTCTTTCTTCCCCATTTTCCCATTCTCTTTCTTTCTCTTTTTCATTTTCTCTCTAATTCCTACCCCTTCCAAACCATAATATATTTTTTGCCAAATCCTGCTCTATTTCTTAATATCATTTGTCAACATCCATGACCTAACGACCGTGTGGCTGCCGCTGCTGCTTCATCTCATCTCCATGTTTTCCATCATCAACCACGGGAATCTGAGAACTTTAGGAGTGTTCGGATTTGTTAGCTTTGATTTTGTCTTTAACATTTCAATTTTTCATTTGAATTCTTACATGTATTTTTCTTTTATATTTAAATATTTTTGATTACTTAAATTCGCATTATTTGTATATTGGTGATGAATGTTATGAACTAAAGGATTTGTAGTATTGTTTGTACGTTTTTATTTTTGTTATTTGATGAGATATGAGAGTTTATTCTTGTTTCTTATTTTTATCTCAAAGGGTTTTAAACCACGTTAAAGAACAATATCGCTGCATCATTTATTTTTATTTGTATTTTATTTGCGAAAAATATTTTTGGTTAAGGTGTTAATAGTGTGTTACTAAGTTGTTCTGCACAGAACAACTGTTTTGTAGTATGTAAGATCAACATGTTCAATAATATAATTAGTCTTGAGAAAAACATATATGATAATATAATTTCTATTCCATTGTTCGAAAGAATACAATTTGGCTGATTTTACTCTCCAAATCTAATATATATTGGCGTATTTTTCATCTAAAAAATATTTGTTGAGTCATGTGGGCCATTTTGGACTTTTTTCTTATGGTTTGGGCTTTGATTGGTTTAGTTGGGCTTCATGTTTGAATTGGTTATTTTTGAAAGTGTCAAAGAAACATGTACAACTTGTATTGAGTCGTTTGGGTGGATAAGGCTCTGAGGATTTCGTGGAGAAGATCAAGCTTGTGCTGCTATTTTGATTTTTAACAGGATTTGAAATTATCGTTTGGGTAGATAATGCTCTGAGGATTTCGTGGAGAAGATCAAGCTTGTGCTGCTATCTTGATTTTTAACAGGATTTGAAATTGAAATAAATATCTAATTATAGATTTTGTTTTAGTTTGATAAGTGGTTTACATCAAAATCGCATTCCTTGATGGATTGGCTGTAAAGATCAAGATATTATCCTTAAAGAGATTGAAGGGCTGAGAATCCGGGTTAAAGGGAATAGCAACTGGAATATGCGAAGCAGATTACGTACTTTGAATTTTGAGCTGATAACTGTCTTATCTGTAACTACTGATTCGGTGACAGATTCAGATTTTGAACCAGATCAGGTTATAAAAGGTTGATACACGAGGTATCAAACTATGGACTGAAACTCCGAAAAAGCACAGTGTGCACAAGTTGAAGAGTGAGAGCATTCATTGATTTTGATCTTTGAGAGATGATTTTGTGAGCTTTCGGGAGAAGGCGTTTTGAAGACGAGTGGTGCTCGCCAAGCTAGCCACTTAGGATGTTAGACACAGCAGCGTCGATAGTCAAGAGGGAGTCTTGAGTTGGTTAAGTCCGATTGGTGTCTGTAACTTTTTACCTATTAGTGGATTGCTTGATGCCTGGGCGTGGCCCTGTGGATGTAAGTCGGTTTGACTGAACCACGTTTAATCATTGTGTGGTATTTACTTTGCTTTTGTGTTTTGCTTTGGTAATCCTTAATCATTTTATAAGAAAACACAGTAAAAGCACATAACCGGTTCTAATAATATTCTATATATTGCGGTATTTGATAAAAGCTTACCAATATGCTATAATATTGGGAAGTCGTCGTCACCAACTTATAAAATACAATTAAAAAGAAAATGTTTTAAGATTGGTTGAACCTTTCACCTTTGTTTTTCATCCTTTCATTTTATCATCTCCTCTCTCTCTCTCTCTCCGCGGCAGACGGTCACTACAAGAAAACTAACCTTCTGCGACTAATAAATCTGCGACAAAAAAAACTTTTGGTCGCAGAAAGTGGTTAAGTTAATGAAAAAACGAAGAAAACATAAACCTGCATAGACATCTTCGAGTATGACAATTTTCCCATCATCGTTGAAGCTCATTTTGCCAAGAAAACTGATAAACTACTAATTAATCAAGTTGTTTGATGAGCTATCCTTATTCGTATTTAAGCACACGTTCAAACTCGAATATAAAAAGCTAGAATTTCGTTAGAACATACTTTTAGTTGTACATTCTCTAGTTTCGTTAGATTAAAAAAATAATTTTTTAATTTAGGATAAAATAATTATGTGATTATTATTTGCATTATACAAATTACGTTAGGAAACTAATCATTAATTACTTAATGATTTATAGAAATCAATTAATAGTTTATTGAGAAAAAAATATTTAATGAATTTAAATATTTCTTTCTAAACTTAATATATTGTGGCCATTTAATTAAACTAGATTTTACAAAAGTCACGCATCGTTATATATTATATATATATATATATACACACACACACACATATACATATTATGTTTTTTAAGGTGAGATAGCCGGTTTGAGCTATCTCTTTGTAATATCATAACTCTTTTTTGGGCAACCATTAAAACGGGTTGATGAACTGATCAAGCGATTTATATCATCAAACCAATCAATAATTGACCAAACGAAGATTCTTGATCATATTAAACATTAATCAATATCGATTAATTAATGATTGAGCACGAAATAACTAAATCAATAATCGATCATTTTTAAAAGAGGGACATATTTTTCTAATTTAATAAAATTTAAGATATTTAGTAACAATATTGCTTAATTTAATAAAGTATGTTCTCACTAGCTAGGCATTTTGTGTATACCGAATTGGCTTGTCTTTATCTGAATAATAAAATGTTATTTAGTTGACCAGTGACCGTTATAATTTGATCACAAAAAGGTGAATATATATGAGATGAAATCATTTCCTTATTATAATAAAAAATATATGAATAATTTACTTGAGTATTGATTAGGTCTTATATAGTAAGTGCTTAATTTGTGATTAAGTTAATAAATTTATTATTTATTACATAATTAACGGTGCTCAAGAATAAAGATGTTATTTGAGAGGTCAATGAATTTTTACCTATTTTTAATTATGAATTATTTATAGAGGATCTATCTAGATGTAATGGTTATATTATAATGCTTCAAATTACTAGAAGTAATTAATTGTTTATAATTTGAAGAGTGTAATTCCAAATTTTTTGGGGAGTATAACTTCGAATTTAATAAAATTAGTTAAAAGAAGAGTTTAATTAATATTAATTTTATTGGAGCTTGAAACTATGGTTTATTGGCGCTCCTTCGTAACTTGTATTTACTTTAGACAAGTTGAATTCACAAGATTTAATATTGGTTTTTAATTATAAAATTAAAAATATTTTGTAATTGGAGTCTTGGAATTAGCGGCATGTGCAAGACCAAATCCAAAGTGTGAAAAGTCGAAGGAAGGTTGGTACGAACCATGCCTGCAATCAAATTGTAATTGTTACTAGTCAACTAAAATATTGTTTTATTACTGAGATAAAAGACAAGCCAATTCGGTATATGCAAAAGGTTTGGTGAGAACATACCTTATTAAATTAAGAATTATTATTAATAAATATCTTAAATTTTATTAAATTTTATTTTCTCTTCCGTTACTTTGGGGCTTGCCATAGATATTTGTTTTTATTTGAAATAATTGAAGGATGGTAGAAAGAGAAACTATGCCTGTGATCAAATTTAATATATGTAATGGTCACTAGTCAACTATAATACATATGTTGTTATGGAGATAAAAGACAAGCCAATTCGTTATATGCCAAATGCCTATTGATAATATGCGGGAACATGATACGTTTTTAAGTTAAGCATTATTTTAATAAATATGATGATCACGAAAAATGTGATGACGTTTCTTGGCAATGCAATAACATTTGTTTAGAGGATTAATATCCCCTCTCAGGCATCTATTTGGATTACGTGTTAGATTTATCGAGATCACCGAATGATAGAACAAGAAAATAAAGTCCAAAAAAATAAATGAACATACGAATGTGTAGTTGTTGACATAAAGACTACGTCCACTACATCGGATCTCGGGGTTTCATCATAAATTATAAAAAGTTTACAAGTGAAGAATTTTAAAGGGAGCGAGAGACGAAAAGGGAATATAGAGAGAGAATTTAGATAGGGAGGTACTAATTGAGCAGAATGTGTGCCGAAATTTGGATCCCTAAAGTTGCGGTCTTGATCCCTTATTTGTAAGAGATGATTTTAGCCTCTAAAGTTACTTGATTTCCGCGTTAATTGGCTGTTGACTTGTGGAATAGGTTGTTTTCTGTTTTAGCTTTAGTTGGCTTTCCTTGTTGCTAGTTTCCTCAATTGATTTGTGGGTAGTTTCTTCTCCAAACTTAATTCTTATCTTACTTCCCCGGCTCGGCCGATTATTTGGGACTAATGATGCTTCTTTTCCCACCAATTTACGGTGGTTCCACGGTCTTCATTTTGCGCCTCCAGTTGTCTCTGGTTCACATTAAATAAGGTATGAAAACTATGGCATTTTGCACGTGCGACAACTATTTATGTAAAAAGTTTCGTTATTATGCGATAAGCATAGTTAGTTTGTAAGAAAACGTGTTGATTTGGAAGACAAACGGCACCACTCTGAAGAGTAATTTATTATCATGAATTTAAATATGCTTTCGCTTATTAATCTGTTGATTTTTGGTTATTCATGAATGTTTCTTGAATTTTGAGAGATATTTTACATAAAAAAGATTTTTTTTTTTTTTTTTTTTTAACAATGTGGACTTTAACAAGTTGGTCTGTGCATTGTGATTGGTTATATTTCCTATTATTATGTCTCACTCGCTCTCAGGTCTCAACTCGTCTTCAGTCCCACCAAATTTCTCCATTTGCCCTGCCTGTGTTCTCATCTTTCTCCTTTGTCGAGCTCTTGGCAATCGGGTAACCATGTGTATAAATTTTTTAATTCATCTTTCTCCTTTGTCGAACTCTTGGCAATCGTGTAACCATGTGTATAAATTTTTTAATTGTTTTCTTTTTGAAAAGTAAAATGGAAAAGGAAAATGAAAACTTGGCCTCTACGAATTGTTTTATATGTAATTTATGCATGTATGTATGTCTCGGAGGCTGCTCCCCATGTGGAAAAGCAATAATTGAGCTGATGATCTGTAAAGAATAAAGAAATGAAAAAAAAAAAAGAGACAAATGGCCTTTGGGCCTGTAAATAATTATTTATTTAGTAAATGGTGCCATAATTATATTAAAAGCGAAGTTTTAAGTCAACCAAATTGTGTTCTATATTGAATTGGGGAAAAGAGATGGTAATTACAAAAACACAATACTCGTCTCCATATAATAATTTGTTTCTGCTCTTGGACTTGTTTCTCTCATCTACGTTCATGAAACTCAAGATTTGAAGTTTGAACTCTTCCATTGAAAGGTACTTTATGCAGTTATCTTTTTTCATGGACATTAAGAAAGATTATCATTTGTTTGTTTTATGCCTAATTAATGTCTTGTATTTGCTGCGTTTGCTTTTCTATTTATGGCTCGTGTCAGTGTTGTCTTGTCTAATTTCGTCTTTCTTCCTTAAGAGTAGTATTTTGATATTCATCACGAACTTTTTGCAGCTTTCGTTATTTTTTAATCAAATTTGGTAGTGTTAGTAGAGAATTAATCTTCTACCGATGTGTCGATTCAACTTAATTAGGATGTCAATTTTCTCATTTGCTGGTTGATAATTCTTTTCTCGTGTTTAATTGGTTCTCTGACGGTCTTTACTGATCAATAATCAAGCTCAAGATTTGAACACTTTATGAGGTACGTAATTCCTTTTTACGATCTGAACATTCAGAAACAAGGAGAGAGAAATATAAACATTTGTTGAGTATATGATTAATTAAACCTAATAATAATATATAAATTTTGTATTTTATTTTTTCAATGATCAACTATTGATTGAACAGCTTAGATATCTCCTCAAATAGCTTGACTGGTAGTGTTATCAGTTCTGTTCGGGAAAATGAGCTTCGACGATGATAAGCAAATTGTCATACTCGAAGATGTCATTTCAGGTTTATGTTTTCTTCGTTTCTTCATTCACATCACAAGCTTTTTTTTTTTAATTTATTCATTACAAATGCACTCAAAACTTTTGATTCTAATTAATTAAGAAGTTAATTATGAATCATCTTTTCTTTCCATGTGTATAACTCCCGGAAAAAAGCTTCAAGCTTTGTAGCGGGAAAAATACAAATTGCAGCCATCAACCACATTGAGGCACCACTTAAAGAAACCAGATTTAAAGTGCTACTAAAGTTGACTGAGTCAGGTTTTGTCAGACCAAGACCTGGCCTTGATCTAGTGATGGTAATTGATCTTAGTGGAAGCATGCATGAGGGAGGCAACTTAGACAAATTGAAAATCGCCGCACAATTCGTCATCGAGAAACTTAGCCCCGTTGATCGTTTTTCAGTTGTCACATTCTTTGACAGCTCGAACAGGTTGTTCCCACTACGACAAATAACTGAAGATTCTAAAGCCGAGATTATAGAGGAGATCAGACTTTTAAAAGAAAAAAATAGTGACAAAAATATTGCTGAGGGCCTTAAAATGGCCTTAAAAGTGCTCAATGACCGCCGTTTTACGAATGGGCGTGTAGGTGCCATCATGCTTTTTTCTGACGGTGCCGAAAATAGAGGTAAAGTTGCCGAGGTTGATGTTAGCATGGTGCCAGTATACACATTCGGCTTTGGTGCAAGCCACAAGCAAAGGGTATGTGTATATGTATTTAATTTGCAAAATTTATTTCTTGTTCGTTTAATTAGTTTGAGTTTTTAACCCGATTTGAAATATGAATTAATGTGAGAAAAAATACTATAGCACAAAAAGTTAAATTTAAATTTTTGTGAGATAAACTACAATAATAATAATTTAAAATATGATTGGAACCAATAAAACGAATGGGGGTTTCGTCTTTCATCTCGATATAATATTATAACTAATATAGGTGCTAGAAGAGATCGCAATGAACAGCAATGGAGGAACCTTCTCAGATTTGCAAAATGAGAACAACTTGCTCATTGCATTTTCCCAGTGTTTGGCTGGGCTTCTCACCGTCGTGGTTCAGGACTTGCGGGTAACAATCGAACAAGTTGACGGAGAATCGATAATCAAGAGGGTGCTCGCCGGAAACTATCCAATCAAGACCGAAAACTCTGCAGTTACTATTTTCTACGGTGATCTCTATGGAAAAGAGGTACGCAAGGGCCTAGTCGAACTTCTTCTCCCTAATATAGTTGAAAGTGGACCGAGGGCCGAGGATGTTCTCCAAATCACTTGCAGTTACAGGTGGGATTTTCTTCAGAAATACTTTTCTTTTCTTTTCCTTTGGTTATTCTTGACTTGATCGAACCTAATATAAATATCGTATACTAACACGCATGCAGTAATGAGTTTGAAGTTCCACCTATATTCATCACCGTCTTCCGAACTGGGCCGAATGTGATCAGACTAAAGAAGGTGATTGAACAAAAGGATGAAGAAAAAAGGTGAAAAATTCCACCAGCTCAAAACATTTCATTTACTTTTTAATTGCATTTTATTATTTGATGACGTGGACTTCCCCAAGTCTACGCTTCCTGCACGCGTTACTCGAGGCAATATTGGCATATTGGTAATACTTGTTATCAAATATTACGATATATATAATTTTTTTTTGATGAAAACAACTGCAATAGGTATTAAATTTGGAGTAACATCAGCCAAATTGTCTTCTTTGGAACAACGACATAGAAATTATATTGTCATATATTTTTTTAAGTCTAATATTATTGAACCTAGCGACTTTACGTACTACAAAACAGTTATTCTATGCAGAACTTAGTAACACTCTACTAACACAATAACCATTTTTTTTGGAAAGGAAATGTAAACAAAAAGAAATGATATAAGAGGTAACGCTCCTTCCAAGCTAGTACCTAAAAACTCCGTCATCTTGGAAGTAACAATAACAACAACAACAACGACAACAACAAGCCTTAATCCCAATTCAATCGGGGTCGGTTATATGAATTTCATTTTTCCACGCAGCTCTGTTCGAAATTTAACTTTCCTGAAAGCCTAAATCTAAAATGTCTTTCCTAACTACTTCGGTCCACGTAATTCTTAGTTTATCCCTCCCTCTCCTAGTATTACGTATAAGAATGTCCTCACAAGCACGAACTAGTGTTTCTAGCAATCTACGTTGGACATGTCCGTACCACCTCAAGCGACTTTCGCGTACCTTATCTTCTGTTGGTGCTACACCTACTTATACCTACTTTACTATGAATAACTTCATTCCTTATGTGATCCATTCCCATATGGCCACTCATCCATTTTAACATATGCATTTCTGTAACACTCATTTTAGATATATGTTGTCTCTTAATAGCTCAATATTCACTACCATAAAACATAGCTGAGTGGATTAAAATCCTATAGAACTTTACTTTCAACTTAATAGGCATCTTATCATCACATTAAACTCCCGTTTTATTCTTTCACTTAAATCATCCTGCCTTAATCCTATGTTCAATATCCTCTTCTATATCTTCTTCGTACTGCACTATAGACTCAAGATACCTAAACTTTCTAGAAGCCCCAATCTCCATACCATCTAAAGAAATTCCGTCACTCTGATTACTTGAGTTACTAAACCTATAATGCATGTATTCAGTTTTCATCCTACTTAACTTAAGTCCCTTCATCTCGAGCGTTTGTCTCCACAATTCTAACTTACGGATAACTCCTTCCCTATGTTCACCAACTAAAACTATATCGTCTGCAAAAAACATACACCAGTGAACTAAGAGGAAATCTCTTCTCAACTCATCCATCACGATGATGAAAAGATAAGGACTAAGAGGAGATCCTTGATGAAGGCCGATCCGAATGGAGAACTCTATCGTGTGGCCTCTAGCAATTCTCGCACTCGTGACCTCCTCATCGTACATGTCCTTAATTACCTTGATATACCTCACATGCAATCCTCTCTTTTCTAGCACCCACCATAAAATTTCCCTCGGCACCCTATCATATGCCTCTTCTAAATTTATAAAGACCATATGTAGGTCTGTCTTGGCTTCTCTGTACCTTTCCCTCAGCATACTAAGAAGAAAAATGACTTCCGTGGTTTATCTGCCTAGCATGAAGCCAAATTGGTTACCTGAGATGGTAGTTGTGGCCCTTAATCTCCTTTCAATAACTCTCTCCCAAAATTTTATAGTGTGACTTATTAACTTTATGCCCATATAAATGTTGCAATTCAGCACATCTCCTTTATTCTTGAAGATGGGGACAAGAATACTTTTCCTCCATGCGTCAGGCATATGCTTCTTCTTTAGTATCTCATTAAAATGCTTAGTGAGCCACACAATTCCAACATCTCTTAACACCATCTAAACCTCTATTGGAATATCATATGGCCCACATGTCTTCCCCTTTTTCATCTTCCGTAGTGCATTTTTAACTTCCGAGCCTTTGATTTCTCTTGTATACATCACATTCAGTTCTCCTTGTGACCTAAGATTGCGAAACTATATTGCATAATCATCATTATAAAGCTTCTAAAAGTAACTCCTCCACCTTTCCCTATTGTCTATGTTTTGTCAGAACCTGATCTGTATCATCCTTAACACACGTCACTTGATTTAGGTCTTAGCACTTCCTTTCTCTTATCCTAGCTAGTTTATATATATCCTTCTCTCCTTCTCTATTCCCAATTTTTCTATATATCTCATCTAAGTAAGCAGAATGAGCCTTACCAACTGCTCTCTTAGTTTCTTTCTACGCTTCTTTGTACTTATTAAAAGTTTCAACATACTTACGCTTTGGTAAGTCTCTATATAAATCCCTCTTGGTCTTAATAGCATTTTGAACATCCTCACTCCACCACCAGGTTTCTTTCCTAGGGGGGCTTTTACCTCTAGATTCCCCTAGTACCTCCTTTGCTAGTTTTCTAATGTAGCGGGCCATGGCATCCCACATAGTATTTGCATTTCCTATATATGACCTAGTAGCCTCATCTAACAACTTCTTTTTAAAGGTCAATTACTTTATTCCCTTCTAATGTCACCAATGAGTTCGTGGGAGGTGGTTTATCTTAGTCATTCTATAGCAAAGCTTAATGGTCACATCTAAAAGCACTAACCTATGTTGGGTGGCTAGTACTTCTCTAAGAATTACTTTACAATTCTTACATAGAGAACATTCTCTATACCTTTTGAGAAAATAATCTATCTGGCTCAAGTTTCTTTGTTTCTTAAGAGTGATCAAGTGAGAATCTCTTTTCTTAAAAAAAAGTGTTTGTTATGATAAAATCATGTCCCAAAGCAAAATCCAAAATAGATTTTCCTTCTTCGTTTCGAGCTCCAAAGCTAAAACCAAGGTGGATCCTTTTGTAGTTTTCCCTATCCTTACCAACATGCCCATTGAAATCTCATCCAATGTAGATGCTATTCTCATTGCTTATACAACTAAGTCATGCATGTTTTCCCAGAAGTTGACTTTAGTTTCCACATCCAAACCTATTTGTGGAGCGTAAACACTTATTACATAGATGACTTTATTTCTTAGTATAAATTTGAGCATAATAATTCTATTCCCTATACGCTTCATCTCAACTATGTCATCCTTCACAGTTTTGTCCACTAGAATACCAACTTCATTACGATTCCTTTCCCAACCTTTTTACCATAACTTGTGTCCTAAATTTCCAATCTCCTTTGCTTTCTCTCCTATCCATAGCGCATGGGCTCAACATGGCGCATGGGATCACTTTTCTCCCCGCACACGTCCATGAATGTGCAAAGACCCCTTGCCTATTTAACACTATGCCCGGGGCCCGGCATAGCACGTTGCACATAGGGAACACCCTAACAGATTCTATGTGACTGAAATCCATGAGAGTGACTTATTTTTACGCTAGCCATCAACCTACCGCAACTCTCCTCCTTTATTCGGGCTTAGGACCGGCTATACAAATGTATATGGGCTTGGGACCGGCTATACAAATGCGTAGGCGGAGTTGTTATCTTAGAAGAAACGTTTACTTAAAATAAAAAAAAAACCACATAATTGAAAAATAATGTCACATCAAATGTTTCAAAAAATAACTCACATAAAATAACATAGGTAGTTTCATAGATAGATGTTTTACAAAACATGTAAATCTTGTCTTGAAAACCATGAATTTGGGCCTTGCGTACGTACCTTGCACGCAACTAACCGGGGGATAGGGGGAGGGACCCTACCCAAGTTAGCTAGTGGCATCATAACATAACATGAACATAAAGAGACCTAGATCTCGGTACATAACATCAATATGGAGAGATCTTGGTTTCGGTACGACGCTTAAAAACATAACTTTTTTTTAAGCCTTGTATTAAAATCACAAGAAAGCATGTCACATCAAATGAACTTGAAAGTGAAGTGACATAATTGAATAGCATAGATATGCACAAACAAGTACATAATATCATAAAGAATTTTCATAGTATATTTATACACATCATTATAGATATACTTTGTGCTTGTGTTGTAGGTGAGTACCTGTGTTTACCTTTCTTGGAGACAAACTACTCTTGAATAAGATAAGGATTGAGATCCTCAATTCCACGATGTGCGAGATCCTGTTATCACATTCACTTTAGTTAATTTTGATCCTTTTCTTTCTAGGCACACACTTGTCTAAAATCATGTGTGTCGGGTCTATGGACCGATTATGCCCTAAGAAATAATTTCATTCTCACGAGTTTAGATAAATGATGGACCTCAACTATTGGAATTTCACCCTTTAGATTAGAATTTTCAAAAAGCAGTGTTGGGTTCAACTTCTTCAAGGGGCTATTTAGTAAACCATCTCTAAGCTCAACTTATAGCAAGATGTTTAAGAAATTGATAGGTTAACGTAACTAGTTCAATTATGAATTACTTATTAATAATTATTGGCTTTAATCCCATCACAAAACATCTTATGTTTAGGCTGGTCATATATCGAAATCAAACTAACATTGTAAAACCAAAAGTTAATATTCACATTCAAAATCATAATCTGCATATCCTTTTTAGTCATTCCCTTTTATAAATCTATCTGATAATAAACTTTTGTTAAGATCTTCATGCGTGAACATCTTAGCAAAATCAAGCCACAAAATCTCAAAACATAGTCCAAGTTCAATTTATCAAAGTTACAAAAGTTGGTCTCTTAACACAAACTATGTCAAATGGGCTGATTCGACCTCAGTTACAAGCAAATTTATGATAAATTGTAGGAAATTCCAAAAATTACAAAACTACTGTCAAATCAAAGTAGACTCATGGTGCTTTCTTTAGAGCTATTATAAGCTAGGTTTTAGATTCATTAGACTCATCAAAACTAGCCTGAAATCCAGACCAAAATTTATGTCAGGAATAATTGACAGATTTTTGCACGAACATGTGAAAATCATAAATAATTCTTAAAAAAAAAAAAAAAAAAAAAATCCTTTTTCCATGATTTTTAAACCACTTAAAGCTTAGGATGTCCAATTTAACAGCAACTTTGGAAGGGTTTTTAGGCTACCAAACGTCTTTATAACAAGGAGAAAAGCAAGGGTTTGCTTCCTCTATGGATTAGGAAGAGAAAGGATGAAGAAATTTCAAGTTTGGAGAGGTGGAAGGTGGTTTTCTTGTAAGGGGTTTAGAGAGATGCGGGAATAGTTGAGGAGACAGTGAGAGAGATGAAAAAGATTTGATTGTAGACTCTAAAAATCCGATGGGTGTCTTTTAATTCATTCCCTCTTTCCTCTCTCTTCTTTTTTTTTGTTTTTTGTTTTTTTTTTAGGTTTCTCCTGTTAAGCTAAAATCTAATTAGGTTTGTTGGGTGGTGCACTCTAACACCCAATCAGAACTTTTAGAAACCCACCCATCTCTTCTATTTTTGACCCCTAAGATTTTTAAAATCATGTTTTGGACTCCATGTTTTCAAAAAGAATTGTCTTAAGTTCCATATAGATAAAGAAGAAGAAAGAATTGTATTTCTACAATTTTGTATATTTTACAAGGACGCTCTTAAAGCCTTTATATAGAGATTACAGGATACTAGAAAAGGAAACTTCTAAAGTCAACGATTACATTAACTGCACAATTAAGAAATCGGGAAAGGAAATCAAGAAAGGAAATCATTACATTAACACCTCCACTCAAACTCAAGATGGTGTTGTAGAAGCCAACATGAGTTTGGAGACTTGAGCAAGAAATTGACTAGGTGGATTTGACTTGGTGAAGATGTCAAGCTTTTGGGATGTAGTGTCAACGGGAACAAGCTATAGACTTTTACTGAGCAAATGATGATGAACAAAGTGACAATTGATCTCAATATGTTTAACGCATTTGTGAAAGACATCATTATGAGCTATTTGAGTAGCACCTTGATTGTCACAATAAATGGGAGTGTTTGAACGATGAAAACACCCATGTCTTGAAGGAGCCATCGTAACTATAGTAGCTCGGATGTTGCATCTGCAAGAGCTCGATATTCAGCCTTTGTGTTGGAGCAAGAGACAACAGTTTACTTTTTACTTCACCAAGAAATGAGTGATGAACCAAGAAAGAAACAGTAGCTAGTAGTAGAGCGACAAACGGTAGGATCCCATGCCTAATCTGCGTCACAATAACATTATAAATCTAGAGAAGAGCTAGAGGAAAAATGCAATCCATGAAACATGGTACCCTTCACATATCTTAGGATACGGAGAACGGAAGCAAAATGAGTCGATCGGGGAGCAGGAAGAAACTGATTGACTAAATGAACAACATATGCAATATCAGGATGGGTAACCATTAGGTAAACAAGACTTCCCACCAAGGTTCGATACAAGGTCGAATCTGTTAGAAGAGTACCATCTGAAGGAGAAAGCTGGACATTTGCTCGAGGAGCAATCTTTCTATCTGTCAATCCTACTTTGGCAATAAGATCAAAAGCATACTTCGTTTGTGATAAATGTAGGCCATCTGCATGAAGCTTGGTTCAACGACGATGAAGGATGTGGGCAGAATCTTGGTTTTGGTGGGTAATGTTTTACAGAAGGATGTACGTAATGTTTCGTGGGTAATGGTTCAGCAAATCCCTTTTTTTTCAAGGCAATTCACCTTCAGATAAAGAAGAAGAAGAACAAATTATATTTCTATGATTTTCCCAAGGCAATTAACTTGCTATGATACCAAGATAAAGAAGAAGAAAGAATTATATTTATATAATTTTTGTAGATTCTATAAGGATGCTCTTAGAGCCATTATATAGAGATTACAGGATACTAGATAAGGAAACATCTAAAGTCAACCCTTACATTAACTACACAATTAAGAAATCAAGAAAGAAAATCATTACATTAACACATACTTTGCCAAAATTGTAAAATTTACCCCGAAATTAGATTTTGACCGCTAACATTTTTAAAATCATGTTTTGGACCCCATGTTTTCAAAAAGAAATATGTCTTAGGTTCCATACTTTGCCAAAATTGTAAATTTTGCCCCGAAATTAGATTATTGTTAAAGTTTCCTTCTTGACTAATTGCGATGGTCTGACTAAGAATTTGACGCGAGAAATTCCATTCGGAATTTTATATCACTAATCTACACCTTCTCTCATGTAAAAACAATTTATACCATTGCTTTCAAGTAATGTCTCGTCCCATAATGGTGTTTCATGATCTATTCTTGATTATTTAGAAATTTGAGTAACTTGCACTTTCTCAAATCTCTAAGGCTCAACATTAGTTATCCTTTTTTCTTGCACATTGTAGAATATCATAAGCTAATTATTGAAATAATCGAGTAATCACAAAGTCGTTGACCATTAACTTAAAGTCGTTTAGGGTATTACACCTGCATCACAATAACTATATGTTAGTGCAAGCTCTTTCAGTATCCAGAATAATTTGCACTTTCAAAATACTTTTCTTTAACATTTTGAGCCCTGTTAGATAATATTAGTCTTGTGTAAGCTGAACTTTTTTTTGTGGCCTCTATCTTTGAATCTATTGTTCCTCAATGATTTAGCTATTATCACTATCTCATTTATTTCATAATAAATACAAGAGTTAACATCATACCAGAAAACACTTCTAAAATTTCATAAAACAAGTCAACATTAACATATATATCAACTAAAACCATTGATTAAAAACATACTATTGTTCAAGTAGTGGAATATCTACTTATCTCACACTACTTAACAAGATAAATAAAACTCTCTTTATTTTTCCTTATTTTCCTCTATTTTTCAATTCCTTCCATTTCGTCTTTTGTTTCTCTCTTCTTTTGTATTTTTGTTTTTTTTTTTTTTCTTTTTCTTATTATTCTATACCGTATATGTACTGATCCTGAAGCACTACAACCTTCACTTATACAGCTTTCCTGTTGGAGCTTAACTATCTGCTATAAAATATGTGACTCTTCACTTAGACAAGCGTATATTACTCATTCATTAAGGAAATATGACTGTCATTACTCATTCATTAAGGATATATATATAAATCTATATATATATATATAGGGCTGAATCATTCTTCGCTTAAGCCTGCTGCAAGGGATGTATTACAATTTCTTTTCTTGTTTTTTTTTTTTTTTGGTTGAAGAATTTCGGAGAATCAGACAAGCACAGGCTTTGAATATGAGGAACGTGTGTTATGGGGGCTGGAGATAGAAGAACATTTTAGCAATATGTTGCCAGATTTAAAAGAGCTACTAAAAGTCCTTCAAAAAAATAGAGAAAAAATGAGAACTGTAATACAAAGGGTTCCAGAGATCATGCGACAATCAGGAGTGTACTTCAAGCCAAGGGAGTTGTCAATAGGTCCTATTTATGCCACTGATCCGAATCTGTTCAATGAAGAACTCAAGATTAAGTTGGCTGCACATTTCATTAAAAGAAGCGGTAGAACAAAGGATAATTTACTCCGAGAAATCAAGGAAAAGGCCGAGGAAATAAAGAAGTACTTCCATGAGGAGGTAATTGTGTCGTATACTGATGAAGAATTGATAATATTGGTGTTCTTGGATGGGTGTTCAATGCTAGGGTTCATAGATGCCTTTGTGAATCAGAAGTTAAACATGTTCGACATTAGTCATGGTCAAGCAGCATTGATCCAGCAGGATTTGTTCTTGCTAGAGAACCAAATACCCTTTATAGTCCTTGAGAAGTTGATGGGCTTCGAAACAGAATTGGGAAATGTTGATTTGGTACCCGATTTTTGCAGATTTATTGCTCTTATGGGTAATAATCTAGGGGAATTTACAAAATTCCTAGTTTTGGATTCGGTTCACAAACATCCATTACACATTCTTGACCTTCTACGAGAAGTACTATTACTTGATAACCCTAATGCTTTTCATCAGAACGAGTGCATGCCAACTTATCTCATTCGTCGTCTTTTCTCGCTTTTATGTTATTGTGCTTTTCGAGCAGTAGCATTTATTAGTCGCATCTTGAAGCGGTTCAATAAATCAGAGAGTCTCCCTCAATATTGGAGCATGATTACACAGTACTCCTTTCCTAATGTTCAGGAACTTAAAAAAGCAGGGATAGAGTTCAAGCCAAGTGATTCTTTTACAACTATATCTTTCCGTTCTTCATTCTTTACCACAGCTCAACTTAAGCTTCCCAGATTGGTTGTAGACAATTTGACAGTGCAAATGTTGTTCAACTTGGCCGCCTATGAGATGTGCTTGTCCGAATTTCATCCAAGGCAAAAACCTTGGTTTATTTCTTACATAAACTTGCTAGATTTGCTTGTTGACGATGAACATGATGTCAAGGACTTAAAAGCAGCGGACATTCTTCCGAAATTGCACATTAGCGATGTTGAAGTCGCTAATTTGATCAACGGCATGGGCTCTGAATTATTACCACCCGCCATAGACACTTACGCACATGTTAAGAAAAAAATAGAAATGCATTGCAGGAGTAAGAGCAGAAGAAGGTGTGCGCTCTGGATTGCTCAAGTCTACTACACTCATTTTAAAAGCCCATGGACTATTCTGGCTCTGTTTGCTGCTATAGTGGTCCTTGGATTAACATTTGTTCAAACTTGGTATTCAGTCAATCCAAAAAATTGAAAGGTACAAAATATTAGAGATATTTAGTTTGAACTTTAAATTTAAATTATTAGGAACAAGATTATCCTTTCTAACCATTTGTAATCTTTTATAATCTCCCTTTGCTATTCTTAGGATTCTGTTAGTTAGAATATATTTAGAGTTGGTTAAAAGTTCTGTAAACTATATATATTCTGCTTTTCAGTGTTGAAATATATGCCATATATTTTCCCACTTTCTGTTTTCCTATACAAAATACTATTACAAATTTGCTGATATTATTTCAAAAGTTTCTATCTCACCAACATTGATACTTTGACAATTTAATCTAGGACGGAACAAAGTGCGGAATATACTCCGCCGGAGAGATGTACATGTTCGGCCTAGCATCTCATGAATGTGAATTATGAAAGAAATCCGTAAATGATCGGCCTATAGCATCCGCACGCTCAATTTCACATTTATCACAACCTGTTGACCCTGATTTGCTTGCTTGAAAGATACTAATTTTTCATAACTTTTACATGCGTGTCTCTTTTCTTTTGAGATTTAAATGCCCTTGGGTCTCCATATAAGAGTGACTTGAGTCCTTAATGTTCTAGTGGATTTGTAGAAGGAGACCAACTTCATGTTTTCTATAATAGGACATGACCAAGTACTTTTTTTTTTTTTTTGGGAGATAGCCCACGCCATTCTCCCTATGACTCCCGGGACCTTTGGTTCCCTTACATGACCAAGTACTTTTCAGCACTAATTTATTTATTTCATATCAAAATTTTTTTTATTGTTTTTATTTACGAAAAGCTTATAAACAAATTAAGGCCCCGTTCAATAAAACTTGGCAAACAAAATTATGCTCTGTGTGCCTCTTTTTCTTGATTTTTTATATTTTTATGTCATTAGGTAGTTAAGATTTATCTCTTTCATAGAATCCATCTTCTACTGTATACATGCTTAAGTACATCCGCAAAAGTGCGAATCGTCTTGACCAAGACTTCGGGCCTGTTCTTTTAACGTTTTTGAGTTAGGTAATTTGAGTTTAGATTTTGAGTTGAGTTTGAGTTATAACTTGAGTTGTAGTTGTAACTTAAGTTTGTGTTTAGTTGTGTACATTTGAGTTATGGTTTGAGATAAGAATCTTTTTGAGTTTGTGTTTGAGTGAGTCAAAACTTGAATTTGTATTTAGATAGTATTTTAATAAAAACTCAGTGCTGATGAGAAATTTTAATAGGGTTATGAGAGGGATTTTATTCGTCTTTTCGTTGTCAACGCATAGAAAAAAATCATCTCAATCAAATTAAAACGAAAAAGTTATAGCATTTTTAAGAATAGAAAAAATATTGTTTGTTAATTTGAGTTCGAGTTTTTGAACTCGAGTTGAAGAGAAAACTTAAACTCGAGTTTTAGTCCCAAACGCGAGTTCAAACTCGAATTCAAACTTAAAAGAACATGAATTCGAATAAAGTTGTAACTCAAGTTTACTTTTTTTGAATTTTTCACTCAAAAAAGTGGCTGTCAAACAGCCCCTTCGAGTTTTGCATCTCTCTTTCTTTTCTATTATTTTGAGCCATGACCTTGAGTTTCTGCGAAAATCTAATATCTCGACAACTACTTCTCATTTGATTCTGATTATTGCAGAAATTTGTTTGAAACTCCAAGACAGTGGAGGAAATGTATTCTTTTTTAACCGTACTGTTGAGAAGAACGACTTGTTGGCACTCACAAATGACTCCATCCCACACCGAGCCCCAACTCAAATGGTATTAAAATAAGAGCCTGTTTACTTTACATTAAAAAAAAAAGAAAAAATAAAGTAAATAGTAATTCTTTTTATTATCTAATTATGTAACTACTTTCAATATTAAGCGAGTTGGAGGAAGATATGCCACATTAACAGTGTGTTTGGTAAGGTGCAAAAGAAAAAGAAAAGAAAGTAGAGGAAGGATTTTATAGAGGAAAATTGAATTTTAGGTTGTTTGGTAGAGAGCAAATGGGGAATGAAGGAAAATAAAAATTTATGGGGTCCACTAATTTTTAATCTTTCTAACTTTGGGAAGAAAAGATGAGAAACAAATTTTGACAAAAAAATAAGATATAAAATAACACTTTTAACTTTCATCATTCATCATATTTTTATTTATATTAAGGTATTATTATAAAATACCTTAAATTTAACATTTTATTTTCACCTTTTTTTTTCCAAAAACAATATAAGAAAAAACTATTTTACTTCTTTCACCTGAATTTTTACTTCTCTTTCTTTTTTTTTTTTTTCTATCCATCCTATCAAACATGACACAAAATGAGAATAAAAATTATTCGGCCATGATTTACAGGTAGTTAGTAAATAGGCCATCTTGATTTACACCAATCTAAAATGCTGAAAGTGTCCCCACTTATTCATTTACAATTCTCTCTCATCCCTCTTCTCTCAGTTTCCTCTCTCTCTCTCTCCTCCCGTCAACACCACACCCCTTCTCTCGTCTCTCTTTCTCTTTCTTCTCTCTACCGCCACTCTCTCCCGTGGCTGTGCAGCACGAATGCCGTCAACGAGATCGCAAGTTTGTCTCCGCCATCCTTGATGGTGATCCACAATGAAAGGCGAGAGAGATACTGATGTCATCAGAAAGAGTAGAGCAGCGGAGAGAGAGGAGGAAGCTGCAGAGAGAGGAAATGCTGTCAGAAGGGAGGGAGGAGGAGAGCGACACTGACAGAAAGAGTGAAGAGAGAGAGATACAGAGGGAGCAGTAGAGAGAGATTGACGAAGGGGGAGTGTAGAGAAAGAGAGAGAAAAAATGATCCGAGAAAAAAGAGGAAAAAGAATCCTATAGTAAGGGCAAAATTGAAAATCAATATATTTAAAACTGAAAATGGCCTATTCATTTCTAACCTCTAATAAATAACCTATTTACTTTAACAGACTTCAACAGTGGGCCTATTTACTATAATATGCCCAAAACTAATAATGTGGACTTAATGCCCCCCACAATATAAGGAATGAGAAAAGAGAATATCAATTCTTATACTTTAAATTAATTTATACACTCTTAATAAATTATTATGTAGTTAATTATTATTATTGTATAAAAAGACTGAAAGAGAATGAGATTGTTTTCTATTAAACCATCTACTAGTCAAGTAAGCATTTGTAAAATAACTAGACCTCGTTCACTTCACCGATTTGAGTTTTCAGTTTTAGGTCTCTACAGTAAAAAGCTCTCAGAAAATGTCACATCTAACTTTTTTGTTAGAGTAAAAAGCTCTCAAAAAATATCACATCTCAGCTCGAATTGAAAACTCAAATCCGCGAAGTAAACGAGGTCCTAATGATTCTTATTCTTATTATTTTAATAGTCAAGAATTTTCCTCGTTAAAAATCTTATTAGACAAAACCCAAAAAGAAAACATAGAAAAAGAAGAAAAGAGTACAAATCATCTAAACAATCTAACCAGCCGATAAGTAATGAAAAAAGAGAAGCTTTGAACCAACAATTCTCCTATTCCAAGAACAGAACAAAGCAGAACTCAATGAGTTAAGTGGAGAAACGAAAAAAACGGAAGAGGGACTAAAAGTAGAAGTAGGACAGAGAGAAAATCACAACAAATCTCGTAAAAGCACTGCAAAAAGCGTAGATGATGAACGCCAAAAGATGCTAACTTATGATGAATATGACGCAATTCGAATAGTTATTAAAACAACTTAATGAAGAACTGAGAGCCATTTGTTTCCGAATTCCCTATGATAGCATGGCTTCTATAACGCAGAAAATAATTCACAACATGAGTTGAATTCAATGCCCTAAAACTTCAAATCAAAAGATGAGGAAAATTCAACCGTAGAAACAACAATGATTAATTGGTATTGCAGGAATTGATATCACAGCTCGGTGGACACACCTACATCCATGGAGCCTTATCCAAACAGTGAGCAATCCACTAAGTGTCAAGATTACAAATACCAATCGGACTTATACACCTAAATACTCCCTGCTGACGTTGTTGCCGTCATGTCGAATCTTCTTAATATTGCACGACAAAATCCCCCATCGGCTAACATTGTGCTTCCTCCTGAAAACTTCTAATCCTTCTCTCAAAGGACGTACTCAATGAACACTCTTGAAGGCTCACAAATGCACAGACTTTTTCTAAAAATTTTCTGTAAAACAGTGGTCCAAAGTGAGCTGAAACAAAACCTTAATATATGGTTTCAATCTTTCACACGATAACCCATATTTTCCTCAATTCTTAGTAATTTTATTTCAAATACAACAACATCACAGTCAGATTTATCAAGATTTCTTGCTTGAGTTCAGGACACAACAAACCGGTCGAATATACTCTAACTATAGAGATGTATGTTCTCTAGCATCAGCTGCCAAATGTGAAATTGAAGATTACCCTTGGGAAGTTTTACATAATCTGTTTTTTCTAAATGAACTGTGAAAACTAGGTACTAGTTTTATGCTTGCTTCAAATTTGTGGTTTATAACTTGATAATAATCTCTTATTTCGTGGACAATAACACAACAGTGATCAACTTCAACAGCATGAACACAGGTGTTGCACATTTTCTTCGCACATTATAAGTGTTCCCGTTTACTTTTTTTTTTTTTATTTAATTTTTTGAATTTGAAGTCGCTTTCGCCTAGCTATCAAATGCCGCCATATTCAGCATAAATATTTTGACGAAAATAAATTTCCCATTTCATTATTGCCGCAATTGTTCTCATCAGCGAAGTGCAAACAAACATTTTTCTTAGTATCAATTTTCACTTTTTGAATTTGAATTGTTCTCACTCGAAATCTTATGCTTAAACAAAGGGAAATAGACAATCAAACAAGTTACGGACAACATATTTTAAGCAAACATCATAAATACTTAAAACGTTTGATATTTTCCGGCAAAAAACAAATCCGTGGGACAATCTTTCTCGTACAGTAATGTTAGCGAGCGATTTACTTTCATAACATTTTTCTATTTGCATTTGATATCTGCGTTTTGCTCCAACACTCAAAATCTTACTCAAACGTATTGTATTTTTGCCAAAAGAACTTCTGTAGAAAGTAGAAAGAATAAATATTGAGATAACAACAATCAAACACAAAGATTTCTAGCCCAAAAACAAAGGAGAGAAAAGAGAGAAAAACATAAAAAAGACGAAAGTAAACACAGAAAAGAAAGGTTGCATCTCTCCACATATACATTACAGAGAAGAAACAGAGGACACTTCCACATAATCCAAGACGACATTAATATTGGTAACTCTATTTGACAAAAACACCCACACGACCGAAACAAGGAAGTGAAGTTAAACCTTAAAAGAAAAACACACTTGAACAAGTTATGAGCGACAAATTTGAAGGAGAAAAGGTTCCGATAGCCATATAAAAATGTTTTGATAGCCCTTCCAACTGACAATCTTGATTACGCCTAAGCAATTCCGACAGCGATTAAGATAGGTGAGAGGAATCAGTAAGCTCAATTCCACATTTAGCTTATGATAGCTGTATATTCGACCCTTCTACTACCCTGAATTAAATTGTCAAACTATCAGTGTTGATGAAATAGAAATTTTTGACATAAAATTTACAATTTGTTAATTAGGAAAAGGAGAAATATTTCATACCTTTCAGTGGTATGGATAGGCCGCATAATAAGTTTGAACAGCAGTTAATGCAAGTACTGCTGTAGCGGCGACAAGAGCCAGAATAGTCCATGGGCTACTAAAACAAATTCTCTTCATTTTCGCATTTCCCACCGAAGCCCATCAACACTTGAAGGACTGTAAAGGGTATTTGGTTCTCTAGCAAAAACAAATCCTGCTGAATCAGGGCCGCTTTCTCATTACTGATGGGAAACATATTTAACTTCTTATTAACATAACTGTGTATGAACCCCAAAATTGCACACCCATCCAAGAACAACAATTCTATCAATACCTTATCGCTATATGTATTAATTACCTCTTCATCAAAGGACATCTTTATCTCCCGCAACTTATTCTCGATTTCTTGGTGTAACTCATGCACGTTTCTACCGGTTTCTTTGATGTAACATGCTGCCAATTTAAGCTTGAGTTCTTTTTGGAACAAATCAGAATCACCAGCATGAATAGGACCGATTGACAACTCCTTTGGCTTAAAATGCTCTTTGTTAGCTCCATTCTTTAGTATGGTCTCTGGAACCTTTTGAATCACTGTTCTTTCTTTGTTCTTTTCTTTCCGTGTTGGCCATTTCATCTCTTTTTCAAAGCGTTCAATGGTGTGATCTCTTTCCCTCTCCACTAAATCTATCATTGAAATACTAATAATGTGTTCATGTCGTATTCCAGCTGGCTGGATCTCCTCTTCTGGCCTTCCCGCACCGTCTAGAATGAGACCATCATTTTCATCGGACATTTTCTCTCCTGTACATAAAAAAAGTACAAGAAAGAAACTTCAAATATACCCTCGCAGCTGACTAAGTTATGCATGATTCAGAAACAATACTTTTTATCAAGCAATAAAAACTACAAAGTTCGTGATTAAGAAAAACATAACGAGCTCGAAAGCAAAAATAAAAGCATGTGACAAAACTAATACTAGCTGCACTGAATAGAAAAGCATACGCAACTAATATACGCCATTAATTGGGGATGATTTAGCTTGAATGTGCACGAAAAAATTGGTAATCTTTCTTTCCATTATTCATGAATGTGCAAGGAACTTCACTTTCATAAGTTTTAAATGTAGGCCTATTTTCTTCCATTTTCCTATTTGGAACCCATTGTCGGCCTATAAGATGAGATTCCTTGGTTTTGAGGTTCGACCCAATAGGTAACGACAATCTTATCAGAGTAAATGAGGAGTACTTATAAGTCTAGTATGTTTCACTCCTTAGGAAATCATTGAGGCCCGACAAGCACCTATATAATTATTCTTCAATAGGAAAATATGTGTGTAACTAGTCAATCTGGATCAATCCGACTATGACGCCATATAACTACGACTTCTACTATTAGAATAGTGAGATTGCTCAAGGTCCCAAGGAGAAGAACTTTGCATACATTGAAACTAACACAGACAAAACCAATAGGTATCACGGCACACGCTCCGACTGACGCTAATGAATTGCAACCACGAGGATATTCACCATAAAGCGTATTAGTGTTGCTCGTAAAGAAGAAAGAAGATTCGTTTAGGATGTGCAATAACTATCAAGGACTTGACAAGGTCACAATTAAGAACAAGTACCCGTTACTAAAGATCGACAATGTTTTTTATCAACTTAAGAGAGTAGCAATCTTTCCCAAGATTTATTTGCGATCGGGATATGATCGACTGAAAATAAGGAGAATGATATTCCTAAGCCAACTTTCCATACTAACTCTAGGAATCATGAGTTTTTAGTCAAGTTGATTAGATTAGCCATTACCTCAGCTTTTATGAACTCGATGAACCGACTTTAAGGCCTGGTAGGGACACAAAGAGCACTTAAGGATTGCTTTACAAGCTTGGGGGAACACCAACTTTATGCTAATTAATTAGTGTTTAGAATGCAAGTTTTGGCATAAGAGAGAGTCAAATATCTAGGACACTTGATCTCTAAGGAAGGAGTATCCACAGATCCCTCCAAAATTGAGGCCTTGGGCAAATCGCTGGCATTGAAGAGCACGATAGAAATTTGAAATATCTTAGGCCTAGCCGACTATTATCGGAGATTTATTGAAGGATATTCTCAAGATTTGCTGCACCCCTTACCTCACTTGGAAAGAGAAGAAGTATGTTCGGACGAAAAGGTACCAAGAGAGTTTCTAAGAAGGCTTATTAGAGCCCCTCTTCTCTTTATTCCTCGAATATAGGAAAATTTGATATTTATAGCAACACATTGAAAATAGGATTAGGACCCGTGTTAATGCAAGATGGAAACGAGCCTCAGGTGCATTTACTTAGAAGGAGCTCAATATGAGATAGAGAAGGTGGTCATAACTAGTCAAAGAGTATGATTGTGAGATCGATCACCACCTAAGAAAGGCCAATAAAGTCACTTAGGCCCTAAGCCATTAGCCGACTGCTACCCTCGTGTCAATTGAAGCACTTTTTCAAACCCTACAGAAGGATATTTGAAAGATTGGATCGAGATAACTATATAGCAATTGTCTACCTTTACCCTGCAATCGATATATCCTTGAAGGAATAAAGGTAACTTAGAATCTTGATCTAGTTCTGTTAGTGTATTTGGTTATTAGCTTATTTTTGGTAAACTTTTTGAAAAAACCATTTTTAGGCAGATTGGTTGATTGGTTGTAATAGGTTGTAACTTTGGCTGGCGCACCATTGTTTTGGGAGGTTCTTATGGAAAGTTTTGGTGGCACAGCAAATGGATTGATTTGGTTGCTGAAAGTTGATAGTTGACTTAGTGAATTAATGGCTGACGGATTTCATGGTTGGTGATGGTCTTTTGATTGTGTAACACACGGCAGAGGGTACACACACGGAATGAGTATTGTGAATGAGAGTGTGCTGATTTTGTAAAAAGCCGTGTAGGTGAGAGTGAGATTGTAAGGCCAAGAATCACTTGATGCTGTGTGAGAAAGTGTGAAAATATATTTTGTATTGGTTCTTCGGAAGAAGATTTCATTGGTTTTGGGAGGAATCCATCAAGACGAGTGGTGCTCGCTGATCAAGTCTTCTAAGGAGATTCTAGGCAACGGCAACATCTTCAAAGAGGGAATCGTTGAGTGTGTAAGACCGTTTCAGTTCTTGTAATCTTTTAAACTTAGTGGATTGATCACTGTCTGGGCGTGGCCCCGCAGAGTAGGTGTGCGCACCAAACTGCGATACCACTTTCTGGTGTCCTTTACATTTTTGCACTTAGATTCTTGCATTTCTGATTTACTGGTTTAATATTGAAATTTCCGTTATAACAGTGTTACAAGAAAGTGTTGTAACACTTTCTGTTACACCAGTAACCAAAACAGACCTTTCAATTGGTATCAGAGCAGTTCACTAACCTTTTGTTTGGTGAGATTTTGGGATTTGGTCTGTTATGTTAGGTATGGATTTCTTGAAAGAAGGTGGCTCAGTTTCATGACCTCCTCTTCTAGATGGTTCAAACTACTCCTATTGGAAAGCACGCATGAAGGCATTCATCAAAGCTATCGATGAAAAGGCTTGGAGGGCTGTCCTGACTGGCTGGGATCATCCAGTGACAAAGGATACTAAGGGAGTAGAAAAATTGAAGCCCGAGATTTCATGGTCTACCAAAGAGGACAAGTTGGCAAACAACAATTCTAGAGCACTAAACGCCATTTTTTATGGGGTAGATGCAAGCCAATTCAAGCTTATTTCAACGTGTGAAACAGCCAAGGATGCTTGGGAGATACTGCAAATGGCGCATGAAGGAACGGCTGCCGTGAGGCTCTCAAAACTCCAAATCCTTACTACAAGGTTTGAGAATCTCCGGATGCAAGAACATGAATCTATTTCTGTGTTTAACTCAAAACTATGTGATATAGCCAATGAGGCATTTGCCCTTGGTGAGAAGATTTCAGAGGAGAAGCTTGTGAGGAAAACTTTGAGGTCTCTACCACGGTGGTTTGCTTACAAGGTGACTGCAATCGAGGAAGCCAAGGATGTTCGAGCCATGAAACTTGATGAGTTAATGGGTTCTCTACGCACATTTGAGATGAACTTAAATGAGGACAAGAAAGAAAAAGAGATAGCGTTGCAAGCAGAGGTACAAAAGTCTCACCATGAAGAAGATTCAGATGATCATGAAGACTTGGCAGAGACTCTTGCCTTATTGACAAAAAACTTCAACAGAGTTTGAAAAAATTCAACAAGAAGAACCGGAGTCCAAGTTTTGGCAACACCAACAATCGGAACATTAATTATCCCAACACCAGCAACTCTCAAAGAAACAAATCTGTAGCAAATAGCATTGACATGAAAATGAAGAACAAGGGTATCCAATGCCGGGAGTGTGATGGATACGGGCACATACAAGCCGAGTGCGCCAACACCCTTAAGAAGAAAAAGAAGTCCTTCAATGCAACTTTGAGTGATGAGGAATCTGAGGGGAGTCAAGAAGAAGATGATCATGTGAGCAACTATGTTGCTTTTAATGTTTTTTCTGATAAGAGCGCCTCAGCCGAAAGTGTCACAAGTGCTGCTGCAGATGGTGTCACAACAACTGCTGCGACAGAATCACCTAGTACAGAAAAATACGAGTCTGACTTAGAATCAGATTATAGCAGTGATGGTGAAGAACTCACAGAAGATGCTATACAGGAAGCTTACAAAACCATGTTTGAAAAATGGGTTAAAGTATTCAAACTGAACAAGGCTTTGGAGGATCATGTAAATGACCTTCTTAGAGAAAAAGAAGGTTTGAAAAGGAACATGGATG
Organism: Morus indica; assembly: GCA_029231665.1. Classification (NCBI taxonomy): domain Eukaryota; kingdom Viridiplantae; phylum Streptophyta; class Magnoliopsida; order Rosales; family Moraceae; genus Morus; species Morus indica. The sequence continues at coordinate 13,349,369 of JACAGA010000014.1, forward strand.
ATCTTAAATTGCTGATCGGTGAAAAAGAGAAGAAGGAGCCTGAGATGAAAGCTGAACTGGAGCATGCTCAGAAGATGTTGAAAAAGATGAACTTGGGAACTTCCAAATTGGACCATATTCTGACTATAGGAAAAACTAATGGTGATCATCATGGACTTGGATTTTTTGGAAAATGTTCTACGTCCAAAACGGTCTTTGTGAAGGAGCAAGTCACACAGGAACCACAACCTGTGATTGGAAAGCGAGTTTAAGGTGTTCAACAACGACGTAAGACATTTATTCATGTTTGTCACTACTGCAGCGTCTTAGGACATATCAGACCACGTTGCTATAAACTTCATAATGATCTCAGAAAAGGAATGGTTCTTGTCTCATCATGTCCCACAGGAAAAATGATTACAAAAAACAAAACTACTCGCCGTGTGTGGGTAAGAAAAACTGATCTTTTGTGTCATGTGGCTTACACTTCCTTGAAAGCAAGTTCGGTCGATTCATGGTATTTTGATAGTGGTTGCTCCAAGCATATGACGGGGGAAAGCAAGTTTCTGAAAAACGTTCAAACCTGCACTGAAGGGCATGTTACGTTTGGAGATGGCGTAAAAGGAAGAGTTCTGGGAAAAGGAGTGCTGGATTTAGATGGATTTCCAAGACTTAAGAATGTTTTGCTTATTGAAGGATTAAAAGCAAACTTGATTAGCATAAGTCAACTGTGCGACCAAGATCTTCATGTGAAGTTCTCCAAGAACAAATGTCTAGTCTTTGACAAGTCCGAAAAGTGTGTTATGGAGGGTGCAAGATCTTCAGATAAATTGCTACATGTTAATGTTCCCAGTAGCATGTCTCAAAACAAGTTTGGATGACACGAAACTATGGCATGAAAAACTTGGCCATCTGAACTATAGAAATCTAAGGAAGATTGTGAACATTGGAGCTGTACGAGGAGTACCCAAGCTGAAACCAGAGTCTAATGGAATCTGTGGTCCATGTCAGATCGGCAAACAGAAGAAAGTGTCACACAAGGTGTTGCAACGGATTTCTACAACACAGGTTCTTGAATTGCTCCACATGGATCTTATGGGGCCAATGCAAGTGGAGAGCATTGTTAGAAAGAAATATGTGTTTGTGTGTGTTGATGATTATTCTCGGTACACGTGGGTGGACTTCATTAGAGAAAAATCAGATACGTTTGAAATCTTCAAAAATCTGTGCACAAGGTTGAAAAGGGAAAAAGATTGCAACATTGGAAAGATAGTAAGAATAGGAAGTGACCATGGGAAGGAATTTGAAAACTCAGTTTTTGCTGATTTTTGTAACAAGCACGGTATAGCTCATGAATTTTCTGCTCTGAAAACACCTCAGCAGAACGGTGTGGTAGAAAGGAAAAATAGAACTATTCAAGAGATGGCAAGGGTGATGCTGAATTCCAAGAAACTCTCTTTCAGACTATGGGCAGAAGCAATGAATATTGCCTGCTATACAATCAACAGGGTGTATCTCAGATCACATACAAAGCTTACTCCTTATGAAATCTGGAAGGGTAGAAAGCCAAATCTTAACTACTTCCATATTTTTGGGAGTGTGTGCTATATTCTAAATGATCGGGATCAACGTGGCAAGCTTGATGCTAAAAGTGATGAGGGAGTGTTTCTTGGTTACTCTACTAGTAGCCGAGCTTATCGAGTTTACAACAAGAGAACACGGAAGATTATGGAATCTGTGAATGTAGTGGTGGATGATCTTAAGGAGGAAGTTAGAAGGGCCTCTGATGATGAAAATTTTGAAGATATTGGGATTAACGATCAAGATACTGAAAAACAATCTGTTGAAGAAAGCGTTACAACAGATGTTGTGACACCAGTTGTGACAGATTCAACAGAAGACGAGGTAGAAGTGTTTGATGCTGCAGATACTACCACCAGAGAACCATCCTCCAGAATTAAAAAGAATCATCCAGTTGAAGGGATTATTGGCAACATTGATGAAGGGATTCGCACTAGAGACAAGCCCAGATTGAACTACCGTGACATTGTGAGATATGTGCGCTATACATCCAAAGTGGAACCGAAGAACGTGAAAGAAGCTTTAGAAGATGAGCTCTGGATAAATGCCATGCAGGAAGAATTGGGACAGTTCGAGAGGAATGATGTGTGGGACTTAGTTCCACGACCAAGTAACTCTAATGTTATTGGCACTAAATGGATCTTCAAGAACAAGACAGATGAGCATGGAAATGTTACAAGAAACAAAGCCAGACTTGTAGCTCAGGGGTATACTCAAGTAGAAGGAGTGGATTTTGATGAGACATTTGTTCCGGTAGCAAGGCTTGAGTCAATACGGCTTTTGCTATCATTTGCTTGTCTTATGGGTATAAAAATGTTCCAGATGGATGTTAAGAGTGCATTTTTGAATGGTTTTCTGGATGAAGAGGTCTTTGTTGAACAACCCAAAGATTCTGAAGATCCACAGCACTCCAACCATGTGTATAAACTGAAGAAGGCACTATATGGGCTTAAACAAGCACCAAGAGCTTGGTATGAACGACTGACTGAGTTCTTGAACAAGAAGGACTACAGGAGAGGGGGAGTAGACAAGACCTTGTTTATCAAGCAATTTGGAAATGGGATCATCATAGCTCATATTTATGTGGATGACATTGTGTTTGGATCAACATCACAGGCAAAAGTGGAGGAGTTTGTTGAACAAATGAAGAATGAGTTTAAGATGAGCATGGTAGGAGAACTGACTTACTTTCTTGGACTGCAGGTGAAACAAATGAAAAATGGAATCTTTATTTCACAAAGTAAGTATGCAAGAAACTTAGTTCAGAAATTTGGTCTAGTAAAGGCGAGGCACATGCGAACACTGATGGGCACCAATGAGAAGTTGATTAAAGATGAAAATGGAGTCGCTATCGATCCAACTCTTTATTGAAGCATGATTGGAAGCCTCTTGTATTTAACTGCAAGTAGGCCTGATATAAGTTTTAGTGTTGGCGTGTGTGCTAGATATCAGGCAAACCCCAAAGAATCACATTTGGCTGCTGTGAAGAGAATTATTCGATATGTTAGTGGAACGGTGGATCATGGGATTTGGTTCTCAAGTGATACCAATTCTAGTCTTGCAGGGTTCAGTGATGCTGATTGGGCAGGCAATGCAGATGACAGGAAGAGCACCTCAGGATGATGTTTTTACTTAGGTAATAATCGGGTTTCCTGGTTTAGTAAGAAACAGAATTTGATCTCCTTATCAACTACAGAGGTTGAATATATAGCGGCAGGAAGTTGTTGCACTCAATTGTTGTGGATGAAGCAGATGATGGAAGACTATGGTATTATACAAGATGTACTGACAATATTCTGTGATAACACCAGTGCTATTAATATTTCAAAGAATCCTGTTCAACATTCTCGAACGAAGCACATCGATATACGGCATCATTTTATCTGAGAATTGGTGGAGGACAAGACTGTCGTGTTGGAGTATGTAACTACAGAGAAGCAACTAGCAGATATCTTTACAAAGCCTCTTGATGCTGTTCTGTTTGAGACATTACGGACAGCTTTGGGTATCTGTGTAATGTAATTATTTTCTTTAAAAAAAAACGACATTGCGTTTTGGGTGGGAATGGTGTGTTATAATAACCGTCCCCTGTATTTGAAATTCCAGCCCCTTCATTTGAATTTTCGGTCCCAAAATTTCTTGCCTTGCTCCCGAAAATTTCCTCTCCATTTCTCTCTGAAATTTCTTCAAAATGGTGAGGACCCGAAGCAATCGAGTGTTCAATCGGTTTCCGCCCAAGAAATCTTCCGTGGCTTCAAAGAAAGTGAAGTTTTCTGCCCCACGGCAAAATGCTCACGCCTCCGATGAAAACGAGCCTACCCCTCTTGCTTGTCTTCCTCCGTTGGCCATTGTTCCTTACTCCAAGGCTCCATTTTGCGACGAAGGAGATGAGGTATACTCGACTCCACGCGGGTCTTCCGAGCAAGAAAGTATTGCTCCAAGTGCTCCTTCATCCCCGTCTCCTGGCGTGCCGAATTTGGGTGAAAATCGGTCACCCACCGACTCGCCCAAGCCTCCAAAGTTTGCTGCGGATAAGGTGTTTGATGAAATGCCTCACAGAGATAATCTTCCGGATTTAATGCAATTTGCCGCACGACCGGGTTTTCCATCATGGAGTTCTTGTTCTCATGCATTCAATCAAGGATTGAGGCCTCAGTTTACACCGAGAGTTGACAACTAGAAGCCTGAGTCTTCTTCAAAGAAGCGGTCTCGATCCTTTAGTGAAGATTCACAAAACCCATTTGTTCTTTCTTCGGATGATGAGGAAGAAGTTCCTCTGGAACCCGTGGAACCAGTGGAAAAGGAGAAGGCGTCTCAGCAATCAACTAAGAAGAGGAAAGAAAAGGACACTTCGTTGCCAAGCAGAGTCACACGGTCTGCAACAAAGTCTTCCGCCCCTGCTCAGGAAGCTCCAGGTTCACCACAAGCGGACACGACCACATCTAACGTACCTGGTACATCCTCTACTTTTTCCTCTGGCTTAAATAAGAAAGTATGGGACTCAATATTGCAACGAAAGATTTTATCCGAACGAATGCTACATGAAGCTGACTTTAGAGAGTTAGGCGTTTTTGAACTTCTGAAATCACAACATCTACTTGGTACGGTGACTAAGGTGCAGCCATATGTGAAACACGTGGTTTATGAATTTTATGTGAATTTGGTGGAAGGGATAAATAATTCTGCATCTGATATGTATCACAAAGTGAGCGTCAGAGGTCATGTGTTTAATTTCTCTCCGAGCGTGATCAATGAATTCTATGAGAGTAATCGGCCAGTTTTGAGCAGAGAAGTTGACTTTGATGCCATTATCTCTGAAATAACTGCCAATGTCCGACGTAAATGGCCTCCTGCAAAGTCCTTTCCTGCAGCAGAGTTAAGTCTAAAATACTCTGCCCTTCATACGATTGCTTTGAAGAATTGGATGCCAAGTATGCATGCAATAGGAGTAAAGAAACCTTTGGCAAAGCTACTCTTCTTGATTGGTACTGCTACTTCATTTGATTTTGGGCAGTTAGTGTTTGATCAGATCACCAGCAACGCTGAAGCCACAATCACTGATCCAGTTCTTCCTTTTCCCTCCCCCATTTATGGAATTCTGACAAAGCAACGTGATGTTAAGAAGTCGGATGAGTTGTTCGAGAAGGCGTCGGGGTTAATTCGAATCTCGAAGAAACTACATTCGGGAAAGCATGTAGATGACGTGCAGGGGGAGCTGAGTTCTGATGAAGATGATAATGATGAACCAAGTGTTGCTCCGAGTGTCTCTGGTGGTGTTCCAACAAGTTCGTCACAGTCCACTGCAGTGATTTTACATGCAAAAACAGTTCAATTTCTGTCCAAGGAGTTGATAAATTTGTCTGCATATGAGTCTCATCTTCTTCGGGAAGTGAAGAGGGTCGGACACAAGAAGAAGGAAATCACTGCTTTGCTTTGAGATCTTCAGTTTTCTTCGGGTGCTGATGCGCATGGTGGTACATCACAGTAGTTTTTTTTTTTTTTTGTCTTTTTTGTTTTTTGCTACTTGATAATTTGCTGCTTTACTTGTTGTCTTTGGTTATTTCTTTGTCAAAAAGGGGGAGAACATTTAATCAATCCTCTTGCTTTATTAAGTTTTTTTGTGTAATCAGCGACTTGTTTTGTTAGTTTAGCCAAAAATACCCAAAGGGGGAGATTGTTAGTGTATTTGGTTATTGGCTTATTTTTGGTAAACTTTTTGAAAAAACCATTTTTAGGCAGATTGGTTGATTGGTTGTAATAGGTGGTAACTTTGGCTGGCGCACCATTGTTTTGGGAGGTTCTTATGGAAAGTTTTGGTGGCACAACAAATGGATTGATTTGGTTGCTGAAAGTTGATAGTTGACTTAGTGAATTAATGGCTGACGGATTTCATGGTTGGTGATGGTCTTTTGATTGTGTAACACACGGCAGAGGGTACACACACGGAATGAGTATTGTGAATGAGAGTGTGCTGATTTTGTAAAAAGCCGTGTAGGTGAGAGTGAGATTGTAAGGCCAAGAATCACTTGATGCTGTGTGAGAAAGTGTGAAAATATATTTTGTATTGGTTTTTCGGAAGAAGATTTCATTGGTTTCGGGAGGAATCCATCAAGACGAGTGGTGCTCGCTGATCAAGTCTTCTAAGGAGATTCTAGGCAATGGCAACATCTTCAAAGAGGGAGTCGTTGAGTGTGTAAGACCGTTTCGGTTCTTGTAATCTTTTAAACTTAGTGGATTGATCACTGTCTGGGCATGGCCCCGCAGAATAGGCGTGCGCACCGAACTGCGATACCACTTTCTAGTGTCCTTTACATTTTTGCACTTAGATTCTTGCATTTCTGATTTACTGGTTTAATATTGAAATTTTCGTTATAACAGTGTTACAGGAAAGTGTTGTAACACTTTATGTTACACCAGTAACCAAAACAGACCTTTCAAGTTCTAATAAGGCTAAGAGAGGAAGTGTTGGAAGGAAAGAGCACCGAGTTAGGCCTCTCTGAAGATGGAATTGATCGCCATTTCAATGTTAGATTATGCATTTCTAACGATGAGAAAATACAGAAACAAATCTTCTTTGAAACTCATGAGACCGCATACTTCATTCACCCTAGAGTGACCTTTTAGAGTTTAGTAAAGAAAAATAAAAATTTAAGTAGAGCAAAGTTAAAAGGAAAAATAAACTTTTTAGTGGAGCAAATTAGAGAATAAATTATTTATGGATACATCAGTAAAGCAAATAGAAAAAAAATATTTATGAGGGCCACATTTGGAAAAAAAAAAAAAAGAATATTAGGTAAGTTCATGAGAGAAACTATTTAAACTTAGATAAATTAGAGTAGTTGAAAGTGCCACTGAGGAAAAGAAAAATGTAAATATAGAGGTATTTTAGAACAATTAATTTAATAAGCAATAATTAGAGACGTAAAATTTTAAAACAACCGTAAAAAGAGAAGCGAAAAGGGCTTTAATCAAAAGAAGTATTATTTTGGTCGAAACTATAAAATAATATATATAAGACACATTAGCTATTCCAAGTTATATTGAATGTATTTGAGCAAAATTATTCTAATAGGACAAATGAAAAGAAAAATCACTAAACAAATATAAATGAATAGGGAAAAGATCTAAGAGAAAGGAAGAAAAAAAGACCAGAAACAAATATTGATCACGTGGAGGAAGAGAATGAATTGCAGCATGAGGCCGGATTTTATTTGGGCGAAAAAACTATCTAAAAAGAGACACGGTTGAGAAAAAATTGCATTAGAGTTATAATTAGGAAAAAAAATAGGAGCAAGCAGGGAAAGTTGAGAAAAAATTGCATTAGAGTTATAATTAGGAAAAAAAATAGGAGCAAGCAGGGAAAAAAGGGGTTTCGAGAAACACATTAAAAAGGAGAGCTTCTCTGATAGGATTAAAAAATGAACTACCGGTAGTTTTTTATTTTAAGTAATTAGCTCTGTATCAAATTCTGTTAGTTATGTATACTTTTTTAATCTGATATGATTTTAATCTAATTCAACAGTCATAAGCTGACACTATAAGTAGGTCTGACCTATTAGAGAAACTGAATTAAACTGTAAAAGACATTTGAAAAACAAAAAAAAAAAAAGATAAAAAATTTGTTTAAAAACACAAGAAAGAAAATAAAAAATGTGATGTCATGTGTTAAAAGAAGGAGAAGCTCCTTATAAGTAATACTAGCATCATTCGGGAGTGATTCAGCTCAATAATACTCCTGTGTAAAAAAATAAAAAAAAAATAATTTGGAAATGGCACAAGTACCTTTTGAAAGACTTCAAATCTTGATGAGCCCCAATGGAGGTCAGAGAGACCCAGGTCGCAAACTAGAAATGAACAATGTGATGAGAAAATAGTGGCAAAGTTTCAGCATTTAAGAGCAATATATATATGATATATATATGATGATGAGATGATAAAGAAAACGAACCACCAAACAAACCGCAAGGACAACTGAAAAAGAAAAAGAAAATTCCCTACGACATGAAGCTACGCACACTTTTTCCTGTTTTGCATCGTCGTGTGGAAAACGTTGATAATTTTGTCTTTCAATAAATTTATCCAATTTCCCTAAATAAATTAAAATTATTCATTCAGTTTCCGTATTATAAATTAGATTTTTTTTATAATTAGCGCTCCCTAAAAAAATTAAAATTATTCATTCATATTTTTTAATAAAGTAAAGCAAAGCAAAAGCAAAAAAGAATAAGAATAAAAATAATCAAATATGAAACTAGGCAGTTAAAAAGAAACAAAGATCTAAGTGGTTTAAGGATAAAAGACTATAGTAGATAAATGGAGAAAAAAAAAAAGAGAAAAATAAAGTAGAGCAAAGCAAAAGAAGAAAAAAGAAGGAGAATAATAATAAAAAAAATAAAATATCAAAATTGCTAGATTTAAAAAGAAATAAATAGTGGACTCTTTCACTTTTTTCTTTTGCTTTGTCATTTTTATTTTCCTTTTTTGTTCCCTGCAAAAGTTGTTCCTTAATTATAAGTTAAGAAATTCTCTAGTACACCAAATATATCTGTAGATTAGATTTTTTAAACTGTTAAATCTGTATATTTTTTAATTTTTACGTGATTTTATGTAAATTCTACGGATAAAAAACTTAATCTATTGGTACGTTGGTATATCAAAGAAAGTCAGTTATAAGTTTTCGTTTCTTTTATAAAAACTTGTCTGGAGTCTTTGTATATAAGGTACTACAAAAAGAATTGAAATCTCTTGAACTGGTGGATAATCGGCTTTTGCTTTTTTCTTTTCCTTCTGTTGCAATAGTTATTCTCTTAGTACTTGTTGTTTCTTTAGAATTTTCTAGAAATTTCTTTTATAAGCTAGTCATTAGTAGTCAATTAGTAATTGACAAATTTATTATTAATTCACTAATAGTTTATCATTAATAAAACTGCAATTTGTTAATTTAATTCATTGTTAATTTACCATTAGTGTATCATTAATAAACCTATAATTGTTAATTGAAATGTGAAGAATCATTTTGTATTAATAAATGATAAATAAAAATTAATCAATAATAAATTAAGTCAATTAGCGATTGACCACTACGTTAATAGAAAAATAGGTCATTTTTCCTAATTTTATAAAATTTCGGCTATTTATTTTAAAAAAAAAACCCCCTAAAAAACCACTTGCCTCCCTATCTCATATAACCCATTTAAAGCGAAGTATCTTTATTCTTAAATCATTACATATACAACTAATCTAACAACTATTAAAAGAGTCAAATTCTTTCTCTTCCAAGTTAGCATGTTGCAACCCCTCCCTCTCCCACTTTGTTTTCTTTGTTTTTTTTCTTTTTCTCTTATCACTCGTCTTTACTTTTTTTTTTCTTTATCTGCATTCTTTTTTTATTTTCTTAAATGTTTTATATTTATTTTTTATTTTGTGAATTTTTTTAATGGTTTTATTTAAATCTACTAATTATTCTATTTCATTTAAATACTATAAGCTCTATTATGGTTTCATCTTACAATACTTTAGGTGCTAACAAAACTATTTTAGTGAAATTTAATTGTCTTAATTACTAAGCGATTGCGTCAAAACTCCGAGTTCCTTTTGAATTTCCTATCATATTATCATACTATTGCCCATTTGAGTTCTTTAGAAGTATGTACATGTAACGCCTAAACTCTGATAGAGTCCACCTTGCTAAACCCCCAACATAGTCGCGTTTTATACTCATTATTCACGCATACTGTCCTTTCTGAACACCTAGCGGCCCTCAAGAATTTATTCGCATCTCCCAACACTTAAAGCCAAGACCTCTTACCTTACTTTTATATTAATATCTTACGGTTAAAACAATAATACATGTGAACGTGTGTATCTATAATCTGTATTAAAAATGTGAGTGAGTTTACTATTCATCCTCGCAACGTTCTTGATCTTCACTGACGAACACTCTTTGTACATGGTACTGATGATTCGACTAGTTTCGCTTCTAACTCACATCAGTTGTAATTTCTTTTTCATTTCTATTCCTTTGTGATTTCTTATATCTTGAGTGATAGACTGCTTAAATAAAACGCTCCATCTCCCTGAATCTTGGAGCAAAATTCAATCTTTTGGCAATGTTGAGGAGCTTAAACACCAGGTATAACGTTCAAGAGAACTTACTCGTACGTAGAAAGTATAGAAAGAACAAATGTTCAGACAAGAACAAGCAAACACGATGACTTTTAGGAAAAAAGAAAAAAAAAAAAAAAAAAAAAGCTTTGATAGTTCAGGAAAATAATAATAATAAAAGATCCCTAAGACAATCTTGACTCATATATAGTAGGCAATTCCGGTGGGACAGGATGTGCAAGGATGGGAGGAGGTAATTCCTCATTTGACATCATTAGATCTCGGTTTGTGTTGGACCGTCTCTGGTATCCTGAAGTAAATTGTCAAATTAGCAATGTTGATAAATCCAAAGCATTTGAAATAAATTAGAAAGTTTATCAAGAAGTGCGTTGTACCTTTCACTTTTTGGATTGGCTGCATACCAAGTTTGCATAGTAGTTAGTACAAGAATCATTGTAGCAGCCGAAAGAGCCAAAACAGTCCACGGGCTATGTGTTGGAAGTTAAACTTTGTTTTGGGCTTAATGCTATTTGAGTTTGATATTTTAGTTATTGGGCTTTAATCTAATTATTTAATGGGAAATAGTAAAAAAAAGACCAATATGAAAACTTAAGAAAGTATATAGGTCAATTTTTAGTTATAGAAATTAATAGGTCATAACTTGTCAAGTTATGGTTCATAACCGGATAAGTTATAGACAAACTTGTCAAGTTATGGTTCATAGTCAGACAAGTTATGGACAAAAATCGTGAATTATAGACAATAACTTGTCAAGTTATGGTTCATAACCCGACAAGTTATGGGTGAAAACAGTAATATAGCCTATTTATTAACTTATGTAAACTATTGGCCTATTAATTTTAATTCATCTCAAGTCTTAGCCTATTTCTCTCTTTCTCTCCTATTTAATTTAGACTACAATAAGCCGACACTTATAGAATAATCTTCAAATGATACCGAGATATTTTTAAATGAGAGAAATGTAGAGAGTTTTAGAAGAATAAGATATTTTGAAAAAAAATTTTAGAATAACATATATTTTAATAGAGAATTTTACAGAATGAATTATAACCATTAGATTAAAAATATATTGGCACAATCTTAATTATAATATAATATATATTTATTATTAAATTTAATAAATAAAAAAAACTATTATATATAAATATTATATAATTATGATAAAATATAATAATATTATTAAAATAATAACTAAAAATTTAAAATAACGATTATATTATATTATACTATAATATAATATAATAATTAAAATATAATGTATATTTATTATTATATTTAATATAATACAATAAAATTATTATTAAATAACATATTATATAACTATGATATAGAATATAATAATATTATTAAAATATGAATATAATTACAATATTATAAAACATATTATAATATTACATAAGAAATATTAATATTTCAGTTATAATATAATTAAAAATTACAACTATATTATATTATAATATAATATACATATAATATATTATATTATATTATATATATTATATTATATTATATTAAACAAATATATTATAATTAATATATTATATAACCATATAATACACTATAATATATAATAATATTAGAATTATAAGATTATATTAATATTTAATTATATTAATTATTATACTATTATTAATATAAAAAATATAATTATATAATATAATATATAATATATTATAAAATAATAATTACAATATCATATTATAATTATATTATAATTATAATATCATATTATAAAAATAATTATAATATTATTATAATATCATATTATATGATAAAAGCATAATATTAGAGTAATTGATATAATTATGATATTATTTGTTACAATATTACTATTATATCATATTATACAATATTACGAGTCTGAATTTTAAATTGGGAAGATTGTAAATTTTAAATTTCATTAGGGGTATTATGGGTATTATGAAAGTTTCATTAATTATACTATGTTGATTCCTGTACAATCTAAAAGCTGAAGTTGTCTTTAGGCTGCTTCTGATTTTGGCTGTAGATTCTTGAAAAATTCTTCAAAAAGCACTTTTAAAGAGATTTACCAAACACTAAAATTAGCTGCTGTTACAAGCAAAAGCTTATATTAGGAGGGAAAAGCAATACCAAACTAAGCTTATATAGGGTGAGTTCTTCTATTTTGTATCAAGCCAAAAAATTTCTTGAGAAGTAATTCAAAGAGCCCTCTTCCATTCAAGATAAATCTTGCAAGCTTGTTATTAAAGAAGGGAGTGAGGTTAATGTTGTGTCCAAAGGATTTGTCAAGCGAATGATTCTTCAAACGGAGCCTCATCCTAGACCATTTAGGATGAATTGGATAGTTAAAGCATATTTTGAAGTTATTGAAACATTCAAACATGCCTAATACCTCTTCAATTTGCACCTTTTACGATATATGTTTATTAATTGTGATATTCTTCCCATGAACATTACTCATATTTTGTTAGGACTTCCTTGGGTTGATGATTATAAGGTGAGGTACACCAAAGGGAAAAAATATGTGTTTAGATATAATAACAAAACCCTTATGTTGATTCCTGCCAAGCCAAAAGAAAAACCTCTACCTATGACCAATCTTTCCTTCACACGTTTCAAGCGAGTTATCTCGTATCCCTAGGTTTCAAGATGCTCTACCCATTGAGAAGGTTGAAAATAAAAAAGAAATTGTGACAAATGATGAGGTTGTTCATTTCATGTCCTCGCTTGAGACTATAAGTGAGGGACCATCTCCTTTCCAATCCTCCATTCTATCACCAGGTACTACTTTTATGCTTGCTTCAAATTTGTGGTTCATAACTTATTAAAGTGTGTCTTTTCATTTTTAAGATTTAACTGCAGTTCCTTATGTGAGTCGTACATTTGGATCGTCTTGTTCAAATTGTATTGACAGTACGGAATGTTCTAATTAATTATCAATAAACGTACTTCAATATTTTCTTTTTTTTTTTTGGGTGCAATAAAAGTTATTTTCTCATTTATTTTTGTAATTGTTATGACGAGAAAAAATTATAAAAATATATTTTCATAGAAATTAATGCTGCCATGGTAAGAATATTTTTTGAATTTGAAGTCGCTTTCCTAGCTATATATCAAATGCCGCCTTATTCAGCTTAAATATTTTGACGAAAATAAATTTCTCATTTCATTGCCGCAATTGTTCTCATCAGCGAAATGCAAGCAAACATTTTTCTTTAGTATCAATTTTCACTTTTGAACTTGAATTGTTCTCACTCGAAATCTTATGCTTAAACAAAGGGAAATAGACACTCAAACAAGTTATGGACACTTATTTTAAGCAAACATCATAAATACTTAAAACCTTTGATATTTTCCCCAAAAAAAAAAAATTAAAAAAATTAAAAAAATCCTTGATCATACAGGAACGTTAGCAGGCTATTTACTTTCATAACATTTTTCGGTTTGCATTTGATCTCTGTGTTTTGCTCCAACACTCAGTTCTCACTAGAACGTATTGTGCTTTTGCCAAAAGAACTTCTGTAGAAAGAATATTTATTGAGATAACAACAATCAAACACAAAGATTTCAAGCCCGAAAACAAAGGAGAGAAAAGAGAAAAAAATAAAAAAAGGAAAGTAAACACAGAAAAGAAAGGTTGCATCTCTCCACATAGACATTACAGAGAAGAAACAGACGATACTCCCACATAATTCAAGACGACATTAATATTGGTAACTCCATTTGACAAAAAAGACCCAAACGACTCAAAACAAGGAAGTGAAGTTAAACCATAAAAGAAAAGGACACTTCAAGAAGTTACGAACGACAAATTTGAAGGAGAAAAGAAATAGAAGTACAAACGAGTTTTAATAGCAAAATAAAAAGGTTTTGATAGTCCTTCGAAATGACAATCTTGATAACGACTAAGCAATTCCGACAGCAATTTAGATAGGTGCAAGGAATCAGTAAGCTCAATTCCACATTTAGCTTGTGATAGTTGTATATTCGACCCTTCTACTATCCTGAATTAAATTATAAAACTATCAGTGTTGATGAAATAGAAAATTTTGAAATAAAATTGCCCTTTTGTTAATTAGGAAAAGGAGAAATATTTCATACCTTTCAGTGGTTTGGATAGGCCGCGAAATAAGTTTGAACAGCAGTTAATACAAGTACTGTTATAGCGGCGACGAGAGCCAAAATAGTCCACGGGCTACTAAAATGAGTATTGCTGACTTGAGTCATCCAGAGCGAGCATTTTCTACTGAAAGGAGTACACCTGAATATGCTCATGCAATGCTTTTCTACTTTCTTCTTGACATCCTCATAAGTGTCCTTGCGTGGTGTAAAGCGTTTGGAGCTATAAGAAAACTGTACTCAGAGAGATTTTGGGAGAATTCAATCGATTGAATAATATTGCTACAGTAACAAATATATATAGTTTACATCAGCAAGCTTACTCAGCAAGATTAGTAAAGCTTATAACAAACTAACCATCTAACTAACTGAGCTTAATAATTCTAACCATCTAACTAACTGAGCTTAATAACTAACTAATAACAAAGCTTGCTTAACAAGCTTAATCCTGAGATTCCTTAACAGTCCCCCTCAAACTTAAAGTAGCAAGATTTTCTACTTTGAGTTTGCTCTGTATTTGACTAAAGGCTGAGCTTGAAATGGCTTTAGTAAAGATGTCAGCTAATTGATCCACTGCAGGCACATGGCGTACATCTACTTGCTTTCTCATGACTTTCTCCCGGACAAAGTACAAATCCAACTCTATATGCTTAGTTCTTGCATGTAGGACTGGGTTTGCTACTAAATGCACAGTACTGAGATTGTCACACCAAATTACAGGTGTCTTTGAGGCAGAGAAACTTAACTCACTCAATAGAGACTGCAACCAAGAGATTTCTGCCACAACACTAGCTAAGCTACGGTATTCTGCCTCTGTGGATGACCGAGAGACTGTATGTTGTTTTTTAGACTGCCACGATACCAGATTTGGTCCAAGAAAGACACAAAAGCCTGAGGTAGACCTCCTGTCATTAACGTCTGATGCCCAGTCAGCATCACAAAAGCCAACCAAGTCCAAGTTTGCTGCAGGACATTGTCTCAGATGAAGTCCATAGTCAATTGTGCCAGCAAGATATCTCAAAATCCGCTTTACTACTTTCCAATGAGCCTCCAAAGGTGCCTGCATAAACTGGCATACTTTGTTGACACTGAATGAGATTTTCGGCCTTGTAATTGTCACATATTGCAGAGCTCCAACCACACTTCTATACGGCTGGACATTGCTCACTGGATCACTACCAAAAGAGGTTAGCTTGTGCCCGGTTGTCATAGGTGCAGAAACACTTTTGGCATATTGCATCTTTGTTTTACACAACAAGTCCGTGATATACTTCTTTTGAGATAAGTGAAGTCCTTGAGTGGTCTTGGTTACCTGTACTCCCAAATAATAATCAAGTTCACCCAAATCTTTAAGGGCAAAGGCTGAATTTAATTGATCCGACACCTTTTGGATAGCCAAGTCATTAGTCCCTGTAATCAATATATCATCCACATAGACAAGAATATATAAAGACCATTGTGTTGTGGTTTGAATAAAGAGTGACCTGTCTGACTTGGCTGAGTGAAAACCAAGTTTGATCAAGGCATGATGGAGCTTATCAAACCAGGCTCGAGGAGCCTGTTTCAAGCCATATAGTGATTTATGTAACTTACACACCAAGCTAGAATTTTGTTGATCAATGAATCCTGCAGGTTGCTCCATGAAAACCTCCTCTTGCAAATCTCCATTCAAAAAGGCATTATTCACATCAAGTTGCCTCACAGACCATTGTTTGCTCAGTGCCAAAGTAAGTATAACTCGAATAGTGGTTGGCTTGACCACTGGACTGAAAGTCTCAGTAAAATCGAAACCTGCAACTTGGTGAAACCCCTTTGCCACAAGTCTAGCTTTATACTTGTTTATACTGCCATCTGGATTCTCCTTTACTCGAAAGACCCACTTACAGCCAATAGCCTTCCTTCCTGGAGGTAACGCGACCAAACTGCAAGTGCTATTCCGTTGAAGAGCAAGAAATTCATCAGTCATGGCTTGTCTCCAATGCTCTAATGTGAGAGCTTCTTCAACTGTACCAGGTTCACGAGTGGCCATGTATACCTTGGGCTTGAAAATTCCCCTTTTGGAGCGTGTGACCATGGAATGAGAGGGCAGGGAAGTGAGCTGCCGTGAGTTTTCAGCACATGGAGTAGGTGCTGGAGGTATTGGTACTGTGACAGTAGCTTGGTTCTCAGCACATGGAGCAGGAGCTGGAGTTACAGCACAAGAAATAGGTACTGGGACAGTGGCCGGACTTTCAACACATGGAGAAGGAGCTGGGATTATTGGTGCTGTGACAGGTACAGCAGAAGGAGAAGCGAATGGACAAGAAGACAGGGAAGAGGAGCTAGCCTCATCAGAATTGAGAGCAGCAGTTTTGTTGCAGCCAGCAAAAGGAAAGGAAATCTCATCAAATATGATGTCCCTCGAAATGTAAATTCGTCCAGAGGAATCAAGACATTTATACCCTTTATGTTTGATGCTATATCCAAGAAAAGTACATGGTTTAGATCTAAAATCCAACTTGTGTCTATTGTAGGGTCTAGTGTGTGGATAACAAGCACATCCAAAAACCTTGAGTTGTGAATATGTAGGTTTAGTATGAAAGAGAACTTCTAAGGGCGTTTTATGATGAAGTATTGGTGTTGGAAGTCTGTTTATGAGAAAAACAGACGTACGAAAAGCTTCATCCCAATACTTAAAAGGCATGGATGCTTGAGCAAGAAGGGTGAGACCCATTTCAACTATGTGCCTATGTTTGCGCTCGGCAGTGCCATTTTGTTCATGTGTATGAGGACAAGGGTGTCTATGTTCTATGCCATTTTGGACAAGAAAATCTGTAAAGACACGGTATTCCCCACCCCAATCAGTTTGAACGCTTTTAATGGGTGCTTCAAGTTGTTTTTCAACCAATGTTTTGAAGTTAATGAAGGCTTGTAATGCTTCAGATTTTGTGCGAAGTAAATACATCCAAGTAAAACGAGAATAAGCATCAACAAAATGAATATAATATCGATATCCACTGGAAGACAAGGTGGGTGAGGGACCCCATAGATCAGAGAAGACAAGTTGCAATGGTTTAGTGTATGTTGTGTGAGAAATTGGAAATGGCAGCTTATGTACTTTACCAAGACAACACGACTGACAAACAGTGGAAGAAGTTTTATTTATGGCAGAAAGATTACAAGTGGATAGCACATGATGTACAATCTTATCTGCTGGATGACCTAGCCTATTATGCCAAAGCTCAAAAGCAGTAGATTTATTAACAGTGCTAGAACAAGCATGCATAACAGGAATAGAGGAATTTAAATTTCTGGAAATAGAAGGACAAGATGTAGATGAGGATGGAGAGACAATTGAATCCAACGACTTGAGATTGAGCTGGGAGTTGTCAAAAACATACAGACCATCCTTAAGACAACCCTTCAGCAGCACCTCCTTTGAAGTTGAATCCTTGACAAAACAGCAAGTAGGATGAAATTCAAAGAAAACTTGATTATCAGCCGCAAATTTTGAAACACTTAGCAGATTCTTATGAATTTCAGGGACTAATAATAAGTGTTTAAGAGCTAAAGATTTAGAAGAGACAAAAGGACTGGAAAAGGTAGAAGAGCCAATGCGTGAAATAGTTAGTCCCTTACCATTGCCCATGTGCACCTGATCAGATCCATAGAACTCTGAACTGGTCATGAGATTAGAAGGATCTGCTATCAAGTGGTTTGTAGCACCAGAATCAGGATACCACTCCATGTCAAAGGATGCATCTGGATACCATGCTGAATCGGTTATGGCTTCAGGAGCAGCAAGCATAGCTCCCATCTGAGCTGAATCAGTTGAGGTATTTTGACATTGAGCGAGATTACCCTGAGGTTGATGATTGAATTGAGAAGGACCTGTAAAAGATTTGTCAAAACGATAATAGCATTGCATCACCATATGTCCTGTTTTTCCACATAGTTGACATTGGACCTTGTTTTTGTTCCAAACATTTCCACGTCCACGGCCATTGAACCTTCCCCTGTTGCTACCGTTAGAGTGTCCAGAGAAGGAATGTTGTCTAGAGGGAAAACCACCAGATGATTGACCAGAAAATGGAGAGAAACCTCCATTGTAACTTCCAGAGGAAGAACCCCCAAATCTCGAGTGAGAATGAGGTGTGCCACCAGTCATGGCCAGATTGGCGGAAGTGAGTCCACCAACTGAGTTAGAGCCATCACTTATCTTGACAGCCCTTTCAATTCGAACTTCTTGAGCCAAAATTAGAGACTCAATTGCCTCAACTGAATGTTCACTAAATCCAGAATTCACACTGATTTCTAAAATGTCATATTCAAGAGGTAAGCCATTAAAAATTGCATCAATATGATCCTTGGGAGTGATTACATGTCCAACTAAAGCAAGCATATCAACAAAATATCGAATTCGAAGCAAATACTCATTCACAGTTAAAGAATCTTTTCGAACATTTTGCAATTGAGTCTTGAATTGAGATTTCTTAGCACGAATCTGTGAGGCAAAATATACCTCAATTGTTGACCAGACCTGAGCCGCAGTTTCACAGTTGACCATTCGAGCAAGAACTGAATCCGTCATGGAGGCCAACATCCAAGAGACGAGCAGCTGGTCCTGTTGTTCCCACTCAAGAAATTCCGGATTAACCACACGAAGCAATTCATCCTCGGGAGAAAGAAACCTCGAAGGAGATCTTGCGGAATTAAAGAGAAATTCCTGAAGACGATAACCTCGAACGGTGGCAAGAATCTGTCGCCGCCATACAAGAAAATTGTTATTATCCAATTTTGAGGAAATCGGATGCGAAAAGGTAATCGGAGTTGAGCGAGAGAAAGAAGAAGCGGAAGAATTTGTCTGCACAGCTGTAGAAGGATCTCCCATGGCGGTTGGAAAAGAACTCCGTGACCGTCAAGAAGCAAGCTCTGATACCATATAAGAAAACTGTACTCAGAGAGATTTTGGGAGAATTCAATCGATTGAATAATATTGCTACAGTAACAAATATATATAGTTTACATCAGCAAGCTTACTCAGCAAGATTAGTAAAGCTTATAACAAACTAACCATCTAACTAACTGAGCTTAATAATTCTAACCATCTAACTAACTGAGCTTAATAACTAACTAATAACAAAGCTTGCTTAACAAGCTTAATCCTGAGATTCCTTAACAGGAGCCTATTCTATTGATCAAATTCGCAACGTCAGTGTTGGTACCGAGACCGTTCTGAAGAATGTCTGCATCGCTTAGGTCCTTAACGTCTTGGTCCTTGTCAACAAGCAAGTCTAACAAGTTTACGTAAGAAGTAATCCAACGTTCTTGGTTTTGATGATCTTCGCGTAAGCACATCTCAAAGATGACAAGATTGAACAACTTTTTTTCCGTAGAATTGTCTACAAATAATGTGGGAAGCATAAGTTTAGCTCTAGTGAATAATTGAGGATGGAAAGATATGGCTGTTAAAGATTCACTTGGCTTGAACTCTATCCCTGCTTTTTTAAGTTCCTGAACATTGCGAAAGTAGTACTTTATAGGCCATGATTTATTTTTAGATTGCCTCCTGCGAAAGTACTTCGTACAGCCTAATCTAATTCTAGATAGTCCCACCATGCAATATAGAGGAAAACACCATAATATAAAGGAACCATTAGCCATAATGAAAAGCAGAACATTTAGCATGAGTTGACTCGACCACGCAACTTTAAACAAGAGTACTTGCCGGAAAAGGTCAAGAAAATGTACGGGATTTCTGGCAAACGAATCCATAACTATGTACTTTGTTATGTCCCTTGGAAAGGTACTCGTAAGAGCAATAAATCTGCAAAAATCTTGTATCAAATTCTCTTCATTTTCGCATCTCCCACCGAAGCTCATCAACACTTCAAGGACTGTAAAGGGTATTTGGTTCTCTAGCAAAAACAAATCCTGCTGAATCAAGGCCGCTTCCTCATTACTGATGGGAAACATATATAACTTCTTATTAACCTAACTGTGTATGAACCCAAACATTGCACACCCATCCAAGAACAGCAAGTCTATCAATTTATCATCGCTATATGTTTTAATTACCTCTTCATCAAAGGACATCTTTAACTTCGGCAACATATTCTCGATTTCTTTGTATAAATCACGCTCGTTTCTACCGGTTTCTTTGATGTAATATGCTGCCAATTTAAGCTTGAGTTTTTCATTGAACAAATCAGAATCATGAGCATGAATAGGGCCGATTGACAGCACCTTTGGCATAAGATGCTCTTCGTAATCTCCATTCTGTAGTTCTTTCTTCGTAGTCTCTGGAACCCTTTGTATCACTGTTCTTTCTTTGTTCTCTTCATTCCACGTTGGCATCTCTTTTTCAAGTTCATGTCTTTCCCTCTCAATTAAATCTACCATTGGCATACTTATAATGTGTTCATGTCCTGTTCCAGCTAGCTGGATCTCCTCTTCTGGCCTTCCCCCGCTGTCTACAATGAGACCATCATTTTCATCGGACATTTTCTCTCTTGTACCTAAAAAAAAGTACAAGTAAGAAATTGCAAATATACCCCTCGCAGCTGAATAAGTTAAGCATGATTCAGCTTCAAATTCTCTAGTAAAAACTACACTTTTTATCAAGTAATAAAAACTACAAAGCTCATGATTAAGAAAAACATAACAAGCTCGAAAGCAAAAATACAAGCATGTGATGTGACAAAACTAATACTAGCTGCACTAAATAGAAAAGCATACGCAACTAATATGCGGCATTAATTGGGGATGATTTAGCTTGAATGTGCATAAAAAAAATAAAAAGAATAAAAAAAAATAGCGTGGCAAAAAAATTATACTGTGGCTGAAATCAATAAATAAAACGGGAGCATACATAAAGTATCATTATAAACAAAAAAAAAAAAAATTGATTATTTGGTGACAACTATTGGTTCTGTAAGCATCACTTTACATAATTCACTTAAACAAAAAAAAAAAAATGTATAATTTGGAATTTGGAACTTCGATTTTAAGGTATGGCGTCATATAGTAAATAAAGACTAATTATATTTACACCTCAAAACTCATTGATACCCCCAACAATTTATAATTTATGTTTATTAAAATTTTGTCATGTATTAAAATTACACTAAAATCAATTAATATACCCCCAAATTAAATATAAATGGAAATATAGTACTTTTTTCAAAGAAAATAAAAAGAGTGGCACACCACTCACATAACATAATTAGAAAGCCTTTTTTTTTGTTGGAAATAGTTGTTTGTTTAAAGCTATTTTCATCTTCATACAGCTCTAAACTTTTTCTCCATCAAAATCTTTGAAAAATTTCAATAAATGGTTTTCCAATTGAAAAAAAAAAAAAAAAAAAAAAAAAAAAAAAAAAAAAAAAACACAAAAGGATGTCTCTTGCAGAGTATAGTGTTTTCACCTCCATAACCTTTCCAACCTTGTTTTAGAACACTTGTTGTTAGAGTGTTTTCTGTTATCCTTATTTATTTATTTATTTTCAAGCATCTTTTATTTGTCCTGTACTGCTATGTGTTGGGTAGATTTTAGTGAGGATTGGTGTCTGTTTGGTCTTTTTTTTTCTTAATCACATCTAGTTGTTTTTGTGTTATGCGGCTATGTTCTTATTTAATGGATATCATATAAAAGAAAAAGAGGAGGAAGAAGCAGAAGATTAATAAATAAAACTAAATGGAATTACAATATTTTTAAAAAAGAAATACAACATTCATAGTTGATTGAAATTCTTAGAGGTAGATTTAGGGGAAGAGTACGTAGTCCGTGTATTAATGTTGGAGATACATAGTAAACAAGATGGAAATATTCTTTGGCAAGATGTTTATGATCTATATAATTTTTTCTAAGTGAGATCGAGGGAAATAAGCCAAGATTTGAGAGGAATTAAAATTAATAGGCTATTTAAAATCTGGATTTTTAACCAGCTAAAATTCTAAAAATACCTTCTTGGTAAATCTCAGATTTACCGTGTATATCTAGGATCTACTGTAACACCCTAAAGAATTAAATGGGATTGATTAAGGTAATTCACATTTATTAGTGTGCCTAATCTGGATTAATTAATTAATTATTGTTTAAATATTTCCGATGTGCAAATTTAAATAATTTCAAGGTATTTAAATATTCTCAATAATTATATTTTAACCTAGAAGTGGGTATGGACACATTTCTGGACTGTCATTTTAAATGTTTGACACCTGTCTATTTTTTCTTTTCTTTCCCTTTTTCTTTTTCTTTCTTTCCTTCCCTGCCCATGCAACTCTCTATCTCTCTCTCTCTTTCACTCTCACTCTCTCTATCTCATCCGTTTTTACTTCAAATCAACCAGATTTCGCACCAAAGGAAAATTTCAAGAAGTTTTCAACGTCAAGAGAAGGATTCGAGGTATGATTTCTAAAAAAACCTCTCTTGAATCTCAAGTTTTTCAGATTTAAAAACTTATTTTTGGTTCGAAATAGATTTTTATGGATTTTTAGTAGAACCATGGTAGAAATTGGAGATCTTGGGTTCTTTGGACTTGATTTAGTACTTAGAACCCGGATCTAGTGGTTTTCCTTTGAGATATTTCAGATTTGAACTTGAAATTGCAGGTTTTGCACAGATTTACTTCAGATCAGCCCATTTAGCCATCCTGCACTGATTCCACTGGTCGACCTATCCGGTCGACATGATTTCACTACAACAGGTCGACCTATGCGGTCGACCGAAGTGAACACCACTGGTCGACTAGTGGTGTGGCACTGCTCTGTCACCAGTCGACCGGTGTACATAGGGTTTGACCCTGTTTTGCCTGAAAAACCCTATTTTGACCCTGACTTTTGAGTAGAACCCAAATTAACTTCATTTGGGGATCTAGGGTGAACGGATTAGCATCTTTAATCCATGTTTTCGAATTAAATCCCTTGGAATGATGATTTGAAACAAAAAATGATTAATAAACTTGAAAATTGATTAAGGCACACTATTAGGAAATCAAAGGATATAATTGAGATTGAATTGCTTTAGGAATAAGAATTGGATTCTAAAGTGTTGTCTTCTATTAGTGCTAGCTGAGGACTCACATTGAGGGGCTTGAGGAAGCGAAAGCTAGAATAGAGCACTGCTAGCCAGGTTTGGTATTTGAGAGGTAGGATTTCTTGCCCCTTTCCCTTGTGAGCCTGTTTTCAAAAGAATTTTGGCCTTGCAAATGTTTTTAAAGAAAGGGCAGGTTTGCGAAAGAAAAACATTTTTAACCCACATGACTTGTTGTAGTTCTGGGAGTATAATGAACTGTTTTATAAAGTTTAATGAATGATTTCTTAAGATAAGAGATCTTGCGAATTGGTAAACCGGAGGATGGCCTAGATAGGATGCTTAGAGTGTATCTTTGGGGGCATGACCCGAAACCCGGCCCGGAGGTGATAGGCTTGTGCATGTGGTAGTGTAAGTAATTTATTATAGTATAAATTACTTGCTGATGTCTGTAATACAGAGATTTTTAGTTATATTTCCTTTGAGAAAAAGCATGTGAGGTTCTGGCTGTTGTGTTGGAACTGAATATCCGTATTTATTTCACTGTTTATTTATATTACTCATTTATTTATTTATTCATTTATAAAGTTATTTCAAAATGTATTCTACTGGGCCTTTCGCTCACGTTTTATTGTTTTATAAATGTTAACCCCTCCTGGGCAACTCTAGGAGGAGTGTGGAGGAGTTGAGTTGCTACCACCCGATTAAGAGAGGACTGTGTTCATCATCCTGGTGTATAAATGTAAGAATTGTAAAATTTCCGTAAACTCTGATATTTGGATTTCTAGATTGTGGTTGATGTCTGTAATATTATTTACATGTTCATGTATGTACAATACTGAAGATCCTACGGGTAGTTGCTATAGGTGTAGCCCTGAGTGATGTTAGAGAATCGAGTTCGAACCTCTTCCTTGTAATTTATTTTCAGCTAAACGGGAGGCTTGTTTAGGAATTTCTCTAATATTGTTCTTTAATCATGTTTAACTCCTAATCGAGCCTCCACATCATCGACTCCTGCCCGGGGGCGTGACATCTACCATGAGAATTTGTAAACGTGATTCTAACTTAGTAAATGCTACATTTACCGTGTATATCTAGAGTTTACCATCAGAGTTTGTATGGTTCTTAAAAATGTTATTCTAACTTGGTAAATCTTGGTAAATTCTAGATTTACTTGGATTTACTAAGTATATCTCGGATTTACCATGAGAATTTGTATTGTTCTTTTTCAAGTGATTCTAACTTGGTAAATGCTTGTAAATCCTAGATTTACCTAGATTTACCGTGTATATCTAGAATTTACCATTAGAGTTTGTACAGTTCTTAAAAAAGTAATGCTAACTTGGCAAAAGATTTAGCATGAACATCCAAGATTTATTATTATAATTTATATCGTTCCTTTTTAAGTGATTCTAACTTTGTATATTTGGGTAAATCATGGATTTACCATTTATATTTTGGACTTATCAATAGACTTAATTTGTACAGTTTTTAAAAAGTGATGCTAACTTGTGTTGTTCTTTTTCAAGTGATTTACCAAGTATATTTAGAATTTATCGTGTACATTTTGGACTTATCATTAGAGTTTGTACGGTTCTTAAAAAGTGATGCTAACTTGTGCTGTTCTTTCTCAAGTGATTCTAACTTGATAAATCTTGATAAATCATGAATTTACCATATATATTTAGGATAATAGGATTTACCATTATACTTTTTGCAGTTATTAAAAAAGTGATGTTAACTTAGCAAATTTAGAACTTACCATGTATATTCATAATTTACTATTAGAATTTGTAGTGTTCTTTTTCATGTGATTCTAACTTAGTAAACCTGGATAGACCTATATTTAAGACATGCAATGAAAAAATTGCAAGGAACTTCACTTCCATAAGTTTTAAATGTAGGCATATTTTCTACAATTTCCCAATTTTGAATCCCTTGTCTGTCTATAAGATGAGATTCCTTGGTTTTGAGGATTGACCCAATAGGTAATGACAATCTTATCAGAGTAAGTGAGGAGTACTTATAAGTGTAGGCCCCGTTTATTTCACCGATTCGAGTTTAGAATTTGAGTTTTGTTATAGTAAAAAGCTCTAAAAAACAGTTACATCTAACTTTTTTGCAACAGTAAAAAGTTCTCACATAAAGTTACATCTCAACTCGAATCAGTGAACTAAACGGGCCCGTAGTATGTTTCATTGCTTAGGAAATCATTGAAGCCCAACTATGAAGCCCAACTATTGACTAGACAAGCACCTACATAGTTATTCTCGAGTAGAAAAATATGTGTATGTCTAGATCAATCCAACTCTAACGCCATCTTAGGAATAGTTTTCCCGGAAAGGATATAACGATGACTTCTAATATTAGAATAGTCACCACAAAAAAATTGACATTTAACGTCTCTAATTAGACGACAATTTTACAAGAAACCATCGTTTAATGTCCTGGCCCAAAGCGTAGGCCAACTGACAAAATATTAGATGACGGTTTCTTATAAAACCATGGTTGAGCAAAAATATTTAATAATATTTTATGCACAACATAATTTCACCTATACTAGAATTGAATAACCATAGGAGTTTATTATTTTAAATTCGACTCATTTAAGATTATAAAAGAACCACTTAAGTACAATTCCTTGGTACAAGGGAATACCTTTTGATTCCAATTAAAATGGTAAATTCTATTTTTTTTGTGAATTTAGAAAATTTAGGTCGATTTAAAATTACGGCTGAGCTCGGTGAAGTTCGCCGAGTTGCCTACATACGTCATTGAGGGATCAAGCCACTTGTAGTTCAAATTTGAAATTGAGATTTGGGATTGGATAAAATTTTTTAGAAGTTGAGTTTTTCATAGTCCTTATGAATTTGGTTTTAAAATTTTTATTTTAAGTTTAAATTTTGATTTCGATAATTCCTTGGTATATGACCATATGAGGAATTAAAAGGCTTTTCTGAAATTTGATTTGAGATTTGATTTTGGATAATTCCTATATGGAATTTATGTTTTAATTTGAAAATTTGATTTGGAAAATTCCTTGATATATGACCGTATGAGGAACTAAAAGGACTTTAGAAATTTGATTTGAGATTTGAGATTTGTTTTAATTGGATTTAGATAATTCCTCGGTATTTGACCGTATAAGAAATTTAAAGGACTTTTGAGATTTGAATTAAGCTTCAGATAATTTCTACGTAGAATTTGATTTGTATCTGAAAATTGTGATTGCACTTAGAAAAATTTTATATCTAATGTTAGCTTACAAAATCCAGAATGGAATCAAGTTTTCTGGCCAAGTTTGGATGTTATTTTTGTTTTTGTTTTTTTACGTTTTTCGAGAAAAAAGAAATGAAAATGGGAGAGAAATGGCGTTTGGCATAATTAAAGACAAAAAATGGAAATGAAAACGATTTTTTGGTTTAGTGTAAAATGGGAGTGAAATAAAAACTGACTTAGTAGTTTTTTATTTTTTTGTTTACGTTTTCTCCTCTCTCGATAGAGAGAGATAGAGACATTAATGAATTTTTTTCTACTGAAAACAATTTCTTGATAAAACTACCAAACGTATTTTCAAAAATGATTTCTGTCTGAGATTGAAAATATTTTCATTTCTATTTTCATACAATAAATAAAATCATTTTGAAACGAGTTCCAAACATACCCCTTATTTCTTGATTTTTTTTTTTTAAATTTGAAGTTTTAAATTTTGTGAATTTTTTTATTTGTGAGGTGGATAACCTCTTTGAATTTTTGGGGAAGTTTTCATTTGATTTGAATTTTGAGAATCTATTCGAAATTGTATTTGAGTATGTTCCAAGATTAAAATTTGAGACTTGTTGATCCGTGATAAGTGAAGAAAATCTGTTCGATTACTTCTGTAAGAAGAAATTATTAGATTTGTTCTTGCTATCTGATCGCTTTGCATTGCCTATATAAGAGAGGCTTTGGACTCTTTTGCATGCCTGAAGAGAAGACTTGTTATCTGTGGTCAGTGAAGGAAATCTATTCCATTAATTCCGTAAGAAGAAATTAGACTTCATTTTTTTTTTTTTTTTTTTTATATATTGTTCCCTTTAATGAACTTTTATTAGGCTCTACCGTTTATGGTGAGATTTTTTTAGGCTGTACCATGTTGGTCAGACGTTATTGAGTTTTTCTTGGCTGTACCATTATGGTGAGACCTTTATTTTTTGCACTTGGAATTCAACAAATTACAATCCCAATTTTTTTGTGCGTAAAGAGTTCAAAGATTACAACTCTATAAATTTTAGAGGTTAAAAATATTATAACCTCTATTGTTGCACTTAGGATTCAACAAATTACAACCCTAATTTTTCTGTGCATGAAAGAGAATACTAACTAGATGGTATAGATACCAAATTAGATATATTTTTTTCTTTGAGGAAATTGCTAACCGATTGGTATAGAACTCCAAAAAAAAACAAAAAAACAAAAAAACAAAAAAAAACAAAAAAAAAAAAAAAATTGAAGCGGCACTCCAGGGGTTACTAACCAAAAAGGTATATACCAAAAAGGTATATAACCAAAATTTTCTTCTACGGATAGTGTTAGAGAATAGAATTTCTACAGAATGTATTAGAGAAAAAAAAAAAAATAGAAGAAGAAGAATACCTTTCTCCATGATGAAACCGTACCCTTGCTCTCTTTTTTTATTCTTATTTTTTAGTTTTTACTCCCTCTTTCTTTCTCTCTCTCTTTTTGCTGACCCCTTTTCCTTACTTTTGCAATCTGAGCACACGCTTTTTTTTATCTCCAGAGGGGCTTAGCATCCATTTGTTCTACTACTTGCAATCTGGTTTTTTTTTTGTTTTTTTTTTTTTTTTTTGCACATTTATTTGATCCCTTTTTTTTTTTTTTTTTTTCTATCCGAGACTTTGAATGTGATTGGTTCTTCTTATGCCATACCTAATCATGATTGGCTGATATATAACTTTTGAGGACTACCACCCATAATACCTGCATCTGGTTGGCTAATCTTCATGAGGCAGATATATAACTTATTTTCAAGATATTATTCACGTTCTTGCTGTCCCAATCCATGTCCACCCAGTAAAAAAAGGCCATGCCATTAATAAGTTAACTGCACTACAACGTTAACTTCGTCCGTCTTCTACTTCGTGACTTACCTTTTTCTTTCTTCTTTTCCTTGTTTTTTAACCAAAAAAAAAAAAAAAAGACTTATTTTTTTTTTTTCATAAAAAACAAAAACCGGTAGAAAAATATTTTTCTCCCACAGATGTTGGTCCCTTGGCGAAGTCTATGGAGGCCGCTGCAGATACATAGCAAAACGCTTGCTCTTCTTTTTCTTCTTTTTGTCTTCAAGTTTTTATTTTTTATTTTTTTTATTTTTGTGTAAGTAAGAGTTTTTGTCTTCAAGTTGAATGCCTTTGAGTGTAAACTGGAAGTGTTTTTGCCCATCTGAACCTCGAAGACAGAGCAAAACGCTTGCTCTTCTTCTTTTTTTTTTTTTTTTTTTTTTTTTTTTTTTTTCTCAAAGAGGCCTTCATCAGTTTAATGCTTTACAAAAAAAATTATTCACGTGGATGCGTATGAAAAACTCATGCAAAAGCAAACTACGCACTCCCAAACGTTATATTTCTTCTCTTTTATTTTTTTTTTCTTCTCTTTTTTTTTTCCTTAATTGCAATACTAAAAAAAAATCTTTTATTTATTTATTTATCATTTTTTTTCAGATTTTCTTTTATGGATCCCTATGAGAAATTTAAGCCCGTTCACTTCGCTGATTCGAGTTTGTAATTCGAGTTGAGATGTGATTTTATGTAAGAGCTTTTTACTGTAGCAAAAAAGTTAAATGTGATTGTTTCTGAGAACTTTTTACTGTAGCAAAATTTAAATTTTAAACTCGAATCAATAAAGTGAACGAGAATTTGTTTACAATAGGCACCTTATAATTCTGGCAAGGAATTGGCGTTTGGGCCACTTTACTAGCGTTCAGTTAATTTGGATGAAATACGTGTTGTAGCCAGATTCAAAGCTCCAATTTCTTTATTTAATTCTTAAGAAACAAACTCTGGTTATTTGAGGTATTGATTTGATGGTGAAGAAAATGCCATATAATATAGTCAACAAATTAGGGAGCTATTTTCAAAGTCGACGGCCTTGAAGAAGTCGACAGGGAACATGAAGGGGACATTAGAAATAGAAATTTATGACGCAGTAGCTACACTTTTTTTCTCATGACTATAATGTATGGCAAGCTTTTACAGAGCTATAGGATCTATTAGCTAACACCATTCCTCAGAGTAGTGGTGAAATGAGATTTTTTTTTTATATGACTTGAAGAATATTGGAGGCTTACTAATTCTAGGAATTTAATATGAAGAGTTAATGTAATGACTGGAAAAAATTTGAGAGTTAAATGTTGAACTTAATCAAGATTTGGTGAATGAATTTTCTTGTACTCACATTTTGTAAGCAAATCAATATTTTTTTTATTTCGATATTTTGGAAAATGAAATTTAGTGATTTCACTTCTTCTCACTAAATTGCCGTAAGCT
This sequence comes from Morus indica, assembly GCA_029231665.1. NCBI lineage: Eukaryota > Viridiplantae > Streptophyta > Magnoliopsida > Rosales > Moraceae > Morus > Morus indica. The sequence goes on from JACAGA010000014.1 coordinate 13,379,210, forward strand.
TAATTAAATAGTAATGGTGCATTTTGTTTTAATGTGTTTACTAAGACAAGTTTGATGCCACAAGGATATAATTTTCTTATTCCGAAGTAAAAGGGCCACATCCACCGAATTCATCATTCCTCCACACATCTTATCAGATGGTTAATAAAAACAGAAGATTTATAAGAATGAGAAGACTATATGGGTCAAGCAGAATCAATGTGGGCCAAGCAGAATCAATGTTGGTCAAGCAGAATCATAGTAATGGTGCATTTTGTTTTAATGTCTCTTTCACAATTAACGTGGGTCAAGCAGAATCAAAGACAATAACAACATGTCTATGTGCAATTTGAGGACTAGGATCACCTGTCCAAAAATTACTGTCCCAATTCTTGTCCACCCAGTAAAATAAGCCCATGTCATTAATAAATTAAAATCACTATAACATTAACTTCGTCCGTCTTCTACTCCGTGACTTACCTTTTTCTTTTTTTGTTTTCCTTTTTTTTAAACAAAGAAAGACATTTTTCTTTTAAACAAAAACAAAAACCGAATTGGCAGCAAAATATTTTCTTCCCACAGATGTTGGTCCCATGGCGAAGGCTGTGGAGGCCGCTGCTGGAAGTGTTTTTGCCCATTTGAAAATAAAATAATGAAAACTGACGTTTTCTCCATCACCAAAAACCCCACAAAACAAAAATCATAATAACATAAAAACCTGTAATTGTGACTTTCAGTTTGTATTTTAGATTTTGGATATTGAATTTAGATATTTTGTGTTTGTGGTATTATTAATTTAGATGTTGTAGTTTGTATTCAATTATTGTGATTACAGGTTTGCATAGAATGAAAGTTTTATATTTTTTCACATTTTCTGGTCAAAAAATACAACTAAATATGTTGGTAACCTGATAATTAACTGATGGCTACCTTTCTAATTACTAAAACTGAAAACCGATCGAAAACTGACCGAAAACCGACTGAACTGACCACTCCTTTATGCAGTTCGGATTCAGTGCACGTTTTTAAAAAACCGATATGGTCGGTTTGGCCGCCGAACAAATCAAAACCGACGGTTAAAAACCACCGAACACCCCTAGTTCAGACCTCCATTGAAGCTCAAGATTTAAACTCTTTGAAAGGTACTTTGTGTAGTTTTGTTTCGATCATGATCTGAACATTCCATACCAAATGAGAAAGAAAGATATTTATCATTTTTTTTGCCGCAGTAATATTATTGAGCTGAATCGTTATGAAATATGCTTTTCTTTTTTCCCATTTTTGGCATAAGATGTTCAAGGAAAACGATACTCTGATTGAGGCTGACACAGAAAATCAAGATGAATTTGCTGTTAGAATTTTATTTCTTTTTAGAATTCCATAATCATACTAATTCACTCTACTAAAATCAAAATTACCAAAACTACATGTCGTTTGGATCTGCAAATAATTATTTATTTAGTAAATGCTGCTTAAAAGCGAAGTTTCAAGTCAACCAAGTTGTGTTATATACTGAATTGGGGAAAAGAGATGCTAATTACAAAAACACAATACTGGTCTCCATATAATAATTCGTTTCTGCTCTTGGACTTTGTTCTCTCATCTACATTGAAACTCAAGATTTGAAGTTTGAACTCTTCCATTGAAAAGTACTTTTTGTAGTTATCTTTTTTCATGGACATTAAGAAAGATTATCATTTGTTTATTTTATCCCTAATTAATGTCTTGTATTTGTTGCGTTTGCTTTTCTATTTATGGCTCGTGTTAGTGTTGTGTTGTGTAATTTGGTTTTTTTTTCCTTAAGAGTAGTATTTTGATATTCATCATGAAGTTTTTGCAGCTTTTCTTTATTTTTTAATCAAATTTGGTAGTGTTAGTAGAGAATTAATTTTCTACTAATGTGCCGATTCAACATAATTAGGATGTTAATTTTCTCGTTTGTCGGCTGATAATTCTTTTCTTGTGTTTAATTGGTTCTCAGACGTTCTTTATTGATCAATAATTAAGCTCAAGATTTGAACACTTTGTGAGGTGCGTAATTCGGCCTTTTCATGATCTGAACATTCAGAAACAAGGAGAAAGGAATATTAACATTTTTTCTTTTTTGTTTCAAGAGTATATTACTAGTTAAGCCTAATAATAATATATAATTTTTGTAAAATTATTGATTGAATTATTTGGCGCTCATTCATTGAATAGCTTAGATAGCTCATCAAACAACTTGAGTAGTAGTGTTATCAGTTTCTTTTTAATATCGTCTAATAACACGCATGCCGTAATTGAACAAAAGGGTGAAAATTTTTCCACCAACTTAAAACATTTCATTTATTTTTTAATTGCATTTTATTATTGGATGACGAGGACTTCCTCAACTCTACGCTTCCTGCACGCGTTAATAGAGGCAATATTGGCATATTGATATACTTATTATGAAGTACTGCAATATATATTATATTATCATATATATATATATATATTTTCTCAAGTCTAATATTATTGAACCTGGAGACTTTACATACTAAAAACAGTTATTCTGTGTAGAATGACTTAGTAACACTCTATAAATACAATAATCAAATGTTTTTTGGAAAGGAAATATAAATAAAAAAGAATGATATAAGGAAATTATAACACTCCTTCTAAGCTAGTAGGTAAAAAGTCCGTCAACTTGAAAAAAACGTTAAGTTGAAGAGTTAATATAATGACCGAGAAAATTTAAGGGCTAAATCTTGAACTTAATCTAGATTTGGAGAATAAATTTTCTTGTACTCACATTTTGTAAGCAAATTGAATTTTTTTTTATTTCTATATTTTGAAAAATGAAATTTAGTGATTTCACTTCTTCTCACTAAATTGCCCTAAGCTTAACTAAATAGTAATGGTGCATTTTGTTTTAATCTTTCACAATTAATGTGGGTCGAGCAGAATTAAAGACAATAACAACAACATGTCCATGTATAATTAGAGGACTATATGTGTATATATCAGGTGGGTCTCGTCTCTTTCCAATTTAATGTCGCAGATGTTGACGTATCACGTGGAACATAAAAAGAAAAACAGAAGATGCATAAGAAAGAGAGGGGGGTTGGGGGTGGGGAAAGAAAGAAAATTGAATGATCCATGATCCAATCAACTTGTTGAAGAATAATCAGTCACACGTTGAATAGTCATTTTACACGTTTTATTATGATGATCGTTTAAAAGAGAATCTGTTTCTCTCTCATTTTTTGGCAGAATATCTCAAGCGTTAGTCAAAACATGTGAAACACGGCATTTTTTTTTTTTCTTTTTCCCAAAAGATTTTGCACATTAGACAAAATGTGTGAAGTGTTTTCCATAAATTTTTTAACTTACTTCTTTTCTTGTCTTTTGCCTCTCTTTTTCTGTTTTTGTCTTTGTTTATTTTTTCCTTCCTTTCTTCTTTCTCTCTTGCTTTTTAACAATTTTAACTAGTATTATATAGTAAATAATGTTATATAGAATCGATCTTTGAAAATATATATAGTGATGCATTTTACATTTCTATTATTGAGTACAGACATTGTTATAATTTCTCTGATAATTTAAGTAAAAGGAATATTTTAGAAGATAATTTCCACACATTTATAAGAGATAAATCCAAAAAGGAAAAAATAGATAATTCCTCTATTTGGCAATTTCTTTAGAGACAATTGTCTATAAAGAAGTATAAGTAGAAAATTACACCCCAAATCAACCCTAAGTCTCATTCTGTGCATTCAAGAATTAGTGCATTACAACTTCTATTGTTGCACATGAGATTCAACAAATTACAACCCCAATTTCTCTATGCCTGAAAGGGCATACTAACAAGATGGTATAGATTCCAAATTAGATACATTTTTTTTCTTTGAGGAGATTGGTAACTGATTATAGTATAGAATTCTGCACCAAAAAAAAAGAATTGAAACGGCACTCCGGAGAGTTACTAAGTCATATCTAATTTTTTTATTACAATAAAAAATAATTACAAAAAATCACATTTTAATTCGAATTAAAAATTCAAATCAATAAACTAAACGGTTTATATCTTGTTCTCAAGAAATTATTCACGTGGGCTTCATGAGCCAGTCATATGTAGGACTGAGATCACCTGTGCAAAAATTGTTGTCCCAAACCATGTTCACCCAGTTAAAAAAGGTCATGTCATTAATAAATTAACATCACTACAACGTTAACTTCGTCCGTCTTCTACTCCGTGACTTACCTTTTTCTTTTTTCTTTTCCTTTTTTTTAAACAAAGAAAAAGACAATTTTCTTTTAAACAAAAACAAAAACCAAATTGGTAGCAAAATATTTTCTTCCCACAGATGTTGGTCCCATGGCGAAGGGTGTGGAGGCCGCTGCAGATACAGCGCAAAACGCTTGCTCTTCTTTTTCTTCTTTTTGTCTTTAGGTGTTTTTTCCTTTTTTTTTTTTTTTTTTTTTTTTTGGTAAGTAAGAGTTTTTGTCTTAAAGTTGAATGCCCTTGAGAGTAAACTGGAAGTGTTTTTGCCCATTTGAAAATAAAATAATGAAAACCGACGTTTTCTCCGTTAAAAGTGATTGAAGCTAAATAATGACATGGCATATCAGTCCGTTATATGCCGTCAACAGTTTAATGCATTTACAAAAAAAATTATTCACGTGGATGCGTATGAAATAACTTCTGAAAAGGAAACTATGCAATCCGCAACGTTTTTTTTTCTTCTCTTTTATTTTTTTCTTTTATTATTATTATTATTATTATTATTTGTTTCAATAGATACTCCTCGAATATGTGCGTGACATATATACTCACATGCAATAACCAAAAAATCTTTTATTTATTTATTTATCTTTTTCTTTTATTTATTTATTTATCATTTTTTTTTTTTTTTTTTGCTTTCAAATTTTCTCTTATGGATCCCTATGAGAAACTTTGTTTACAACAGGCACCTCATAATTCTGGCAAGGAATTGGCGTTTGGTCCACTTTACTGGCGTTCAGTTAATTTGGATGAAATACGTGTTGTAGCCAGATTCAAAGCTCCGATTTCTTTATTTAATTCTTAAGAAACAAACTCTGGTTATTTGAGGTATTGATTTGATGGTGAAGAAAATGCCATATAATATAGTCAACAAATTAGGGGGCCATTTTCAAAGTCGACGGCCTCGAAGAAGTCGGCAGGGAACATGAAGGGGACATTAGAAATAGAAATTTATGACGCAGTAGCTGTCATGCAACACTTTTTTTCTCATGACTATAATGTATCACTACAACAAAAGAGGCCATTTGCGACGACATTTTTTGCCACGACATTTGTCGTCACAAATAATAAAATATTTGCGACGACATGTCGTCACAATTACTCCCTGTTTTAAAAAATAACCTTGTCGTCGCTAATAACTTAAATGTCATTGCTAATAACTTAAATGTTGTCGCAAATAATTTTGGAGTGCAAATTTTAATGGCGCGGAATTTTGCCGCCAAGATAATCCATTTTTTGCGACGACATTTTCCCTTTATTTGCGACGACTTTGTCATCGCAAATAATTTCATGTTATTTGCGATGACTTTTTCTCTTTGTCGTTGTAAATAATCTTTTCAAGATTTCACCAAAAAACTAAACGCGTGAAAAATGATTATTTGCGACGACTTTCAACGACATTTTTCATTTATTTGCGACGACTTTCAACGACATTTTCTCTTTGTCATCGCAAATAATCTTTTCAAGATTTCACCAAAACCAAGCGCGGGAATTGATGATTATTTGCGACAACAGTGTCGTCGCAAATAAGTCTGATCTAATATACCCTATCTTCTTCCACTTCATTTTCTTCCGCCGCTTTCTATCTCTCTCCTGCTAAGTCTCTCTCTCTCTGCCTCTTCTTCCCCTCGCCGGCCGTTGCCTGTCGCCACCGGCCCTCTTTTCTCTCTCTTCCCTTCTCTCTTTCTCTCTTCCCTTCTCTCTCTCTCTCTTCCCTTCTTCTCCCTCTCTCTATTCCCTTCTCTCTCTCTCTCTCTCTTCCCTTCTCTCTCTTTTCTTCCCCTCTCCGGCCGCCGCCGCCACTCCTCATCGACGTAGTGGTGAAATGAGATTTTTTTTTTTATATGACTTGAAGAATATTGGAGGCTTACTAATTCTAGGAATTTAATATGAAGAGTTAATGTAATGACCGGAAAAAATTTGAGGGTTAAATGTTGAACTTAATCAAGATTTGGTGAATGAATTTTCTTGTACTCACATTTTGTAAGCAAATCAATATTTTTTTTATTTCGATATTTTGGAAAATGAAATTTAGTGATTTCACTTCTTCTCGCTAAATTGCCCTAAGCTTAATTAAATAGTAATGGTGCATTTTGTTTTAATGTGTTTACTAAGACAAGTTTGATGCCACAAGGATATAATTTTCTTATTCCAAAGTAAAAGGGCCACATCCACTGAATTCATCATTCCTCCACACATCTTATCAGATGGTTATTAAAAACAGCAGAATCAATGTGGGCCAAGCAGAATCAATGTGGGTCAAGCAGAATCATAGTAATGGTGCATTTTGTCCATGTGCAATTAGAGGACTATATGTGTATATAATATATTATGTTATAAATCCAAAAAGGAAAAAAATAGATAATTCCTCTATTTTACAATTTCTTTAGAGGTAATTGTCTATAAAGAGGTATAAATAAAAAGCAACACCCCAGATCAACCATAAGTCCCATTCTGTGCATTCAAGAACTAGTGCATGTAAATCGATTTTTTTTTTTCGATATTTTGAGAAATGAAATTTAGTGATTTCACTTATTCTCACTGAATTGCCCTAAGCTTAATTATGTAGCAATGGTGCATTTTATTTTAATGTGTTTACTAAGACAAGTTTGATGCCAGGATATAATTTTCCTAAGTGTGACAAAAATTATTTCAAAGTGGTCCACTATTGAAATTGGACCCATTTAAACGCCACCTCAATTAGGATATAAATTATTTCAAGTCTAAGTAAGAATTAAATTAACTTTACTGTCAATTTAATTAACACGAGATAAAGTCCTCATTTATAATTAGTTTTGGGAATTAAAGCCTAAGCTATATTTAATTCACGTTTGGAAGACTTACATCAAATGAAGGCCTAGAATTAGATGGAGGTTTAATTGGAGTTAAATTATAAAATAAAAAAAAAAAAGAAAAGAAGAGAAAAGAAAATGGTGGTGAGTTCGGTAGTACAAGGGAAAGTTTAGGAAAAGGTTTATTAGCCTCATTTTTTTTTTTTTTTTTTTTTTTAAAAAAACAGAGAGATAAGAACACTAGTGGATAAACTCAAATTACCCATGTGCATCATGTTCTTTACCTTGGTCATCAGTATGACATCACCCATGTGCATCATGTTATCAACTAAACACACAAAGGAGATTTATCCTCCTATTTCCCTAAACTGCCGTGTATCCCCTTCCAAAAACAAAAAAAAAAAAAAAAAAAAAAGCACTAAATGGTCGTTGAGTTGGTTGTCTATATTTATCCAAAGTTAGAAGTTATTTACTCAATTTTCTTTGTCCTTCTCATAAGCTTTCCTAAGGATACAATATCTCATTCTCTCACTTAGTTGTGGCTGATTCTACTTTCTTTAAGTTACAGACTCATAAAAAAAAAAAAAAAAAAAAATAGAAAGCTTAGATCAGAGGATAGGTACTCTAAAAGCTTTGATCAAGGTGAGAAAGTATTTTCCTTTTAACGGTTTTCTTTCCAAGTTGATGATTTCAGTTCAAGTTCTAACCTTAATTCTTTTCTTAGAGGAAGTCTAAGCTTTTCAAGAGAATTTAAGAGGCACCAAAGAAACCAAGAAAAGGAAGGCACACCTTTGGACTCCTCTAGGTACAAAGTTCAAAACTTTATAAAATTTTGTTTTGAGTTTTGGTATCTTAAGTAGGAAAAGATGGAACTTTTGTGTGGTTTCTAAGACCTATGTGTGTGTGCTAGAAATGGCATGATTAGCGTATGATTGATTTCATTTTCTTGATGAAAATTTAGATTATAGGGAACTTGGTTAGGTTTAAGCAATTGGTTAAAATTTGGTAACTCGAAGTTTGGATTTTTCTCTTAAAATGCTAACTTTAAGGACTATGGCATGAAAATTTAAGATATAACATGATTCTTGATTGTTTGAAGTGTGTTTTAGCTCTAAATTTTCAAGTTGTTTTTCAAAACACTGAATCTGTCCAAAAAATTTGTTTCAAAACTGGGCAGCCGCTGTTTGTAGCTAAACGGGTCCTTTAGAGGCTGAATCGTAGTTTTCTTATAACAAGAAAGGTTTAGATCTTAATAGGACGAAAAATTTATGTGAAGAACCGATTTTCAAAATCTGAGTTTAAGATACTGTAAAATGCAATAAAAGCCCTCTCTATAAGTGACCAAGAGACTTCACAACTCGGATGGAGGTCATTGAATGAGGCATCCCACTGAGGTGGACAATCTCACCAAAGAACATTCTACGCCCATTTTAAAAAACAGTGAATATGTGTGAGGATGTAAATAAAGGATATAGTCTTTATTGCACTAGCCCTATTTTCAAACTATTGAGAGGGAGGACATTTTAGAATATTAGTTTACTAATTTATCTTGAAAGTTTAAGTTCGCGTGATAATTATTTAAATGGAAAAAAGTGCAATTGCAGGGGATTTGAAAAAAAAAAAAAAGTGTCAAAAAGACAAATACTCCCTTAGAGTTGTTATACTCCCTTTAAAAAAAGGAAAAAGATATATTGTTATGTTCAAACCTTGATGATCTCCGTTCAGTCTAAATAAAATTGCTTAATGCTACTGATGAAATTAAGAGAAAATTACTCAACTCATTTTTAAAGTGCTTGGATCTGAATTTTTATCTCTTATTATTGATTAATATTTTTTTTTATTAATATAATTATTTGATTAAAAATGATATTAATAAAGTAAAAAAATTGAAACGGCTCAACTTTAAAAAATATTTGGATTCTTTCCCTAAATTTAATATAAATTGTCGAAAAAAGTTTAGGATTGATGAAAGTGCTTAACTGCAAAAAGTACAGGGAACACAAATGCCAAAAAGGCAAAACTTGTGGTAGCGATAACCGTTAGTTGATTGACGAAATGTTGTTTTGTATTAAAAAAATAATAATAAATTGAGAAAAAGTTAAAACTGGAGCTAAAGTATCGTTCAACTCTAAAAACCCACCCATCAGGGTCTTCTATAGTGAAAAATGGCATATCCATTCGGTGAAATTGTTGATCTGTTTGGCCATTCCATAGGGTGTCGTGCCATCTTTCACTCTCCCAACTCGAAACCATTGGATTGATTTTGACTCCAAATCAAGAAGACCCAACTCCCTTTCTCAAATCAGACTGTAAAACCCAATCTCCCTCATCAAACTCAGATCGCCCAGACCTAGCCCCATTCATGCCTTAAGATCCAGTCCATATATGGCTGTAATTGGCTCTAATCTTGTTGTAAGTTTGAGGCGCAACCCAAACATCACCGTAATCAGTCTCAATCACATCATACCCAAACCTAGGGCCGCTGAAATTTCAAGACCCAACCCTAATTTCACTGGAATCCACCCGAATCGGCCTGAACTCACGTGACCCAGTCAGAATTCGACCGGAATTAGCCTCAGAAGCACAAGGATCACGACACTCAATCCAAATCCAGCCAGAATCACCTTCGAACGCATTGGGATCACGAAACCCAACCCTATCTATGCTCGATCCTGTCGTGAATCTACTGTCGTTCACTTCAGATCTAGTTAATCTAGCTCCGAGTCGTGAAAAATCACTCTAAATAGTTCGCATCTCCACTTATGTCCCACGCCGGTGTGAATCACCCATCTCAGATCGCATCTCTGGCACTGTTCATCGGTGTTGGATTTGCAAACCAATTCGCATCAGCCAAGAGTCATCGTTCTTCTCAGATCTGAACGTCTCAGCACCAGACACGACAAATGGCTCTAATCTTCATCAATCTTGCGTGATTCTGGACCTGGTTGTGCTCCGTCTGGCATCATTCATCAACGTTGATGCTCCAACACCATCATGGTTTCGTAGTTCAAAATCCTTTCTTCATAATTCCAATTAGATCGTGAAACCTGATGTTCAGTGCTCAAATCTGATTACGACTCAGTCCAACTAGATCGCAACGCGTTCATCGTCGTTCACCGGTGCTGTTCTTCTGGTTGCAACCACGTATCCTTCACCGGCATTATCCCACTTTCAGCCACCCAAGCTTTGCGGTCCTACTCCTCTAACAAATGAATGATCCGCTTCACACTTTGAAGCGTTGATTCCATTTTCTCTCTCATTGATTCCATTTACTCTTTTTTTTTTTATCTGAGAATCGATTGCTCTGATACCAAATTATTAGGATTCTAGCTCAAAAAATCAACCAAACACCAATACCACACTCACTGACACCAAAAACAGCAAGCAAATGAGAATAATCAGAGGGAATTTTATTAATCAAATCAAACAAGAACGCTAAATTACATTGAAATGTAAATGATAGAACGAAGAACTCAAGGATGTCGGGGACTCCTAATTTAGTGGTATTCGAGAAACCACCACTCTCCCTAATCTCAGTCTCCCAAAACTTTCAAAATCATAACGTACCTCTAGTGAGCTACTAAGCCCTTTATTTATAATAATTCCTACTAACTATATCAGCTCACTAACCAAACAAGTTCCCAAGTTTTTAACGAATCCTAACATTAATGACCGCCAACCACTGACCGTACGAAATGCACTGGCGAGCGACGACTCTGGTTCTCAAAACCCTACGATTCTAGACTCTTCTCACCTTTTTTTGTAATTTTCTTTTCCACAGTATTTTTTTTCTAGAATCGATTGCTCTGATACCAAATTATTAGGAACCTAGCTTTGAAAATCAACCAAACACCAATACTACACTTAAACACACTAGAAACAACAAGCAAATGAGAATAATCGGAGGGAATTTTATTAATCTAACAAGCCAAGAACATCAAATTACACTAAAATGTGAAGGATAGAATAGAGAATTCGAGTACTCTGGGGACTCCCAAGTTAGTGGTATTCGAGAGACCACCGCTCTCTCTAATCGCAGTCTCCCAAAACTCTCAAAATTACAACATACCTCTAGTGAGCTACTAAGCCCTTTATTTATAATTCCTACTAACTATACCAGCCCACTAACCAAATAAGTTTCTAAGTCATTAATGAATCTTAACAGATTATCATTTATTTATTTTATCCCTAATTAATGTATTGTATTTCACTTCAATAAATTTCATTATCAATAGCTTATCAAAAACGCTATTAATCACTATCAATAGCATTTTATAAGTTGTTAAGACAACAGACGCTATTCAAAGTCCTAAAAAAATATAGCGTTATGAGAGTGCTATGAGAAACGCTATAGAATTAACATCTCATAGCATTTTATACTTGTTAATTTCAGCCTCTTATAGGTATTTGGCCTTATTATGATTCAGATTAATAGCTTTTCTCCCTTGGTGTAGCACATTCTCTCGTGTCTGATAATGGAAGACAATTCAACAATGACAACACCAACCAATTTTGTGAGCTATTGGGAATTCATTAAAAAAAATTTCTCTGTCGTATACCCTCAGTCCAACGGGCAGGTCGAGGCCGTCAACAAAATCATAAAAGTCACACTTAAGCAACGGCTCAACAACTACAAAGGAAAATGGGCAGATGAGTTGCTGAAAGTTTTGTGGGCCTGTAGGACGACAAGTAGGTCTACCACAGGGGAAACTCCCATCTCGATGGCCTACAGGGCCGAGACAGTCCTTCCAGTCGAGGTATCCATTTCGACCAGCCGAGAAGCTCGGTATAAGAAGGATAGGAACGCTGAGCTAATGGGCTTGGAGCTCAACCTTCTAGAAGAAAGATGCACGGATATGCAGTTAAGGCTCGCCGCGTACCAAGCCAGAACTGCTAGGTACTACAACAAAAAGGTCAAACGAAAGCACTTCAGGGTTAGAGACCTGGTCCTACGGGTGGTAACCCTAAACACCAAGCCCAAGAACTCTAGTGCCTTAGGCTTGACTTGGGAAGGACCCTACAGAATAAAGGAGGTCGTGGCCAATGGGTCGTATCGACTTGTAGAGCATGATGGTCGAGACCTCAAGCACACTTAGAATGCAGACCATCTGAAGGTCTACTACCAATAATTGTGAGGAACGGCGACCAAAAAGGTTAAACTTAGTACTTTTTACATGTTTTCTATTTCGTTTATAGTGGTTCTTTGACTGCTCGTCTGCCGAGCTGCTGGATTGGTTGTGCGGGCAGTGCTAAGACCTTGTGAGCTGCCGAACGCTCAAAGCTTGTTTTAGCTTGCGATCTCATAATTTGATCCCATTTTTCGAGACGTATGATGACACGTGTACGATGAGAAATAAGGAGCAAGATTTGATCTTATCAAAAAGAAAAAAGAAACCTAAATGATTAGTGGGGGAAAATTTCAAGAAGATATAGTATGGGAACATTAAGAAAAAAGATTAACTATTAAGCATATGGTCAACACTACCAAATTTTAAAAAAAAGAAAAAAAATACAATACTCATCAAAACAAATGTGTGTGTGTTTTTTTTTTTTAAATAAACACGAGTAAATATATGTAATCAAGAGAAAAAGCTAATACAAGTAATACAAGCCATCATTTGGGGGTGATTCAGCTCAATAATACTCTTGTGAAACCAAAAAAAAAAAAAAGGGAAATGACACAAGTACCTTTTGAAAGACTTCAAATCTTAATGAACGCCAATGGAGATCAGAGAGACCCAAGTCGCAAACTAGAAATGAACAACGTGATGAGAAAGTGTCAAAGTTTCAGCATTTAGAAAATTTCGCAAGAACAACAGAAAAAGAAAAAAGGAAAATTCCTTACGACATGAAGCTACACACACTTTTTCTTGTTTTGCATCATCGTGTGGAAAACGTTGATAATTTTGTCTTTCAACAAATTTATCCAATTTTCCTAAAAAAATTAAAATTATTCCTTCAGTTTCCGTATTATAGATTATATGTTTTTTATAATTAGCTATTTCCTAAATAAAATTACAATTATTCATTCAGATTTTTTTTATAAAGGCAAATGCAGAAAATAAAAAGAATAAAAAAATAAAATATTAAACTTGGCAGTTAAAAGGAAACAAAGATCCAAGTGGCTTAAGGGTAAAATAATATAATGGATTAATGGAGGGAAAAAAAAAGAGAAAAAACGAAGCAAAGCAAAAGTAAAAAATAAAAAGACAAAAAATAAAATATGAAACTGTTGGAGTTAAAAAGAAATAAATATCTAAACGGATTAAGGGTAAGAGACTGTAGTAGATAAATGGAGAAAAAAAGGAGAACAATAAAGTAAAAAAAAATAGAAGAAAATGTTATACCAGACAGACTAACAATCAGTGTTCTGTGCGCACAGAATGCCTTACTCAATCTGGTCTAAATAGAAACGAAAAATTGTTGTGTAATAGAAAATTGCAAAATAATAAATGATACAATGATATAGTTATTTAACGTGGCCTGAAACCCTTTCGGGAGACAATCACGTGTATTGAACACACCAGAACAAAGAAGAAATCCACCATCACCAAAACAGTTACAAAGTTTTGATTTTCAAGAAACATCTTTATACGAACTCCTAACTTGTGACGACTCCTTGTTCAATCACTTTCAGATTCTTTGCCTTACTCCGAGTCATCTGCTCGCCTTCAGTCCCCCTTACCTACTCCAAGCTCGATGCTTGCCTTCAATCCTCCTGAGTTACTCTGAGTTCCACGATCCACCTTCGGCTCCTCCAAAAGACCTACTCTAGATCCTCACAAAGTCTGCATACTAACAAGGTTTGAGAGTTACAAATAAAGCCTAAGAATAGCTAAGGATATCTATCACTTTTTAAGCACAAAAAGAAGAACACTCAAAATTTTCTCTCACAAATGAGCGCTCAAAATGAATATGTGCTCTCTCATTAAACCCTCATAAATTGTAGAATTTATACTGATAAATTTTCTGGACATTCTACAAAACTTAGGTTTCAAACTCCCGTTAAAAGGAAAAAAAAAAAAAAAAACCAACTGGTTCGGGTCCCCAAGTTATGTGGACATTTAACAAGTTGGTTTATGCATTGTGATTGGTTAATTGATTAATATGGATATAATTAATGACTCTATATATGTGTAAGTGTACGTATGTATGTATGTCTCGGAGGCTGCTCCCCCATGTGGGAAAGCGATAATTTCAGCTAATAATTATTAAAAGCGAAGTTTAGTAAATGCTGCCGTAATTACAAAAGCAATGAAAAAGAAACAAAAAAAATGGCCTTTGGATCTGCAAATAATTATTTATTTAGTAAATGCTGCCATAATTATATTAAAAGCGAAGTTTCAAGTCTACCAAACTGTGTTCTATTTTGAATTGGAGAAAAGATATGCTAATTACAAAAACACAATACTGGTCTCCTATAATAATTCGTTTCTGCGACTTGGTTCTCTCATCTACATTGAAACTCAAGATTTGAAGTTTGAACTCTTCCATTGAAAGGTACTTCATGTAGTTATCTTTCTCATGCATGGACATTAAGAAAGATTATCATTTATTTATTTTATCCCTAATTAATGTCATGTATTTGTTGCGTTTGCTTTTCTATTTATGGCTCGTGTTAGTGTTGTGTTCCGTAATTTGGTTTCTTTTTTTCCTTAAGAGTAGTATTTTGATATTCATCATGAATTTTTTTGCAGCTTTTCGTTCTTTTTTAATCAAATTTTGTTGTGTTAGTAGAGAATTAATCTTCTACCGATGTGCCGGTTCAACTCAATTAGCATTTCAATTTTCTCATTTGTCGGCTGATAATTTTTTGCTCGTGTTTAATTGGTTCTTAGATGGCCTTTACTAATCAATAATCAAGCTCAAGATTTGAACACTTCGTGAGGTACATAATTCGGCCATTTCTTGATCCGAACATTCAAAAACAAGAAGAAAGAGATATTAACATTTATTTTTTCTAAGAGTATATTATTAATTGAGCCTAATAATAATATATAATTTTTGTATTTTTCTTCAATGATCAATTATTGATTGAATAATTTGGCGCTGATTCATTGAACAGCTTAGATAGCTCCTCAGCTTGATTAGTAGTGTTATCAATTCTTTCGGGAAAATGAGCTTCGAGGATGATGAGCAAATTGTCATACTCAACGATGGCTCTTCAGGTTTATGTTTTCTTCCTTTCTTCATTCACATAACAAGCGCCTTTTTTTTTTTTTTTTCATTTATTCATTACAATTTACATGCACTCAAAACTTTTGATTCTAATAAATTAAAAGTTAATTATGAATCATCTTTTCTTTCCATGTGTATAATTCAGGGGAAAAAGCTCCAACTTTTGTAGCGGGAAGAATACAGATTGAAGTCAACAACCTCATGGAGGCACCACCTAAAGAAACCAGATTTAAAGTGTTACTAGAGTTGAAGGAGTCTGGAGATATCGAAGGAAGACATGGACTTGATCTTGTGATGGTAATAGATATCAGTGGAAGCATGCATGAGGGAGGCAAGTTAGACAAATTGAAAATTGCCACGATATTGGTCGTTGAGAAACTTAGCCCCGTTGATCGATTCTCGGTTGTCATATTCTTTGACAGCTCGATTAGATTGTTCCCACTGTGCCAAATAACTGAAGATTCTAAAGCTGAGATTATAGAGAAGATCAGAGATTTAAATGTAAAAAATAGTGACAAAAATATTGCTGAGGGCCTTAGAATGGCCTTAAAAGTGCTCAACGACCGCCATTTTACGCATGGGCGTGTGGGTGCCATCATGCTTTTTTCTGACGGTGCCGAAAATAAAGGTAAAGCTGCTGAGGTTGATGTTAGCAAGGTGCCAGTACACACATTCGGCTTTGATGCAAGCCACGACCAAAGGGTATGTGTATATGTATTTAATTTGAAAAATTTATACCGTGTTTGTTTTACTGTTTGAGTTTTCAACTCAAATTAAAAAGTTAATTAATATAAGAGAAAATATGATAACATAAAGTTAAATTTAAATTTTTGTAGGATAAATCACAGTAATAAAAATTAAAATTATGATTGGAACCAACAAAACGAACGAGTTTTATTGTTAACCAGACCTGACTAATTTATTAATTTGTCATCGATATAATATTATAACTAAAATAGGTGCTATTAGAGATCGCACAGAAGAGCAATGGAGGAACGTTCTCAGATTTGCAAAATGAGAACAACTTCCTCAGTGCATTTTCCCAGTGGTTGGCTAGGCTTCTCACCATTGTTGTTCAGGACTTGCGCGTAACAGTCAAACAAGTCGACGGAGATTCGAAAATCATGAACGTGCTCGCTGGAAACTCTCCAATCAAGAATGAAAACTCTGCAGTTACTATTTCCTATGGTGATCTCTACGGAAAAGAGGTACGCAAGGTCCAAGTCGAACTTCTTCTCCCTAATATAATTGGAAGTGGCCCGAAGGCCCTGGATGTTCTCCAAATCACTTGCAGTTACAGGTGGGATTTTCTTCAATTCTTTGGTTATTTTTGAATTGATCGATCTTAATATAAATATCGAATAATAACACGCATGCAGTGATGAGTATGGAAAAGAGCGGTTTGAAGCGGATCCTATATTCATCCCCGTTACCCGAACTTGGGGGAAAGAGATCAGACGAGAGGAGGTGATTGAACAAGACGCTGAGAAAAAAAGGTGAAAAATTTTCCACGAACTCAAAACATTTCATTTACTTTTTGATTGCTTTTTATTATTGGATGACGAGGACTTCCTCAATTCTACGCTTCGTGCACGAGTTACTAGAGGCAATATTGGCATATTGGTAAACTTATTATCAAATACTGCAATATATATGATATCTTTTGATGAAAACTACTGCGATATATATTAAATTTGGCGTAAAATCAGGTAAATTGTCTTCTTTGGAACAAGGACATAGAAATCAGCCAAACTACTGCAATATATATTATATTATCATATATGTTTTTCTCAAGTCTAAGATTATTGAACCTGGAGACTTCACATAGTACAAAACAGTTAGTCTTTGCAGAACAACTTAGTAACACTCTATAAACACAATAACCAAACTTTTTTTTGGAAACGAAATATAAATAAAAAAGAATGATACGAGGAAATTATAAAACTCCTTCCAAGATAGCAGGTAAAGACTCTATCAGCTTGGAAGAAACGTTAACTTGAAATAAATAAAAAACCACATAATAGAAAAATAATGTCTACTACAGAAACAATCCACCAACAAAATTCCTATGATTACAAAGATATAAAATTTCAAAACTTAATATCTTTAAACTCACCATGAGACTTTAGACTATTATTACTCAGTCAACTAGAATTTCTATCTCAATACTCACCTACTGTAATGACCTGATTTGACAAGTTGTTACTACTTCGTTTTCATAGTGTAAGCATGAAAAAAAAATGTACATAAAATAATGTATTAAGAAAATTTTACGATATTTTTTTTTTTTCAAAAGTATTAAGGTTAAAGTACATAGTTAAAAGTTTGAACATCAAAATAAAAATTAAAAATACTTTTCAAAATAAAACATCGGGCGTCGTGCTAATCTCTTGTTGTTAAAATCTTTAATTAATAGTTCCTTTGTTGGAACTTAACTCTTTTGATGAAGGATTTATCTCTTATTTTGTTAACTTGATCGGATCTGACAAATGAGAGAGGTTCTCATTCAGCATGTAAAAAAAACTTATTGTAAAATTTGAGAGAAACATAAAATTATTTAAGCATTTTAAATAGAACATTTTTTTAATAAGTCTCTTAAACATTTACTATAGAAATATCTTGTTTAAAATATTATTCTCAAGAAAAAGTCTTTAAAATAGAAATAAAGGAAATTAAAACTTGTAATTTCATAATATGCCATTTTGAACCAATTTCTTAACTTACTCAATTCCTTAGATAATTACCGGATACTTAATTAGATAGGTTCATGCCGGTTTCGTTGTATCGTTAGCTGCTTAGTAAATCCACTTAATTAGATAACATATATAAAAACCATACAAATCCTTTGCGTCCATGCTCCATCGGTGATCACATCTCAACTTCATCTCTCTTATTTTTAGTACCTTTACTTTTTATGATTTCTAATTTCTTTTTTTCAATGTTCACCTTTATTTTCGTTTCGGTGTTTTAAATTTCATGTTCTGCCTTTATTTATATAATCTTAATCTTAGCATCTTTTCTTATTCTTAATCTTAACGTGCATAAAAGAGCAAATGTCCATTTTCATCCACCCTCCTCCACTTGCTACCTTTAAATTCTCATCTTTTTTTTTTTCTCTCTTCCTTTTTTGTTCTACTTTTTCAGATTCTCTACCTTATTATTTTTATCTTTTGCCTCCTTTTATTTTCCTACTTATTTTTCCTTTTTTTTTTATTTTCCTTTTTCATAAAGGAACAATATGGTACATTTTGTAGTTTTCTTTCTCATGCACTCTACGTTCAAGAACAAGTGGAAAGAAAGATTATCATTTTTTTTTTTTCCCTGAGTGATTTAATATTATCAAGCTGAATATATCGTTATACTAGTTACATTTTTTTTCTTTTAGGTACAAAAAGTTGTTTCGTGAACATGATAGTCGCGTCGAGGATAGCACAGAAGAGCAAGGGGAGATCCAAGAAAGCAAAGTCCCTACAAAAGGTAGAGTTATGATGACTGCAGATTGGCAATTGGTGAACGAAATAAAGGAAACAAAAGTAGATGTAAGGGACAGTCAAGAAGAATTTAAGATACAAAAGGTTTCAAATGGTACGAAATGAATATTATCTCGAAGAGTATTTTAAGCCAAGGGAGTTGTCGATCGGACCTATTTATGCTGCTGATTCTAGTTTGTTCAAAAAGGAACTCAAGCTTAAATTGGCTGCATATTTCATTGAACTAAACGATACAACAGCGGATGAGTTACTCGAATTATTTAAGGCAGAGTTCGAGGACATAAAGACGCACTTCGACAAGGATATAATTATGTCATGTACCGACGATGAGTTAATCAGGTTGGTGTTCTTGGATGGTTGTGCAATGCTAGGGTTCATAGATAGCTTTATGTGTCGGGGATTAAGTAAGTTTCACATTAGTAATCCTCAAGCAGAATTGATCAGACAGGATTTACTTTTGATGGAGAACCAAATACCCTTTACGGTGCTTCATGAGTTGACGCGCTACGCTAGTTGTGTGACAAAGTATGAATGGTTTATTCCTCAGTTTGTTTATGAGAATAGTATTATTCCAAAGGATCTTTTGTACCTGATACTTGATCACAAAGACAGCCTTTTTGGGAAGGGTAAAGGTACCAAACAGCCGGATCACATTCTCGACCTTTACCGAAGAATTCTCTTAACTATTCCTCATGATTCTCATGATTGCTTTGATACTCTCCTAAGTTTCTTTGATTCTACCTTCGGATACGTTTTCTCTCGTTTGAGAGTGCTTATCGGATACGTTCTCGCTTGTTTGGGAATGATGGAGCGCTTGGACACACCAACCGATGACTCTAAATATATGATTAGCGGAATGCACTCTTTTCGCAACATTCAGGAACTTAAAACAGCAGGTATAAAGTTAAAGCCAACTTATTCTTTAAGAAGAATATTTTTCCATTCCCGATTCTTTTTTGCCGGTCAACTTTCGATTCCCGCATTAGTGGTTGATGACTCCACGGAACGCATGTTGTTGAATTTGGTCGCCTATGAGATGTGCTTGAAAAAAGAACAAAAACCCACAGATTCTTGGGTTACTTCGTATGTAAACTTGCTAGATGTGCTCATTGATAATGAACAAGACGTGAAGGACCTAAGAGCAACACGCATTATTCAGAACCATCTCAGTAGCGACATCGAAGTAGCTCAATTGATCAACCGAATGGGTTCCAATTGCTTTGCACCATCTATAGACACTTACAAGCATGTCAAGGAAGAAATAGAAAAGCATTATAGAAGAAGGATCCCCATCTGGATAGCTCAACTTTGGCATTCCTATTTCAGCAGCCCATGGACTATCCTGGCTTTTTTGGCTGCTACAGCAGTACTTGGATTAACTGCTGTTCAAACTTATTATGCAGTCAATCCAAAAAATTGAAAGGTACATAGGTCTCGTTCATTTCACCGATTCAGTTTTTCAATTTCAATTTTATTACAGTTAAAAGCTCTCACAAAAATTCATATCTAACTTTAAGAACAGAAATACTTGTACTTGTTAACTCTAATTAACTTGCTAACTTTATTTTGAAACGTCAGCTTAATAATAAAAATTATTCAAAGTTACTTTATTTTGACAATTTGATTCAGGTTGGGTCAAATATACAATAACTTTGGAGAAATTGAGCTCACTCTCTCCATGCATCTATCGATCTCATCGTCGAATGGGAATCGCCTACTTTGAGTGATGATTGCCTTACGGAAGCTCTATGAAAACCTTTTCTTTTTTGTTTTCAATGAACAATTAAAACTAGGAAGTACTTCCGATGTTGCTTCAGATTTGCCGTTCATTATGTGTTAATGCGTGTCTTTCCATTGTAAGGTTTAAGTGCGCTTCCATTTGTAAGTCGTTTCGATCTTTTTGTTCAATTGGTATTACCGGTAAAGAATGATATATGGGCTATTGCTTGTTGACAAATAGCTAAATTTGAGCTGAAAAGGCTGCTGCATTTCATAGGTACAAAATGCCAGTTTTTTTTTTTTTTTTTTTTATATGTATATATAAAACGCGGTGAGAGACGTGTAAGTTGCAATGTGGTTTCTGTACTACACAATGTATCAGGTGTGTAAGAGTTCAAACCTTGGTCTTGAATGAAGGATCGAAAACAAGAAATGAACATGCTGGTAAAGTGTTATTTATTTATTTATTTATTTATTTTGTCTGTGTTTGTAACAGTCAACAGATAATTTGATGATTAAAAGCAATAATAGGAACAAGTTGTATTCCCCAAAGAAAGAAACCACAAGTTTAAAGGACTAACTCGTCGTCCACATAAAGCAAAAAAAAAAAAAAAAAAAAAAAAAAAAAAAAAAAAAAAAAAGTTTGACATTGATCCGACAGGATTTATTTTTGACCCGCTCGGGTTGGGCGTATTGACGGGCCCAACGGGGCCCAAAGTGTTACAAACTAATGACTAATTGACTATTCTACAAATTCTAGAAAATTCCAAGGAAACAACAAGTACTAAGAGAATAACTATTGCAAGAACAAAAGGAAAACAAAAAAGCAAAAGCCGATTATTCCACCAGTTCAAGAGATTTCAGTTCCTTTCGTAGTACCTTATATACAAAGACTTAAAACAAATTTTTGTAAAAGAAACAAAAACTTGTAAGGACCTTTTTTAGCACATTAATATATCAGTAAATTAGATTTTTTATTTATTAAATTTATATAAAATTACATAAAAATTAAAATGCACATAAATCTAACAATTAAAAAAATACGGCATATTAAGCGTATTAGAAAATCTCATAACTTATAATTAGGGAGCAACTTTTGTAGAGAAAAACAAAACAACAAAGCAAAAGAAGAAGGTGAAAGAGTCCACCAGTTAAAGTATTTTCTGTTCCTTTTAAAGTTTTATAATATAGTTCAAAAAATTTAGACTAATCACTATATAATAAATTAAGAGCCTATGTCTTTTCATCGTCTAAACTGCACCATTTTTGTGAGGTTTAGTTTTTGTTTTTTGTACTTTTCTTTTCTTCTATACTATTTTTTACTCTCTTTTTTTTTTCTTCTTTTTTTCTTCTGCTTTTCTTTACTTTATTGTTCTTCTCCCTTTTTTCCATTTATTTACTATAGTTTCTTACCTTAATCCATTTAGATCTTTATTTCTTTTTAACTCCAACAGTTTCATATTTTATTTTTTTATTCTTTTTCTTTTTTATTTTTCTTACCTTAATCCATTTAGAAGAAGGTGCGCGATCTGAATGGTTCAAGTTTGCCAATCCAATTTCAGCAGCCCATGGACTATCCTGGCTCTTTTCGCTGCTACAGCAGTACTTGGATTGACTGTTGTTCAAACTTATTACGTAGTCAATCTAAAAAATTAAAAGGTACATAAATACATTTATTATAATTAAAAATTTTCACAAAAAGTCGTACATAAATACTTGTACTTATTAACTCTAATTAACTTGCTAACTTTATTTTGAAACATCAACTTAATAATAAAAATTATTCAAGGTTGTTTTATTTTGATAATTTGAGTCAGGTTGCGTCGAATATACAACTTTGGAGAAATTGAGCTCACTGTCTCCATGCATCTATTCATCTCATTGTCCAATGGGAATCACCTAGTTTGAGTGATGATTGCCCTAGAGAGGATCTTTTTTTTTTTTTTTTTTTTTTTAATGAACAATTAAAACTAGGAAGTACTTCCGATGTTGCTTGAGATTTGCAGGTCATTATGTGTTAATGTGTGTCCCTTTATTTTAAGGTTTACATGCGCTTCAATTTGTAAGTCGTTTTGATCTTTTTGTTCAATTGGTATTGCCAGTAAAGAATGTTTTATTTAATTATATGATATATGGACTAGTGCGTGTAACCACAATGAGAGTGAGGTAGCTATTCACATACTCACCGAGGGAACTTAAACTTACGGTAAGAGCTTATGCGGGCACCATCCTTAGGGTAAACCTTAGTGCCGGTGCAAAAGTAGGAAACCTTAATCCCGGTACACGCCTCCTAATTATATCTATATTTCTTTGTTAAGTTTCTTTCATAATATCTTCATAATCATGAGGAATAAGACTTATCATAATGTATCATACCTCACATTAAATCCTTATCATAATACCTTAGAATCATTACTATCATAAATATATATCATAAAATAAACTAAGAATACTTTCTAAAAAATTTTATTTACAAAATACGGAACGAAAAATAACGACAACTTTTTACAAAGCATGTCCGAGTGATTGTTCTTCATAAATATGAAAAAAGTCATTTTTCCAATTTCACTTTATTGGATAGTCACTTTAGCTTGAAACAAATTGATAGTCTTTAACTTATTCCTGAATAACGTGAAAAGAATACTACATTCAAATCTTGGCTTTGAATGGATGTCAGAGAACAAAGTTGAAAACAAGAAACGAACTCTGATGACCAGATAATGTGATTATTTTTAATTTTTAATTTTTAATTTCTAATTTTTTTAATTTGGGCAGATAATAAACAGTGACACTATTTGATGATTTGAAAGCAATAATAGAATCAAGTGACCTCCAAAGAAAAAGAAACCACAAGCCAAGAACCAACCCCTTGTCCAAAAAATAAATAAATAAATAAATAAATAGTAAATAAATAATAAATTAATAAATAAAAGAAAAAGAAAAGTCTTATCCGAAATTGACAAAAGAGAAAAATCGAAAATTCCCACAAAATATTGAAGCTGTCACCTTTTACTTTGTGTCGTCCTATGTAGGATTCCCACAACAACAGGAGTAAAGGCAAAAAAAAAAAAAAAAAAAACAAAAAAAAAAAAAAGTTGAAAGGTTCCACCAGATAAACGAATTCTTTTACTTTCCTAGGTCTAGGCGTATCCTGTACGCCTGTACGCAATACTTAGGGTATAACACTGCATTAATATTAGTTAAGAGTAGGAAAGTGAAATCCGCCAAACTGTGCAAATAGTTAAAAGGAGTGCTATAGAGAAGAGAGATTCTAAACTGAAAAAGAGACATGCAAAAGCACGTTATTGGTGAGCAGATAACTCTTTCTGATGTTCAATTGATGATTCTCAGACTTCCACTCTTTGAAAGGTACGTACTTTTTGTAGTTTTCTTTTTTATGTTCGGAACAATTATGAAGAAGGGGCCGGGAAAGAAAGATTACCATTCATTTGTTTTTCAAGAGTAATATCATTAAGGAGCTGAATTATCATCATTACATTTGTTTTTTGTTTTTTTTTTTTTCCTTTTTAGGTGCAAAAGATGTCCGGTGAACACGATAATCTTGTAATACCTAAAACCATTATGGTACGAGACCAACGTGAGAGATAGTGTAGACTAACGAAATAAAATTTTGGATGGAATTTATAGCATTGAATTCTTAATCAGAGTATTCAAATTAGTTGAGGAAACATGGGGTTTATAGCATTGAATTCCTAATTTCGGGGTCAAATTTATAATTTTGGCAACTACAAAACCTATGACATAATTCCTTTTAAAAACATGGGGTCCAAAGTATGATTTTAAAAATGTTTGGAGTTAGAAATAGAAGAGATGATGGGTTTCTAAAAGTTTCTAATTCGCTATCAAGAGTTTACCACCCACAACAACCAATAAGATTTTAGCTTAGCCAACCAAAAAAAAGAAAACTAAAGAAAGAGAGGAAAGAGAGTATCAACTAAAAACATACCCTATCAGATTTTAGAGTCCAAAATCAGCTCTCTTTCATCTCTCTCTCACTCTCTCCTTAACCTTTCCCGCAACTCCCTCAACCCCTTACAATAAAACCATCTTCCACACCTCCGAACTTGAAATTTCTTCACCCTTTCTCGTCCTACTCCATAGAGGAAGCAAACCCTAGGTTTTCCCCTTGTTTTAAACACGTTTGGTAGCCAAAAATCCCCTTCAAAATTGCTGTTAAATTAGAATCGAAAAGAAGGATTAAGCTCCTTCAACAAAGGAGGGACATTTTTAAGTGATCGCCAGAAGGGACATTTTTTATTGTTGCGGCTGGAAGAAAATGTCCGCATGACAATTCTACATGTTATATAAGGGGCGTGCAGCACCTTGGTTGATCTTTTATCGTTCAATAAGAACAACAAAACTCTAACTGGGCAACAGAGAAAAACAGTCACCTAATGTGATGAAAAAAACACGGAATGAAGATTTACGTATTTTAAAAACTCATAGTACGTTAATGACAGTTTCTTGAAAAACCATCATTAAATGTTAGACATTAGACGACAGTTTTTAAAATTCATTATCTAATGTATACGAAAAAAATTTAAAATAAAAAAGGCAAACACATTAGGCGACAGTCATTTAACGACAATTTTTAGGAAACTATCGTTAAATGTCAAAATTTTCAAAAAAAAAAAAAAAAGCAGACGTTTTCCAACTCATCTATTTCACATAAATTTCGAACATTTCTCTCTCCCTTCTATAATTCTGAGCACTCTCTTCCAGTCTTTTCCCACTCTTATATCCAAACTCTAAATATTTCTCTCAATTCCTTTCTCTTCCCTATTTTCCTATTCTCTTTCTTTCTCTTTGTTATTCTCTCTCTAATTCTTACCCCTTCCAAACGTTAATATATATATATATATATATATTTTTGTTTCCAAATCCCTCTATCTTTCTTAATATCATTTGTTGCCATCCATAACCCAATGACCATGCATGCCGCCACTGCTTCATCTCCTCTCTATGTTTTCCATCATCAACCACCGAAATCTGACAACTTTAAGAGTTTTTGGGTTTGTTAGCTTTCATTTTCTCTTTTACATTTCAATTTTTCGTTTGAATTCTTACATGTATTTTTCTTTTATATTTAAATATTTTGGATTAGTTATATTCGCATTATTTGCATATTGGTGATGAATGTTATGAACTAAAGGATTTGTAGTATTGTTTGTACGTTGTTCGTTTTGTTATTTGATGACATATGAGAGTTTTTTCTTATTTGTATGTAATACTTCAAGAGATTGTTAGTTTCAGAAAGAAAATAAAATTCGGGTAAATTTTTTTAAATTTTTAAGAGACATTTAACGATGATTTTATCAAAAACCGTTGTCTAAAGTGCATTGCCTGTACTTTCATGTGCATATTAGACGACGGTTAAAAATCACCGTCTAAAGTTTTAGACATTTAACAACTTTGGATAAGATGGTTTTTAAACTGTCATCATTTGTTTTAACGACGGTTATTAACTGTCGTCTAATCCACTTTTTATACTAGTATCCCCTTCCCTCTCTCACTCCAACCAAGCAAGAGATTGAGCCACTTCTTCCCTCCATCTCTCTCCCCTACTAAACATAAGGAGAGCATGTTTTTAGAGAGAGAAAAAATCAGTGCAATTTCATAGACTTTATAGTTTGTTCTCAATTCCATGTTGTGTCACATTGCATTCATTAATTTAGAGTGAGTCTAAGGAGGAGCTAAAGACGAATCATTCTCGAATTACCCTAGTTGGACCAAAGGGGTATAGAAGATTTGGAGTATAAGCTAGACGAGGAGTTTTCAAATTGAGTCAAGTAGGAGAAATCATGAATTCTGCATTGGAGTAGAGTCTAGTTTTTTTATAATTCCAATCTCACGTAATTGTAATTTGGTGTTAGTGAAATGTATCCATGACTTTTTTTTTTTTTTTTTTTATCTCAAAGGGTTTTAAATTGTAATGAACGAGAAATTTATTAGAATTATTATATAGAAATTTCTTGGAATCCTTTGTATTAGCAATATGAACACTTTTATGATAAGTATTTGTTGATATTAATGTGGAATAGCAAATTATAAACTAAAGCTCATAAATTTCTAAGGTGCGATGAAGTTACCAATTTTCGGATTGTATTTAAGAATTAGGTAGGTAATGCTATGTTAAACCCACAAGGGGGTAAATGCATGAAGGTTAAGTTTATGAAATGGAAAAGAAAACGTAATACAAAGGTCATTCGGAATGGTAGAAAAGAATACGAATGACATAAGAATGAAAATTAAATGAAGTACAAAATAAGAAAAGATAAATGCTTAGTTTCAAAAATTGACCAATAGAAAGTAGAAGAAAATTCTATTCTGAACAACTTTTGTGAAATAACATTTTTCTCAAAACGACCCTAGACATCAGTTTTGGACTGATTTCTGAAATAGGTCCAAAATGTGATTTAAGGTAAAAAGTGCATGAGTTTGGTGCACATTGATGATGTAGTTGATGTTTTGGTCCGGATACCGAGCATGAAATCATAGATCTATTTAAGGATTTTAGAAACAACATACGCACTTTATGAAAATAATATTTACGAAATCACGAATTTGGATCAAATTGTGCTTCAATTACTGATCCTGGATTGTAAATCTAATGATCAAAAATTTATATAATAGGACCGATAGGCGATCAAGGAAGCAAGGTTTCTAGAGATTTAATAGTCGTGACCTTAGCAGAACTCCTGTAAATACAGTAGTTTTTCTATGTTTATACCACGAACAAGACTATTTGTTTGTGTTGCGCAAATCTGTGCATAAGATGGTTTCATTATACGTCATTAAGTGAAAGATGTTTATTGAAACTTGTTTGTTTCTTTGAATGTGCTTATGGACTTATATTAGCAGTGGAATTTTAATTTGCGATAAAGTCAAAGTCAAAGTCAACAAAAGTAAAAAATTTGAACAAAGTCCAATTTCATTGAAAATTAGTAAGAATGCTCAAAGATGAACCAATGGGATTAAAATTACTGTCATAATATGAAATGATGACAGTAAGATGAAAAGATTAAAATTACTGTCATAATATGAAATGATGACAGTAAGATGATGAATAAATAAAGATGGCACACGATAAGAAGTGAATAATACTGTTTGTATCGGCCTTCACAAGCAAATGTTATTATGAATATGAATGAAACCGTGAGTGAGTTAATTTGGTTAGCTATGACACTCCTCACTAATTATGTACACAACGGTACAATGGGATGGGGCCCATAACAAGTAAAAGCTATGAAAAATGAATGACACAAAAATGAAAGATGTCAAGAAGTATGAAACGGAAGAAAAGAGAGCATAATACGAAAAAAAGAAAAGCATAATATGATGAACACTTTGAATGTTTAGGAAGTGTGTTAGGACGTATGAAATGAATGCATATATGGGTGTGCATTATTATTTGCATTTATTATGACCTACTGTTACTTGCTGAGCGAAAGCTTATTAGGTTTGTTCGTGTTGTAGGAAGCACATGTAAGACACCGGCTCCCTAAACCTGTTTGTTAGGCGTGTGGAAAATGATGAAGCAGTTGCATGTGGGCAAGTGGGTAGTGGATACGTCACGTGTTTTATAAACGCTGCTAAGCCTTATGTGTATAAAGTAAATATTGTTTAATGAAGGTAGACGAGTTATGTAATGAAAGTAAAGTATACGAGACCATGAGGCTATGCATAGCAATCTCAAATCACAAAATATGCATAATGTATCTAAAATGTTATAGCATTAATGGCATGCATAGCAAAAATTTTATTGCATTAAGGGCATATGAATGGTAATGGCATGTGAATGATAGGTTAAATACATGACCACGAGTAAGGAGAACAAGTTCAAGGTTTTAAAAGAAAAGTTAAAATTGTTTTCAGGATAGTAATTTTTGATATTTGTGGTTTATAAAAATCACTGAACAAAGTTTTATTCTGCTAAAGGTTATTAGAATCAATTTTACTATTAAAAAAAAATTGGTCTGAATTTTTATGAGGTTATAATTAAAAATTAATTAAAGATAAGAAATGCTAAGAATGAATGTAAAATAGTTGACCGGAAGTTAAGGGTCATCACATAAACCACGTTAAAGAACAATATCATTGTACCATTTCTTTTTATTTATATTTTATTTTCCAACAAATAATTTTGGTTAATGTGTTAATAGAGCGTTACTAAGTTGTTCGGCACAGAACAACTGCTTTGTAGTATGTAAGATCAACATGTTCAATAATATATGATAATATAAATTCTATGCCAATGTTCCAAAGAAGACAATTTGGCTGATTTTACTCTCCAAATATAATATATATTGCAGTATTTTTCATCTAAAAAATATTCTATATATTGCGGTATTTGATAAAAGCTTACCAATATGCTATAATATTGGGAAGTCGTCGTCACCAACTTATAAAATACAATTAAAAAGTAAATGTTTTAAGATTGGTTGAACCTTTCACCTTGTTTTTCATCCTTTCATTTTATCATCTCCTCTCTCTCTCTCTCCCCGCGGCTGACGGTCACTACAAGAAAACTAACCTTCTGCGACTAACAAATCTGCGACCAAAAAAACTTTTGGTCGCAGAAAGTGGTTATGTTAATGAAAAAACGATTAAAACAAAAACGCGCATAGACATCTTCGAGTATGACAATTTTGCCATCATCGTTGAAGCTCATTTTGCCAAGAAAACTGATAAACTGCTAATTAATCAAGTTGTTTGATGATAAACAGCTAATTAATCAACTGGTCGCATTTAAGCACACTTCAAACTCGAATATAAAAAGCTAGGATTTCGTTAGAACATACTTTTAGTTGTACATTCTCTAGTTTCGTTAGATTAAAAAAATCGTTTTTAATTTTAGGAATTATTAATTATGTGATTACTAATTTGCATTATATAAATTAGGGTAGTAAACTAATCATTAATTACTTAATGATTTATAGAAATCAATTAATAGTTTATTGAGAAATGAATCAAGAATGATAAAATTCATTAAATATTTCTTTCTAAACTTAAAAATTATGGACATTTAATTAAACTAGATTTTAAAAAAGACATGCATCGTTTTATATATTATATATATATATATATATATATGTATATGTATAAATTATGGTTTCTTGGGTGAGATAGCCGGTTTGAGCTACCTCTGTAATATCATAACTCTTTTTTCGGCAACCATTAGAAAGGGTTGATGAACTGGTCAAGCGATTTATATCACAAGCCAATCAATAATTGACCAAAAGAAGATTCGTGATCATATTAAACATTATTCGATATTGATTAATTAATGATTCAGCACCAATTAACTAAATCAATAATCGATCATTTTTGAAAGAGGGTCATTTTTTTTTCTAATTTAATAAAATTTAAGATATTTATTAACAATGATGCTTAATTAAAAAAGTATGTTGTCACTAGGCATTTTGCGTATACCGAATTGGCTTGTCTTTATCTAAATAATAAAATGTTATTTAGTTGACCAGTGACAATTATAATTTGATCACAAAAACGTGAATATACGAGATGAAATCATTTTTTTCTTATCCAAAGAAGTATATAAATAATTTACTTTAGTATTATTAGGTCTTATATCGTACGTGCTTAATTTTTGATTAAGTTAATAAATTTATAACATTAGAGAATTAATGATGCTCAAGAATAAAGATGTTATTTGCGAGATTAATGAATTTTCACTTATTTTTAATTATGAACTATTTACGGAGGATCTAGCTATATGTAATGGTTATATTAAGTTAAAGATTCATATTAATAGAAGTAATTAATTGTCTCTAATTTCAATAGTGTAATTTCAAATTATTTGTGGAGTATAACTTTGAATTTAATAAAATTATTTAAAGGAAGAGTTTAATTAATATTAATTTTATTGGAGTTTGAAACTATGGTCTATTGGCGCTCCTACATAACTTGTATTTACTTTAGACGAGTTGAATTCACAAGATTTAATATTGGCTTTTACTTATAAAATTAATTGGTTTATAATTGGAGTCTTGGAGTTTGCGCCATGTGCAAGACCAAATCCAAAGTGTGAAAAGTCGTAGGAAAATGAAAAGTTGGCATAATTGAGCTGATGATCTACGAATTATTTTATATGTAATTTATGCATGTATGTATGTCTCGGAGGCTGCTCCCCATGTGCAAAAGCAATAATTGAGCTGATGATCTGTAAAGAATAAAGAAATGAAAAAAAAAAAAAAGAAAAGACAAATGGCCTTTGGGTCTGCAAATAATTATTTATTTAGTAAATGGTGCCATAATTATATTAAAAGCGGTGTTTGAAGCAAACCAAATTGTGTTCTATATTGAATTGGGGAAAAGAGATGGTAATTACAAAAACACAATACTCGTCTCCATATAATAATTTGTTTATGCTCTTGGACTTGTTTCTCTCATCTACATTGAAACTCAAGATTTGAAGTTTGAACTCTTCCATTGAAAGGTTTTATGTAGTTATCTTTTTTCATGGACATTAAGAAAGATTATCATTTGTTTGTTTTATCCCTAATTAATGTCTTGTATTTGTTGCATTTGCTTTTCTATTTATGGCTCGTGTCAGTGTTGTCTTGTCTAATTTGGTCTTTCTTCCTTAAGAGTAGTATTTTGATATTCATCATCAACTTTTTGCAGCTTTCGTTCTTTTTTAATCAAATTTGGTAGTGTTAGTAGGGAATTAATCTTCTACCGATGTGCCGATTCAGCTTAATTAGGACGTCAATTTTCTCATTTGCTGGCTGATAATTCTTTTCTCGTGTTTAATTGGTTCTCTGACGGTCTTTACTGATTAATAATCAAGCTCAAGATTTGAACACTTTATGAGGTATGTAATTCCTTTTTACGATATGAACATTCAAAAACAAGGAGAAAGAAATATAAACATTTGTTGTTTCAAGAGTATATGATTAATTAAGCCTAATAATAATATATAATTTTTGTATTTTTTTTTTCAATGATCAACTATTGATTGAACAGCTTAGATATCTCCTCAAACAGCTTGATTAGTAGTGTTATCAGTTCTTTTCGGGAAAATGAGCTTTGACGATGATATGGAAATTGTCATACTCGAAGATGTCATTTCAGGTTTATGTTTTCTTCGTTTCTTCATTCACATCACAAGCCTTTTTTTTTTAATTTATTCATTACAATTTAAATGCACTCAAAACTTTTGATTCTAATTAATTAAGACGTTAATTAAGAGTCATCTTTTCTTTCTATGTGTATAACTCCCGGGAAAAAGCTTCAAGCTTTCTAGCGGGAAAAATACAGATTGCAGCCATCAACCACATTGAGGCACCACTTAAAGAAACCAGATTTAAAGTGTTACTAAAGTTCACTGAGTCAGGTTTTATCAGACCAAGACAAGGACTTGATCTAGTGATGGTAATTGATCTCAGTGGAAGCATGCATGAGGGAGACAACTTAGACAAATTGAAAATCGCCACACAATTTGTCATCGAGAAACTTAGCCCCATTGATCGTTTTTCAGTTGTCATTCTTTGACAGCTCGAACAGGTTGTTCCCACTGCGCTAAATAACTGAAGATTCTAAAATTGAGATTATAGAGGAGATCAGACTTTTAAAAGAAAAAAATAGTGACAAAAATATTGCTGAGGGCCTTAGAATAGCCTTAAAAGTGCTCAATGACCGCCGTTTTACGAATGGGCGTGTAGGTGCCATCATGCTTTTTTCTGACGGTGCCGAAAATAGAGGTAAAGTTGCCGAGGTTGATGTTAGCATGGTGCCAGTATACACATTCGGCTTTGGTGCAAGCCACGAGCCAAGGGTATGTGTATATGTATTTAATTTGCAAAATTTATGTATTGTTTGTTTAACTGGTCTGAGTTTTTAATTCGAGTTGAAATATGAATTAATGTGAGAAAAAATACTGTAGCATAAAAAGTTAAATTTAAATTTTTGTGAGATAAGCTACAGTAATAAAAATTAAAATTACGATGGGAACCAATAAAACGAATGGGGGTTTCGTCTATCATCGATATAATATTATAACTAATATAGGTGCTAGAAGAGATCGCAATGAACAGCAATGGAGGAACCTTCTCAGATTTGCAAAATGAAAACAACTTGTTCATTGCATTTTCCCAGTGTTTGGCTGGGCTTCTCACCGTGGTGGTTCAGGACTTGCGGGTAACAATCGAACAAGTCGACGGAGAATCGATAATCAAGAAGGAGCTCGCCGGAAACTATCCAATCAAGACCGAAAACTCTGCCGTTACTATTTTCTATGGCGATCTCTATGGAAAAGAGGTACGCAAGGGCCTAGTCGAACTTCTTCTCCCTAATATAGTTGAAAGTGGACCGAGGGCCGAGGATGTTTGATACAGTCTTCCTGCACGGGCACCTTTCGAGCAGGTGTAAACTCCAGAAAAGCAACAAGACGGAGAAGAAAGGAAAAGAGCAGGAAGGAAAAGAAAATTCTGTTTAATTCTTTGATAATCAACTTCCTTACAATCCCTTGCTTAAAAGGCTACAACCTCCCGGAAACTACGGGATTCGCCTATCCTACCACAGACTCCAAGGCCGGTCGTTACAACAGAAAGAAAAGAGAATTAAGAGATATTACAACTCAGCAAGTAATATTAGTAAATCCAATCCTAATCCAGACAAACGACCTCAGCAAGCCAAAACGACTTCCTTCATCCTTTAGCTCTCATAGTCACTCAGCCACCCCGGCTTCTTGAGGGTGCGTTTGGGCCTGCCCTTCTGGGCCTCCTCCTGGGCTTCACTTATGGTCTCCTCTTTGGTTTCTGCCTGATGTGATTGAACCAGGTTTGTGGGCAGAGGATTAAAGAACAGATCCACTGGTAGTGGGCTGGTCGTATCACTTCCCTCTCCTTCGAAATCCACCTTGTCCTCAAGGTGGAGAGTCGGGTACGCCCTGCAGAACGCGTCGAAGGGTTCCCAAGTGGCTTCCTCCGGAGCACCTCCGTGCCACTGCACCAGAACTTGTCGCTGTGGCGCCCCCTGAGTGAGCACCGTACGAGACGCGCAGATGGCACTCGGAACTTCCACTGGTTGATTGTTCCAGCTCCCTGATGGCAGGACATTTCTCTGCGGGACCGCTGTGCCACGAAACAACTTGAGGGCAGAAATGTGAAACACTGGGTGAATGCGGCTTTCCGCTGGTAACCCTATACGATAAGCAACTTGTCCCACCCGTTCTATTACCGGAAATGGGCCGTAGAAACGCTTGGAGAGCTTATGATGGCGACCCCGAGTAACGGACGTCTGGCGGTAAGGTTGCAAGCGGACCAGCACCAGATCTCCGACGGCTAAAGACAGCTCGCGACGGTGAGCATTAGCCTTGGCTGCCATACGGTTCTGAGCTGCCAGCAAGTTGGCTCGTAGTGTCCGAAGAAGGTCATCCCGCGTAGTTAGCGCCTCATCGAGAGCTTGGATTGACGTAGAGCCCCTTGTGTATTGCGGAATAGTGGGAGGGGTACGGCCGTAGAGAGCTTGGAAAGGTGACATCTTGAGGCTGCTGTGGTAGCTGGTGTTATAATGAAATTCGGCCCAGCTCAGAAAGGTGACCCAACTGCTTGGTTTCTCTTGGGTGAAGGATCGTAAATATTGCTCTAATCCGCGGTTGACTACCTCGGACTGTCCGTCGGTTTGAGGGTGGTACGCGCTGCTCATAGACAATTGCGTGCCACTCAATCGGAACAGGTGCTGCCAGAATGCACTCAGGAAGACCGGATCACGGTCCGACACGATAGAGCGGGGAAATCCATGGTGGCGTACCACCGTATCCACGAACAAAGTGGCCACGCTGCTGGCGGTGAAAACGGGCTGTAAGGCTCCGAAATGAGCTGACTTCGTCAGTCGGTCCACCACCACCATAATGACCGTGAGTCCTTTGGACGAGGGCAGACCGGTGATGAAATCCATGGTCACATCTTCCCACACAGCCTCCGGAATTGGTAAAGGCTGCAGCAGACCTGCGGGAGCTTGGGTGGAGTATTTTACCTGTTGGCAGAGGAGGCAATTGGCAATGTGTTGAACCACTGACTGGAGCATTTGGGGCCAGTAAAAATTGGCCGACAGACGAACAAGGGTACGTTTGATCCCTGCATGCCCTCCACTCGGAGTGTCATGGAATTCTCGGAGTAGCAGCTCCCGGAGTGGTGACGTTGGACTGATGACGTAGCGGCCGCGAAAAAACAGGAGTTCCCGAACCACTGAGTATGGCGCCGGTAGCAGTCCCTGTTGATGCTTAGAGTGGAGTGATTGCAGGAAGGGGTCGGTGAGATTTTCATGGCGTAGCTTGTCCAACAGGTGGTAAACTGGGCTAGACGTCAGGGCTAAGAAGCCCGAAGCTGTATTGTCCGCCAGCTCTTCCCATTCTGCTGGCACCCGGGATAGCGCATCCGCCGCACGGTTGGCGTTCCCTGGTTTGTACTCGATACGGAAATGGAACCCCAACAGCTTCCGAACATAGGTCTGCTGGTCTGGAGTCTGAATTACCTGCTGTAACAACTCCTTGATGCTCTTGTGATCGGTCCGAATCACAAAAAACTGTCCCAACAAATATTGTCTCCATTTCAGCACCGCCTCTGTGATGGCGTGGAGCTCCTTAATGTAGACGGAAGATGCTCGCAGCCGGGGGCCCAATTTGCGGCTGAAAAAAGCAATGGGATGCCCTTGCTGCATGAGAACGGCCCCTAGGCCTTCGTTGGAAGCATCCGCTTCGATGACAAACTCTTGCGAGAAGTCCGGAAGGCGTAATACCGGTGCCTGCACCATAGCCTGCTTAAGGGCTGCGAGGGTGGCGTCGGCTGCTGCAGACCACACGAATGCATCACGTCGTAGTAGTTCTGTCAGCGGGCTAGCAATGGAGGCATACCCTGCGATGAATCGCCGGTAATAGCCGGTGAGGCCGAGAAACCCGCGCAACTGCTTGAGGGTCTTCGGCGTGGGCCACTGGACCATGGCTTCTATCTTCGTTGGATCGGCGTGTACTCCATCCGATGAGACGATGTGACCCAAGTAGTCAATGGAGTGTTGGCAAAACCTGCACTTTGCGAGTTTAACGTAAAATTGATGGGAATACAAACGCTGCAAAACCAATTCCAGGTGTTCAACATGCTGTGCCACAGTTGTGCTATAAATTAAAATGTCGTCGAAGAACACGATGACAAAGCGGCGGAGGTACGTGGCAAAGAGCTGGTTCATCGTTGCCTGGAATGTCGAGGGAGCGTTTGTTAAGCCGAAGGGCATAACAAGGAACTCAAAGTGCCCCTCGTGGGTTCGAAAAGCAGTTTTGTACGTGTCCTTGGAGTGAACGCGAATCTGGTGGTAGCCCGCGCGAAGGTCCAATTTGCTGAAAATTGTGGCGCCACCTAATTCATCAAGTAATTCATCAATAGTGGGGATAGGAAACTTATCTTTCACTGTCGCGGTGTTAAGGGCGCGGTAGTCTACGCAAAAACGCCATGATCCGTCTTTTTTTCGGACGAGGAGAATAGGAGATTAAAACGGGCTGTGGCTCGGCTTGATAATGCCCTGCTCCAACATCTCCCGAATTAGCTTTTCCATTTCTGTCTTCTGGTAGTGGGGGTACCGGTACGGGCGGACGTTGATTGGCTTGGTGCCTTCAATCAAGTGGATCCTGTGGTCCACCGGTCGGTGAGGCGGAAGGCTGGTGGGGGGGTGAAACAGGGCCTGAAATTTCTGCAAAAGGTCGGTGATCGGCGGCGGGAGATCCGGCGGACACGCGAACTCCTCCGTGGGGGAAGTTGTCGTCTCTACGGGGGAGCTGGTGTGCTCAAAGAACTGATGGTTTTCCCCACCCTGCAACAGAGCTTGAAGTTGATGCAGGGACACCGGGCTAGGCAATGCGGAGGATTCCCCTTTGATCGTCACCTGTCGGCCCTGCCATAGGAATTCCATGGTGAGGGCTGAGTAATCCTGGGACACCCTGCCCAGTAGCTGAAGCCACAGAAATCCCAGGACCACGTCCGGTCCTTCGATAGCCAGGACGAACAAGTCGACCGTGAAGTCGATCCCCTGAAGAGTCAGGACTGTGGCCGGACAGGAATACTGACAGACGAGAAAAGCTCCACTTCCCGTCGAAACCCGGAAACGAGGAATGGCTGTCACCGGCAGCCCCAGCTGCTCCACCAGAGCTGGCTTAATGAAGTTATGTGTACTCCCGCTATCAATCAGTACCTGAAACTGCGTCGAGCCATAGCGACCAAAAATGCGTAAGGAGCGGCCCTGGTGTTGACACGAAAGGGCATGAAGAGTGGAAATGTCATCGGAAACTTCCTCCTCTAACGACTCCGAATCCTCCACCTGGTCATCCCCCGCTGTGTCGTCTTCCTCGCACCCAAGGAGAAGGAAATACTTACTTCGGCAGCGATGGTTGGGGCCGAACTTCTCATCGCAGTTGTAGCAAAGGCCACGTTCCCGTTTGTCGCGCAGCTCAGCTGGGGAGAGACGGCGAATAGGTAGCGTGGGGTTTGAGAGTAGTGGTGGTAATTTGGGTGTAGGGTTCTGTGAAGTGGAGGGCGAATGGGAAGGAAAACCCGTTATGGGCTGATGCGGTCTGGCTGGGGGAGGTCGGCCAACGGTAGACGGCCCAGATAAAACTTGGGGTGGGCTTGGGCCCAGTGAAGGCCCAGAACGAAAAGAAGATGCCTCCCGAACCCCGGGCCTCACCTGTGGAGCGCCATCCGCGAATCGAGCTTCGTAAGCTCGGGCCATGGCGAACGCCGCCATCAGTGTCTCCGGACGATGGAATTGTAGCTCCCGGCGAATGTCCTTCTGAAGACCAGTAATGAAAAAACTAATAAGGAGGGGTTCAGAAATACCACTTACCTTGTTTAACAGCTCCTCGAACCGAGCCTGGAAGTCAGCGACCGAGCTCGTCTGGGTGAGTTTTGACAGATTGCCCTCGAAATCTTCGAACGCAGTGGGTCCGAAATGCAGCGTGACCGCTTCTAAGAACGATTTCCATGTTGGCAACAATGCGTTCCGTTTGGCCCATTGAAACCAAGCGGCTGCGCGTCCTTCCAAGTGAAACGCCACGATCTGCAAACGGGTATCCTCCGGAGTGCTGTGATAGTCGAAGAAGGCCTCAATGCGAAACAGCCAATCTGTCGGATCAGACCCATCGAACCGCGGCACGTCCAACTTCATGGAACGCAGAGCCGAGTTGTCTGGCCGGCCATTCAATGGGCCGAAACCAGGCGGTGGCGTTGCCGTTGTGGACGATCCATCGCGACATGGGGTGGATGCCCGATATTCAGCACGTAGGTTAGCCATTTTGGAGTCGACGGCGAGCATGAATTGTTGTAGGGTGTTGTGGACGGAATCAGAAAGAGCTTCGAGGTGTTGCTGAGAGATCGGGGAGCTGTCAGGAGAATCCATGGAGGAGGGAGAACGATGATGAAAGCACCAATGATACAGTCTTCCTGCACGGGCACCTTTCGAGCAGGTGTAAACTCCAGAAAAGCAACAAGACGGAGAAGAAAGGAAAAGAGCAGGAAGGAAAAGAAAATTCTGTTTAATTCTTTGATAATCAACTTCCTTACAATCCCTTGCTTAAAAGGCTACAACCTCCCGGAAACTACGGGATTCGCCTATCCTACCACAGACTCCAAGGCCGGTCGTTACAACAGAAAGAAAAGAGAATTAAGAGATATTACAACTCAGCAAGTAATATTAGTAAATCCAATCCTAATCCAGACAAACGACCTCAGCAAGCCAAAACGACTTCCTTCATCCTTTAGCTCTCATAGTCACTCAGCCACCCCGGCTTCTTGAGGGTGCGTTTGGGCCTGCCCTTCTGGGCCTCCTCCTGGGCTTCACTTGTGGTCTCCTCTTTGGTTTCTGCCTGATGTGATTGAACCAGGTTTGTGGGCAGAGGATTAAAGAACAGATCCACTGGTAGTGGGCTGGTCGTATCAATGTTCTCCAAATCACTTGCAGTTACAGGTGGGATTTTCTTCAGAAATAC
Organism: Morus indica; assembly: GCA_029231665.1. NCBI lineage: Eukaryota > Viridiplantae > Streptophyta > Magnoliopsida > Rosales > Moraceae > Morus > Morus indica. Next base: position 13,417,628 of record JACAGA010000014.1, read on the forward strand.
TTTTCTTTTCTTTTCCATTGGTTATTCTTGACTTGATCGAACCTAATATAAATATCGTATACTAACACGCATGCAGTAATGAGTTTGAAGTTCCACCTATATTCATCACCGTCTTCCGAACTGGGCCGAATGTGATCAGACTAAAGAAGGTGATTGAACAAAAGGATGAAGAAAAAAGGTGAAAAATTCCACCAGCTCAAAACATTTCATTTACTTTTTAATTGCATTTTATTATTTGATGACGTGGACTTCCCCAAGTCTACGCTTCCTGCACGCGTTACTCGAGGCAATATTGGCATATTGGTAATACTTGTTATCAAATATTACGATATATATAAATTTTTTTTGATGAAAACAACTGCAATAGGTATTAAATTTGGAGTAACATCAGCCAAATTGTCTTCTTTGGAACAACGACATAGAAATTATATTGTCATATATTTTTTTAAGTCTAATATTATTGAACCTAGCGACTTTACGTACTACAAAACAGTTATTCTATGCAGAACTTAGTAACACTCTACTAACACAATAACCATTTTTTTTGGAAAGGAAATGTAAACAAAAAGAAATGATCCTTCCAACCTAGTACCTAAAAACTCCGTCATCTTAGAAGTAACAATAACAACAACAACGACAACGACAACAACAAGCCTTAATCCCAATTCAATCGGGGTCGGTTATATGAATTTCATTTTTCCACGCAGCTCTGTTCGAAATTTAACTTTCCTCAAAGCCTAAATCTAAAATGTCTTTCCTAACTACTTCGGTCTATGTAATTCTTAGTTTATCCCTCCCTCTCCTATTATTACGTATAAGAATGTCCTCACAAGCACGAACTAGTGTTTCTAGCAATCTACGTTGGACATGTCCGTACCACCTCAAGCGACTTTCGCGTACCTTATCTTCTGTTGGTGCTACACCTACTTACACCTACTTTACTATGAATAACTTCATTCCTTATGTGATCCATTCCCATATGGCCACTCATCCATTTTAACATATGCATTTCTGTAACACTCATTTTAGATATATGTTGTCTCTTAATAGCTCAATATTCACTACCATATAACATAGCTGAGTGGATTAAAGTCCTATAGAACTTTACTTTCAACTTAATAGACATCTTATCATCACATTAAACTCCCGTTTTATTCTTCCACTTAAATCATCCTGCCTTAATCCTATGTTCAATATCCTCTTCTATATCTTCTTCGTACTGCACTATAGACTCAAGATACCTAAACTTTCTAGAAGCCCCAATCTCCATACCATCTAAAGAAATTCCGTCACTCTGATTACTTGAGTTACTAAACCTATAATGCATGTATTCAGTTTTCATCCTACTTAACTTAAGTCCCTTCATCTCGAGCGTTTGTCTCCACAATTCTAACTTACGGATAACTCCTTCCCTATGTTCACCAACTAAAACTATATCGTCTGCAAAAAACATACACCAGTGAACTAAGAGGAAATCTCTTCTCAACTCATCCATCACGATGATGAAAAGATAAGGACTAAGAGGAGATCCTTGATGAAGGCCGATCCGAATGGAGAACTCTATCGTGTGGCCTCTAGCAGTTCTCGCACTCGTGACCTCCTCATCGTACATGTCTTTAATTACCTTGATATACCTCACATGTAATCCTCTCTTTTCTAGCACCCACCATAAAATTTCCCTCGGCACCCTATCATATGCCTCTTCTAAATTTATAAAGACCATATGTAGGTCTGTCTTGGCTTCTCTGTACCTTTCCCTCAGCATCCTAAGAAGAAAAATGACTTCCGTGGTTTATCTGCCTAGCATGAAGCCAAATTGGTTACCTGAGATGGTAGTTGTGGCCCTTAATCTCCTTTCAATACCTCTCTCCCAAAATTTTATAGTGTGACTTATTAACTTTATGCCCATATAAATGTTGCAATTCAGCACATCTCCTTTATTCTTGAAGATGGGGACAAGAATACTTTTCCTCCATGCGTCAGGCATATGCTTCTCTTTAGTATCTCATTAAAATGCTTAGTGAGCCACACAATTCCAGCATCTCTTAACACCATCTAAACCTCTATTGGAATATCATATGGCCCACATGTCTTCCCCTTTCTCATCTTCCATAGTGCATTTTTAACTTCCGAGCCTTTGATTTCTCTTGTATACATCACATTCAGTTCTCCTTGTGACCTAAGATTGCGAAACTATATTGCATAATCATCATTATAAAGCTTCTAAAAGTAACTCCTCCACCTTTCCCTATTGTCTATGTTTTGTCGGAACCTGATCTGTATCATCCTTAACACACCTCACTTGATTTAGGTCTTAGCACTTCCTTTCTCTTATCCTAGCTAGTTTATATATATCCTTCTCTCCTTCTCTATTCCCAATTTTTCTATATATCTCATCTAAGTAAGTAGAATGAGCCTTACCAACTGCTCTCTTAGTTTCTTTCTACTCTTCTTTGTACTTATTAAAAGTTTCAACATTCTTACGCTTTGGTAAGTCTCTATATAAATCCCTCTTGGTCTTAATAGCATTTTGAACATCCTCACTCCACCACCAGGTTTCTTTCCTAGGGGGGCTTTTACCTCTAGATTCCCCTAGTACCTCCTTTGCTAGTTTTCTAATGTAGCGGCCCGGCATATCACGTTGCACATAGGGAACACCCTAACAGATTCTATGTGAGTGAAATCCATGAGAGTGACTTATTTTTACGTTAGCCATCAACCTACCGCAACTCTCCTACTTTATTCGGGCTTAGGACCGGCTATACAAATGTATATGGGCTTGGGACCGGCTATACAAATGCGTAGGCGGAGTTGTTATCTTAGAAGAAACGTTTACTTAAAATAAAAAAAAACCACATAATTAAAAAATAATGTCACATCAAATGTTTCAAAAAATAACTCACATAAAATAACATAGGTAGTTTCATACATAGATGTTTTACAAAACATGTAAATCTTGTCTTGAAAACCATGAATTTGGGCCTTGCGTACGTACCTTGCACGCAACTAACCGGGGGATAGGGGGAGGGATCCTACCCAAGTTAGCTAGTGGCATCATAACATAACATGAACATAAAGAGACCTAGATCTCGGTACATAACATCAATATGGAGAGATCTTGGTTTCGGTACGACGCTTAAAAACATAACTTTTTTTTAAGCCTTGTATTAAAATCACAAGAAAGCATGTCACATCAAATGAACTTGAAAGTGAAGTGACATAATTGAATAGCATAGATATGCACAAACAAGTACATAATATCATAAAGAATTTTCATAGTATATTTATACACATCATTATAGATATACTTTGTGCTTGTGTTGTAGGTGAGTACCTGTAATTACCTTTCTTGGAGACAAACTACTCTTGAATAAGATAAGGATTGAGATCCTCAATTCCACGATGTGCGAGATCCTGTTATCACATTCACTTTAGTTAATTTTGATCCTTTTCTTTCTAGGCACACACTTGTCTAAAATCATGTGTGTCGAGTCTATGGACCGATTATGCCCTAAGAAATAATTTCATTCTCACGAGTTTAGATAAATGATGGACCTCAACTATTGGAATTTCACCCTTTAGATTAGAATTTTCAAAAAGCAGTGTTGGGTTGAACTTCTTCAAGGGGCTATTTAGTAAACCATCTCTAAGCTCAACTTATAGCAAGATGTTTGAGAAATTGATAGGTTAACGTAACTAGTTCAATTATGAATTACTTATTAATAATTATTGGCTTTAATCCCATCACAAAACATCTTATGTTTAGGCTGGTCATATATCAAAATCAAACTAACATTGTAAAACCAAAAGTTAATATTCACATTCAAAATCATAATCTGCATATCCTTTTTAGTCATTCCCTGTTATAAATCTATCTGATAATAAACTTTTGTTAAGATCTTCATGCGTGAACATCTTAGCAAAATCAAGCCACAAAATCTCAAAACATAGTCCAAGTTTCAATTTATCAAAGTTACAAAAGTTGGTCTCTTAACACAAACTATGTCAAATGGGCTTATTCGACCTCAGTTACAAGCAAATTTATGATAAATTGTAGGAAATTTCAAAAATTAGAAAACTACTGTCAAATCAAAGTAGACTCATGGTGCTTTCTTTAGAGCTATTATAAGCTAGGAATTAGATTCATTAGACTCATCAAAATTAGCCTGAAATCCAGACCAAAATTTATGTCAGGAATAATTGACAGATTTTTGCACAAACATGTGAAAATCATAAATAATTCTCAAAAAAAAAAAAAAATCCTTTTTCCATGATTTTTAAACCACTTAAAGCTTAGGATGTCTATTTTAAAGGTAAAATAATATCTGAGGCAAAACAGTATAGAAACGATTCCGAAAAATTTAAAATGTAAAATTAGTTTAGAAACTCATTCATGTTCATTTCAACAAACATATACGATGCCAACTTTTATGCTTAAAACTCGCATGCAAACACTTGAATCAACATTTTATTTCAAGTTCATTAAGTTCAAATCAACCAAAACTCAATCCAAAGTCATAGGACGAACTCATTAAACCTCAACACTAAAGCTCTAAAAGTTAAGAGTCTTACCTTTGAAGATTAATAGATAGTTCGGTTTTTTAGAAGCTCAAACTTGTAGCTTTAAGAGTGAGGATATGACTGGTCATGGATGGATGCATTTGAGAGATAATATTGAAGACAAAACACAAGAAACTTCGTGTTAGTTGCTGCTAATAGAAGAAAAAGTATTGCGAAAGTGATTGAGCGAGCTACCTTACTAAAACCCAACTCTATGTTGTAGGAGCTTAATCCTTCTTCTCCGATTCCAATTTAACAGCAACTTTGGAAGGGTTTTTAGGCTACCAAACGTCTTTATAACAAGGAGAAAAGCAAGGGTTTGCTTCCTCTATGGATTAGGAAGAGAAAGGATGAAGAAATTTCAAGTTTGGAGAGGTGGAAGGTGGTTTTCTTGTAAGGGGTTTAGAGAGATGCGGGAATAGTTGAGGAGACAGTGAGAGAGATGAAAAAGATTTGATTGAAGACTCTAAAAATCCGATGGGTGTCTTTTAATTCATTCCCTCTTTCCTCTCTCTTCTTTTTTTTTTTGTTTTTTGTTTTTTTTTAGGGTTTCTCCTGTTAAGCTAAAATCTAATTAGGTTTGTTGGGTGGTGCACTCTAACACCCAATCAGAACTTTTAGAAACCCACCCATCTCTTCTATTTTTGACCCCTAAGATTTTTAAAATCATGTTTTGGACTCCATGTTTTCAAAAAGAATTGTCTTTAAGTTCCATATAGATAAAGAAGAAGAAAGAATTGTATTTCTATAATTTTGTATGTTTTACAAGGACGCTCTTAAAGCCTTTATATAGAGATTACAGGATATTAGAAAATGAAACTTCTAAAGTCAACGATTACATTAACTGCACAATTAAGAAATCGGGAAAGGAAATCAAGAAAGGAAATCATTACATTAACACCTCCACTCAAACTCAAGATGGTGTTGTAGAAGCCAACATGAGTTTGGAGACTTGAGCAAGAAATTGACCAGGTGGATTTGACTTGGTGAAGATGTCAAGCTTTTGGGATGTAGTGTCAACGGGAACAAGCTATACACTTTTACTGAGTAAATGATGATGAACAAAGTGACAATTGATCTCAATATGTTTAACGCATTTGTGAAAGACATCATTATGAGCTATTTGAGTAGCACTTTGATTGTCACAATAAATGGGAGTGCTTGAACGATGAAAACACCCATGTCTTGAAGGAGCCATCGTAACTATAGTAGCTCGGATGTTGCATCTGCAAGAGCTCAATATTCAGCCTCTGTGTTGGAGCAAGAGACAACAGTTTACTTTTTACTTCACCAAGAAATGAGTGATGAACCAAGAAAGAAACAGTAGCTAGTAGTAGAGCGACAAACGGTAGGATCCCATGCCTAATCTGCGTCACAATAACATTATAAATCTAAAGAAGAGCTAGAGGAAAAATGCAATCCATGAAACATGGTACCCTTTACATATCTTAGGATACGGAGAACGGAAGCAAAATGAGTCGATCGGGGAGCAGGAAGAAACTGATTGACCAAATGAACAACATATGCAATATCAGGATGGGTAACCATTAGGTAAACAAGACTTCCCACCAAGGTTCGATACAAGGTCGAATCTGTTAGAAGAGTACCATCTGAAGGAGAAAGCTGGACATTTGCTCGAGGAGCAATCTTTCTATCTGTCAATCCTACTTTGGCAATAAGATCAAAAGCATACTTCGTTTGTGATAAATGTAGGCCATCTGCATGAAGCTTGGTTCAACGACGATGAAGGATGTGGGCAGAATCTTGGTTTTGGTGGGTAATGTTTTACAGAAGGATGTACGTAATGTTTCGTGGGTAATGGTTCAGCAAATCCCTTTTTTTTCAAGGCAATTCACCTTCAGATAAAGAAGAAGAAGAACAAATTATATTTCTATGATTTTCCCAAGGCAATTAACTTGCTATGATACCATGATAAAGAAGAAGAAAGAATTATATTTATATAATTTTTGTAGATTCTATAAGAATGCTCTTAGAGCCATTATATAGAGATTACAGGATACTAGACAAGGAAACATCTAAAGTCAACCCTTACATTAACTACACAATTAAGAAATCAAGAAAGAAAATCATTACATTAACACATACTTTGCCAAAATTGTAAATTTTACCCCGAAATTAGATTTTGACCGCTAACATTTTTAAAATCATGTTTTGGACCCCATGTTTTCAAAAAGAAATATGTCTTAGGTTCCATACTTTGCCAAAATTGTAAATTTTGCCCCGAAATTAGATTATTGTTAAAGTTTCCTTCTTGACTAATTGCGATGGTCTGACTAAGAATTTGACGCTAGAAATTCCATTCGGAATTTTATTTCACTAATCTACACCTTCTCTCATGTAAAAACAATTTATACCATTGCTTTCAAGTAATGTCTCGTCCCATAACGGTGTTTCATGATCTATTCTTGATTATTTAGAAATTTGAGTAACTTGCACTTTCTCAAATCTCTAAGGCTCAACATTAGTTATCCTTTTTTCTTGCACATTGTAGAATATCATAAGCTAATTATTGAAATAATCGAGTAATCACAAAGTCGTTGACCATTAACGTAAATAAGGAATCTCAATAATTCCTTGTCATACATTAAACATATTCTTAGACTTAAGGTTTAGGGTATTACACCTGCATCACAAGAACTATGTTAGTGCAAGCTCTTTCAGTATCCAGAATAATTTGCACTTTTAAAATACTTTTCTTTAACATTTTGAGCCCTGTTATATAACATTAGTCTTGTGTAAGCTGAACCTTTTTTATGTGGCCTCTATCTTTGAATCTATTGTTCCTCAATGATTTAGCTATTATCACTATCTCATTTATTTCATAATAAATACAAGAGTTAACATCATACCAGAAAACACTTCTAAAATTTCATAAAACAAGTCAACATTAACATATATATCAACTAAAACCATTGATTAAAAATATACTATTGTTCAAGTAGTGATGTACGTAGTGGAATATCTACTTACCTCACACTACTTAACAAGATAAATAAAACTTTCTTTATTTTTCCTTATTTTCCTCTATTTTTCAATTCCTTTCATTTCGTCTTTTGTTTCTCTCTTCTTTTGTATTTTTGTTTTGTTTTTTTTTTTTTCTTTTTCTTATTATTCTATACCGTATATGTACTGATCCCGAAGCACTACAACCTTCACTTATACAGCTTTCCTGTTGGAGCTTAACTATCTGCTATAAAATATGTGACTCTTCACTTAGACAAGCGTATATTACTCATTCATTAAGGAAATATGACTGTCATTACTCATTCATTAAGGATATATATATAAATCTATATATATATATATATATAGGGCTGAATCATTCTTCGCTTAAGCCTGCTGCAAGGGATGTATTACAATTTCTTTTCTTGTTTTTTTTTTTTTTTGGTTGAAGAATTTCGGAGAATCAGACAAGCACAGGCTTTGAATATGAGGAACGTGTGTTATGGGGGCTGGAGATAGAAGAACATTTTAGCAATATGTTGCCAGATTTAAAAGAGCTACTAAAAGTCCTTCAAAAAAATAGAGAAAAAATGAGAACTGTAATACAAAGGGTTCCAGAGATCATGCGACAATCAGGAGTGTACTTCAAGCCAAGGGAGTTGTCAATAGGTCCTATTTATGCCACTGATCCGAATCTGTTCAATGAAGAACTCAAGATTAAGTTGGCTGCACATTTCATTAAAAGAAGCGGTAGAACAAAGGATAATTTACTCCGAGAAATCAAGGAAAAGGCCGAGGAAATAAAGAAGTACTTCCATGAGGAGGTAATTGTGTCGTATACTGATGAAGAATTGATAATATTGGTGTTCTTGGATGGGTGTTCAATGCTAGGGTTCATAGATGCCTTTGTGAATCAGAAGTTAAACATGTTCGACATTAGTCATGGTCAAGCAGCATTGATCCAGCAGGATTTGTTCTTGCTAGAGAACCAAATACCCTTTATAGTCCTTGAGAAGTTGATGGGCTTCGAAACAGAATTGGGAAATGTTGATTTGGTACCCGATTTTTGCAGATTTATTGCTCTTATGGGTAATAATCTAGGGGAATTTACAAAATTCCTAGTTTTGGATTCGGTTCACAAACATCCATTACACATTCTTGACCTTCTACGAGAAGTACTATTACTTGATAACCCTAATGCTTTTCATCAGAACGAGTGCATGCCAACTTATCTCATTCGTCGTCTTTTCTCGCTTTTATGTTATTGTGCTTTTCGAGCAGTAGCATTTATTAGTCGCATCTTGAAGCGGTTCAATAAATCAGAGAGTCTCCCTCAATATTGGAGCATGATTACACAGTACTCCTTTCCTAATGTTCAGGAACTTAAAAAAGCAGGGATAGAGTTCAAGCCAAGTGATTCTTTTACAACTATATCTTTCCGTTCTTCATTCTTTACCACAGCTCAACTTAAGCTTCCCAGATTGGTTGTAGACAATTTGACAGTGCAAATGTTGTTCAACTTGGCCGCCTATGAGATGTGCTTGTCCGAATTTCATCCAAGGCAAAAACCTTGGTTTATTTCTTACATAAACTTGCTAGATTTGCTTGTTGACGATGAACATGATGTCAAGGACTTAAAAGCAGCGGACATTCTTCCGAAATTGCACATTAGCGATGCTGAAGTCGCTAATTTGATCAACGGCATGGGCTCTGAATTATTACCACCCGCCATAGACACTTACGCACATGTCAAGAAAAAAATAGAAATGCATTGCCGGAGTAAGAGCAGAAGAAGGTGTGCGCTCTGGATTGCTCAAGTCTACTACACTCATTTTAAAAGCCCATGGACTATTCTGGCTCTGTTTGCTGCTATAGTGGTCGTTGCATTAACATTTGTTCAAACTTGGTATTCTGTCAATCCAAAAAATTGAAAGGTACAAAATACTATTAGTACTTCTCCTAATTACAAATTTGCTGATTTTATTTCAAAAGATTCTATCTCACCAACATTGATACTATGACAATTTAATCTAGGACAGAACAAAGTGCGGAATATGCTCCGCCGGAGAGATGTGCGTGCTCGGCCTAGCATCTCATGAATGTGAATTATGCAAGGAATCCCGTAAGCTCAATTTCACATTTATCACAACCTGTTGGTACCAAGATATGCTTGCTTCAAAGATATTACTTGTTCATAACTTTTATATGCGTGTCTCTTTCCTTAATGTCCTAGTGGATTTGTTGAAGGAGACCAACTTCATGTTTTCTATAATAGGACATGACCAAGTACAAAATTATGCTCTGTGTGCCTCTTTTTCTTCCTTTTTTTTTATTTTTTTATTTTTTTAATGTCTTTAGGCCGGTAACATTTATCTCTTACATAGAATGTCTCTTCTATGTATACGTGCTTAAGTACATCCGCAAAAGTTAAAATCATCTTGACCAAGACTTCGAGTTTTTGATCTCTCTCTTTTCTACTATTTTGTAGCCATGACCATGAGTTTTGGGGAAAATCTACTATATCTCGACAACTACTGCTAGTTTGATTCTGATTATGGAATAAATTTGTTTGAAACTCTAAGAAAATGTGGGAAATATATATATATTTTTTAACCGTACTCATGAGAGGAACGACTTGTTGGCACTTCAAATGACGCAAATAGTATTAAAATAAGAGCCTGTTTATTTTGCATCAAAAAACAAAGAAAGTGAGTAGTGATTCTCTTTATTATCTAATTATGTAAGTACTTATAATATTAAGCGAGTAGGAGGATGATAGGTCACATTACAAGAATAAAAATTATTCGGCCAAGATTTACGGGTTGTTAGTAAATAGGCCACTCTCTCTCTTGGCTGTGCAGCACGAATGCTGTCAATGAGATCGCAAGTTTGTCTCTGCCGTCGTTGATGGTGGTGATCCACAATGAAAAGCGAGAGAGATACTGATGTCATCAGAAAGAGTAGATCGGTGGAATAAGAGGAGGAAGCGGCGGAGAGAGGAAATGCCATCAAAAGGGGGCGACAGAGGAGAGAGAAAGCCTACTGGAAAGAGAGGGAGAGGAGGAGAGATAGAGCGACACTGACGGAAAGAACAGTGAGAGAGATACAGAGAGAGCAGTAGAGAAAGATTGACGAATGGGGAGAGTAAGTAACAACGAGAGAGAGAGAGAGAGAGAGAGCACGTGGTACGGAGTAAAAAATGATCTGAGAAAAATGAGGAAAAAGAATCCTATAGTAACGGCAAAATTCGAAATCGATAGATGTATTTAAAACTCGTTTTAAAATGATTTTATTTTTTATATGAAAATGAAAATAAAAACGTTTTTAATCTCAAATATAATTTATTTCTGAAAATGCGTTTGGTAGTTTTATTAAGAGATTATCTTCAATATAAAAAACCATTAATGTCGCTCTACTCAACAGAGGAAATAACGAAAACAAAAAAAATGAAAAACGACTTCATTTCTCTCCCATTTTACACTAAACTAAAAAATCGTTTTTATTTATGTTTTGTCTTTAATTATGTTAAACGCCATTTTGGATTTGTTTTCATTTTTTTTTCTCAAAAAATGAGAAAAATAAAAACAAGAACAATTTCAAAAACGACGGCAAATATATTTAAAACTGAAAATGACCTAATCATTTCTAATATCTTATAAATAACCTATTTACTTTCTCAGGCTTCAACAGTGGGCCTATTTACTATAATATCCCCAAAACTAATAATGTGGATTGAATGGCCCCTCACAACATAAGAAATGATACAAGAGAATATCAATCCTTGTACATTCATTAGAATTAATTCTATGTGAAAAGAGATTAAATTTTAAATTAACTTATACACTCTTAATAAGTTATTATGTAATCAATGATTATTTGATTGTATAAAATGACCTAATTAAAGAGAATGAAATTATTTTCTATTAAACCATCTACTAGTTAAGTAAGCACTTGAAAAAGAACAAATAGTTTTTCTTCTTATTATTTTAATGGTTAAGAGTTTGACTCGTTAAAAACCTTATTAGATAAAACCCAAAAAGAAAACATAGAAAAGGACAAAAGATTACAAATCATCTAAACGATCTAACCAACCCATAAGTAATGAAAAAAGAGAAGCTTTGAACCAACAATTCTCCTATTCCAAGAACAGAACAAAAGCAGAACTCAATGAGCTAAGTGGAGAAACGAAAAGAACAGAAGAGGGACTAAAAGTAGAATATCAGGACAAATCCCGTAGAAGCACCGCAAAAAGCCTAGATGATGAACGCCAAAAGATGCTAACTTATCAGCTAGTTGATTAACTTCTGATGAATATGACAAAATTCGAATAGTCATTAAAACAACTTAATGAAGAATTGAGAGCCATTTGTTTCCGGATTTCCAAGGATAGCATGACTTCTATAATGCAGAAAATAATTCACAACACGAGTTGAATTCAGTGCACTAAAACTTCAAATCAAAAGATTAGGAAAATTCAACTGTAGAAACAATAATGATTAATTAGCATCATAGCTCGGTGCGCACACCTATATCTACGGAGTCATGTCCAGACAGTGAACAATCTACTAAGTGTCAAGATTACACACATCAATTGGATTTATACACCCAAATACTCCCTCATTGACGTTATCGCTGCCATGTCAAATCTCCTTAATGGCCTTGTCCAGCGAGCACCACTCGTCTTAAAACTGTACGGTCAAATCTCATCGATTGGCAGTGTGTTTCCTTCCGAAAGCTTCTAATCCTTCTCCCTACGGACGAACTCGAGTGTGCTTCCATCGGTTGAAGGCTCACCAATGCAGACTTTTTCTAAAAAAAAATTTCCATAAAACAGTGGTCCAAAGTGAGTTGAAACAAAATCTTAATATAAAGTTTTAATCTTTCACACGATCACCCATATTTTCCTCAATTCTTTCTAATTTTATTTCGTATACATCAATATCACAATCAGATTTATCAAGATTTCTAGCTTGAGTTCAGGACACAACCAGTCGAATATACTCTGACTATAGAGATGTATGTTCTCTAGCATCAGCTGCCAAATGTGGAATTGAAGATTACCCTTGGGAAGTTTTACACAATCTTTTTTTTTCTAGTGAACTGTGAAAACTAGGTACTACTTTTATGCTTGCTTCAAATTTGTGGTTTATAACTTATTAATAATCTCTTATTGTGGACGATAACACAACAGTGATCAATTTCAACAGCATAAACACATGTGTTTACTTTTTTTTTTATTTAAAATTTTTTGAATTTGAAGTTGCTTTCCTAGCTATCAAATGCCGCCTTATTCAGCTTAAATATTTTTATGAAAATAAATTTCCCATTTCATTGCCGCAATTGTTCTTATCAGCGAAATGCAAACAAACATTTTTCTTTAGTATCAATTTTCAGTACTTTTTGAATTTGAATTGTTCTCACTCGAAATCTTATGCATAAACAAAGGGAAATAGACAATCAAGCAAGTTACGGACAACATATTTTAAGCAAACATCATAAATACTTAAAACCTTTGATATTTTCCGGCAAAAAACAAATCCGTGGGACAATCTTTCTCGTACAGTAATGTTAGCAAGCGATTTACTTTCATAACATTTTTCTATTTGCAATTGATATCTGTGTTTTGCTCCAACACTCAAAATCTTACTCAAACGTATTGTATTTTTGCCAAAAGAACTTCTGTAGAAAGTAGAAAGAATAAATATTGAGATAACAACAATCAAACACAAAGATTTCTAGCCCAAAAACAAAGGAGAGAAAAGAGAGAAAAACATAAAAAAGACGAAAGTAAACACAGAAAAGAAAGGTTGCATCTCTCCACATATACATTACAGAGAAGAAACAGAGGACACTTCCACATAATCCAAGACGACATTAATATTGGTAACTCTATTTGATAAAAACACCCACACGACCCAAACAAGGAAGTGAAGTAAAACCTTAAAAGAAAAACACACTTGAACAAGTTATGAGCGACAAATTTGAAGGAGAAAAGGTTCCGATAGCCATATAAAAATGTTTTGATAGCCCTTCTAACTGACAATCTTGATTACGCCTAAGCAATTCCGACAGCGATTAAGATAGGTGAGAGGAATCAGTAAGCTCAATTCCACATTTAGCTTATGATAGCTGTATATTCGACCCTTCTACTACCCTGAATTAAATTGTCAAACTATCAGTGTTGATGAAATAGAAATTTTTGACATAAAATTTACAATTTTTTAATTAGGAAAATGAGAAATATTTCATACCTTTCAGTGGTATGGATAGGCCGCATAATAAGTTTGAACAGCAGTTAATGCAAGTACTGCTGTAGCGGCGACAAGAGCCAGAATAGTCCATGGGCTACTAAAATGAGTATGGCAGACTTGAGTCATCCAGAGCGAGCATTTTCTCCTGAATATACTCCTGCAATGCTTTTCTACTTTCTTTTTGACATCCTCATAAGTGTCCTCGCGTGGTGCAAAGCATTTGGAGCCTATTCTATTGATCAAATTCGCAACTTCAGTGTTGGTACCGAGACAGTTCTGAAGAATGTCCGCATCCCTTAGGTCCTTAACGTCTTGGTCATTGTCAACGAGCAAGTCTAACAAGTTTACGTAAGAAGTAATCCAAGGTTCTTCGTTTTGACGATATTCAGGTAAGCACATCTCAAAGATGACCAGATTGAACAACAATTTTTCCGTAGAATTGTCTACAACTAATGTGGGAAGCATAAGTTGAGCTCTAGTAAAGAATGGAGAATGGAAAGATATGGTTGTTAAAGAATCACATGGCTTGAAATCTATCCCTGCTTTTTGAAGTTCCTGAACATTGCGAAAGGAGTACTTTATATGCCCTGATTTCTTTTTTGATTGCCTCTTGCTAAAGTACTTCATACATCCTGATATAATTGTAGATAGTCCCTCCAAGCAACAATCAAACGCAACTTGTATCCAACCACAACAACACAATTTACTACAGAGATAAAAAAGATTGAAAACCAGAACCTCTAGCGTGAGATGACTCCGCCTGAAGATAATATGGCTAGCTTTAAGCAAGAGTACTTGCCGGAAAAGGTCAAGAAAATGTATGGGATCTTCGGCAACCGAATCCATAACTATGAACTCTGTTATGTCCCTTGGAAAGGTACTCGCAAGAGCAATAAATCTGCAAAAATCTTGTATCAAATTCTCTTCATTTTCGCATTTCCCACCGAAGCCCATCAACACTTGAAGGACTGTAAAGGGTATTTGGTTCTCTAGCAAAAACAAATCCTGCTGAATCAGGGCCGCTTTCTCATTACTGATGGGAAACATATTTAACTTCTTATTAACATAACTGTGTATGAACCCCAAAATTGCACACCCATCCAAGAACAACAATTCTATCAATACCTTATCGCTATATGTATTAACTACCTCTTCATCAAAGGACATCTTTATCTCCCGCAACTTATTCTCGATTTCTTGGTGTAACTCACGCACGTTTCTACCGGTTTCTTTGATGTAACATGCTGCCAATTTAAGCTTGAGTTCTTTTTGGAACAAATCAGAATCACCAGCATGAATAGGACCGATTGACAACTCCTTTGGCTTAAAATGCTCTTTGTTAGCTCCATTCTTTAGTATGGTCTCTGGAACCTTTTGAATCACTGTTCTTTCTTTGTTCTTTTCTTTCCGTGTTGGCCATTTCATCTCTTTTTCAAAGCGTTCAATGGTGTGATCTCTTTCCCTCTCCACTAAATCTATCATTGAAATACTAATATTGTGTTCATGTCCTGTTCCAGCTGGCTGGATCTCCTCTTCCGGCCTTCCCGCGCCGTCTAGAATGAGACCATCATTTTCATTGGACATTTTCTCTCTTGTACCTAAAAAAAAGTACAAGAAAGAAATTTCAAATATACCCTCGCAGCTGACTAAATTATGCATGATTCAGAAACAATACTTTTTATTAAGCAATAAAAACTTCAAAGTTCGTGATTAAGAAAAACATAACGAGCACGAAAGCAAAAATAAAAGCATGTGACAAAACTAATACTAGCTGCACTGAATAGAAAAGCATACGCAACTAATATACGCCATTAATTAGGGATGATTTAGCTTGAATGTGCACGAAAATATTGGTAATCTTTCTTTCCTTTATTCATGAATGTGCAAGGAACTTCACTTTCATAAGTTTTAAATGTAGGCCTATTTTCTACCATTTTCCTATTTTGAATCCATTGTCGGCCTATAAGATGAGATTCCTTGGTTTTGAGGTTCGACCCAATAGGTAACGACAATCTTATCAGAGTAAGTGAGGAGTACTTATAAGTCTAGTATGTTTCACTCCTTAGGAAATCATTGAAGCCCGACAAGCACCTATATAATTATTCTTCAATAGGAAAATATGTGTATAACTAGTCAATCTAGATCAATCCGATTATGACGCCATATAACTACGTCTTCTACTATTAGAATAGTGAGATTGCTCAAGGTCCCAAGGAGAAGAACGTTGCATACATTGAAACTCCCACAGACAAAACCAATAGGTATCACGGCACACGCTCCGACTGACCCTAATGAATTGCAACCACGAGGATATTCCCATAAAGCGTATTAGTGTTGCTCGTAAAGAAGAAAGAAGATTCGTTTAGGATGTGCAATAAATTAAGAACAAGCACCCGTTACTAAAGATCGACAATGTTTTTTTTCAACTTAAGAGAGTAGCAATCTTTCCCAAGATTTATTGCAATCGGGATATGATCGACTGAAAATAAGGAGAATGATATTCCTAAGCCAGCTTTCCATACTAACTCTAGGCATCATGAGTTTTTAGTCAAGTTGTTTAGATTAGCCAATACCTCTGCAGCTTTTATGAACTCGATGAACCGACTTTAAGGCCTGGTAGGGACACAAAGAGCACTTAAGGATTGCTTTACGAGCCTGGGGGAACACCAACTTTATGCTAATTAATTAGTGTTTAAAATGCGAGTTTTGGCATGACAGAGTCAAATAACTAGGACTCTTGATCTCTAAGGAAGGAGTATCCACAGATCCCTCCAAAATTGAGGCCTTGGGCAAATCGTTGGCATTGAAGAGCACGATAGAAATTTGAAATATCTTAGGCCTAGCCGACTATTACCGGAGATTTATCGAAGGATATTCTCAAGATTTGCTGCACCCCTTACCGCACTTGGAAAGAGAAGAAGTATGTTCGGACGAAAAGGTACCAAGAGAGTTTCTAAGAGTTAAAGAAGGCTTATTAGAGCCCCTCTTCTCTTTATCCCTCGAATATAGGAAAATTTGATATTTATAGCAACACATTGAAAATAGGATTAGGACCCGCGTTAATGCAAGATGGAAACGAGCCTCAGGTGCATTTACTTGGAAGGAGCTCAATATGAGATAGAGAAGGTGGTCATAACTAGTCAAAGAGTATGATTGTGAGATCAATTACCACCTAAGAAAGGCCAATAAAGTCACTTAGGCCCTAAGCCATTGGCCGACTGCTACCCTCGTGTCAATTGAAGCACTTTTTCAAACCCTACAGAAGGATATTTGAAAGATTGGATCGAGATAACTATATAGCAATTGTCTACCTTTACCCTGCAATCGATATATCCTTGAAGGAATAAAGGTAACTTAGAATCTTGATCTAGTTCTAATAAGGCTAAGAGAGGAAGTGTTGGAAGGAAAGAGCACCGAGTTAGGCCTCTCTGAAGATGGAATTGATCGCCATTTCAATGTTAGATTATGCATTTCTAACGATGAGAAAATACAGAAACAAATCTTCTTTGAAGCTCATGAGACCGCATACCTTCATTCACCCTAGAGTGACCTTTTAGAGTTTAGTAAACAAAAATAAAAATTTAAGTAGAGCAAAGTCAAAAGGAAAAATAAACTTTTTAGTGGAGCAAATTAGAGAATAAATTATTTATGGATACATCCGTAAAGTAAATAGAAAAAAAAAATATTTATGAGGGCCGCATTTGGAAAAAAAAAAAAAAAAGAATATTAAGTAAGTTCATGAGAGAAACTATTTAAACTTAGATAAATTAGAGTAGTTGAAAGTGCCACTGAGGAAAAAAAATGTAAATATAGAGGTATTTTAGAACAATTAATTTAATAAGCAATAATTAGAGACGTAAAATTTTAAAACAACCGTAAAAAGAGAAGCGAAAACGGCTTCAATCAAAAGAAGTATTATTTTGGTCGAAACTATAAAATAATATATATTAGACACATTAGCTATTCCTAGTTAAATAGAATGTATTTGAGCAAAATTATTCTAATAGGACAAATGAAAAGAAAAATCACTAAACAAATATAAATGAATAGGGAAAAGATCTAAGAGAAAGGAAGAAAAAAAGACCAGAAACAAATATTGATCACGTGGAGGAAGAGAATGAATTGCAGTATGAGGCCGGATTTTATTTGGTTGAAAAAACTATCTAAAAAGAGACACAGTTGAGAAAAAATTGCATTAGAGTTATAATTAGGAAAAAAATAGGAGCAAGCAGGGAAAAAAGGGTTTCGAGAAACACATTAAAAAGGAGAGCTTCTCTGATAGGATTAAAAATGAATCAAGAAAGGAGGAGGAGATAATTAGGGAAACTGAATTAAACTGTAAAAAACATTTTAAAAACAAAAAAAATAAAATATTTTTAAAAAAAAACACAAGAAATAAAATAAAAATGTCATGTCATGTGTTAAAAAGAAAGGAAGAGGACTTTTTTGGCTTTTTTAAGATGGAATTTTTAGCCCTTTTATATATGTTAAAGAAGATATGTATAACTAGCTAAAAAAATGAACAACCTAACCTTTGCCGTTGTGAGGGGACGACTACCAGCAAAGTGATTAAACACGAATATATGGCCAACACCACCAAATTTCACTACAATAAAAAGGTTATTAGCGATGACATTATTAGCGATGACATACAAGCAATTAATAGAAGCTAAGTTTACAAAGCCAAAAAAAGAAAGAAAATTACAATACTCATCAAAACAAAGTTTTTTTTTTTTTTTTTTTTTTTTTTTTTTTTTTTTAATAAACACGAGTAAATACAAGCAATCAATAGAAAAAGCTAAGTGTATGATAAAAAGTAGTGATAACAAATTAAACTATAACAAAATAAAGTAAAAGGAGAGAAAAGGAGTCAAATAGCAGTTAGGATCCTAAGAAAAGAAAAAGGAAATCTAAATGATTAGTAGTGGGGGCAAAATTCAAGAAGAAATAATATGGGAAAATTAAAAAAAAAAAAAGATTGAATTATTAAGCATATGGTCAACACCACCAAATTTTTTTTAAAAAAGAAAGAAATTACAATACTCATCAAAACAAAGTTTTTTTCCAAATAATAAACATGAGTAAATAAAGCAATCAATAGAAAAATCTAATACAAGTAATACAAGCATCATTTGGGGGTGATTCAGCTCAATAATACTCCTGTGAAAAAAAAAAAAAAAAAGAATATGGAAATGGCACAAGTACCATTTGAAAGACTTCAAATCTTGATGAGCCCCAATGGAGGTCAGAGAGACCCAGGTCGCAAACTAGAAATGAACAATGTGATGAGAAAATAGTGGCAAAGTTTCAGCATTTAAGAGCAATATATATATGTAAATATATATATGATGATGAGATGATAAAGAAAACGAACCACCAAACAAACCGCAAGGACAACTGAAAAAGAAAAAGAAAATTCCCTACGACATGAAGCTACGCACACTTTTTCCTGTTTTGCATCGTCGTGTGGAAAACGTTGATAATTTTGTCTTTCAATAAATTTATCCAATTTCCCTAAAAAAATTAAAATTATTCATTCAGTTTCCGTATTATAAATTAGATTTTTTTTTTTTTTAATTATCTATTCCCTAAAAAAATAAGACTATTCGTTCAGATTTTTTTATAAAGTAAAAAAAAGCAAAAGCAAAAAAGAAAAAGAATAAAGTAAAGTAAAGCAAAGCAAAAATAAAAAAGAAAAAGAATAAAAAAATAAAATATGAAACTGTTGGAGTTAAAAAGAAATAAAGATTTAAATGGATTAAGGTAAGAAACTATAGTAAATAAATGGAGGGGAAAAAAATGAGAAGGACAATAAACTAAAGAAACGCAGAAGAAAAAAATTAAAAAAATAGTATAAAATAGTATAAAAGAAAAGAAAAGCACAAAAAATAAAAACTAAACCAAACCAAAACGGTGCGGTTTAGATGATAAAAAGACAGGCTATTTTATTATATAGTGATTAGTCTGATTTTTCTAATTATATTATAAAACTTAAAATGAACGGAAAATACTTTGGACTCTTTCACCTTTTTCTTTTTTTTTGCCTTTTTTTCTCCCTGCAAAAGTTGTTCCTTGATTACAACTTAAGAAATTCTCTAATATGTCTGATATATGTAAATTAGATTTGTAAATTGTTAAATTTTGTATTTTAAAATTTATATTTATTTTATATAAATTTAATAGATAAAAAACTTGATCTACCTAATATGGCAAAGAATGTCGGTTATAAGTTTTCGTTTCTTTTATTAAAATTTGTCTGGAGTCTTTGTATATAAGTTACTGCAAAAAGAATATCTCTTGAACTGGTGGATAATCGGTTTTTGCTTTTTTCTTTTCCTTTTGTCCTTGCAATAGTTATTCTCTTAGTACTTGTTGTTTCTTTAGAATTTTCTAGAAATGTCTTTTATAAGCTAGTTAGTACTTGTTGTTTTGTTAGAATTTTCTAGAAATTTCTTTTATAAGCTCCAATTTATTATTAATTTACTAATAATTTATCATTAATAACACGGCAATTTTAACTTACCATTAGTTTATCATTAATAAACTTGTAATTGTTAATTAAAATATGAAGTATAATTTTGAATTAATAAATGATAAACAAGAACTAACCAATAATAAATTAAGTCAATCAGCAATTGACCACTAAGTTAATAGAAAAATAGGTCATTTTTCCTAATTTTACAAAATTTTGGCTATTAATTTTTTTTTTAAAAAAACCCCCTAAAAAACCATTTGCCTCCATATCTCATATAAACCATTTAAAGTAAAGGGCGCGTTTGGAACTCGTTCTGAAATGATTTTATTTTTGTATGAAAATGAAAATAAAAACATTTTCAATCTCAAACATAAATTATTTTTAAAAATGCGTTTAGTAGTTTTATCAAGATATTATTTTCAGTATAAAAAAACTCATTAATGTCTCTCTCTCTACTCAAGAGAGGAGAAAATGAAAACAAAAAATGAAAAACGACTAAAAATCATTTTTCATTTCTCTCCCATTTTACACTAAACCAAAAAATTATTTTCATTTCATTTTTGTCTTTAATTGTGTCAAACGCCATTTTAAAATTCTCAAAAAATGTAAAAAATAAAAATAAGAACAATTCTAAACACGATAAAAGTATCTTTATTCTTAAATCATTACATATACATCTAATCTAACAACTATTAAAAGAGTCAAATTCTTTCTCTTCCAAGTTACCATGTTGCAACGCCTCTCTCCCACTTTGTTTTCTTTTTTTCTTATCACTTTTCATTACTTTTTTTTTTCTTTATCTTCATTCTTTTTTATTTTTTTAAACGTTTTATATTTATTTTTTATTTGTGAATTTTTTTAACGGTTTTATTTAAATC
Organism: Morus indica; assembly: GCA_029231665.1. Taxonomy (NCBI): domain Eukaryota; kingdom Viridiplantae; phylum Streptophyta; class Magnoliopsida; order Rosales; family Moraceae; genus Morus; species Morus indica. The sequence continues at coordinate 13,438,756 of JACAGA010000014.1, forward strand.
TACTAATTAAGAATATCTCTTTAACTGGTGGATAATCGGTTTTTGCTCTTTTCTTTTCCTTTTGTCCTTGCAATAGATATTCTCTTAGTACTTGTTGTTTCTTTAGAATTTTCTAGAAATTTCTTTTATAAGCTAGTTAGTACTTGTTGTTTCGTTAGAATTTTCTAGAAATTTCTTTTATAAGCTCCAATTTATTATTAATTTACTAATAATTTATCATTAATAAAACGGCAATTTTAACTTACCATTAGTTTATCATTAATAACTTGCAATTGTTAATTAAAATATGAAGTATAATGTTGAATTAATAAATGATAAACAAGAATTAATCAATAATAAATTAAGTCAATCAGTAATTGACCACTAAGTTAATAGAAAAATAGGTCATTTTTCCTAATTTTACAAAATTTTGGCTATTAATTTTTTTATAAAAAAACCCCTAAAAAACTATTTGCCTCCCTATCTCATATAAACCATTTAAGCAAAGGGGGTGTGGGAACTCATTCTGAAATGATTTTATTTGTATGAAAATGAAAATAAAAACATTTTCAATCTCAAATATAAATTATTTTTGTATGAAAATGTATGTTTGGTAGTTTTATCAAGAGGTTGTTTTCAATATAAAAGAACTCATTAATGTCTCTCTCTCTCTGCTCGAGAGAGGAGAAAATGAAAACCAAAAATGAAAAACGACTAAAAATCGTTTTTAATTTCTCTCTCATTTTACACTAAACCAAAAAATCATTTTCATTTTTCTTTTTTGTCTTTAATTGTGTTAAACACCGTTTTAGAATTCTCAAAAAATGTGAAAAATAAAAATAATAACAATTCTAAACACGATAAAAGTATCTTTATTCTTAAATCATTACATATCTTTATTCCTCTCCCACTTTGTTTTCTTTTTTTCTTATCACTCTTCATTACTTTTTTTTCTTTATCTTCATTCTTTTTTATTTTTTTAAATGTTTTATATTTATTTTTTATTTTGTGAATTTTTTTAACTGTTTTATTTCAATCTACTAATTAATCAATTTCATTTAAATACTGTAAGCTCTATTATGGTTTCATCTTACAATACTTTAGGTGCTGACTAAACTATTTTAGTGAAAGTTAATTGTCTTAATTACCGAGCGATTGCACCAAAACATCGAGTTCCTTTTGAATTTCTTATCTTATTATCGTACCATTATCCGTTTGAGTTCTTTAGAAGTACGTACATGTAACACCTCAACTGCCATAGAGTCTACCTTGCTGGACCCCAACATATATAGTCGCGTTTTTTTACTCATTATTCATGCATACTGTCCCTTCTGGGCATCTAGCGTCCCTTAAGAATTTCTTTGCGTATTCCAATACTTGAACCCAAGACCTCTCACCTTATCGTGGGTTATAATTTATTATAATCGTCATATTAATATTTTATGGCTAAAACAATAGTACACGTGAATGTGTGTATCTATAATCTAAATAATACCCGTGAACATGTGTATCTATAATCTATCTCTATAACTATATTAAAAATGTGAATGAGTTTACTATTCATGTTCTCAACGTTCTTGATCTTCACTGAAGAACACTCTTTGTACTTGGTACTGATGATTCGACTAGTTTCGCTTCTAACTCTTATCGGTTGTAATTTCTTCTTCATTTCTATTCCTTTGTGATTTCTTATATCTTGAGTGATAGACTGCTTAAATAAAACGCTCCATCTCCCTGAATGTTGGAGCAAAAATCAATCTTTTCGCAATGTTGAGGAGCTTAAACAACAGGTATAACGTTCAAGAGAACTTACTCGTACGTAGAAACTATAGAAGGAACAAATGTTCAGACAAGAACAAGCAAACACAATGACTTTTAGGGAAAAAAAAAAAAAAAAAAAGACGCAAGCACACGAAAGAAAACTTTTACCCGTATAGCTATTTGAAGCAAACATTAGAAATACACGAAAAAAAAAAAAAAAAAGCTTTGATAGTTCAGGAAAATAATAATAATAAAAGGTCCCTAAGACAATCTTGACTCATATGTATATAGTGGGCAATTCCGGTAGGACAGATGTGCAAGTATGCAAGGAATCAATTATAAGCCCAATTCCGCATTTGACAGACGCTAGAAAGAACTTAACATCTCTAGATCTCGGTTTGTGCTGGACTGTCGATCTCTGGTATCCTGAAGTAAATTGTCAAATTAGAAATGTTGATAAAACCAAAGCATTTGAAGTAAATTAGAAAGTTTATCAAGAGAAGTACGAAGTGTGTTGTACCTTTCACTTTTTTGGATTGGCTGCATACCAAGTTTGCATAGCGGTTAATACAAGCATCATTGTAGCAGCCAAAAGAGCCAAAACAGTCCACGGGCTATGGAAATGTGTCTGGCGGGCTTGAGCCATCCAGATCGCGCAGCGGTTTGTATAATGCTCTTCTATTTTTCTCTTGACATCCGCGTAAGTGTCTACTGGTGGATCAGCATGGCGTTTAGATCCTACGCGGTTATTGAGCCACTTCAATATCGCTACTGAGACCGTTCCGAAGAAGATGTGCTGCTCTTAGGGCCTTAAAGTCGTGCTCTTAGGTATTTCCTGCTGGCGATTATTTTCTCCTTTGGCGGGCCTTATGTTGTCATTTACAGCTCTTATTTCATCCAACAGTTTCTTGTCACCTTCATTTATTCTAAATTCGGCAGAACGGCTTTTGCTGGCTTGACCATCTGATGTTTCTCTCGGAACAACTAGATGGATCTCGTCTTTCTTTTTCATGGCATCCATAACAAGGCGAATGTACTCAACTGAAATTTGTACCTAAAATTTAATTGAAAAATGTAAATAATATATTGGCTAATGCCAAACCTTTAAACCTACCACAGCTTATCTCAATCAACCTTTGACGACCCGTGATTCGACCTTTAAAACGTAGCATAAATCATCAATAAAAACTACTTTTTCCTTTTAGCTATTGAGAAATCCTGTAAATAAAAAATTTTACAAATACTACCTAGTAGAAGTAGTGGATACAGCGACTTTTTAAAATTTTAAAAGCGTTGGGGTATTCGCATATCTTGAAGGCAGTCCGAAAAGGTGATTTTGCAACCAATTGCTGATAGAATTAAGTCTAAAATTATGCAGTGGAAAGGTTTTTCTCTTTCTTTTGCAAGTAGATTGAAAGTCAGAGATTGTTGGTTCTTTCATCTATTCGTTTAAGATATATATATTATATATATATTATATATATATATATATTGTTAGCCATCTTCTTTAATAAAGGATATCGTTTTTTTCATTTTTAATTTTTTTGGCGGGTTTTTTTTCAAGAGGAAATTAATCTCTGTGGCTTGGAGAAAAGTGTGCTAATTGAAAGAGGTGGATGGAGACCTTAGTGTTCATAGTTTGGTGTGCACCAATGATGCCCTTCTTAAGAAATTTGATCGCCTGAGATTTCATAACTAGGAATTCTTTTGGTATGGCTTTTCTGAGGTAGCATTTCTTGAATAAAACACTCAGTGGTGCTTGTTTCATAGGTCTAACCACATTTCAAATGTTTTTGTTATAGTATTTTCTCTTATAAAATTTTTGAATTTCTGTTCAACTTTATTATTCAAACATACAAACCAATCGACATCTTACTCCCCGTAACATATATGTTGGATCTTGTTCTGATGTTTTTGGTAGGTGTTTTTGTTGAAAATTTTAGGGAATAATTGATTTCTATATGAAATTAATTGATAGTCGGATTCTAGGTGATTGATATAATATTCATGTACAAAACACACTAAATTATCACGATTATGAATGAAATATTCTCCTCTATTTTTCAAGTGTTTTGACTTCTCCTCAAGACTTTGAGCATTTGTTTGTTATCACTATGAAAGAAAAGTTTAGCACGTAAATTTCAGCTCTATGGAAATTGGCTTTTTCAGTATATCTTGGGTCATTTGGTTTGCTCTTAATAAACACACTTTTGAGGACAATATTATCTCTAAGTTTTCTACTAATACTCTCATTTGATTACGATTAAGGATGTTAATTTGTTAATTGTACTAGTAGTATGAACAACTCTCAAATTGATTTGGTGATTTTTCACAAGTTTTGAGAGAGGCTCCAAATGTTATTGGAGAAGAGTTTTGCAGCAACCAGGGAACGTGTTAGTAAGAAGGTCCAACTTTGGAAGATCCTAAAGTTTTTGTCTACTGGTTGTTTGTCGAAGTCTTATCCAAGTAACGCTCCATTATACAATGAATGTTTTTCTGATCTTGATTTTGAGGTCATTTTGTTTATGGGTTCGTCATGTTTTGAAAACATGAACCGATTTCAACCAAATATTTGTTTTTTGTTTTTGTTTTTTTTTTGAACATGGGTTGTCGGTTTATAACCCATCCTAGATTGGGTTTATGGGAACTTAAACCCGGGAGAATTTGATAAATATCATTTCTTGGTAGTACTATTCAATTATACCACTTATGTGAGAAAGTTTGAAACATATCACATAATTCCAAAGAATAAAAAGACAAATTTAACCCAATTAAATCATTAATATACTTCAATAAGTGATTCAAATGTATAATTCGATTCTGAAAGTGGTATTGAGCCTAATCAACTCTTTAAACCCTCTAAAGTATGAGAAAATTGCAGAATTTATTGTTAAGGGCACATGGTTATAAATTTTTCTTCATTTTTTTATTAATATCTTTTTGTTAATATAGTTATTTAACTAAAAATGTTATTAATTAAGAGTAAATAGTAAGAATTATGACTCATGCACTTTAATTTAAAGGGTATTTACCTCCTTTCCTTCCTAAATTTTGGTGGGTCTAAACCCAAAGTGGAGTTAATTAGCTTGTATACCACTTTTGAGTTTCTTTAGTTTTGACCACTTCTTATTATTTCGTTCATAACAAGTCACTATCATATAGCATAATACGTGTTTCATCCTTGAATTTGGATTAATAAAAAAATAAAAAATAGAAATCAAACCAAAACGTTAGCTCATAATCTCTAACTCTTTATTATCTACCAGCGTCGTCACCAAGCCGCCAAAAATGCAATCACGACTAGACTCGCAACAACGGCGGCGGACGGACTCGCAATAGTGCAGTGGATTTCACAAAGTGGAGGATATTGGCAACATCGCGGCATCACTGAGGACCACGGCAGCTTGTCGGGTTGATCGGCGAGGAGAAGAGATCGATTTCGAGTTTCTCATGAACCGAACTTAAGCATCGAACGCTATTGACCTACACAGAGATCTGGCACAGTAGTTGGAGAAGAGAGGGAGAAGAAGGCTCCAGTTGTTCGGCGCATCTTGCGGGATGGCCACGGAACCGACAAAGAGAGAAGTGGGTTGCGGATAGGAGGAAGTGAAGAAGAAGGATAGAGAGAGGGAGACACAAAGAGAGAAACTGGAGGCAGTGGAAATAGGAGACTTTTACACTATCAAACGCTAATTTAAACTTCAAACGTTAATTTAGGTTGAAACTTTACACTATCAAACGCTAATTTAAACCTCAGTTTAAATAAAAAAAGTTCAAACTTCTATGAAAATTTTACAAACTAAATATGCAAGAGCATGGCACGTGTTTCCAGGAACTAATTAAAAATAAGCAAAGTGTATGATAAAAGGTGGTGATTACAAATTATACTATAGCAATATAAAGTACAAGGGAAGAAAAAGAGTCAAATAACAGTTATAGGATCGTAATAAAAGAAAAAAAAAGAAATCTAAATGATTAGTGGGGGCAAAATTCAAGAAGAAATATTATGGGAAAATTAAGAAAAAAGATTAACTATTAAGCATATGGCCAACACTAGCAAATTTATAAAAAAATAAAAAAAAATAAAAAAAAATTACAATACTCATCAAAATAAAGGTTTTTTTTTTTTTTTAAATAAATACGAGTAAATACAAGTAATGAATAGAAAAAAACTAACACAACTTTTTGAATAATGGTGTATATTATTATTTGACTTGACATATTGCAATCAATAACATTAGTGAATTAGGTAAACAGTACGGAAAGAGAAGGATTCGAACCCTCGATAAACAAAAGCTACATAACAATTCGGCCCAGTAATACAAGCCATCATTTAGGAGTGATTCAGCTTAATAATACTCCTGTGAAAAAAAAAAAAAAACAAAACAAAACAAAGAATTGGGAAATGACACAAGTACTTTTTGAAAGACTTCAAATCTTGATGAGCCCCAATGGAGGTCAGAGAAACCCAGATCACAAACTAGAAATGAACAATGTGATGAGAAAATAGTGGCAAAGTTTCAGCATTTAAGAGCAATATATATATATATGCAAACAAACCGCAAGGACAACTGAAAAAGAAAAAAGAAATTTCCCTACGACATGAAGCTACACACACTCTTTCCTGTTTTGCATCGTCATGTGGAAAACGTTGATAATTTTGTCTTTCAACAAATTTATCCAATTTCCCTAAAAAAATTAAAATTATTCATTCAGTTTCCGTATTATAGATTAGATTTTTTTTTATAATTAGCTATTCCCTAAAAAAATTAAAATTATTCATTCAGATTTTTTTTATAAAGTGAAGCAGAAGCAAAAAATAAAAAATAATAATATATGAAATTAGATAGTTAAAAAGAAATAAAGATCTAAGTGGTTTAGGGGTAAAAGACTATAGTAGATTAATGGAGGAAAAACAAAGGAGAAAAAAATAAAGCAAAGTCAAGCAAAAGCAAAAGAAAAAGAATAAAAAAATAAAATATGAAACTATTGGAGTTAAAAAGAAGTAATGATCTAATTGGATTAAGGGTAAGAGACTACAGTAAATAAATGGAGAAAAAAAAAAAAAAAAAGGAGAAGAACAAAAAGTAAAGAAGAGCGGAAGAAAAAACGAAAGAAGAGTAATAAATTCAATAAAAGAAAATAAAATCAAAAAAATGAAAATAAAAGAAGGAAAAAAAAAAAAAAAAACTAAACCGCGCCAAAATAGTGCGGTTTAGACAATGAAAAGACAAGGTTCTTTATTAAATCTTGATGAGCCCCAATGGAGGTCAGAGAGACCCAAGTCGCAAACTAGATATGAACAATGTGATGAAAAAATAGTGGCAAAGTTTAAGCATTCAATGCAATACATAATATATATATATATATATATATATATATATATATGTATGATGATGAAGAAAACGAACCAACAAACAAACCACGAGGACAACTGAAATAGAAAAAAATAAAATTCCCTACGACATGTAACACACACTTTTTTCTTGTCTTCTTTACGTTGTTCCATACTTTTAATATCTAATTAACCCGTGAGTGTTACTATGGGAATTTTCAGAGAGATAATTACGAGTTGTCGGAAAAACATCGTCAAGTGCATTTTGTTTTAATGTGTTTATTAAGAAAAGTTTGATGCCACAAGGATATAATTTTCTTATTTCAATGTAAAAGGGCCACATCCAACTGAATTCATCATTCCTCCCCACATCTTATTAGATGGGTCTCTTTCACAATTAATCTGGGTCGAGCAGAATTAAAGACAATAACAACAACATGTCCATGTGTAATTAGAGGACTATATGTGTATATAATATATCAGGTGGGTCTCAGCACTCCAATCTCTTTTTAGATGATATCTTTATCTTCAAAACGAATTCATCATGAAAATACGGTTTTGAATAAACCTTTTCTTCAAACTAAAATAAAATCTTTAATAGATATTTGTTTCAATTTCAAATCCTGGTTTAAATCAAAATACTAACACAATCTTGATCTTTTCCACGAAATCCTCAGAGTCTTATCTTAATTCAACACTGTGAAGCTGATTTCTTCTATTTGAACGAACCCAAAAACTGATCTTCTTCTATTCGAACGAACCCAACGAATTCGAAAGACTAACTCCAAATTTTGTCAAAACGCACAGCATTACTTAAGGAACCAAACGACTCAAACAAAAGCTATACAACATTTCTTGACACTTTCAAAATAAACAATCCGAACATGAAGCCCAATTAAGCCAACCAAAGCCTAAAACATAAAAAGGAAAATAGTAGAAAATAGACCAATATGAAAAGCTTAAGAAAGTATATAGGCTAATTTTTAGTTATAGAAATTAATAGGCCATAACTTGTTAAGTTATAGTTCGAAACCAGATAAGTTATGGACAAACTTGTCAAGTTATGGTTCATAGCAAGACAAGTTATGGACAATTATGGACAATAACTTGTTAAGTTATAGTTCATAACCAGACAAGTTATGAACGAAAATAGTAATTTGGCCTATTTATTAATTTATGTAAACTATTGGCTTATTAATTTTAATTCATCTCAAATCTTAACTTATTTTCCTCTTTCTCCCAACATAAAAAGTGAGTCAATACGACCCACATGACTCAACAACTATAATGTATGGTAAGCTTTAACAGAGCTATAGGGACCATTATCTAAACACCATTCATCAGAGTGGCAGTGAAATGAGAATTTTTTTATATGACTTGAAGAATATTGGAGGCTTACCAATTCTAGAAATTCAATACGAGGAGTTAATGTAATGACCGGAAAACTAAATCTTAAACTTAATCAATATTTGGAGAATAAATTTCTTGTACTCACATTTTGCAAGCAAATCAATATTTTTTTTTATTTTGATATTTTGAAAAATGAAATTTAGTGATTTCACTTCTTCTCACTAAATTGCCGTAAGCTTAATTAAATAGTAATGGTGCATTTTGTTTTAATGTGTTTACTAAGACAAGTTTGATGCCACAAGGATATAATTTTCTTATTTCAATGTAAAAGGGCCACATCCAACCGAATTCATTATTCCTCCACACATCTTATCAGATGGTTCTCTTTCACAATTAATGTGGGTCGAGCAGAATTAAAGACAATAACAACAACATGACTATATGTGTATATAATATATCAGGTGGGTCTCGTCTCTTTCACAATTAACATGTTCATCCAAAAAAAAAAAATTAGTGATACAAAACTGTGAGAGGGAAAAAAATAAAAATAAAAACAGGAGATGCATAAGAAAGAGAGGGGGGTTGGGGTGGGGAAAGAAAGAAAATTGAATTGATCCATGATCCAACTAACTTGTTCAAGAAATATCAGTCACACGTTGACTTGTCCTTTTTTTATCAATTGCAATATAGCAAGTCAATTGTCATATTAATTGGTGGGACACAATGCCTTGATGAAGGACGCGTGGCAAAAACAATTAAAGCATGTCAATGTGGTTGGAATATGGGCAACTACCAAACGTGGCCCTTGCTTTAATTTATTTGTTAAAAGGCTGCCCTCATGAGGATCGGGAGGAACGTCTCACGATTCAAGCCTCATCCTATCCCTTCACTAAATTATTCATTTCACAATTAAAATTTTATTATTACAGTATTTTTTTATAAAAATTAAATTTTTATTATAATATTTTTTTTTTCCATACACAATTTAAATTAAGATTTTAAATTGTAAAATAAACATATCCTAATTATATTATAATGCTTATCTATTTATTATTTTATTATGATCATCGTGTCGAGAAGAATCCGTTTTTCTCTCATTTCTTAACGGAATGTCTCAAGCGTAAGTCAAAACATGAGAAACACGGCATTTTTTTTTCTTTTCCCAAAACATTTTACACATTAGACAAAATGTGCTAAGTATTTTCCAAAGTTTTTTTTTTTTTTACTTACTTTTTTCCTTTCTTTCTTCTTTCTCTCTCGCTTTTTAACAATTTGTATTACAATTTTAACTAGTATTATATTATAAATAATATTATATGTAACCGATTTTTGAAAATATATATATAGTGATACATTTTACATTTCTATTATTGAGTAAAGACATTGTTATAATTTCTTTCATAATTAAGTAAAAAGGGATATGTTAGGAGATAATTCCCACACATTTATAAGAGATAAATCCAAAAAGGAAAAAAAAAAAAAAAAGATAATTCCTCTATTTTAAAATTTCTTTAGAGGTAATTGTCTATAAAGAGATATAAATAGAAAACTAGATCAACCCTAAGTGCCATTCTGTGCATTCAAGAACTAGTGCATGTAAATTGATTTTTTTTTATTTCGATATTTTAAGAAATAAAATTTAGTGATTTCACTTCTTCTCACTAAATTGCTCTAAGTTTAATTAAGTAGCAATGGAGCATTTTATTTTAATGTGTTTACTAAGACAAGTTTGACGCCACAAGGATATATATAATTTTCCTAAGTGTGACCAAAATTATTTCAAAGTGATCCACTATCGAAATTGGACCCCTTTTATTACAATCATGCTAAGTCTAAGCAAGAATTAAATTGACGTTATTGTCAATTAATTAGCACGAGATAAAGTCCTCATTTATAATTAGTTTTGGGAATTAAAACCTAAGTTATATTTAGTTCACGTTAGGAAGACTTATTTGAAATGAAGGCCTAGTATTAGATGGAGGTTTAATTGAAGGAGTAGGATTTTTTTTAAAAAAAAAAAAAAAAAGAGGAAATGGTGGTGAGTTCGGCAGTAAAGGGAAAGTTGACGAAAAGGTTTCTTAACCTCATTCATTAAAAAAAAAAAAAAAAAAAGAACACTAGCGGATAAACTAAATTACCTACCACTACAAGAGACATGGTTCTTAGCGACGACTAAAAGTCGTTGCAAAAAATACAAAGTCGTCGCAAATATATTTTTTGTGACCACGTGTCGTCGCAAATATGTCACCGCAATTGATTCGTCCTAAAAATAGTTTTTTAGACAACAAGCCATCTAGCAATTACATTTACAACGACAATCATCGCGAATGAGTTGCTGTAATTATTTCACCAGTTGCATCGTTAAGATGACATGTCATTAAGTATTTGAGACGACAATTTTTGAATTAAGTCGCCGCAAAAAACTCCAAATTAGCTGACGTGGCTTATATTTTTTCTGACCACATTTGTCATCGTAAATAATATTTTAATTTTTATTTATTTTTTCTCATTTTAATAATTAATGTTGTATATGACTATATATTTAAACCCAATATTAAATATCATTCATGATATTATAATAATAAAGAAGAATTAATTAAAAGAAAATAAATTATATAAAAATATAAATAAAAATTATTATAGTAGACGGTAATTAATAAAATAAAAGAAAGGAATTATAAAATGTATGAAAATAAAAATTGTTACAATAATACCATCCTCTGTCTTTGCCATCACATCACTCATGTGACATCATGTTATCAACTAAACAAACAAAGGAGATTTATCCTCCTATTTCCCTAAACTGCCGAGTATCCTCTTAAAAAAAAAAAAAAAAAAAAAAAAAAAAAAAAAGAAAAAAAAAAGCACTAAATGGTCCTTGAGTTGGTTGTCTATATTTATCCAAAATTAGAAGTTATTTACTAAATTTTCTTTGTCCTTCTCCTAAGCTTCCCTAAGGATACAATATCGTTCCCTCACTTAGTTGTGGCCGCTTCTACCTTCTTCAAAGGCTAGGTACTCTAAAAGCTTTGATCAAGGTGAGAAAGTATTTTTCTTTTAACGGTTTTGTTTCCAAGTTGATGATTTTCGTTCAAGTTCTAACCTTAATTCTTTTCTTCGAGGAAGTCTAAGCTTTTCAAGAAGATTTAAGAGGCACCAAAGAAATCAAGAAAAGGAAAGCACACCTTTGGACCCCTCTAGGTATAAAGTTCAAAACTTTATAAAGTTTTATTTGAGTTTTGGTATCTTAAGTAGGAAAAGATGGAACTTTTGTGTGGTTTCTAAGACCTATGTTTGTGCTAGAAATAGGATGATTAGCGTATAATTGATGTCATTTTCATGATGAAAATTTAGATTATAGGGAACTTGGTTAGGTTTAAGCAATTGGTTAAAATTTGGTAACTCAAAGTTTTGACTTTACTCTTAAAATGCTAACTTTAAGGACTAAGGCATGAAAATTTAAGATATAACATGATTCTTGAATGTTTGAAGTGTGTTTTAGCTTTAAATTTTTAAGTTGTTTTTCAAAACACTATAAAGCTGTCCAAAAAAACTGTTTCAAAATTGCGTAGCTGCTGTTTGCAACTAAATGGGCCCTTTATAAGCTGAATCGTAGCTTTCAAAGAACACAAAAGGTTTAGATCTTGACAGGACGAAAAATTTTTGTGAAGAACAGATTTTCAAAATCTGACTCTACGATATAGTAAAACGTAGATTTCTAAAATTGTATAGTTTTAACCGAATAAACTTAAAACAGTTTTGGTTTTTAATGAAAAAGTCTATCAAAGCCATAGCCAGCTAAAATCCACCCGCGAAAAATGACGAGTTGGCGGGTGGAGACGAGCTGTTGGAGGTGATTGCAACCGATTGAGGTGTCCTGTTGAGCAGCGACATGGTGGCAAAATGCCTCGTTCAATATTCTTCATTTTCTGCAATCAATTTTGTAATTTGGCAATCGCTTTCATCCTGTTTGTGCCTCATTTTAGCGAGCTGTTGGTCGATGGTCTGTTGCTCATTCAGCCGATGGCTGCCTGGCTGGTGGTAGCCCTGCTGATTAACAATGGTTGCATTGTTGTGCCAGTTTCGTTGTTGTTGTCCTTTGTCATGCCTACGGATGAAATAGTGTCCGAATCTTTCAATCAAGGGCCCCACGGTGGGTGCCAAACTGTAGAGGATGAAATCTACAATTAAATTTGTTAGAGGGTCAATGAATGAATTCAGAAGATGACCTTAGTATCACATAACTAACAAAATAAATCAGCAAAAAAATTGAAGTAAGAACACAGAGATTTTATAGTGGTTCCCCTGATAACTTAGGGTACGTCCACGGTATGGTCTTCGGTAGCTTCACTATGATTGAAGAAAATAATTACAATGATGTTCTCCGTGGATACAAAGAGAAACAATGTGAGAAAAATTAAGTATGTAAAAAGAGAGAAAATATGCTTATAGGGGTGAAAGCACGTGTAAAAATATGTGACCCCCTGTCTTGGATGCCTATGGTATGCATTTATAGGCTCTTGGTGGTTGAAAATGAGCCTTTAGGTAGTTTCTCATTTGACTTTTTGGTTTATAATCCTCTAGGAAATCTTTCCTTATAGGGATGATGCTTAGAGGGCAAGCATGTGGGGTGATTAACTTTCCCTTTTGCTTGTCTGGATGTGATGCCTTGGTTTAATGCCGAATATTCTTGCTGGAGATGAGATCTTCATACTTAATTCTCTGAGCTGGTATGTCTATTTGATTGTTCGTCTGCCGAGCTGTTGGATTGGTCGTGCGGGCAGTGCTAAGATCTTGTGAGCTGGCAAACGCTCAAAGCCTATCTTGGCTTGCGATCTCATAATTTGACCCCATTTTTCGAGATGTATGATGACACGTGTACGATGAGAAATGAGGAGCAAAATTTGATTTTAACAAAAAGAAAAAAAGAAATCTAAATGATTAGTGGGGGAAAATTTCAAGAAGATATAGTATGGGAACATTAAGAAAAAAGTTTAAATATTAAGCATATGGTCAACACTACCAAATTTTTTAAAAAAGAAAAAAAAATTACAATACTCATCAAAATTTTTTTTTTTTTTTTTTTTTTTTTTTTTTTAAATAAACACGAGTAAATATATGTAATCAATAGAAAAAGCTAATACAAGCCATCATTTGGGGGTGATTCTGCTCATTAATATTCCTGTGAAACCAAAAAAAAAAAAAAAAATTGGGAAATGACACAAGTACCTTTTGAAAGACTTCAAATCTTGATGAGCCCCAATGGAGATCAGAGAGACCCAGGTCGCAAACTACAAATGAACAACGTGATGAGAAAATAGTGTCAAAGTTTCAGCATTTAGAAAATTCCGCAAGAACAACTGAAAAAGAAAAAAAGAAAAATCCCTACGACATGAAGCTACACACACTTTTTCTTGTTTTGCATCGTCGTATGTATGTCTCGGAGGCTGCTGCCCCATGTGGGAAAGCGATAATTTCAGCTAATAATTATTAAAAGCGAAGTTTAGTAAATGCTGCCGTAATTACAAAAGAAATGAAAAAGAAACAAGACAAATGGCCTTCGGATCTGCAAATAATTATTTATTTAGTAAATGCTGCCAAAATTATATTAAAAGCGAAGTTTCAAGTCTACCAAACTGTGTTCTATTTTGAATTGGAGAAAAGATATGCTAATTACAAAAACACAATACTGGTCTCCTATAATAATTCGTTTCTGCTCTTGGACTTGGTTCTCTCATCTACATTGAAACTCAAGATTTGAAGTTTGAACTCTTCCATTGAAAGGTACTTCATGTAGTTATCTTTCTCATGCATGGACATTAAGAAAGATTATCATTTATTTATTTTATCCCAAATTAATGTCATGTATTTGTTGCGTTTGCTTTTCTATTTCTGGCTCGTGTTAGTGTTGTGTTCCGTAATTTGGTTTCTTTTTTTCCTTAAGAGTAGTATTTTGATATTCATCATGAATTTTTTGCAGCTTTTCGTTCTTTTTTAATCAAATTTTGTTGTGTTAGTAGAGAATTAATCTTCTACCGATGTGCCGGTTCAACTTAATTAGGATGTCAATTTTCTCATTTGTCGGCTGATAATTTTTTGCTCGTGTTTAATTGGTTCTTAGACGGCCTTTACTAATCAATAATCAAGCTCAAGATTTGAACACTTCGTGAGGTACATAATTGGGCCATTTCCTGATCCGAACATTCAGAAACAAGAAGAAAGAAATGTTAACATTTATTTTTTCAAGAGCATATTATTAATTAAGCCTAATAATAATATATAATTTTTGTATTTTTCTTCAATGATCAATTATTGATTGAATTATTTGGCGCTCATTCATTGAACAGCTTAGATAGCTGCTCAGCTTGATTAGTAGTGTTATCAGTTCTTTCGGGAAAATGAGCTTCGAGGATGATGAGCAAATTGTCATACTCAAAGATGGCTCTTCAGGTTTATGTTTTCTTCCTTTCTTCATTCACATAACAAGCTTTTTTTTTTATTATTATTCTTTACAAATTACATGCACTCAAAACTTTTGATTCTAATTAATTAAGAGTTAATTATGAATCATCTTTTCTTTCCATGTGTATAATTCAGGGAAAGAAGCTTCAACTTTTCCAGCGGAAAAAATACAGATTGAAGTCATCAAACTCATGGAGGCACCACTTGAAGAAACCAGTTTTAAAGTGTTACTAAAGTTGAAGGAGTCTGGAGATATCGAAGGAAGACATGGACTTGATCTTGTGATGGTAATAGATATCAGTGGAAGCATGCATGAGGGAGGCAAGTTAGACAAATTGAAAATCGCCGCGCAATTCGTCATCGAGAAACTTAGCCCCATTGATCGTTTCTCTGTTGTCACATTCTTTGACAGCTCGAACATATTGTTCCCACTGCGCGAAATAACTGAAGGTTCTAAAGCTGAGATTATACATGAGATCAAACTTTTAGAAGCAGAAAATAGTGAGAAAAATATTGCTGAGGGCCTTGAAATGGCCTTAAAAGTGCTCAAGGAACGCCGTTTGATGTATGGGCGTGTGGGTGCCATCATGCTTCTTTCTGACGGTGCTGAAAATATAGGTAAAGCTACCGAGGTTGATGTTAGCAAGGTGCCAGTACACACATTCGGGTTTGGTGCAAGCCACGACGACCCAAGGGTATGAGTATATGTATTTAATTTGCAAAATTTATTCCTTATTGGTTTCACAGGTTTGAGTTTTCAACTGGAGTTGAAAAGTGAATTAATGTGAGAGAAAATACTGTAGAATAAAAGGTTTAATTTAAATTTTTTGTAAGATAAACCACAATAATAAAAATTAAAATTATGATTGGAACCAACAAAATGAATGGGGCTTTAGTATTTACTATGGCTATCTCTATGGAAAAGAGGTACGTGAGGTCCTAGTCGACCTTGTTCTCCCTAATATAGTGGAAAGTGGCCCGAGGCCCGCCGCGCATGTTCTCCTAATCACTTGCAGTTACAGGTGGGATTTTCTTCAGATATACTTTTCTTTGGTTATTTTTGAATTGGTCAATCTTAATATTAATATCGTATACGAACACGCATGCAGCACTAAGTATGGAAAAAAGCGGTCTAATGCGGGACCAATAGTCATCACCGTTAACCGAACTGGGCTGAAAGAGATCAGACCAGAAGACGAGATTGACCAAAAGGATGAAGAAAAAATAAGGTGAAAAATTCCACCAGCTCAAAACATTTCATTTCCTTTTTAATCGCATTTTATTACTTGATGACGAGGACTTCCCCTAGTACTAGAGGCAATATTCGCATATTGGTTAACTTATTATCAAATACTGCAATATATAACTTATTATCATTTATGTTCTTCTCAAGTCTAAAATTATTGAACTAGGCGACTTTACATTCTACAAAACAGTTATTTTGTGCAGAACAACTTAGTAACACTCTATTAACACAATAACCATTTTTTTAAAAGAAATATAAATAAAAAGAAATGATACAAGGAAATTGTAATGCTCCTTTCAAGCCAGCAGCTAAAAACTCTGTTAGCTTTGAAAAAACGTTAGCTTAAAATATATAAAAAACCATATAATAGAAAAATAATGTCTACTACATAAACATTCCACCAACAAAATTCCTATGATTACAAAGATACAAAATTACAAAACTTAACATCTTTAAACTCACCATGAGACTTTAGACCATTCTTGCTCAGTTAACTAGAATGTCTATCTCAATACTCACCTATTGTAATGACCTGTCACGCCCCTCAACTGGGGTTGGTGATGTGGAGGCTTGTTTAGAGGTTAAACGCGATTAAGGAAGGAATTAAGACCAAAAGTAAGCTATTAAGGAAATTTCCAAACGAGCCCCACATTTAGCTGAAAATAAATTTCAAGAAAGTTACGGGGTCTACCGCACTCTCTAATTAGAAGAGGTTTAAAACTTGAGGCTCTAACATCGTTCAGGGATTCATCCACAGGATATACAATATTGTACATATATGAATATATAAATAACATTACAGACATCAACCACAGTCTAGAAATCCAAAGTTCAGAGTTACAGAATTTACAATTCTTACATTTATACACAGAGATGATGATCACAATCTTCTCTTAATCAGACGGTAGCAACTAACTCGGCTACTCTGCGTTGCTCCGAGAGTCGCCTAGGAGGGGTTAAATATTTATAAAAGAAATAAAACGTGAGCGAAAGGCCCAGTAGGATGTATTTTAAAATAACTTTTATAAACAAATAAATAAATAAATGAATGAGGGAATAAGCAAATAAATAGAGACATTCAGTTCCAACACAACAGCCGGAACCTCACATCATTTTTCTAAAAGTAATATAAACTGAAAATTCCATATTACAGGCATCAACAAGTAATTTATACTATGATAAATTACTTACACAACCACAAGCACAAGCCTATCTAGGCCATCAGCTGGTTTACCGATTCGCAAGATCTCTTGTCTTAAGAAATCATTCATTAAACTTTTTGAAATAGTTCATTATCAATCCAATAGCTAAAGTCAAGCTATTATTTTTAAAATAGTTCTCTTTCGTAAACTTGCCATTTCTTTAAAACATTTGCAAGGCCAAAACACTTTTAAAACAGACTATCAAAGAAAAGGACAAGAAATCCTACCTCTCAAGTACCAAACCTGTGACTAGCGTAGCACTATTTCGGCTTTTGCTTCCTCAAAGTCTTCAATCCGATCCTAAAGTAATTCAATCTCAATTATATCCTTTGATTTCCTATTAGTGTGCCATAATTCAATTACCGGTTTTATAAACCATTTCCTGTTTCAAATCATCATTCCAAGGGTTTTAATCACAAAACATAGATTAAAGATGCTAATCCATTTACTCTAGATCCCTAAATGATGCTAATTTTGGTTCTCTTCAAAAATTAGGGCCAAAACAGGGTTTTCAAACAAAACAGAGTTAAACTCTGTGTGCACCAGTCGACCAGTGACAGAGATGTGCAACACCACCGGTCGACCGGTGGTGTGCAATCCGGTCGACCGCACTGGTCAGCCGGTAGAGTGCAATCCGGTTGACCGGTGGAGAACAAAAACGCGAGAAAACTCACTGAATCAGTTTGAAAACCTGTAATCTGAGTTCAAATATGAGACTTTTCAAAGGGAAATCATCATATCCAAGTTCCAAATGAAAAATACAGTCTAAAGAACCAAAGATCCTGAATTTCTACCATGATTTTACTCAAAATCCATCAAAATTCCATGTTGAACTAAAATAAGTTTTCTAACCAGAAAAATCTAAGACTCAAGAGAAGTTTTTCAGAAATCATACCTCAAATCCTTCTCTTGGCATTGAAAACTCCTTTAAATCCTTCTTTGGCTCAAAATCCGGTTAATTTTGAGACAAAAACAAGAGAGAGAGAGAGCGAGAGAAATGAACGGGAGAGAGAGAGAGAGTGAAAACGACAATGTAGGAGAAAGAGCGAGTGCACGGGAAGGAAAAAGAAAAAGGAAGAAAAAGAAAAAGGAAAAGAAAAGAAAAAGGAAAGAAAAATAGATGCCACAATATTTAAAAGGATAATCCAAGAAATGTATCTACACACACTTCTGGGGTGAAAATATAAATATTAAAAATATTTAAATTCCCTGGAAATATTTAAATTTACACATAAGAAACATTTATTAATCAATAATTAATTAATTAAACCAGATTAGGCATACTAATAAATCTTAATTACCTTAATTAATCTCATTTAATTCTTCGAGGTGTTACAACTCCACGCCCCTTAAAGAATTTTGTCCTCAAAATTAGGACTTACCTCAAACTTTAAACAAATGTGGGTACTGCTCATGCATCATCATTTCAAGCTCCCATTTCGCTTCCTCAACTCCATGGTGCTGCCATAATACTTTCACTAGGGGAATCTCACGATGACGCAAACTCTTCATCTTACGATCAAGAATCTGAACGGGTGCTTCCTCGTATGTCACGTCACACTGTATCAGTACATCATACCATTGTACCACAACTTCCGGATCAGGTTGACATTTACAAAGCATGGAGACATGGAACACGTCTTGTATGTGAGATAACTCAGGTGGCAAGGCGAGACGATATGTCACGACACCAACTCGTTGCACGATCAGGAATGGTCCAACGTACTTTGGCACAACTTTCCCTTTTACACCAAAATGAACAACTCCTTTATGTGGGAAAACCTTCAACATAACAAAGTCACATTCTTGGAATTCCAAACGTCTACACCTTCTATCAGCATAATTCTTTTGGCGACTTTGAGCTGTTAACAATCGTTCTCAGAAAAGAGTTATCTTCTCGTTATTCTCTTGAATAACTTCTAGTCCGGTAGTAAGTCGATCTTCTAGTTCCAGCCAATAGATAGGTGATCTGCAAGGTCGGCCATAAAGAGCTTCAAACGGTGCCACACCGATACTGGCCTGATAGCTGTTATTATAAGCAAACTCAGCAAGGTGAAGATATTTCTTCCAGTTTCCACCAAAGTTTAGAATACAAGCATGAAGCATATCCTCTAAAATCTGAATAACTATTTCAGATTGCCCATCAGTCTGAGGATGAAATGTTGTGCTGAAATTCAATTATGTTCCCATGGCTTCCTGGAAACTTTTCTAATACCTTACATTAAAATGAGTGTCGCGATTAGATGTGATAGACAATGGTACCCTGTGAAGTCTCACGATGTGCTCCAAGTACAACTCTACCATAATATTCTGGGAATACATCGCACGGAATGGCATGAAATGTGCAGATTTTGTTAACCTATGTACCACCATCCAGATGGCATCATATTTCTGCGCAGTCTTCGAGAGTCCCATAAGAAAATCCATCGTGATGTGTTCCCATTTCCATCCCGGCACAGGTAAAGGCTGCAACTTTCCCGCAGGTTTCTAGTGTTCAACTTTAATTCAAAGACAAGTTACACATTCTGAGACGCATTCACGAATGTCTTTCTTCATACCTCTCCACCAGTATTGTCTCTTTAGATCCTGGTACATCTTGATGCTTCCTGGATAAATAACATACCGTGATTTATGGGCCTCATACAGAGTCGTCTTCTTGATCTCATCCACCTTAGGAACAGCTAAGCAGCCACGGAAATAAAGTGCTCCATCTTTTCGGATTCTCCAATCCTCAAGTTGCTCTCCATTCTGGATTCGAATCCAAATTCCTTGGAGAGAAGGATCATGCCACTGATTTTGTTTAACTTGTTACACAAGAGTTGGTGTGGAGATCAGATTATACACCATTGCCTAGTTATGATCCTTATAGTACTGAAGATCATAATCACTTATTACTTTAGTTCTTTTCCAATCTTCTAAAGCTAATGACGTCATAGTTCTTGTAGTCTTCTGGCTAAGTGCATCAGCAACCGAATTAGCTTTTCTAGGATGATATTGTAGCGTGAAATCATAATCTTGCATGTATTTCATCCATCTCCTCTGCCTGAGATTCAGATCTTTCTGAGTAAACAAATACTTCAAACTCTTGTGGTCAGAGAAGACCTGAAACTTTGCTCCATAGAGATAACATCTCCATATCTTTAGAGTAAATATTATAGCTGCCAGCTCTAAGCCATGAGTGGGGTAGTTCCGTTCATGTGGCTTTAATTGGTGAGATGCGTAAGCCACAACATGTCCACCTTGCATCAAAACACAACCAAGTCCACTCTTCGAGGCGTCAGTATATACCTCATATCAAGACTGGTACACTAGTCAGCTTGGCCTTCAATTCCTGAAAGACATGTTCACACTCAGTGTTCCATTCGAATTTGACTTCTTTCTTGGTCAACCAAGTCATTGGTGCAGCAATGCTCGAGAAGAGCTTTACAAAACACCGGTAGTATCGTGCAAGTCTAAGCAAACTTTGAATCACTACTACATTCTTTGGCCTTTCCCACTGTAACATAATCTGAATCTTTAAAGAATCTACGAAAATTCCTTGTCTTGATATCACATGTCCAAAGAACTTCATTTCTGTAAGCCAGAACTCAAACTTCTCTTTTTTCGTATACAACTGGTGTTCACAAAAAGTCCGGAGAACAATTTTGTTGTGCTGCTCATGCTCTTCCTAAGTATTTGAATAAATCAGAATGTCATCGATGAAGACGATCACAAACTGATCTAAGTATGGCTAGAAGACATGGTTCATTAAATCCATGAAAGCAGCTGGGGCATTCGTCAACCCGAAAGGCATAACGAGAAACCCAAAATGTCTTTACTGAGTTCTAAAAGAAGTTTTTAGAATGTCTTCCTCTTTAATCTTTAGCTGATGATATCCTGACGTCAAGTCAATCTTAGAGTAATACTGTAATCCACCCAACTGATCGAATAACTCGTCGATTCTCAGCAGTGGGTATTTATTCTTCACAGTTACCCTATTCAATTGACGATAGTCAATGCACAACCGAACAGATCCGTCGTGCTTCTTCACAAACAATACAGGTGCACTCCATGGGGAAGTACTATTCCTTATATATCCTTTTTCTGCTAACTCTTTGAGCTACTTCTTTAATTCTTTCATTTCAGTAGGTGCCATTCGGTAAGGAGGAATAGAGATAGGAGCCATTCCTGAAATCAAATCAATACTGAATTCAATCTCTCAATCCGGCAGTAAACCAAATAACTCATCAGGAAATACATCTGTGAACTCATTAACCATAGGAATTCCCGTATTATCTTCAGTTAGATCAGGTTCACCTTTTAGGGCAAGAAGGAAGGAGAAGCAAGCTAGGTTCCTCCATCTTCCAACACAAAATCTCAATAGTCATTCTTCCAAGACTGAGTTCATGTATGCTTGATAAGTAATTACCGCTCCAGAATTGGTCATCAAAGTTACTTTTCTACTATAGCAATCAACAATTACACCATATTTTGACAACCAATCCATTCTGAGCACCATGTCAAATAGACTCATTGGAAGGATTATTAGGTCAGCTCTCAATCGCTCACCTCCAATCGTGATTTCACACGATCTACGTACTAAATACCTTTACACAGCCCAGTGAGGAGTTCAACATCATCGGGGTTTCTAAGTTCTCATATTTTAGTTTCAAAGTTTGTACAAAAGAACTTGATATAAACAAGTGGGTAGCACCAGTATCAAACAATACATGTGCTAAAGAGTGGGAGATCATAATCATATCCTCAACCACGGTGTTGCTGGTTTGTCCCCCAGAACTGCCTCCTGTCAGGGTATAAGCTTATCCCTGCTCTTTTCCCTTTCCTTTATCATCAATATTAGGCATCTGGATTCCTGCCTTATATTATTGTGGCAGAGGTATCTGCACTGGTCCCGATGCTTGAGGCCGAAACTGTGGATAATATGGCGGTCGGTATGTTGGCATAGGAGGAAATGGCATTAGTGTTGGCACTTGTAACTCTGTCCTAGCAACCATGTGAATTCCTCCACCTTCTTTGGTTTTTAAGGTCTCAATTTGTTGTGTCAAAGACTAAATTTGGGCTTTGAGATTGTCTTCTTCTCTTAGTTGATAGCTTCCAGCTGGTCGGGACTGATTAGTGTTATCAGTAGCACTTGGACCAGTCCATATGTGAGCTTTTTCAGCTAACTCGTTTGTAGCAGCAAGCTAATCCTACAAAGCTTCTAGTTTTAGTGACTTTGGTCGATCTAGGCCACTATCTAACTGCTTCAATCTTTGCTGGATCGACTGAAACTCCTTCTACTGAAACTATGTTGCCCAAAAATGTAATTCGGTGTAGCTAAAACTTACACTTGGAGAATTTGTCATAAAGATGTTTATGATCCTTGTGTATTTGTAGAGCATTTCTTAAATGTTCTTTAAGATCTTTAGTAGATTAAGATATTGTCGATGATGACTATGACAAACTTGTCTAGATAATCATTGAACACTTGATTCATAAGATCCATAAATGCTGCTGGGGCGTTAGTAAGATGAAGAGACATAACTAAGAACTCTTAATGCCCATAGCAAGTTTGAAAGGCTATTTTTAGAATATCACTCTCCTTAACCATTTGCTAGTGATAACCGGACTTGAAGTCAACCATTGAAAATATTACTGCTCCACGAAGTTGGTCGAAAAGATCATTGATTCTCGGTAATGGGTAATTATTTTTTACAGTTACCTTATTAAGTTCATGGTAATGTATACACATCCGTAGTGTTACATCTTTCTTCTTCACGACTAGGACTAGGGCTCCGCATAGTGTTGGCTCGGTCGAATTACTCCTTTGTTGAGTAAATCTTATAACTGCATTGGTAGCCCCTTTAGTTCTGCAGCTGCCATTCGATAAGGCACCTTTGAAATTAGTGTCGCCCGAGGTAATACTTCAATTTTGAACTCAATCACTCGGTTTAGGGTTCATCCGGGTAGATCATCAAGAAGCATCTCTACATAATCACATACCACTAGGACATTATCTATTTGATGCTTTTCTTCCTTTTCCTTGTCCACGATGCTAGCTAGATATCCAATGGACCCGCTGCTTAGTAACTTCTGTGTTCGCATAGACGATCTTAGCATATTCATAGGCCTCTTAGGTTGACTTGTGACTTCAAATTCCTGCTCTCCCAAAGGTCGAAAAATCACCTTGCACTTTCTACATTCGATAGTTGTGTCATACTTAATAAGAAAATCCATCCCGAGTACAACATCATAGTCAACATATCTAGTACAATTAGATTGGCAATTAATTCTCTACCCATAATTCTTAGAGGCACGCCACATAACCAATAAGTAGACATCAAAACTTCCCCCGAGGGCAATACAATACTAAATGCTTCTCCTATTTTATGATGGGGTACTTCTAATTTGTTTGGCAAACTTGATACAAAACTATGAGTAGCACCGGAATCAAACAAAATAGTAGCTATAGTGTTATTGGTTTTTGAATCGAATTCGGATGCGAAAGTGTGAGATTAGTGGATCATATATAACAAAAATTTTCATAAAACTTTTGGGATACTCTATAAATTATATTAATTTATGCACGAATAAATTAATCACATTAATTTATTTACTAAGAACCGGATTAGGAATTATACTTTGAGACCGATTAGGATGATAACTTGAGGTCTTTGATCACAAACGTTCCTCGCTCTAATGCTTTGTTTAGAAAACCCGAGCCTTTCTCGTCAATTCCTTGAATCTACGAAGACGTGTGTATGTGTACACTTAAAACAAAACAGGTTAACAAAACACTAAAGAATTTCCATGAACACCAACACATGCACGACGTGGAATTTTTAGAGAAAGTTTTTCCTCTCATAACTCTTGTGAATTGGAAACTGACCTATCACCAAATTGGAAGTCCCAGCCTCAGCTTTTTCTTTAGTGATTGTAAACACCCTAGCGTTGGTCTTTAGGGGTGATGCGTCAAGTTTGCCTTGGTTGTTTCGCAGCCCGTCAATCCTTGATTGGCTCAGATAGCCAACTTGTTTTTGCTGGTCCTGATAACCGTGATCTACTTGGTGATTGGGGCAGTTATTAGCATAATGCCCGTCCTGACCACAAACATGACATTAGTTAGTGCCTTGACGACATTGCCTGGGATGCTTCCTCCACAGTTGGAACAGGGTGCGTAGCTATTAGCATTCTTCTGTTGCTGACCATTCCTTTTATGATTCTTCTTATTGCTGTTGTCAACACAACAACCTCCCTTTCTCTTATTTCTCGTTCCATTCTGATTCAGATTCTGGCTCTGGTGTCTCCCACTATTATCTCCATAAGGTTTACCTTGATTCTTACTCTCTCATGTTCCTCTTTCGCCTGACCTAGGCAATACTTATTTCTAAGAGCTCGGCCAATGCAATCAACAACGGTTGTAGGTGGAGCATTACCACTATCTATCTGTAGGGTTAGCTCAGGACAAAACATATACATCATCCTTCATACTCTCTCGTGTTCATTAGGAACTAGATCGGGGCAAAGTCGAGTTAGCTAGTCAAACTTACGGCCAGCCTCAGTCACACTCATGTTGCCTTGCTTCATGTTATTAAACTTATTGATCTTGGCCCCCATAGCAAATGGCATGTAGTATTTATCATTAAATTCTTCCAAGAATTCAGCCTATGTCATTTGATGCACATCCCTTCTCAACTTCACGGTATCCCACCTGTATCGAGCATCAAGCTCTTCTCTTTGTCAGCTAGATGTATAAAGTCGAGAATGACTTGAAGCTAAGAAAGCCATTCTTCTGCAACTAGAGGGTCAGTAGTTCTCTCAGACTCAGGTGCTCGCATTTTTTAAAACCTCTCATAAATGGGTTCCTGGCGCACTCTTGCATGACTAGGTACTTGTTCTTCCTATTCTTTTTCCATATTGTCCCCTCCCACAGAGTGTTCTTCCCCATCATGATCTCCAGCATCGTCTTGGCTCCTCTCATTCCGAGCTTGCACTCGTGTTTTTAACCACTGAATTTGAGCAGTTTGCTCACAAAGTTGCCTTCGAAGAGTAGTTATTACGTTATCTCTGTTATCATGTGCATTCTCATGTCCAAGCCCGTGTCCACGTCCACGGCCACGGGCCGTGGTACCTCGACCCCTAATCCTTTCCATAATTTTCTAAAAGTCTTGAGAACGTGTCGTGTTCTACCATAACAAATACGTAGAGTTAGTGGCTATCATTCTGGGTTAGTCTAATTATAAGATGAATCAATCTATTCCATGTCTATTTGTATTAAGTTTCTTATGAAACAATGTTATTCTAATATCACATAAAATCTCTATCATAGAATCGACTAAATAGTAAATTGAAAAGGTCTTACTTATTGATGGTGTCAAAGCCAACACGATGAGCATATATGGCAGGTGTCACCTGACAAACTGTTATTACTTAGTTTTCATAGCGTAAATATGATAAAAAAAAAAATATGTACTTAAAAGAATGTACTAAGAAAATTTTGCGATAAATTTTTATTTATTTATTTTTCAAAAGTACAAAATTATTTAAGCTATTTAAATAAACAATTTTTCTATAAGTCTCCTAAACAGTTACTATAGAAATATCTTCTTTAAAATATTATTCTCAAGAAAAACTCTTTAAAAGGGAAATAAAGGAAATTAAAACTTATAATTCTATAATTGGGCATCTTGGACTAATTTCCCAACTTACTTAATTCCTTAGATGATTACTGGATACTTAATTAGATAGGTTCAGGCCGGTTCATTGTATCTTTAGCTGTATAGAAAATCCGCTTAAATATTACAATCTCAAAATAATAAACATAATCTCAAAATAAATTTTTAAAAATAGTTTGTGTTGAAACGTTCAACAACTTGACCTATCACCGTTGTACCACACGTGCCATCGTGCTATACCGTGCATCCATGTCCCACTCTTAGGTTAACAGCCGTTTACTTAGATCTACAACATAAGACATTACAATGAGCTAATATGTTCAGCAAGTACAAGTTAATAACTCACACATAATAATATTGGTAGTTTCCATACATAGAAGTTTTACAAAACATGTAAATCTTATCATAAAAATCATGAATTTGGACCCTGCGTATGTACCTTCCTTGTGACCAATGAAAGACGAGGGGAGCAACCCCAACCAAGTCAGCTCGTGGCATCATAACATAACATGAACATGAAGAGACCTCGGTCTTAGTATGTAACATGAACACGAAGAGACCTTGGTCTCAGTATGACGTTTAAAACATTTTTTTTTTTTTTTATGGCTTGTTTTAAAATCATGATAGGAAAGCAGGTCACATCAAATGATCTTGAAAGTCAAGTGACATAATTGAATCACATACATAGGCATAAACAAGTACATAATATCATTAAGAATTTTTATAGTATATTTATACACATCATTATAGATATACTTTTTGATTGTGTTGTAGATGAATAATTGTATTTACCTTTCTTGGAGAAAACCGACTCTTGAATAAGATAAGGATTAAGATCCTCAAATCTAAGATTTGCATGACACAGTTATCACATTCATGTTAATTAAGTTTGAGCCTTTTCTTCCGAGGCACACATGTGTGTCGGGTCTATAGATTGATTACCCTATGGAATAATTTTGTTTTTGCGAGTTTAGATAAATGGTGAAAGTCTACTATTAGACTTCCAAGAATTTTTAAAGAGCTGTGTTGGGTTCAACTTCTTAAAGGGGCTATTTAGTAAACAATCTCTAAACTCAACTTATAACAAGAAGTTTAAAAAATTAAGGAGACATTTGGTTCATGGATTAGAACTATGTGATTAGAATTATTTTTGATTTACGTGTATTTTTTGTGAGAGAAAATACTGTAGTGAACTACGAACCATTATTCGAATCAAGGAACAAATTTAAGTACCAAACGTCCTCTAATAGATTCACGTAAATAGTTCAATTAGGAACTATTTATTAATAATTATTGGCTTTAATTCCATCACAAAACAGCTTACATTTAGGCTGGTCATATGTCAAAATCAAACTAAGATAGTAAAACCAAAAGTAAATATTCACATTCAAAATTATATCCTTTTTAGTCATCCCCCATTATAAATCTATCTAATAATAAAATTTTCATAAGATCTTCTTGGGTAAACATCTTAGCCAAATCAAGCCACGAAATCTCAAAACATAGTCCAAGTTCTAAATTATATATCAAAGTTGGAAAAGTCGGTTTCTTAGCACAAACTCTGTCAAATGGGCTGATTCGACCTTTTTTACGAGAGAATTTATGATAAATTTTAGAAAATTCCAAAAATTATGAAACTATTGTCCAATCAAAGAAGACTCATGAGGATTTCTTTCTAAGTTTTCAGATTCATTAGACTCATCAAAATTAGCACGAAATGAAGACCAATTTCTTGACAGATTTTTACATGAATTTGTATAAATTATAACTAATTCTAGAAAAATCATTTTTCCGTGATTCTTTAGCCCACTTAAAGCTTAGGACGTCTATTTTAAAAGGTAAAATAATAGCTGCAGCAAAGCAATAGAGAAAAGATTCCAAAAAATTTAAAATGTAAAACTGGTTCAAAAGCTCATTCATGTTCATTTAACCACAAACATATAATATGGAAACTTTTACGTTTAAAACTCACATGCAAACACTTGAATCAACATCCTATTTCGAGTTCATTAAGTTCAAATCAACCAAAACTCAATCTGAAGTCATAAGACTAACTCATTTAACCTCAACATCAAAGCTCTAAGAGTTAAGAGTCTTACCCTTTAAGATTAATCGATAGTTCGGTTTTCTAGAAGCTCAAACTTATAGCTTTAAGGGTGATGATATGGCTGGTTATGGATGGATGTATTTGGAAAATAATATTGAAGGCAAAGAAAAAGAAAAGAAAATTCATGTTAGTTGCCGTTAATAGAAGAAAATGTATTGGGAAAGTGATTGAGAGAGGTACTTTACCCAAGCCCAACTCTATCTTGAAGGAGCTTAATCCTTCTTCTCGGATTCCAATTTGACAGCAAATTTGGAAGGGTTTTTGGACTACCAAACGTGTTTAAAACGTGGGGAGAAGCAAGGGTTTTCTTCCTCTATGGATTAAGAAGAGAAAGGATGAAGAAATTTCATGTTGGAGGTGTGGAGGGTGGTTTTCTTGTAAAGGGCCGAGGGAGATGCGGGAATAGTTTAGGAGAGAGTGAGAGAGATAAAAGAGAGTTGATTTTAGACTCTCAAAATCAAATGAATGTGTTTTTAATTGATACCCTCTTTCCTCTCTCTTTTTTTTTTTTTTTTTTTTTTTTTTTTTTTGCTAAGTTAAAATCTGATTGGGTTTGTTGGCCTGGGTGGTGCACTCTTAACACCCAATCAAAAACTTTTAAAAACCCATCATCTCTTTTATTTTTGACCCTAAACATTTTTAAAATAATTCTTTGGACCCCATATTTTCAAAAAGAATTATGCCTTGGGTTCCATACTTTGCCAAAATTGTAAATTTTGCCTTGAAATTAGATTTTTGTAAAAGTTTCCTCATTGTCTAATTTTGTGATCAGATTAAAAATTTGATGCTCAAAATTCCATCAGAAATTTTATTTCACTAATCTACGCCACCTCTCATGTAATAACAATTTATAACATTGCTTTCACGTATGTCTCGTACCACAATAGCGTTTCATGATCTACTCTTGATTATTTAAAAATTTGAGTAACTCGCACTTTCTCAAATCTCAAAGGATCAAAATTAATTATCCCTTATTCTTGCACATCGTAGAATAGAAAAAGCTAATTATCAAAATAATTGAGTAATCACAATCGTTGATCACCATTAACTTAAATATGAAATCTTAATATTTCCTTGTCAGACATAAGACATATTCATAGACTTAAGGTTTAGGGTATTACACTTGCATCACAAGAATTATACGAGTGTAAGCTCTATAAGTATCCATAATAATTTGCACTTTTAAAATACTTTTCTTTAACATTTAGGCCCCCTCATATAGCATTAGTCTTGTGTTATCAGACCCTCTTTTATGTGGCCCTTATCTTTTGAATTTATTGTTCCTCAAGGATTTACCCATTATCACTATCTTATTTGACTCATCATATACCGGAAAACACTTCTAACATTTTATAAAACAATTCAAGATTAACATATATATCAACAAAAACCTTTCATTAAAAACAAACAATTGTTCAGTTAGCTCAAACTACTTCACAAGATATATAAAACATTCCTTATTTTCCACTATTTTTTTTCCTTTTATTTCTTCTTCCCTTTCATTCTCTCTCCCTCTCTCTCTCTTCTTTTTTTTCTCTTTCTTTTTGTTATTACTCTATGCCGTATATGTATTGATCAAGAAGTACTACAGCTCTTTTCTTTCATTCTCTCTCTCACTCTCTCTCTCTCTTGTTTTTTTTTTTTTTTTTTTTTCTCTTTCTTTTTGTTATTATTCTATTCCGTATATGTACTGATCAAGAAGTACTACAGCCTTCACTTATACAGCTTTCCGTTTGGAGCTTAACTATCTGCAAAAAAAGATGTGACTCTTCAAAGCTAGTCACTTAGACATGTGTATATTACTCATTCATTAAAGAAATATTACTGCCATTACTCATTCATTAAGGATATATACAAATTGTCTCCAATCCGGCACTAAATTAAAGCGGTATTTATATATTTTTTAAAATGTATATATTTTCTCTTAAAATATATACATTTCATTTTATGATAAAATACAAAATATATATGTTTTAAGAAGAAAGATATATTTTTTAAAGAAAAAATATACAAGTGTCGCTCTAGTTTTGGACCGGAGACTTGGCCTATATATATATATATATATATTTTATATATTGGGCTGAATCATTCTTCGCTTATGCCTGCTGCAAAGGGTGTATTAAAATTTCTTTTTTTCTTTTTTTCTTGGGGGTGTAGAAGAATGATAGAGCAAGAGGAGTTCCAACTAGTTGAGCAGGAAACAAAATGGGGGAATCAGCCAAGCACAAGCAATAGAAACGTTTTTTGGGTGATTAAATATGAGCAACGTCTGCAACATGCGCTGAAGACGGAAAGATGTAATAGCAATGATTTAGAACAGCCAGAAAGTTCAGTCCCTCAAGAAGAGGGGAAAAAAGTGGAAACAGTAAGACAAAGCGTTAAGGAGATCATGCTACACTCAAGACAACACTTTAAGCTACAGCAGTTGTCAATAGGTCCTATTCATGCTGCTAAGTCGAGTTTATTCAACGCAAAACTCAAGATTAAATTGGCTGAACATTTTATTAATATTAGCGGCAGAACGAAGGATATTTTACTCAGAGGAATCAAGGAAAAGGCCGAGGAAATAAAGAAGTACTTCCATAAGGACGCAATTATGTTGTATGCTGTTGAAGAACATTATAATGATGACGAATTGATAATATTGGTGTACTTTGATGGGTGCGCAATCCTAGGGTTCATAGACGCCTATGTGAATCAGAAGTTAAACATGTTTGACATTAGTCCTGGTGAAGCAGCATCGATCCAAGAGGATTTGTTCTTGCTAGAAAACCAAATACCCTTTATAGTCCTTGAGAAGTTGTTGGGCTTCGAAAAAGAATCGAGAAATGACGATTTGGTACATGACTTTTGCAGATTCATTGCTCTTATGGGTAATAATCTAGGGGAATTTACAAAATTCCTAGTTTTGGATTCTGTTCGCGAACATCCATTACACATTCTTGACCTTCTGCGAGAAGTACAATTACTTGATAACCCTAATTGTTTTCATCAGAACGAGTGCATGCCAACTTATCTCATTCGTCGTCTTTTCTCGCTTTTATGTTATTGTGCTTGTGGAGCAGTGGCATTTATTAGTTGGATCTGGAAGCGGTTCAATAAACCAGAGAGTCTCCCTCAATATTCGAGAGCCCCCTTTCTTAATGTTCAGGAACTTAAGAATGCAGGGATAGAGTTCAAGCCAAGTGATTCTTTAAAATCTATATCTTTCCGGTCTTCATTCTTTACCACAGCACAACTTAAGCTTCCCAGATTGGTTGTAGACGATTTGACGATGAAAATGTTGTTCAACTTCGCCGCCTATGAGATGTGCTTGCCTGAGTCTCATCGAAATAAAGAACCCTTGGTTAATTTCTTACATGAAATTGCTAGATTCGCTTGTTGACGATGAAAATGATGTTAAGGACTTAAAAGCTGCGGACATTCTTCAGACCGGCCACATTAGCGATGCTGATGTCGCTAATTTGATCAACGGCATGGACTCTAAATTATTACCACCAGCCATAGACACTTATGCACATGTCAAGGAAAAAATAGAAAAGCATTGCAGGAGTAGGAGCAGAAGAAGGTGTGCGCTCTGGATTGCTCAGGTCTACAATACTCATTTTAGAAGCCCATGGACTATTCTGGCTCTGTTTGCTACTATTGCGGTACTTGTATTAACATTTGTTCAAACTTGGTATGCAGTCAATCCAAAAATTGAAAGGTACAAAATACTATTAGTACTTCTCCTAATTACAAATTTGCTGATTTTATTTCAGAAGTGTATTAACATTTAGTACTTCTCACCAACATTGATACTTTGAAAATTTAATCTAGGATGGAACAAAGTGTGGAATATACTCTGCCGGAGAGATGTGCAAGTTCAGCCTAGCATCTCATGAATTTGAATTATGCAAGGAATCCGTGAGCTCAATTTCACATTTATCACAACCTGTTTGTGCCCAGATATGCTTGTTTCGAAGATATTGATTATATATAACTTTTTTATGCGTGTCTATTTTCTTTTAAGATTTAAGTGCCCTTGGGTCTCCATATAAGAATGACTTGATTCCTCAATGTTCTAGTGGATTTGTAGAAGGAGACCAACTTCATGCTTTCTATAATGTCAATGTCCTTAATGTTCTAGTGGATTTGTTGAAGGAGACGAACTTCATGTTTTTTATAATGTCCTCAATGTTTTAGTGGCTTTGTTGAAGGAGACCAACTTCATGTTTTCTATAATGTCAATGTCCTTAATGTTCTAGTGGATTTGTTGAAGGAGACGAACTTCATGTTTTTTATAATGTCCTCAATGTTATAGTGGCTTTGTTGAAGGAGACCAACTTCATGTTTTCTATAATGTCAATGTCCTTAATGTTCTAGTGGATTTGTTGAAGGAGACCAACTTCATGTTTTCTATAATGTCCTTAATGTCCTAGCGGATTTGTAGGACACCGTCTTCATGTTTTCTATAGTGTCCTAAATCTTAATTAGGATAATCCCTAAAGTATTCTTAATGAAGATTATCGGCTTTATTACAATTCTTAGAGGTAGATTTTCTTTGGCAAACGAGATGGAGATATTCTTTGGCAAGATGTTTATGATCTATATAATATTTTCAAGGGAGATTGAGGAAAATAAGCTAAGATTTGAGAGGAATTAAAATTAATAGGCTAATCTAAATCTGGATTTTTAACCAACTGAAATTTCAAAAATACCCTCTAGGATTTACCGTATATATCTAGATCTGCCATTAGAATTTGTGCCTTTTTTTCAAGTAAATCTAACTTAGTAAATGCTGGATTTATCATGAATATCCAGGATTTACTATCAGAGTTGGACTTACTAAGTATATCTAAGATTTTCCATTAGAATTTGTTCTGTTCCTTTTTAAGTGATTCTAACTTGATAAATGTTAGTAAATCCTAGATTTACCTCGATTTATTGTGTATATCCAGGATTTACCATTAGAGTTTATATGATTCTTAAAAAAGTGATGCTAACGTGATAAAAGATTTACCAATTATATCCATGATTTATTGTTAGAATTTATATTGTTCCTCTTCAAGTGATTCTAACTTGATAAATTTTGTTAAATCCTGGATTAACCGTGTATATTTTGGATTTACAATTAGAGTTTGTACGGGTTTTAAAAAAGTGATGCTAACTTGTGTTGTTCTTTTCCAAGTGATTTACCAAGTATACCACTTTCAAGTGATTCTAACTTAATAAATCTTGATAAATCATGAATTTGCCGTATATATTTAGGATTCACCATTATATTTTGTGCGATTATTGAAAAAGTGATGCTAACTTGACAAATCTAGGAGTTACCAAGTATATCTAAAATTTACTATTTGAATTTGTACAATTCTTTTTTCAAGTGATTCTAACTTAGTAAACCTGGAAAAACCTGAATTTAAAACGTGCAATTAAAAAATTGCAAGGAACTTCACTTTCATAAGTTTTAAATATAGGCCTAGTTTCTATAATTTTCCTATTTTGAACCTATTGTCGGCCTATAAGATGAGATTCCTTGGTTTAGAGGTTTGACCCAAGAGGTAACGACAATCTTATCAGACTAAGGATAATATTAAGAGTAAGTGAGGAGTACTTATAAGTGTAGTATATATGTTTGTACTTATTCTTCAATAGGAAAATATGTGTATAGCTAGTCAATCTAGATCAATCCGACTAATGAAGACTTCTACTATTAGAATAGTGAGATTGCTCAAGGTCCCAAGGAGAAGAAGAACTTTGGATATACATTGAAACTCCCACAGACAAAACCAATAGGTATCATGGTACACGCTCCGGCTGATCCTAATGAATTGTAGATGCAACCACGAGGATATTCACCATAAAGCGTATTAGTGTTGCTCGTAAAGAAGAAAGAAAATTCGTTTAGAATATGCATTAACTACCAAGGACTTGACAAGGTCACGATTAAGAACAAGTACCCGCTATTAAGGATAGACAATGTTTTTGATCAACTTAAGAGAGTAGCAATCGTTCCCAAGATTTATTGGCTGGCTGTTTTGACTGGTTGGGATCATCCAGTAACAAAGGACTCTGAGGGGAAGAAAAACTTGAAGCCTGAAATTACTTGGTCAACCGAAGAGGACAGGTTGGCAAACAACAATTCTAGAGCACTAAATGCCATTTTCAACGGGCTAGATGCGAGTCAATTCAAGCTTATTTCAACGTGTGAAACAGCCAAGGTTGCTTGGGAGATACTGCAAACGGTGCATGAAGGAACGACTGTCGTGAGGCTCTCAAAACTCCAAATCCTTACTACAAGGTTTGAGAATCTCCGGATGCAAGAACATGAAACAATTTTTGTGTTTAACTCAAAATTGTGTGATATAGCCATGAGGCATTTGCCCTTGGTGAGAAGATTTCAGAGGAGAAGCTTGTGAGGAAAGCATTAAGATCTCTACCACAGAGGTTTGCTTACAAGGTGACTGCAATCGAAGAAGCCAAGGATATTCGAACCATGAAACTTGATGAGTTAATGGGTTCTCTATGCACATTTGAGATGAACTTAAATGAAGACAAGAAAGAGAAAGAGATAGCTTTGCAAGCAGAGGTACAAAAGTCTCATCATGAAGAAGATTCGGATGATCATGAAGACTTGGCAGAGACTCATGCCTTACTAACCAAAAACTTCAACAGAGTAATGAAAAAATTCAACAAGAAGAACCGGAGTCCAAGTTTTGGCAACATCAACAATCGAAACACTAATTACCCCAACACCAGTAATCCTCAAAGAAACAAATATGCAGCAAATAGCGTTGACCTGAAAATGAAGAAAAAGGGTATCCAATGCTGGGAGTGTGATGGATACGGGCACATTCAAGCCGAGTGCGCAACACTCTTAAGAAGAAAAAGAAGTCCTTCAATGCAACTTGGAGTGACGAGGAATCAAAGGGGAGTCAAGAAGAAGATGATCATGTGAGAAACTATGTTGCTTTTAATGTTTTTACTAATGAAAGTGCCTCAGCCAAAAGTGTCACAAGTGTTGCTACAGATGGTGTTACAACAACTGATGCAACAGAATCAGCTAGTAAAGAAAAATATGAGTTTGACTTAGAATCAGATTACAGCAGTGATGGTGAAGAACTCACAGAAGATGCTATACAGGAAGCTTACAAAACCATGTTTGAAAAATGGGTTAAAGTATGCAAACTGAACAAGACTTTGGAGGATCGTGTGAATGACCTTCTTAGAGAAAAGGAAGGTATGAAAAGAAACATGGATGATCTTAAAATGTTGATTGGTAAAAAAGAGAAGAAGGAAGCTAAGATGAAAGCTGAACTGGAACATGCACAGAAGACGTTGAAAATGATGAACTCGGGAACTTTGAAATTGGATCATATCCTAACCATGGGAAAAGCTAATGGTGATCATCATGGACTTGGATTCTCTGGAAAAGGCTCTACGTCCAAAACTGTCTTTGTGAAGGAGCAAGTCACACAGGAACCACAACCTGTGATTGGAAAACGTGTTTCAGTTTTTCAACAGTGATGTAGGAGGTTTATTCCCATTTGTCACAGGGAAAACGTTTGCAAGAAATAGGACTACTCGTCGTGTATGGATGAGAAAAACTGATTTATTATGTCATGTGGCTTACACTTCCTTGAAAGCAAGTTCGGTCAATTCATGGTATTTTGATAGTGGTTGCTCCAAGCATATGACAAGAGAAAGCAAGTTTCTAAAAAATGTTCAAACCTGCATGAAGGACATGTTACGTTTGGAGATGGTGTCAAAGGAAGAGTTCTTGGAAAAGGAGTGCTAGATGTAGATGGGTTTCCAAGACTAAAGAATGTTCTGCTTGTTAAAGGATTAAAAGCAAACTTGACTAGAATCAGTCAACTGTGCGACCAAGATCTACTTGTGAAGTTCTCGAAGAACAAATGTCTTGTATTTGACAAGTCTGAGAAGTGTGTTATGGAGGGTTCAAGATCTTCAGATAACTGTTACATGTTGACATCTCCTATAGCGTGTTTCAAGACAATTGTGGAGGAAACTGAACTATAGCATGAAAAACTTGGCCATTTGAATTACATAAATCTAAGGAAGATTGTTAACATTGGAGCTGTAAGAGGAGTTCCCAAGCTGAAACCAGAGTCTACTGGAATTTGTGGTCCATGTCAAATCGGCAAACAGAAGAAAGTGTCACACAAGGAGTTGCAACGGATTTCTACAACACAGGTTCTTGAATTGCTCCACATGGATCTTATGGGGCCAATGCAGGTGGAGAGCATTGCTGGAAAGAAATATGTGTTTGTGTGTGTAGATGATTACTCTCGGTACACGTGGGTGGACTTCATAAGAGAAAAATCGGATACGTTCGAAGTATTTAAAAACTTGTGCACAAGGTTGAAAAGGGAAAGAGATTGCAACATTGGGAAGATCGTGAGAATCAGAAGAGACCATAGAAAGGAATTTGAAAACTCAGTTTTTGCTGATTTTTGCAACAAGCACGGAATAGCTCATGAATTTTCTGCTCCGAAAACACCTGAGCAGAACGGTGTGGTAGAAAGGAAAAATAGGACTATTCAAGAAATGGCAAGGGTGATGTTGAACTCCAAGAGGCTGTCCTTTAGACTATGGGCAGAAGCAATGAATACTGCTTGCTATACAATCAACAGGGTGTATCTCAGACCACATACAAAGCTTACTCCCTCTGAAATCTGTAAGGGTAGAAAGCCAAACCTTAACTATTTTCATATTTTTGGGAGTGTGTGCTATATACTAAATGATCAGGATCAATGTGGCAAGCTTGACGCCAAAAGTGATGAGGGAGTCTTTCTTGGTTACTCTACTAGCAGCTGAGCCTATCGAGTCTACAACAAGAGAACACAGAAGATTATGGAATCTGTGAATGTAGTGGTGGATGACCTTAAGGAGGCAGTTAGAGGAGCCTCTGATGATGAAATTTTTGAAGATATTGGGATTAAAGATCAAGACGCTGAAAAATAATCTGTTGAAGAAAGTGTCACAGAAGATGTTGTAACACCGGTTGAGACAGATTCACCAGAAGCCAAGACAGAAGTATTTGATGCTGCAGATCCTACCACTAGAGAACCATCTTCCAGAATTAAAAAGAATCATCCAGTTGAAGAGATTATTGGCAACATTGATGAAGGGATTCGCACTAGAGACAAGCCTAGATTGAACTACCGTGATATTGTGAGATATGTGTGCTATACATCCAAAATGGAACCGAAGAATGTCAAAGAAGCTTTAGAAGATGAGCTCTGGATAAATGCCATGCAGGAAGAATTGGGACAGTTCGAGAGGAATGATGTGTGCGACTTAGTTCCACGACCAAGTAACTTTAATGTTATTGGCACTAAGTGGATTTTCAAGAACAAGACAGATGAGCATGGAAATGTTACAAGAAACAAAGCCAGACTTGTAGCTCAGGGGTATACTCAAGTAGAAGGAGTGGATTTCGATGAGACATTTGCACCGGTAGCAAGACTTGAATCAATTTGTCTTTTGCTATCATTTGCTTGTCTAATGGGTATAAAAATGTTCCAGATGGATATTAAGAGTGCATTTTTAAATGGTTTTCTGGATGAAGAGGTCTTTGTTGAACAACCCAAAGGTTTTGAAGATCCACAGCACTCTGACCATGTGTATAAACTGAAGAAGGCACTATATGGGCTTAAACAAGCACCATTCAAAGAGTCAAATTCTTTCTCTTCCAAGTTACCATGTTGCAACCCCTCCCTCTCCCACTTTGTTTTCTTTGTTTTTTTTCTTTTTCTCTTATCACTCGTCTTTACTTTTTCTTTTCTTTATCTGCATTCTTTTTTATTTTCTTAAATGTTTTATATTTATTTTTTGTGTTGTGAATTTTTTTAATGGTTTTATTTAAATCTACTAATTAATCTATTTCATTTAAATACTATAAACTCTATTATGGTTTCATCTTACAATACTTTAGGTGCTAACAAAACTATTTTAGTGAAATTTAATTGTCTTAATTACCAAGCGATTGCGTCAAAACTCCGTGTTCCTTTTGAATTTCCTATCATATTATCATACTATTGCCCATTTGAGTTCTTTAGAAGTACGTACATGTAACGCCTCAACTCCCATGGAGTCCACCTTGCTAAACCCCCAATATAGTCGCGTTTTATACTCATTATACACGCATACTGTCCTTTCTGAGCACCTAGCGGCCCTCAAGAATTTCTTCGCGTCTCCCAACACTTAAAGCCAAGACCTCTTACCTTATCATGGGTTATAATTTATTCTTACGGTTAAAATAATAATACCCGTGAACGTGTGTATCTATAATCTATATTAAAAATGTGAGTTTACTATTCATGCTCGCAACGTTCTTGATCTTCACTGAAGAACTCTCTTTGTACTTGGTACTGATGATTCGACTAGTTTCGCTTCTACCTCTCATCGGTTGTAATTTCTTATTCCTTTGTGATTTCTTATATCTTGAGTGATAGACTGCGTAAATAAAACGCGCCATCTCCCTGAATCTTGGAGAAAAAATCAATCTTTTAGCAATGTTGAGGAGCTTAAACACCAGGTATAACATTCAAGAGAACTTACTCGTACGTAGAAAGTATAGAAAGAACAAATGTTCACACAAGAACAAGCATACACAATGACTTCTAGGAAAAAAGAAAAAAAAAAAAAAAAAAAAGCTTTGATAGTTCAGGAAAATAATAATA
Source organism: Morus indica (assembly GCA_029231665.1). Classification (NCBI taxonomy): domain Eukaryota; kingdom Viridiplantae; phylum Streptophyta; class Magnoliopsida; order Rosales; family Moraceae; genus Morus; species Morus indica. The sequence continues at coordinate 13,477,540 of JACAGA010000014.1, forward strand.
ATAAAAGATCCCTAAGACAATCTTGACTCATATATAGTAGGCAATTCCGGTGGGACACGATGTGCAAGGATGCGAGGAGGTAATTCCTCATTTGACATCACTAGATCTCGGTTTGTGTTGGACCGTCTCTGGTATCCTGAAGTAAATTGTCAAATTAGCAATGTTGATAAATCCAAAGCATTTGAAATAAATTAGAAAGTTTATCAAGAAGTGCGTTGTACCTTTCACTTTTTGGATTGGCTGCATACCAAGTTTGCATAGTAGTTAGTACAAGAATCATTGTAGCGGCCGAAAGAGCCAAAACAGTCCACGGGCTATGTGTTGGAAGTTAAACTTTGTTTTGGGCTTAATGCTATTTGAGTTTGATATTTTAGTTATTGGGCTTTAATCTAATTATTTAATGGGAAATAGTAAAAAATGGACCAATATGAAAACTTAAAAAAGTTATATAGGTCAATTTTTAGTTATAGAAATTAATAGGTCATAACTTGTCAAGTTATGGTTCATAACCGGATAAGTTATAGACAAACTTATCAAGTTATGGTTCATAGTCAGACAAGTTATGGACAAAAACCGTGAATTATAGACAATAACTTGTCAAGTTATGGTTCATAACCCGACAAGTTATGGGCGAAAACAGTAATATGGCCTATTTATTAACTTATGTAAACTATTGGCCTATTAATTTTAATTCATCTCAAGTCTTGGCCTATTTCTCTCTTTCTCCCCTATTTAATTTAGACTACAATAAGCTGACACTTATAGAATAATCTTCTAGTGACACTGAGATATTTTTAAATGAGAGAAATGTAGAGAGTTTTAGAAGAATAAGATATTTTGAAAAAAAAATTTAGAATAACATATATTTTAATAGAGAATTTTACGGAATGAATTATAACCATTAGATTAAAAATATATTGGCACAATCTTAATTGTTGTTTGTGAAGGTGCCACTAGTATAAGACTTAGTTTGGTAGTGTTGTAGATTTTAGAAAAATTACTTTTAGCTGTGCTGAAGGAAGAAGCAGCTATTACAAAAAGTTGTTTAGTGTTTGGTAAACTATAATTAAGTAGCCGTGCTGGTTTCAAAATCAGTATGATAACGTTTGTTAAATTATGAGGTTGAATTGCTATGAATAGTTAAAAATTGCGACTATATTATATTATAATATAATATAACATATATATAATTATAATATAATATATATTTATTATTAAATTATATAATACAAAAAAACATATTATATAATATATTATATAATTATGATATAAATATAATAATATTATTAAAATAATAACTGAAATAATTAAAATAATGATTATATTATATTATACTATAATATAATATATATATATATAATTACAATATAATGTATATTTATTATTATATTTAATATAATACAATAAAATTATTATTAAATAACATATTATATAATTATGATATAGAATATAATAATATTATTAAAATAGTTAATATAATTACAATATTATAAAACATATTATAATAATAAAAAATATTAATATTTCAGTTATAATATAATATATTATAATTATAATATATTATATAATTGTAATACACTATAATATATAATAATATTAGAATTATAAGATTATATTAATATTTAATTATATTAATTATTAAATTATTATTAATATAAAAAATATAATTAATAATAATATATTATATTATATATTATATATTATAAAATAATAATTACAATATCATATTATAATTATATTATAATTATAATATCATATTATAAAAATAATTATAATATTATTATAATATCATATTATATGATAAAAGCATAATATTAGAGTTATTGATATAATTATGATATTATTTGTTACAATATTACTATTATATTATATTATATTACATTACGAGTCTGAATTTTAAATTGAGAAGATTGTAAATTTTAAATTTCATTAGGGGTATTATGGGTATTATGAACGTTTCATTAATTATACTATGTTGATTCCTGTACAATCTAAAAGCTAAAGTTGTCTTTAGGCTGCTTCTGATTTTGGCTGTAGATTCTTAAAAAATTCTTCAAAAAGCACTTTTAAAGAGATTTACCAAACACTAAAATCAGCTTCTGTTACAAACAAAAGCTTATATTAGGAGGGAAAAGCAATACCAAACTAAGCCTAAATAGGGTGAGTTCTTCTATTTTGTATCAAGCCAAAAAATTTCTTGGGAAGTAATTCATAGAGCCCTCTTCCATTCAAGATAAATCTTGCAAGCTTGTTATTAATGAAGGGAGTGAGGTTAATGTTGTGTCCAAAGGATTTGTCAAGGGAATGATTCTTCAAACGGAGCCTCATCCTAGACCATTTAGGATTAATTGGATAGGTAAAGCATATTTTGAAGTTATTGAAACATTCAAACATGCCTAAAACCTCTTCAATTTGCTCCTTTTAGGATATATGTTTATTGTGATATTCGTCCCATGAACATTACTCATATTTTGTTAGGACTTCCTTGGGTTGATGATTATAAGGTGAGGTACACCAAAGGGAAAAAAATATGTGTTTAGATATAATAACAAAACCCTTATGTTGATTCCTGCCAAGCCAAAAGAAAAACCTCTACCCATGACCAATCTTTCCTTCACACGTTTCAAGCGAGTTATCTCTTATCCCTAAGTTTCATGATGATCTACCCATTGAGAAGGTTGAAAATAAAAAAGAAATTGTGACAAATGATGAGGTTGTTCATTTCAAGTCCTCGCTTGAGACTGTAAGTGACGGACCATCTCCTTTCCAATCCTCCATTCTATCACCAGGTACTACTTTTATGCTTGCTTCAAATTTGTGGTTCATAACTTATTAAAGTGTCTTTTCATTTTTATGGTTTAACTGCACTTCCTTATGTGAGTCGTACATTTGGATCGTCTTGTTCAAATTGTATTGACGGTACGGAATGTTCTAATTAATTATCAATAAACGTACTTCAATATTTTCTTTTTTTTTTTTTGGGTGCAATAAAAGTTATTTTCTCATTTATTTTTGTAATTGTTATGACGAGAAAAAATTATAAAAATATATTTTCATAGAAATTAATGCTGCCATGGTAAGAAATATTATAATTGTATTTTTCATAATTGATAGATTAAATAATCTCTCATGTCCTGGACAATAACACAACAGTGATCAACTTCAGCAGCATAAACACATATGTTGCACATTTTCTTCGCACATTATAAGTGTTCCCGTTTACCCTTTTTTTTAAAAAAAATTTGAATTTGAAGTCGCTTTCCTAGCTATCAAATGCCGCCTTATTCAGCTTAAATATTTTGACGAAAATAAATTTCTCATTTCATTGCTGCAATTGTTCTCATCAGCGAAATGCAAGCAAACATTTTTCTTTAGTATCAATTTTCACTTTTGAACTTGAATTGTTCTCACTCGAAATCTTATGCTTAAACAAAGGGAAATAGACACTCAAACAAGTTATGGACACTTATTTTAAGCAAACATCATAAATACTTAAAACCTTTGATATTTTCCCCAAAAAAAAAAAATTAAAAAAATTAAAAAAATCCTTGATCATACAGGAACGTTAGCAGGCTATTTACTTTCATAACATTTTTCGGTTTGCATTTGATCTCTGTGTTTTGCTCCAACACTCAGTTCTCACTAGAACGTATTGTGCTTTTGCCAAAAGAACTTCTGTAGAAAGAATATTTATTGAGATAACAACAATCAAACACAAAGATTTCAAGCCCGAAAACAAAGGAGAGAAAAGAGAAAAAAATAAAAAAAAGGAAAGTAAACACAGAAAAGAAAGGTTGCATCTCTCCACATAGACATTACAGAGAAGAAACAGACGATACTCCCACATAATTCAAGACGACATTATATTGGTAACTCCATTTGACAAAAAACACCCAAACGACTCAAAACAAGGAAGTGAAGTTAAACCATAAAAGAAAAGGACACTTCAAGAAGTTACGAACGACAAATTTGAAGGAGAAAAGAAATAGAAGTACAAACGAGTTTTAATAGCAAAATAAAAAGGTTTTGATAGTCCTTCGAAATGACAATCTTGATAACGACTAAGCAATTCCGACAGCAATTTAGATAGGTGCAAGGAATCAGTAAGCTCAATTCCACATTTAGCTTGTGATAGTTGTATATTCGACCCTTCTACTATCCTGAATTAAATTATAAAACTATCAGTGTTGATGAAATAGAAAATTTTGAAATAAAATTGCCCTTTTGTTAATTAGGAAAAGGAGAAATATTTCATACCTTTCAGTGGTTTGTTTAGTGTATTTGGTAAGTGTATTTGGTAATTGGCTTATTTTTGGTAAACTTTTGTAGTGTTCTTCTTTAGGTTGATTTGTGTATACGGGGTAACTTGGCTGGTGCACCATTGTGTGGGAAGGTTATTATGGAAAGTTGTGGTGGCACAGCAAATGGATTGATTTAGTTGCTGAAAATTGATAGTTGACTTGGTGAATTAATGGCTGACTGATTTGGCTGTGAGCGTGAGGCTTTTGATTGGGATCTCTTGGCAAAGGCAGACATATGGAAAAAATTTTTTGGTGTGAAGGAGAGTGTGCTGCGTTTTCGTGTGATTGCGATGAGTGTGCAACAGTGTGAGAACATTATTGAATACTAGTTCTCTGTAAGAAGATTGTAGAGATTTCGGGAGGAATCCATCAAGACAAGTGGTGCTCGCTGATCAAGTCTTCTAAGGAGATTCGAGACAACGGCAACATCTTCAAAGAGGGAGTCATTGAGTGTGTAAGACCGTTTTGGTTCTTGTAATCTTTTGAACTTAGTGGATTGATCACTGTCTGGGCGTGGCCCCGCAGAGTAGGTGTGCGCACCGAACTGCGATACCATTTCTGGTGTTCTTTACTTTACCGCATTATTTTCTTGCATTTCTGATTTACTGGTTTAATACTGTCATTTCCGTTATAACAGTGTTACAGAAAAGTGTTGTAACACTTTTTGTTGCACCAGTGACCGAAAACAGACCTTTCAATTGGTATCAGAGCAGTTCACTAACCTTTTGTTTGGTGAGATTTTGGGATTCGGTCTGTTATGTCAGGTATGGATTTCTTGAAAGAAGGTGGCTCAGTTTCGCGACCTCCTCTTCTAGATGGCTCTAACTACTCCTATTGGAAAGCACGCATGAAGGCATTCATCAAAGCTATCGATGAAAAGGCTTGGAGGGTTGTCCTGACTGGCTGGGATCATCCAGTGACGAAGGATACTGAGGGAGTGGAAAAACTGAAGCCTGAGATTTCCTGGTCTACCGAAGAGGACAAGTTGGCAAACAACAATTCCAAAGCACTGAACGCCATTTTTAATGGGGTAGATGCAAGCCAATTCAAACTCATTTCAACGTGCGAAACAGCCAAGGATGCTTGGGAGATACTGCAAACGGCACATGAAGGAACGGCAGCAGTGAGACTCTCAAAACTCCAAATTCTTACTACAAGGTTTGAGAATCTCCGGATGCAAGAACACGAATCTATTTCTGTGTTTAACTCAAAGTTGTGCGATATAGCCAATGAGGCATTTGCTCTTGGTGAGAAGATTTCAGAGGAGAAGCTGGTGAGGAAAACGTTGAGGTCTTTACCACGGAGGTTTGCTTACAAGGTGACTGCAATTGAGGAAGCCAAGGATGTTCGAGCCATGAAACTTGATGAGTTGATGGGTTCTCTACGCACGTTTGAGATGAAGCTAAATGAGGACAAGAAAGAGAAAGAGATAGCATTACAAGCAGAGGTACAAAAGTCTCATCATGAAGAAGACTCAGACGATCATGAAGACTTGGCAGAAACTCTTGCTTTATTGACAAAAAACTTTAACAGAGTTATGAAAAAATTCAACAAGAAGAACCGGAGTCCAGTTTTTAGCAACAACAACAATCGAAGCAGCAATTATCCCAACACCAGCAACTTTCAAAGAAACAAACCTGCAGCAAATAACACTGACGTGAAAATGAAGAACAAGGGCATCCAATGCCGGGAGTGTGATGGATACGAGGACATTCAAGCCGAGTGCGCCAACACTCTTAAGAAGAAAAAGAAGTCCTTTAATGCAACCTGGAGTGACGAGGAATCAGAGGGGAGCCAAGAAGAAGATGATCATGTGAGCAACTATGTTGCTTTTAATGTTTTGTCTGATAAGTGCGCCTCAGCCGAAAGTGTCACAAGTGTAGTTGCAGATGGTGTCACAACAACTGTTGCGACAGAATCAGCCAGCACAGAAAAATGCGAGTCAGACTTAGAATCAGATTACAGCAGTGATGGTGAAGAACTCACAGAAGATGCTATACAGGAAGCCTACAAAACCATGTTTGAAAAATGGGGTAAAGTATGCAAACTGAACAAGGCTTTGGAGGATCGTGTAAATGACCTTCTTAGAGAAAAGGAAGGTTTGAAAAGGAACGTGGATGACCTTAAGCTTCTGATCGGTGAAAAAGAGAGGAAGGAGGCTGAGATGAAAGCTGAACTGGAACATGCTCAGAAGACGTTGAAAAAGATGAACTTGGGAACGTCTAAATTGGACCATATTCTGACTATGGGAAGAACCAATGGTGATCATCATGGACTTGGATTTTCTGGGAAATGTTCTACGTCCAAAACGGTGTTTGTGAAGGAGCAAGTCACACAGGAATCACAACCTGTGATTGGAATGCAAGTTTCAGGAGTTCAACAGCAACGTAGGAGATTTATTCCTGTATGTCACTACTGCAGCGTTCCAGGACACATCAGACCACGTTGTTATAAACTTTATAATGATCTCAGAAAAGGAATGGTTGTTGCCTCATCATGTCCCACAAGAAAAATGATTAAAGAGATTAGACCTACTCGCCGGGTTTGGGTAAGAGAAACTGATCTAGTGTGTCACGTGGCTTACACTTCCTTGAAAGCAAGCACGGTTGATTCATGGTATTTTGATAGTGGCTGCTCTAAGCATATGACGGGGGAAAGCAAGTTCCTGAAAAATGTTCAAACCTGTACTGAAGGGCATGTTACGTTTGGAGATGGTGTAAAAGGAAGAGTTCTGGGAAAAGGAGTGCTGGATTTGGATGGCTTTCCAAGACTCAAGAATGTTTTGCTGGTTGAAGGATTAAAAGCAAACCTGATCAGCATCAGTCAACTGTGCGATCAAGATCTTCATGTGAGGTTCTCCAAGAACAATTGTCTAGTGTTTGACAACTCAGAAAGGTGTGTTATGGAGGGCTCAAGATCTTCAAACAATTGTTACATGTTGACGTTCCCAGTAGCATGTCTCAGAACAAGTTTGGATGACACGAAACTTTGGCATGAAAAACTTGGTCACCTGAACTATAGAAATCTCAGGAAGATTGTGAACATTGGAGCTGTACGAGGAGTACCCAAGCTGAAACCAGAGTCTAATGAAGTCTGTGGTCCATGTCAGATCGGGAAACAGAAGAAAGTGTCACACAAGATGTTGCAACAGATTTCTACAACACAGGTTTTGGAATTGCTCCACATGGATCTTATAGGGCCGATGCAGGTGGAGAGCATTGCTGGAAAGAAGTATGTGTTTGTGTGTGTTGATGATTATTCTCGGTACACGTGGGTGGATTTCATTAGGGAAAAATCAGATACGTTCGATGTCTTCAAAAACCTGTGCACAAGGTTGAAAAGGGAAAAAGATTGCAACATTGGAAAGATTGTAAGAATCAGAAGTGACCATGGAAAGGAATTTGAAAACTTAGTCTTTGCGGATTTCTGCAACAAGCACGGTATAGCTCATGAATTTTTTGCTCCGAAAACACCTCAGCAAAACGGTGTGGTAGAGAGAAAAAATAGAACTATTCAAGAGATGGCAAGGGTGATGCTGAATTCTAAGAAGCTATCCTTCAGACTATGGGCAGAGGCAATGAATACTGCATGCTACACAATCAACAGGGTGTATCTCAGATCACATACAAAGCTTACTCCTTATGAAATCTGGAAGGGCAGGAAGCCAAATCTCAACTACTTCCACATTTTCGGGAGTGTTTGCTATATTCTAAATGATCGAGATCAGCGCGGCAAGCTTGATGCTAAAAGTGATGAGGGTGTGTTTCTTGGATACTCTACTAATAGCCGAGCTTATCGTGTTTACAACAAGAGGACACAGAAGATCATGGAATCTGTAAATGTAGTGGTAGATGATCTTAAGGAGGAAGCTAGAAGAGCCTCTGATGATGAAATCTTTGAAAATATTGAGATGAACGATCAAGATACTGAAAAACAATCTGTTGAAGAAAGTGTTACAACAGATTGTATGACACCGGTTGTGACAGATCCAATAGAGGACGAGGCAGAAGTGTTTGATGTTGCAGATACTATCACCAGAGAACCATCCTCCAGAATTAAAAAGAATCATCCAGTTGAAGAGATTATTGGCAACATTGATGAAGGGATTCGCACTAGAGACAAGCCTAGATTGAACTATCGTGACATTGTGAGGTATGTGTGCTATACATCCAAAGTGGAACCGAAGAACGTAAAAGAAGCCTTAGAAGATGAGTTCTGGATAAATGCTATGCAGGAAGAATTGGGACAGTTCGAGAGGAATGATGTGTGGGACTTAGTTCCACGACCAAGTAACTCCAATGTTATTGGTACTAAATGGATCTTCAAGAACAAGACAGATGAGCATGGAAATGTTACGAGAAACAAAGCCAGACTTGTAGCTCAGGGGTATACTCAAGTCGAAGGAGTGGATTTTGATGAGACATTTGCTCCGGTAGCAAGACTTGAATCAATACGGCTTTTGCTATCTTTTGCTTGTCTTATGGGTATAAAGATGTTCCAGATAGATGTTAAGAGTGCATTCTTGAATGGTTTTCTGGATGAAGAGGTTTTTGTTGAACAACCCAAGGGTTTTGAGGTTCCACAGCACTCTAATTATGTGTATAAACTGAAGAAGGCACTTTATGGGCTTAAGCAAGCACCAAGAGCGTGGTATGAACGACTGACTGAGTTCTTGAACAAGAAGGGCTACAAGAGAGGGGGAGTTGACAAAACCTTGTTTATCAAGAAGTTTGGAGATGGAATCATCATAGCTCAGATTTATGTGGATGACATTGTGTTTGGATCAACGTCACAGGCAAAAGTGGAGGAGTTTGTTGAACAAATGAAGAATGAGTGTGAGATGAGCATGGTAGGAGAACTTACTTACTTTCTTGGATTGCAGGTGAAACAAATGAAAAATGGAATCTTTATTACACAAAGTAAGTATGCAAGAAACTTAGTTCAGAAATTTGGGCTAGTGAAGGCGAGGCACATGAGAACACCGATGGGCACAAATGAGAAGTTGATTAAAGATGAAAATGGAGTTGCTGTCGATCCAACTCTCTATCGAAGCATGATTGGTAGCCTCTTGTATTTAACTGCAAGTAGGCCTGACATAAGTTTTAGTGTTGGTGTGTGTGCAAGATATCAGGCAAATCCCAAAGAGTCACATTTGGCTGCCGTGAAGAGAATTATTCGGTATGTTAGTGGAACAGTAGATCATGGGATTTGGTTCTCAAGTGATACAAATTCTAGTCTTGCAGGATTTAGTGATGCTGATTGGGCAGGCAATGCAGATGACAGGAAGAGCACCTCAGGATGATGTTTTTACTTAGGTAATAATCTGGTTTCTTGGTTCAGTAAGAAACAGAATTCGATCTCCTTATCAACTGCAGAGGCTGAATATATAGCAGCTGGGAGTTGTTGCACTCAATTGTTGTGGATGAAACAGATGTTGGAAGAGTATGGAATCATACAAGATGTATTGACAGTATTCTGTGATAACACCAGTGCCATTAATATTTCAAAGAATCCTGTTCAACATTCTCGAACTAAGCACATTGATATTCGGCATCATTTTATCCGAGAATTGGTGGAGGACAAGATCGTAGTGTTGGAATATGTAACCACAGAGAAGCAACTAGCAGATATCTTTACAAAGCCTCTAGATGCTGTTCGGTTTGAAACACTGCGGACAGCTTTGGGAATATGTGTAATGTAAGTTTTTTTTTTTTTCTTTAAAAAAAAAAAAAAAAAAAAAATGACATTGCGTTTTGAGTGTTATTGGTGTCGTTTTGGGTGGTTTTTGTTGTGTTTAAATAACCGTTCCCTGGTTTTTTGAAGAGTTAGCCCCTATTTCATTTGAAATTCCGGTTTGAAGCAACACTTGCCTTGTTTCCGGAAAAATTTCCTCTCCACCTCTCTCTCCGAATTTTTCTCCAAACATGGTGAGGACCCGAAGCAATCGAGTGTTCAATCGGTTACCATCCAAGAAATCATCCGTGACTTCGAAGAAAGTGAAGTTTTCTGCCCCACGGAGAACTAGTCACGCCTCCGGTGAGAATGAACCCGTTCCCCTTGCTTGTCTCCCACCGTTGGCCATTGTTCCCTATTACAAGGCTCCGTTTTGCGACGAAGGAGATGAAGTCTATTCAACTCCACGCGGATCCACCGAGCAAGAAGATTTTGATGCTAGTGGCCCCTCTTCCCCGTCACCCGGCGTGCCCAATTTGGGTGAGAATCGGACATCCACAAATTCGCCCAAGTCCTCAAAGGTTGCTGCGGATAAGGTGTTTGATGAAATGCCTCAGAGAGATAAAGTTCCGGATTTAATGCAATTTGCTTCACGTCCGGGTTTTCCATCATGGAGTTCTCGGTCTCTTCCATTCAATCAAGGTACAAGGTCCCAGTTTTCTCTAAGAGTTGACAATCAGAAACCTGAGTCTTCCTCAAAGAAGCGGTCTCGATCAGTTAATGAAGATTCACCAAGTCCACTTGTTCTTTCTTCGGATGATGAGGAAGAAGTTCCCGTGGAACCCTTGAAACCAGTGAAACAGAAGAAGAAGTCTCTGCATTCCACAAAGAAGAGTAAACAGAAGGATTCTCCGCTGCCAAGCAGAGTCACACGATCTGCAGCAAAGACTACTGCTTCTGCCCCTGCTCAAGAAGTTCCCGGTTCACCACAAGCAGACACGACCACATCTAATGTACCTGGTACATCTTCTACTTTTTCTTCTGGCTTAAATAAGCAAGTATGGGACTCAATATTGCAACGAAAGTTTTTATCAGAACGTATGATACATGAAGCCGACTTTAAAGGGTTAGGCATTTTTGAACTTCTGAAATCTCAACACCTACTAGGCACGGTGACTAAAATACAGCCATATGTGAAACACGTGGTGTATGAATTTTATGCGAACTTGGTGGAAGGCATAAACAATTCTGCATCTGATATGCATCACAAAGTGAAAGTGAGAGATCATGTGTTTGATTTCTCTCCAAGTGTCGTAAATGATTTCTATGAGTGCCATAGGCCAGTTTTGAACAGAGAAGTTGACTCTAGTGTCATTATCTCTGAAATAACTGCAAATGTCCGACGTAAATGGCCTCCTGCAAAGTCCTTTCCTGCAGCAGAGTTAAGCCTGAAATATTCTGCTCTTCACAAGATTGCTTTGAAGAATTGGATGCCAAGTATGCATGCCACAGGAGGTAAGAAACCTTTGGCAAAGCTACTCTTCTTGATCGGTACTGCAACTTCATTTGATTTTGGGCAGTTAGTGTTTGATCAGATTACCAGCAATGCTGAAGCCACAATCACTCATCCAGTTCTTCCGTTTCCATCCCTCATTTATGGGATTCTGACGAAGCAACGTGATGTCAAGAAGGCGGATGAGCTATTCGAGAAGGCGTCGGGGTTAATTCGGATTTCGAGAAAACTGCATTTGGGAAAGCATGTAGATGATGTTCAGGGGGAGATGAGTTCTGATGAAGATGATACTGATGCTCCAAGTGTAGCTCCGAGTGCCTCTGGTGGTGATCCAACAAGTTCAACACAGTCCACCGCAGCGGTTTTACATGCAAAAACCGTGCACTTTCTGTCCAAGGAGTTGATCAATCTGTCAGCTTATGAGTCTCACCTTCTTCGGGAAGTGAAGAGGGTCGGCCACAAGAAGAAGGAAATTACTGCGTTGCTTGGGGATCTTCAGTCTACCTCGGGTGTTGATGCGCATGGTGGTACATCTCAGTAGTATTCTTATTTCTTTCCTTATGTTCTTTTTTTGTTATTGTTGCTAGTATGTAATCTTTGGCTATTTCTTTGTCAAAAAGGGGGAGAACATTTATCCTTCTACTGTTATTAAGTTCTTTTGTGTAATCAGCAACTTGTTTTGATAGTTTAGCCAAAAATAGCCAAAGGGGGAGATTGTTAGTGTATTTGGTAAGTGTATTTGGTAATTGGTTTATTTTTGGTAAACTTTTGTAGTGTTCTTCTTTAGGTTGATTTGTGTATACGGGGTAACTTGGCTGGTGCACCATTGTGTGGGAAGGTTATTATGGAAAGTTGTGGTGGCACAGCAAATGGATTGATTTAGTTGCTGAAAATTCATAGTTGACTTCGGAAATTAATGGCTGACTGATTTGGCTGTGAGGGTTAAGCTTTTGATTGGCATCTCTTGGCATAGGCAGACACACGGAAAAACATTGTGGGGTGAAGGAGAGTGTGCTGCGTTTTTGTGTGATTGCCATGAGTGTGCAACAGCGTGAGAACATTATTGAATACTAGTTCTCTGTAAGAAGATTGTAGAGATTTCGGGAGGAATCCATCAAGACGAGTGGTGCTCGCTGATCAAGTCTTCTAAGGAGATTCGAGGCAACGGCAACATTTTCAAAGAGGGAGTCATTGAGTGTGTAAGACTGTTTCAGTTCTTGTAATCTTTTGAACTTAGTGGATTGATCACTGTCTGGGCGTGGCCCCGCAGAGTAGGTGTGCGCACCGAACTGCGATACCATTTTCTGGTGTTCTTTACTTTTTCGCATTATTTTCTTGCATTTCTGATTTACTGGTTTAATACTGTCATTTCCGTTATAACAGTGTTACAGAAAAGTGTTGTAACACTTTTTGTTGCACCAGTGACCGAAAACAGACCTTTCAGTTTGGATAGGCCGCGAAATAAGTTTGAACAGCAGTTAATACAAGTACTGTTATAGCGGCGACGAGAGCCAAAGTAGTCCACGGGCTACTGAAATGAGTATTGCTGACTTGAGTCATCCAGAGCGAGCATTTTCTACTGAAAGGAGTACACCTGAATATGCTCATGCAATGCTTTTCTACTTTCTTCTTGACATCCTCATAAGTGTCCTTGCGTGGTGTAAAGCGTTTGGAGCCTATTCTATTGATCAAATTCGCAACGTCAGTGTTAGTACCGAGACCGTTCTGAAGAATGTCTGCATCGCTTAGGTCCTTAACGTCTTGGTCCTTGTCAACAAGCAAGTCTAACAAGTTTACGTAAGAAGTAATCCAAGGTTCTTGGTTTTGATGATCTTCGCGTAAGCACATCTCAAAGATGACAAGATTGAACAACTTTTTTTCCGTAGAATTGTCTACAAATAATGTGGGAAGCATAAGTTTAGCTCTAGTGAATAATTGAGGATGGAAAGATATGGCTGTTAAAGAATCACTTGGCTTGAACTCTATGCCTGCTTTTTTAAGTTCCTGAACATTGCGAAAGTAGTACTTTATAGGCCATGATTTATTTTTAGATTGCCTCCTGCGAAAGTACTTCGTACAGCCTAAGAAAAGGTCACGAAATGATCATGAATTTTTGGCAAACGAATCCATAACTATGTAGCAATACCTTATGTAGTATATGTAGAAAAGGTCAAGAAAATGTACGGGATTTTTGGCAAACGAATCCATAACTATATACTCTGTTATGTCCCTTGGAAAGGTACTCGTAAGAGCAATAAATCTGCAAAAATCTTGTATCAAATTCTCTTCATTTTCGCATCTCCCACCGAAGCTCATCAACACTTCAAGGACTGTAAAGGGTATTTGGTTCTCTAGCAAAAACAAATCCTGCTGAATCAAGGCCGCTTCCTCATTACTGATGGGAAAAATATATAACTTCTTATTAACATAACTGTGTATGAACCCAAACATTGCACACCCATCCAAGAACAGCAAGTCTATCAATTTATCATCGCTATATGTTTTAATTACCTCTTCATCAAAGGACATCTTTAACTTCGGCAACATATTCTCGATTTCTTTGTATAAATCACGCTCGTTTCTACCGGTTTCTTTGATGTAATATGCTGCCAATTTAAGCTTGAGTTTTTCATTGAACAAATCAGAATCATGAGCATGAATAGGGCCGATTGACAGCACCTTTGGCATAAGATCTCGAGTAGAAAAATATGTGTATGTCTAGATCAATCCAACTATAACGCCATCTTAGGAATAGTTTTGCCGGAAAGGATATAACGATGACTTCTAATATTAGAATAGTCACCACAAAAAAATTGACATTTAACGTCTCTAATTAGACGACAATTTTACAAGAAACCATCGTTTAATGTCCTGGCCCAAAGCGTAGGCCAACTGGCAAAATATTAGATGACGGTTTCTTATAAAACCATTGTTGAGCAAAAATATTTAATAATATTTTATGCACAACATAATTTTACCTATACTAGAATTGAATAACCATAGGAGTTTATTATTTTAAATTCGACCCATTTAAGATTATAAAAAGAACCACTTAATTACAATTCTTTGGTACAAGGGAATACCTTTTGATTCCAATTAAAATGGTAAATTCTTTTTTTTTTGTGAATTTAGAAAATTTAGGTCGATTTAAAATTACGGCTGAGCTCGGTGAAGTTCTCCGAGTTGCCTACATACTTCATTGAGGGATCAAGCCACTTGTAGTTCAAATTTGAAATTGAGAATTGGGATTGGATAAAATTTTTTAGAAGTTGAGTTTTTCATAGTCCTTATGAATTTGGTTTTAAAATTTTTATTTTAAGTTTAAATTTTGATTTGGATAATTCCTTGGTATATGACCATATGAGGAATTAAAAGGCCTTTCTGAAATTTGATTTGAGATTTGATTTTGGTTAATTCCTATATGGAATTTATGTTTTAATTTGAAAATTTGATTTGGAAAATTCCTTGATATATGACCGTATGAGGAACTAAAAGGACTTCAGAAATTTGATTTGAGATTTGAGATTTGTTTTAATTTGGATTTAGATAATTCCTCGGTATTTGACCGTATAAGAAATTTAAAGGACTTTTGAGATTTGAATTAAGCTTCAGATAATTGCTACGTAGAATTTGATTTGTATCTAAACATTGTGATTGGCAAACTTAGATTTTATATCTAAGTTAGCTACAAATCCGAATGGAATCAGTCTTCTTGCCATTTTTGGAGTTAGTTTTTGTTTTTGTGTTTTTTACTTTTTCGAGAAAAAAAGAATGAAAATGGGAGAGAAATGGCGTTTGGCATAATTAACACAAAATCGGAAATGGAAAACGATTTTTGGTTTAGTGTACAAATGGGAGTTGAAATAAAAAATGCTTAGTCGTTTTTTATTTTTTTTGTTTCTGTTTTCTCCTCTCTCGAGCATTAGAGAGAGATAGAGACATTAATGAATTTTTTCTTATATCGAAAATAATTTTTGAATAAAACTACCAAACGTATTTTTAAAAATGATTTATGTCTGAGATTGAAAATATTTTCATTTCTATTTTCATACAATAAATAAAATCATTTTGAAACGAGTTCCAAACATACCCCTTATTTCTTGATTTTTTTTTTTTAAATTTGAAGTTTTAAATTTTGTGAATTTTTTTATTTGTGAGGTGGATAACCTCTTTGAATTTTTGGGGAAGTTTTCATTTGATTTGAATTTTGAGAATCTATTCGAAATTGTATTTGAGTATGTTCCAAGATTAAAATTTGAGACTTGTTGATCCGTGATAAGTGAAGAAAATCTATTCGATTACTTCCATAAGAAGAAATTATTAGATTTGTTCTTGCTATCTGATCGCTTTGCTTTGCCTATATAAGAGAGGCTTTGGACTCTTTTGCATGCCTGAAGAGAAGACTTGTTATCTGTGGTCAGTGAAGGAAATCTATTCCATTAATTCCGTAAGAAGAAATTAGACTTCATTTTTTTTTTTTTTTTTTTTATATATTGTTCCCTTTAATGAACTTTTATTAGGCTCTACCGTTTATGGTGAGATTTTTTTAGGCTGTACCATGTTGGTCAGACGTTATTGAGTTTTTCTTGGCTGTACCATTATGGTGAGACCTTTATTTTTTGCACTTGGAATTCAACAAATTAGAATCCCAATTTTTTTGTCCGTAAAGAGTTCAAAGATTACAACTCTATATTTTTTAGAGGTTAAAAATATTATAACCTCTATTGTTGCACTTAGGATTCAACAAATTACAACCCCAAGTTTTATGTGCATAAAGAGTTCAAAAATTACAACTCTATTTTTTGAAAGGTTCAAAACATTACAGCCTTTATTTTTGCACTAGAGATTCAACAAATTACAACCCTAATTTTTCTGTGCATGAAAGAGAATACTAACTAGATGGTATAGATACCAAATTAGATATATTTTTTTCTATGAGGAAATTGCTAACCGATTGGTATAGAACTCCAAAAAAAAACAAAAAAACAAAAACAAAAAAGCAAAAAAAAAATAAAAATAAAAACAAAAAAATACACATTGAAGCGGCACGTCCGGGGGTTCTAACCAAAAAGGTATATAAGCAAAAGTTTCTTCTACGGATAGTGTTAGAGAATAGAATTTCTACAGATAGTATTAGAGGAAAAAAAAAAAAAAAGAAGAACAATACCTTTCTCCATGATGAAACCGTACCCTTGCTCTCTTCTTTTATTTTTATTTTGTAGTTTTTACTCCCTCTTTCTTTCTCTCTCTCTTTTTGCTGACCCCGTTTCCTTACTTTTGCAATCTGAACACACGCTTTTTTTTATCTCCAGAGGGGCTTAGCATCCATTTGTTCGACTACTTGCAATCTGGTTTTTTTGTTTTTTTTGTTTTTTGTTTTGTTTTGTTTTTTTTTTTTTTTTTTTTTTTGCACATTTATTTTGATCTCTTTTGTTTTTTTCTATCCGAGACTTTGAATGTGATTGGTTCTTCTTATGCCATACCTAATCATGATTGGCTGATATGTAACTTTTGAGGACTACCACCCATTATACCTGCATCTGGTTGGCTAATCTTCAACCTCTTCAAGGCAGATATATAACTTATTTTCAAGATATTATTCACGTCGGGTTCATGAGGCAGTTACATGCTGGACTAGGATCATCTGTCCAAAACTTACTGTCCCAATCCATGTCCACCCAGTAAAAAAAGGCCATGTCATTAATAAGTTAACTGCACTACAACGTTAACTTCGTCCGTCTTCTACTTCGTGACTTACCTTTTCCTTTCTTCTTTTCCTTGTTTTTTAACCCAAAAAAAAAAAAAAGACATTTTTTTTTTTCATAAAAAACAAAAACCGGTAGAAAAATATTTTTCTCCCACAGATGTTGGTCCCTTGGGGAAGACAATGGAGGCCGGTGCAGATACATAGCAAAACGCTTGCTCTTCTTTTTCTTCTTTTTGTCTTCAAGTTTTTTTTATTTTTTATTTTTTTTATTTTTGTGTAAGTAAGAGTTTTTGTCTTCAAGTTGAATGCCTTTGAGTGTAAACTGGAAGTGTTTTTGCCCATCTGAACCTCGAAGACAGAGCAAAACGCTTGCTCTTCTTTTTCTTTTTTTTTTTTTTTTTTTTTTTTTTTTTTTTTTTTTTTCTCAAAGAGGCCCTCATCAGTTTAGCCTTTACAAAGAAAAAAATTATTACAGTGGATGCGTATGGAAATAACTTCTGAAAAGCAAACTACGGCAATCCCAAACGTTATATTTCTTCTCTTTTATTTTTTTTTTCTTCTCTTTTTTTTTTCCTTAATTGCAATACTAAAAAAAAATCTTTTATTTATTTATTTATCATTTTTTTTCAGATTTTCTTTTATGGATCCCTATGAGAAATTTAAGCCCGTTCACTTCGCTGATTCGAGTTTGTAATTCGAGTTGAGATGTGATTTTATGTAAAAGCTTTTTACTGTAGCAAAAAAGTTAAATGTGACTGTTTCTGAAAATTTTTTACTGTAGCAAAACTCAAATTTTAAACTCGAATCAATAAAGTGAACGAGAATTTGTTTACAATAGGCACCTTATAATTCTGGCAAGGAATTGGCGTTTGGGCCACTTTACTAGCGTTCAGTTAATTTGGATGAAATACGTGTTGTAGCCAGATTCAAAGCTCCAATTTCTTTATTTAATTCTTAAGAAACAAACTCTGGTTATTTGAGGTATTGATTTGATGGTGAAGAAAATGCCATATAATATAGTCAACAAATTAGGGAGCTATTTTCAAAGTCGACGGCCTTGAAGAAGTCGACAGGGAACATGAAGGGGACATTAGAAATAGAAATTTATGACGCAGTAGCTACACTTTTTTTCTCATGACTATAATGTATGGCAAGCTTTTACAGAGCTATAGGATCTATTAGCTAACACCATTCCTCAGAGTAGTGGTGAAATGAGATTTTTTTTTTATATGACTTGAAGAATATTGGAGGCTTACTAATTCTAGGAATTTAATATGAAGAGTTAATGTAATGACTGGAAAAAATTTGAGAGTTAAATGTTGAACTTAATCAAGATTTGGTGAATGAATTTTCTTGTACTCACATTTTGTAAGCAAATCAATATTTTTTTTTATTATTGTCCTCTTCCAAAAAAAAAAAAAAAAAAAAAAAAAAAAAAAAAAAAAATGGAAAAAGCACTAAATGGTCCTTGAGTTGGTTGTCTATATTTATCCAAAGTTAGAAGTTATTTACTCAATTTTCTTTGTCCTTCTCATAAGCTTTCCTAAGGATATCTCATTCTCTCACTTAGTTGTGGCTGATTCTACTTTCTTTAAGTTACAGACTCATAAAAAAAAAAAAGAAAAAAAAAGAAAATAGAAAGCTTAGATCAAAGGCTAGGTACTCTAAAAGCTTTGATCAAGGTGAGAAAGTATTTTCCTTTTAACGGTTTTCTTTCCAAGTTGATGATTTCAGTTCAAGTTCTAACCTTAATTCTTTTCTTAGAGGATGTCTAAGCTTTTCAAGAGAATTTAAGAGGCACCAAAGAAACCAAGAAAAGGAAGGCACACCTTTGGACTCCTCCAGGTACAAAGTTCAAAACTTTATAAAATTTTGTTTTGAGTTTTTCTATCTTAAGTAGGAAAAGATGGAACTTTTGTGTGGTTTCTAGGACCTATGTGTGTGTGCTAGAAATGGCATGATTAGCGTATGATTGATTTCATTTTCATGATGAAAATTTAGATTATAGGGAACTTGGTTAGGTTTAAGCAATTGGTTAGAATTTGCTAACTCAAAGTTTTGATTTTTCTCTTAAAATGCAAACTTTAAGGACTATAGCATGAAAATTTAAGATATAACATGATTCTTGAATGTTTGAAGTGTGTTTTAGCTCTAAATTCCTGAGTTGTTTTTCAAAACAAAGCAAAGTTGTCCTAAAAAACTATTTTACAATTGGATAGCAGTTGTTTGCAGCTAAACAGGCCCTTTAGAGACTAAATCATAGTTTTTTTAGAACACAAAAGGTTTAGACTTTGACAGGATAAAAAATCCTTTTGAAGAACAGATTTTCAAAATCCGACTCTAAGATACAGTGAAACGCAGATTTCTAAAATTACATAGTTTTAACCGCATAAAATTAAAACAGTTTTGGTTTTTAAAGAACCGTAATCAGCTGAAATCCACAAGTGAAATTGACGAGGTGGCAGTTTGAGACGAGCCGCCGGTGGTGATTGCAACTAATTGAGGTGGCGTGTTGAACAGCGACATGGTGGCAAAACGCCTCCTCCATTCTTCATTTTCTGCAATCAAGTCAGCAATTCGACGATTGCTTTCCACCTGTTTGCGCCTCATTTCAACGAGTTGGTTGTTGATGGTCTGCTACTCATTCAGTCGCTGGCTGCCTGACTGCTAGCCATCTGACTGATGGTCGCCCTGTTGATTAACGGTGGTTTCGTTGTCAGTGCCGGTTTTGTTGTTGTTGTTGTTGTTTGTCATGCCTACGGGTGAAATAGTCTCTACATCTTCCAGTCAAGGACCCCACGGTGGGCGCCAAATTGTAGAGGGTGAAATTTATAATTAAATTTGTTAGAGGGTCAATGTATGAATTCAGAATATGACGTTAATATCACGTAACCAACGAAATAAATCAGCAAAAAAATAAAAGAAGTAGGAATATAGAGATTTTATAGTGGTTCTCTTGATAACCCAGGGTATGTTCACTGTAAGGTCTTCGGTGGCTTCACTATGATTGAAGAAGATGATTACGATGATGTTCGCTGTAAATACAATGAGAAACAACGTGGAAAAAATACTAAAAAGTATGTAAAAAGAGAGAAATGTGCTTGTAGGGGTGAAAGCGGGTGCAGGAATGCATGAACCCTTTTCTTGGATGCCTACGATATGCATTTATAGGCTCTTAGTGGTTGAAAATAAGCCTTTGGGTAATTTCCCGTTTAACTTTTTGGTTTATGATCCTCTAGGAAATCTTTCCTTATAGGAATGATGCTTAGAGGTCAAGCATGTGGGATAATTAACTTTCCTCTGTCTTTCTGGATATGGTACCTTGGTTTAATGCCGAATATTCTTATTGGAGATGAGATCTTCATACTTAATTCTCGGATGCTGAGCTAGAATGTCCATTTGATTGCTCGTCTGGCGAGCTACTGGATTGGTCGTCTGGGCAGTGCTGGGATCCCGCGAACTACCAAATGCTCGAAGCCTATTTTGCCTGGTGATTTCATAATTTGACCCTATTTTTTGACACGTGTGATGACACATGTACGGTGAAAAATGAAGAACAAAATTTGACCTTAACAAGGATCTTAAGAAAAGGAAAAAGAAATCTAAATGATTAGTGGGGGCAAAATTCAAGAAGAAATAGTATGAGAAAATTAAGAAAAAAGATTAACTATTAAGCATATGGCCAACACTAGCAAATTTAAAAAAAAAAAAAAAAATTACAATACTAATCAAAACAAAGGTTTTTTTTTTTTTTTTATATTAAACACAAATAAAAACAAGTAATCAATAGAAAAAGCTAATACAAGTAATACAAGCCATCATTTGCTGGTGATTCAGCTCAATAATACTCCTGTGAAACCAAAAAAAAAAAAAAAGAATTGGGAAATGACAAGTACCTTTTGAAAGACTTCAAATCTTGATGAGCTCCTATGGAGGTTAGAGAGACTCAGGTCGCAAATTAGAAAAGAACAACGTGATGAGAAAATATCATTAATGATTCTATATATATGTGCGTTATGTGGACAACGTTATGTGGACTTTTAACAAGTTGGTTTATGCATTGTGATTGGTTAATTGATTAACATGAATATCATTAATGATTCTATATATATGTGCGTGTGTATGTATGTACGTATGTCTCGCAAGCTGCTCCCCTATGTGGGAAAGCAATAATTTCAGCAAATAATTATTAAAAGCGATGTTTAGTAAATGCTGCCATAATTACAAAAGAAATGAAAAAAACAAAAAAAAGACAAATGGCCTTTTGATCTGCAAATAATTATTTATTTAGTAAATGCTGCCGTAATTATATTAAAAGCGAAGTTTCAAGTCTACCAAACTGTGTTCTATTTTGAATTGGAGAAAAGAGATGCTAATTACGAAAACACAATACTGGTCTCCATATAATAATTCGTTTTGCTCTTGGACTTGGTTCTCTCATCTACATTGAAACACAAGATTTGAAGTTTGAACTCATCCAGTGAAAGATTATCATTTATTTATTTTATCCCTAATTAATGTCTTGTATTTGTTACGTTTGCTTTTCTATCAGTGTTGTGTTGTGTAATTTAGTTTTTTTCCTTGAGAGTAGTATTTTGATATTCATCACGAACTTCTTTGAGCTTTTCCTTGTTTTTTAATCAAATTTAGTAGTGTTAGTAGAGAAGTAATCTTCTACTGATGTGCTGATTCAACTTAATTAGGATGTCAATTTTCTCGTTTATCAACTGATAATTCTTTTCTCGTGTTTAATTAGTTCTCAGATGACCTTTACTGATCAATAATCAAGTGCAACATTTGAACACTTTATGAGGTAAGTAATTTAGCATTTTGATGATCCGAACATTCATAAACAAAGAGAAAAAAAAATATTAACATTTGATTTTTTCAAGAGTATATTATTAATTAAGCCTAATAATAATATATAATTTTTGTATTTTTCTTCAATGATCAATTGTTGATTGAATTATTTGGCGCTCATTCATTGAATAGCTTAGATAGCTAATATTTTGCTAGTCCTCGAGCAAAACAAAAATGAAAGAAAGAAAACTCAAAAAAGCAAAAAAAACAAAAAGTAAAAAATACGAGTAATACGAAACATAAATAAAAGAAACCTTGCTTGAGTATTGATCTGGTGTTGTTTCACAAAAAATGCCTCAGATATCTCACATAAGTTGCAGCTCAAGAAAGACTTTAAACTTTTTGAAAGTTTAGAATTTCAACTCAAATGCTAATCTCAACCCCACCTATGACTCCTTATGTGTGTGTGAATAATCAATTACACATATCCAAATGCAACTTAGATGAGTTTGTGCAATTAAGTGAATCAAGGTAGATCTATGATTTTTTTCGAACTCCATAGGCTTACTGTTCTTATCACTCTCCACTAATGTCTGTCAACAAACCACCAAGGATCAATAGGACTTTATTAAGCTTGAATTGAATGGCTAGGGATTAGGGTAGGATAAACGGATATCAATGAGGCTCTGAATTCCCTGAACTCATCAATTACTCTAGGATCCTCTTGTAGAACTTCTAACTCAATATCTCAAATATATCCGCCATTTGCCATCAACATTCTTGTCTCCACTCTTTATTTCTTTCTCTTTTTTTTCATTTTTTTTTTTTTTGCATTAAACGATAGATACAGAATTTCATTGGAGACAAAAAACAGAATATAGAAAATATCCATACACCTCCCAATTCCAAACACAACTCAACGTGCATCCTAGAATAATCAACAAGCTCAAGGGAAAGGGTGAATGATAGGATTTATTTAAAGGCTAGGCTTATAATGTGGATGACAAAGAGAAGTTTAAACAGGCTCAAAGAGGTGACTAGGGATATTATTGTAATAGGGTAAGCTCAAACGGTTCAAACGATCCAAAAATGGCCTAAATCATTTCCTTAGTGATAAATTGCCTGGGATTTCGCCTCGAGTGATAATCAAACAAGTTTTAGAATCCGGTGAGATCCCCAGAAACATGAAAATCACATAAACTTTCTCTAAGTTCACAACATGGTCAAGTGCTCTTAATTATGTGTTCAACAATGTAAGGAAATCATAAGTAGAGTAAAACTAACAAACAAGTCAAGCACACAAACAATCAAATTATTCATTGTCTCCCAGAAGCCATAGTTAAGTTCAATCGTTGTCTCATCATCGGCCGGGGTGAAACAAGCCAAACCAAAACTCAAGGTTTTTTTTTTTTTTTTGAATAAACTGAATAAAATAACATAAAATAAGATAGTTAACTCCCCCAAACATAAAACTGACATTGTCCTCAATGAAAAAGTAAAGCAAAAGAGTGTAGAGGACTTTCCTGAGTAGTTGTCAGTCAGTGTCTTCATTAGGTGCAAGAGTAGGTGCGGAAGTTGCAAGTTTTTTTTTTTTTTTTTTTTTTTTTTTTAGGGTAGTGCCAAGGCGCTCTAATGTAGCGCCAAGGCGCTACGTGCTCTGTCACTTTTGCCTGAAACACTCTATTTTGAGCGCCAAAGCGCTCAGATGGGCGCCAAAACGCCACTGCTGCTGCCAAATCCGTGCTTTCATGCCTTCTTGAGCTTCATTTTAATTGTAAATCCTTAGAGCAACCCCCAAACTTGTTTATTAACCTATCAATCAATTTAAAACACAATAAGTAAACTAAGAATAAACTAATAAAAATAATAATAATAATAATAGTAATAATAAATAAAAGATGTTAAAAGGCTCGGGTTGCCTCCCAAGAAGCGCTTGGTTTAATGTCATCAGCCCGGCATCTTGCTTCTCATGGTGAGTTCAGGAGAATGTTGGTCTTCTTTTGATCAAAGCCACCATTTATATATTGCTTCAAACGTTGTCCATTGACCTTGAACGTTCCCTTTTCATCATGAGTGACTTCAACTGCTCCATAGGGAAATACTCTCACCACTGTAAATGGCCCTGACCATCTGGACTTAAGCTTTCCTGGAAATAAGCGCAACTTTGAATTATATAGCAACACTTGTTGGCCCGGCTTGAACTCTTTTCTTGAGATGTGCTTGTCATGCTAAGCCTTAGTTCGCTCCTTGTAAATCTTGAATTTCTCATATGCATCATTACGAAACTCATCTATCTCAATAAGCGTCTGTGGTTTCTCAATTGATGGAAGAGGGCGTAATGGGCCTCATCCCAAAACTTTAAAGTACCTCCAATTGTTAGATCCGAAAGAATCCATCCAGTGCACAAATTCCATAGCTTCATGATCTTCTATTGCAATAGTTTCTGGATAAATTAGACAAGCTTCCAAAGGCTCTTAAGGTTGGCCAAGATGCTCAGTGACCAAGGTGTTAATTGTTTCAATTCAAAAACAACTATCACTCGCTTGCGGGTATTTGGGAGCATTAAATACATTAAAAATCACCTCCTCCTCTTGTACTCTTAGGCAAAGTTCACCCTTTTGCACATCAATGAGAGCCCGACCGGTTGCCAAAAATGGTCTCCCAAGTATAATGGGGATTCCCTCATCTTCTTCTATATCCAAGACAATAAAATCGGCCGGAAATATAAACTTATCAACCTTGATGAGTACATCTTCAATAATTCCTCTTGGGTGTTTGATGGAGCGATCGGCCAATTGTAATGAGACCGTAGTTGGTCTTGCTTCTCCTAGCCCAAGTTTCTTGAAAATTGACAAAGGCATTAAGTTAATGCTTGCACCTAAATCGCATAGTGCCTTTTCAAAAATAGAATTTCCAATAGAACAAGGGATGGTAAAACTCCCTGGATCTTTGAGCTTCTGAGGCAACTTCCTTTGCAAGATGGCACTGCACTCTTCAGTAAGTGCAACTGTTTCATAATCTTCAAGTTTCCACTTGTTTGACAGGATGTCTTTCATAAACTTCACATAGCTCGACATTTGTTCAAGAGCTTCGGCGAATGGGATGTTTATGTGCAATTTCTTAAAGATGTCCAGAAACTTTGAAAATTGTTTATCAAGCTTACTCTTTTGAAGGCGTTGAGGAAATGGGATCCTTCGTGATGGCTCCACCGGCAAAGGTTGTTGAGTTGTAGGAATTTCACCACTCTTCTCCAAAGATTGAGTCTATTTGGGTGACGAAGCCTCTTCACTACATTTGCTAGACTTCTGAGGCTCTGGGAGTGTATTTGATTCTTTCCCGCTTCTCAAAGTAATGGCCTTGCATTGCTCTATTGGATTCACCACTGTTGTACTTGGCAAATTACCTTGTTGACGGTCATTTAACATGCTAGCTAATTGACCAATTTGCACCTCCAAGTTTCTGATCTGAGCCGATTGATTCTGGAAATTTGTCCTGGTTTCATTCATAAATTGCGTGTGAGAGGTAGCCAATTGTGCCATTGCATCTTCCAGATTCACCCTCTCCTCTTGTGGTGGGTTGCTCTGTTCAGGCTGCAACACATTTTGAGTGTTTCTCCAAGGCAAGTTTGGGTGATTACACCATCCTTAATTCAACCTGTTGGAGTAAGGATTGTTCTGTTGCCTATTAAAATTTCCCACATATTGAGCCTGCTCCATTTGTGCCTGTGCAAATGGGTTGCCCGCTTGACACTCAGAACTTTGATGAGATCCGCTGCAAAACTCACACACTAGAGAGGATGTTTGGATGGCATTGGCTGTCAATTGAGTACTCTGTAATTGTTTGGACAGAGAAGCAATTTGGGCAGTTAAATTAGTGATGGCATCAACTTCATGTAGTCCGGCTGTCTTCTTTGGTAAGCTTCTTTCACTAGGCCACTGGTAATTATTGGTTGCCATATCTTCTAGTAACTCATATGCCTCATCTTCAGTTTTCTTCATTAACGCTCCTCCTGCAAATGCATCAATTATAGTTCTTGTAGTGCCACTCAATCCATTATAAAAATTATGGACTTGCATCCATTTAGGTAGACCATGATGAGGACATCTTCTCAGCAACTCCTTGTATCTCTCCCATGCTTCATATAGAGCTTCACCTTCATATTGAGCAAAATTATTGATCTCAATGCGCATCTTCGCTGTTTTAGCCGGTGGGAAAAACTTAGAAAGGAACTTCTGAACTAAGTCTTCCCAACTAGTGATCGAATTTGGCGGCAGTGAGTTCAACCAATTTTTTGCTTTATCTCTCAAAGAGAAAGGAAACAAACGAAGGCGAAGAGCTTCATCATTGACTCCATTGTATTTGACAGTATCGCAAATCTCCAGAAAATTTGCGATGTGAGCATTAGGATCTTCATTCGACAATCCATTAAATTGGATCGCTTGAATCATCTGCAACATTACCGGCTTCAATTCAAAATTATTCACTTGAATAGCCGGCCTCCTTATCACTGATTGAACACCAGTTGGTGGCAATGCATAATCTCGCAAAGCCATTGGTTGATTGACCACCGGTGGATTGTTCAGTGGTATGTTGTTGTTGTTCTCATTTATTGCCCCTTCAGGATCAGCCATAGTTTTTTGCGATAGAATGACAGTTTCTCTCTTCTCTTTTCTATTTCTTCGACAAGTACGCTCAATTTCTGAATCAAGAGGAACTAGAATACTGCTCCCAAACTTTCGCATGCATGTAGAGTGAATTCCTGCAGAGCACAAAACAAGAACAATAAAATAAATAACAAAATAAAATCCAAAGTAAAACTAGAGTAATTTGGTATCGATATTAGTAAAAACAAAACAATCCCCGGCAACGGCGTCAAAAACTTATTGTGAAAAATCGTAACGCAAGTATACGCTATCGCAATCAAGTAATATAATAGTGAATAAGAATATTGTCCCACGAGGATTGTTGTTTACTAATTACCGAAATTGTATTAACCTTAATTTTATTTGGATACTTGAAAAGAGAGTTTATAAAATTAAGTAAAGCAAAACTAAAACAATTTAATAAATTAAACAATGCTAAGCAATGGATGAAAATTCAATAGATTAAGATTCTAGGGTTTCCGATTTCACCAAATTAATCATGTTCAAATTCTCATAATTTAAGAAAATTAATATTCAATCCTATACTGACAATAATTTCTCTAAAGCAATTATTATTCTTTCTCAAGCAACAATAATATTAATCCAACAAGCAAACTCTACATCTCTGTCAGACTTCTAAACCTGTTGAAAATCATTAAGTGCAAGAAATTCAAAAGAACTGCACAAGCATCATAGATATCTCTATCCTATAAACAACTCACCTCTCAGTCTCAAATCAAATACAAAATCATGTAATAGTAGGCCAAACAATCACAAGCATTAAGAATAAATTGAAATACTCAGCATATACGGATTAAACATCAATTACTTAAAAAGAAGATTGAGAATTCGAACATTCATAATCCGGCTACATCGTAGCCCTAGAAAAAGGAATTAGTTCATCTCTAAAGAAAAAAATTCCTAAACAAAGTCTTAATCATTGGAAAGGAAAGAAAAGAACTAGTTTGGAGTTGAATTGAAGCGTCTCCGTCTCCGGATTTGAGCCGTTCTTCTTCTCCGTCCCAATTCTCGTTTTCTTCTCTTGAATCTTCTCTCAAAAGCCAGCTGTCATTCCACAGTCTAAAAGTCCTTTTAATTGCCCTAGAATCATCTATTTATATGTTTCAGAGCCTTAGGGTCAAAAAGGGTAAGTTTTCTCGCGATTGGCCTTCAAAACGCTTATTTTCTCGCGTCGTAGCGCTGCGGTGCTGAGCTCCTAGCGCTGCGGTGCTGGATGTGAAAAATCCTGGGCGCCAAAACGCTGTCATGGGTGCCAAAACGCTGCCCATTCTGCCCAAATGTCTTGTTCCGTCAGATTTCAGCGCCAAAACACTGCAGATTGGTGCCAAAACGCCACCCATTCTGCCCAAATGCATAGGGTCCGTGAAACTCAGCGCTGAAACACTACGAATGGGCGCCTAAACGCTATGTTTGCTGTCTTTTTCATCACAAATTGTCCAAAACCTTCCAAATCATAGACTTTCACCTAACCTTCAAACAAAGAACGAAAACACACATAAAAACTAACAAAACCTCGAAAATCAACTAGATATTAAGTGTAAAATGATACTAAATAAGCGAGTAAAACTCACTCATCAATAGCTCCTCGAACAACTTGATTAGTAGTGTTATCAGTTTTTTTAATATCGTATAATAACGCATGCAGTGATTGAACAAAAGGATGAAAAAAAAAAACGTGAAAATTTATCCACCAACTCAAAACATTTCATTTACTTTTTAATTGCAATTTATTATTCGATGACGTGGATTTCCTCAACTCTACGCGGCCTGCACGAGATATTAGCGGCAATATTGGCATATTGGTAAACTTATTATCAAATATTGCAATATACATAAAATTTTTTTTTTTTATGAAAACAACTGCAATATTTATTAAATTTGGAGTAAAATCAGGCAAATTTTCTTCTTCGGAACAAGGACATAGAAATCAGCCAAACTACTGCAATATATATTATATTATCATATATGTTTTTCTCAAGTCTAATATTATTAAACCTAGAGACTTTACATACTACAAAACAGTTATTCTGTGCAGAACAACTTAGTAACACTCTGTAAACACAATAACCAATTTTTTTTTGGAAAGGAAATATAAATAAAAAAGAGCGATAAAAGGAAATTAAAACGCTTCTTCTAAACTAGTAGGTAAAAAGTCCATCAACTTGGAAGAAACGTTAACTTGAAATAAAAAAAAAAAAAAAAAACCACATAATAGAAAAATAATGCTTACTACAGAAACAATCCACCAAAATATTCCTATGATTGCAAAAATACAAAATTTCAAAACTTAATATCTTTAAACTCATCATAGGCCTTTAGACCATTCTTGCTCAGTCAACTAGAATTTCTATCTCAATACTCACCTATTGTAACGACCTAATCTAACAAGCTGTTAGTACTTAGTTTTCATAGCGTAAACACGAAAAATAAATATGTACTTAAAAGAATGTATTAAAAAAAATTTGCGATAATTTTTTTTCTTTTTTTTTCAAATGTGTTAAGGTTAATGTACATAGTTAAAAGTTTGAACATCAAAATAAAAATTAAAAATACTTTTCAAAATGAAACATCTTGCGTCGTAATAATCTCTTGTTGTTAGAACTTTTAATTGATAGTTCCTATCTTGAAACTCAACTCTTTTGATGAAGGATTCATCTCTTATTTTGTTAAATTGATCGGATCTAACAAATTTGAGAGGTTCTCATTCAGCTTGTAAAAAAAACATGTTGCAAAATTTGAGAGAAACATAAAATTATTTAAGCATTTTAATAGACTATTTTTTTAATAAGTCTCTTAAACATTTACTGTAGAAATATCATTTTTAAAATATTATTCTCAAGAAAAACTCTTTAAAATAGAAATAAAGGAAATTAAAACTATAATTGGGCATTTTGAACCAATTTTCCAACTTACTGCTTAGTAATTAAATAAATCCACTTAATTTTGTTGTATCTTTAACTGCTTAGTAAATTCATTAAGTCAAAAGTCATTTTTCATTTCTTTTATTTTACACTAATACAATTATTTCTATTCTGTTTTTATTTTTATTGAGCCAAACGCTCTTTTAAAAATATTTTATTTTTTGTTTTTTAAAAAACATAAAAATAAAAAAGTGATCTATTTTAAACACGATCAAACTATATGGTGACCAATAGTGTGTATGTCCTTTTTTTGTGTGGCAATGTTTGATGATTTGAAAGCAATAATTGAAACAAGTTAACCTCATCTATCTCCAACGTACAGAATAACCCCTCCTCCACAAAATTCTTATCCAAAAATGAAAAAGAAAAAACAAAGAAAAAAGTTCCCGCAATTATTGAAGATATCAACTAATTTTACAGTGTTTTGTCATGTGTAAGACTCCCGTAAAGGCAAAAGGACAAAAAATTAAAAAAGTGGGTGGGAACTATATTTTGCCAGCTCAATACATTTCTTTTACTTTCCACTTAAAATAGAGATGTTAAGTTGAAAAAACACACTTGTAAAAACACATATTTTATTTGTCATGAGCAGATAACTCTTTCTGGTGTTCAATTGGTTAATCTCAGACCTCCATTGAAGCTCAAGATTTAAACTCTTTGAAAGGTACTTTGTGTAGTTTTGTTTCGATCATGATCTGAACATTCTAGACCAAGTGGGAGAGAAAGATATTTATCATTTTTTTTTTCGCAGCAGTAATATTACTGAGCTGAATCGTTATGAAAATGCTTCCCCACCCCCCACCCCCCCCCCCCCCCCCCCCCCCCCCCCCCCCCCCCCCCCATTTTAGGTACAAAAGATGTCCGAGGAAAACGATACTCTGATTAAGGCTGGGACAGAAAATCAAGAGGAAATCCAGCCAGCTAATCAGCAAATAACATCTGAGAGTGAAGAAAGCATAATCCATTACCAAGGTAATGTTATTATCAGTTTCAAAGACTTAATGAAGTTGACTAAAGATGAGAAACTCTTGGATAGCATTGCGGCTGTAGAACTGAACAGAAGTGGCACCAATGATAGAAAACTACAAAAGGTTCCTGAAATCATGCTACGAACTGAAGTTTTGAAAAAGAATTTTAAGCCAAGGGTATTGTCAATTGGTCCTATTCATGCTTGGAATGAGGATTTGTTACAAAATGACCTCAAGTATAAATTGGCTGCACATTTCATTAAAGAACATGTGAGTGATAATTTTTCAGTACTGCTTAAACGCTTTAAGGCAAAGGTCAAGGAAAAAATGACGTGCTTTGACAAGAAGGTAATTGAGTCATATACCGACGATGAATTGATAAGGTTGCTGTTCATGGATGGTTGTGCAATGTTAGGGTTCATAGACAGCTTTGTGAATCAGAAATTAAACATATTTGACATTAGTAATGGTCAAGCAGCCTTAATCCAACAGGATATGTTTTTGCTAGAGAACCAAATACCCTTTAAAGTCCTTGAAGCGTTGATCGACCTCGGCCAGTATTCAAAATACGATCTTTACGAATTTATTACTTTGAGTAGTATTGTTCCAAGGGATCTCGAATACGTACTAGTTTTAACTTTTAGTAAAAATCTAGAACACATTCTTGATCTTCAACGGAGAACGCTCTTAAATGACTCTCTTGATTCAGTTAATATCTTCGAGAAGCTGGAAACTTTGATCTGTTGTGCTTTCTTCTTCATCTTCTTTGCTGTTGGTGTGCTTATATGTTTTGCGATGGAGCGCTTAAAGAATTCATGCGATCTCCCTCAATATCGAGAAAGAATGCAATCTTTTCGCAATGTTCAGGAACTTAAAACAGCAGGTGTAAAGTTCATGCCAACTAATTCTTTAAGAAACATAATTTTCCGTTCTCGATTCTTTATTATAGGTGAGCTTTCACTTCCTGTATTAGTTGTTGACGACTCGACGGAACAAACGTTGTTGAATCTAGTCGCCTATGAGATGTGTTTTCATACAAACGTTGGAGATATGAACGTTGAAAACAGGCCTTGGGTTTCTTCTTATGTAAACTTGCTAGATTTGCTCATAGACAATGAACAAGACGTTAAGGACCTAAGGGCAGCAGGCATTCTTGAGAACCGTCTCAGTAGTGATATTGAAGTAGCCCAACTGATTAATAGAATAGGGTCTAACTGCTTTGCACCACCTGAAGACACTTATAGGAATGTCAAGGAAGAAATACAAAAGCATTATAGAAGAAGGTGCGCAATTTGGACGGCTCAAGTTTGCAATACCCACTTCAGTAGCCCGTGGACTATTCTGGCTCTTTTTGCCGCTACAATGATACTTGGATTAACTGCTGTTCAAACTTATTACGCTATCAATCCCAAAAAATGAGAGGTACATAGATACATTAACATTAATTTCTATTTAACTTGCTAATTTTATTTTGAATATATCAAATTTATCAAGATTGCTTGCTTTTTCTATAATTTAATTCAGGATACGACAAAAGGGTTGAGATGAACATCGTCTCCATCTTTAGCTGCGAAATGTTGAATGGGAATTACCAAACCGATCGAGTGAAGATTTCCCCTGGAAAGTTCTATCAAAACTTTTTTCTTTTTTTTTTTTGTTAATAATGATTTATCAAAACTAGGTAATACTTCTGATGCAGCTTGCTTTAAATTTGTTGTCCATTAGTTGTTAAAGTGTCTTTTCATTTAAGGTTTAAGTGCACTTCCTTGAACTGTGAATGGTTTGGATTCTACTATGTAAATTGTAATAACTGCAGAGTTTGTTTTCGTTTTTTTTTTTTTTTTTTTTTTTTTTTTTTTTTTTTCCTTATAGTTTTTGCCGTTGTTTATTGAATGCTTGTCGTTTTACACTCTGAGCGCACCCGGTTTGATGGTGCATTGTTGGTCTAGATGTTGACCAATCGTTTGTTGTTTTAGCGCTTAAACGTCATGTCGTTTGGAGCCTTTTGTCAAACGTATGAAAAACTTGCTTTTTTGGCGTTCGCAAGGGAAAAATATAATATTGTTTTTTTTAGAGAACTAATTTCTATAGAGCAGGTGCTATCTTCTTTATGGAGTTCGTTTAATGGGAGAGAAGTTTCCTTTTTTTTTTCCATAAAAAAAAAAAAAAGGAAAGCGGGTAGAAAACTAAACACAAAGCCATGTTGTCTTTTTGGCAATGAATTGGTACTTTTACGGTCGTAAATATACGTGGTCTTCTTGCTTTATTATTCTACGTTTTCAGTTTTAAAAAATAGTCAGAGAAATGTATTAACAAATCTCAATTCAGCCATCAATAATATATTACCTGTGTTTATTAGAGAAATGTATAATAGATTTCGACTTTGTAGTGTAGTGATTGTTAGATCCGATGTTACGTCTGGTATTCCAGATGATGTTGGAATACTATCTGAAACACGGTTTGATTAATTAAGATCCGGGTTATTATCCTACGCTTTCAATTTAAAAAACTAGTCAGAGAAATGTATTAACAACTCTCAATTCAGCCATCAATAATATGTTACTTGTGTTAATTAGAGAAATGTGTAATAGATTTAGACTTTGAAGCGTAATGATACAAGTTTTTCATTGATGAGAATGCAATATCTATACATAAAATCCTTTAAAAGAATTCTCTTTTTCCAGTTATTCTGTTCATCTATCTGTTTTATATTTTGCGTAACAAAAAGCAGAAAGAAAAACAAATTGAGACAACAACAAACAAACACAGAGATTAATTCTAGCAAAAAAAAAGAAAAAAAAAAAAAAAGAAAAAACAAAGAAGAAAACTTGGACTATCGACAAAGAATACCATGGAGAAGAAACAGAGGATCCTTCTTATCCAAAAAATCAAAAAGAAAACAAAATTTCCCACATTTGTTGAAGATGTCACCTTTTACTGTTTGTTGTCATGTGAAGAATTCCCACAGAAACAAAAGGACAAAAGAAAAAAAGAAAAAAAGAGGCGAGAGATTTCGCCAGCTCAATACATTTCTTTTAGTTTTTCAGTGCTTTCATTTTATCACCACTTTCGCTTCTTCGCCTTTCTTTTGTCTGCTTTGCTCGGTGAGAGCTCTCTGTTATTGTCGGTTTCTTTTTCTTTTACTTTTGTATTTTCTTCTAAATTATCACACGAAGCATTTGGAATTCAATATATCAGAAGGTTTTATTTTGTGATTTCCAATTTCTTTGTTGGTTTATATGGAATGTGAAATTTTCCCTCTTTCTTTTTTTTTTTTTTTTTATATTGAAATTACTGAAATTTCTCATAACTTATTTGCCATTATAAATTTCTGTCATTTCTTCAGTGTGCAGAAGAGTTTCCATACACTAACCATCACATGATGATATTTTGCACGGCCAACTCACACATATTTGCCATATTTTGCATTCACTACAATCAAAGATTACACAATTCTTAACCACTTAAACTCCAGTCACTATATTAATGATAAACCCCGGTTAATCATTGAGAAACCAAAAATTGAATAACAATTAATAAAGAAGAACAAAATTTTCAGTTGTTTATTCTCATTTTGATACATCAATGGTTAATCTTGGATAATCATTGATAAACTATAAATTAGTGAAAAAAAACACAATTGTCAATCGTTTTAAATCTTTTAAAAGTTTAACGATGATAAACGTCAATTAATTAGTGAATAATGCTAATTAATTGGTTAATTACTGATTAGCTTGAGTTAATCATTGATTAATCACTCATTAACTATATCTGGTTTGAGGTCAATGTTGTCTCTTTAACCTTTGAAAGTGGCATGTTTCAAATTTTCTCATAGAAGTTGTATAATTGAATAGAAGTACTACAGAAGTCGTATTCACCTACCACATATTGTAATTAGTTAAAGGCAGTGATGGAGATATGAGAGACGTTAGGGTGGAAAAGAGACTTGCAAAAACTCAATTATTTATGAATAGAAAATCTTTTCTGGTGTTCAATTGTTCTCAGACCTCCAAAGAAGCTCAAGATTTAAACTCAATGAAAAAAAGAGCTGAAGCCTATTCACGTTCTTGACCTTAGCCGAATAATGCTCTTTGTTGGGATTTGATTCCCAAATCTGTTTTGATTTAAGGATTGACTATTTGGTGATTGGCATTGTTTCAGGAATATATGACTGATTGATCTGATTGAGATAAGATTGGCTGGTAGATATCTTCATTTAGAAAGGATTTTGCTGATATAAAAACACCATAAAGTTCTT
Organism: Morus indica; assembly: GCA_029231665.1. Taxonomy (NCBI): domain Eukaryota; kingdom Viridiplantae; phylum Streptophyta; class Magnoliopsida; order Rosales; family Moraceae; genus Morus; species Morus indica. The sequence continues at coordinate 13,512,345 of JACAGA010000014.1, forward strand.
TATTTTGAAAGTCAACTTTTGCTCCAAATATGTTTAATTTGTAATCGATGAGATGATTGATTTTTGGATGAGATTCAGCAGCTGGACGAATCCCTCTTGCTTCAAAGAAACACGTCCAGGTTCATGTGCCAATTATGAGAAGATTTTAAGAATATGCATGATTGATTTTCATATCAGTTTTGAGAGCTCGGTTGTAGTGATTGTTACAATAAAATCTATAATAGACTATGTGCGGCAAATTACTTTGAAGTTTTTTTTTTTTTTTTAGTTGGTCGTTTTGGCTATTTAATTAGGGTCTCACAATGGTCTAAACACGCCTTTTGAGCCTCAGAATTTTAGATAGTCGAATCATTTTATTAATACTTGTATTTGTTATAATTCTTTGGGAGAAGGAGAGAAACTTAATTGAAGGGATTTCAACATTGTAAGTCGAGAGAATCTCGCTGATCAAGTCCATTAGGAAATTACAAGTTCATAGGTATCTTGTCTTGAGATGGAGTCATGAGCAATGTAAGTCCAATTGAGTTGTAAATTAGTTCTTAGTAGATTGTTTATCATCTGGACATGGTCCCACAGAGTAGATAGTAGTTGATGACACAACAGAATGCATGTTGTTGGATTTCGTTGCCTATGAGATGTGCTTGGCTAAACAACCCAGCATTGATGTTTAGGAATGACTGTTTAACCCCATCAGTTGCGAATATTCTTTGGTTAGTTCTCACTCAAACTCGCTAGATCTACTCATTAATAATGAACAAGACGTTAAGGATCTTAGAGCCAAGGAAACTGTCTCAGTAATATATTAAAGTGGCTCAATTGATCAATACTACAGGCTCTTATTGCTTTATAATTTAATTACTCTTTAATTCTAATTAACTTGCTAATTTTATTTCGAATATCTCTCTTTGATAATCAGTTTTAATAATGCTATTTCGACAATTTAATTCATGATATCAGAAAATGAGCGAATATTACGACGACTCTCGAGACGTATGGGAGTTGCCTAGTCCAAGTGAGGATTGCCTATGGGAGGAAGATCTATTTATTTATTTATTTTTGTTTTCTAATGAACTATCGAAACTAGGTAATACTTCTGATGCTTGCCTAAAATTTTCTGTTCATAACTGTTAAAGTATCTTTTCATAACTGTTAAAAATCGATACTTTTTTCTTTCTTTCTTTCTTTTTTTATTTTATTTTAAATCTTATACTTGAAAGAGTTAAAATCTTGTACTTGTAAGAGTTAAAATCTTATACTTGTAAGAGTTAAAATCTTATAGTTGTAAGAGTTAAAATCGTGAGCTTCAGTGGAGATCAGAGAGCCAAGTCGAAAACAAGAAATGAACAATTTGATGTCAAAGAACGTATCAAATGAAAAAAAAAAAAAAAAAATCGTGAGCTTTTCGTAGCATCTTTTGTATCTTTATTTTATTCGTACTCTCACTAACTATATTTATATTTATCTCCTCTATTTTATGCAGCAATTCCTTTTCTTCAGTCACTCCAATAACGTCTTTGAAAGCGACGACTTTTTAGTTAGGGCATTGCTTGTGCTAGGATGACTACTCTCCAATGTTGTTTGTTCAGATGGTTGGGTCTCCTTGTTTGCCTTTTTGTTCAGACCTTTGTATTCACCCGATATCTTTATTTTGTACCTAAGAAGAAAGAGATCGCAAAATATTTTTCATCTGCCACAATGAGTTTCAATTTAGTTTTGATGCATGCACAAGTCTTTGAGACCTGTTTGGCCCACTCTCAATGAGACCTTTGTATTCACCCGATATATATATGAACGATGTCGGCATATGTAAAAAGTTTCACGTGCCTGACAGACCCCAGACTTGAAAAAATTCTTAAAGACAAACTCAAAAGCAAAAAGCAACACGGGCATTTTTCTGAAAAAAAAAAAAGAAAAAAGAAATACTCATGGACACGTGTATAAATAATAAACAAATACAGATGTTAAGAGTCTATGCACACAAGTGCAGATAAAGAGATTGGTCATTATGAACAACAATCTCAGAGGAATTTCATCACATTTCCCTTTATGAGAGAATTATCCACCTTACATATTGAAATTCTACATCATAGATTTTTTTTTTTCTTTCTTTCTCTCACCTTTCCATTTATCCATATACTTTATTTTCTTGTTTGACAACCCTGAATCAAATTGATTTTTTTTTATTCAAAAAAGATTTAAGTTGCGACAATGATATGACCAATTAGAAAGCTCAAATACAATCTTTCTAGATCTAAACAGAATCAAGAAGAGTTACACTGATAATGGAGCACTAAGCTCAGCCAAACGACAACCTCAACTCTTTGGTTATTGAAGACCAAAGCGACGTGCGGCATAAGCGCAATTAAAAAAGGACACAATAGAGTCTCAAACAAGCCAAACGACAAAATTAAAAACAGTTTACAAGAAAATAAAGTAAAACAAGCACGGCAGCAAACAAAGTTAGTGTTTATGCTTCTACATCAAATTTTTCCAAGTAATACACAACCACATTATACGCTTGAAAAAATGAATTTAACATTCGTTCTTTACCTTATTCCTGATATATAAGTGAAAAGGAAGCTTCCCAAAGTCAAGCTCTAATCGAAGAGTTCAAATCTTGGGCTTTAATGGACGGCTGAGAACAAAGTTGAAAACAAGAAACGAACCATCTGGTGACCAAATAGTGTGTGTGTCCTCTTTATTTATTTATTTATTTATTTTTTTGGCAATATTTGGTGATTTGAAAGCAATAATTGAAACAAGTTAACCTCCAAAGAAAGAAACGACAAGCCAACTTATAGACTGAAAGGTCTGTTTTCGGTCACTGGTGCAACAAAAAGTGTTACAACACTTTTCTGTAACACTGTTATAACGGAAATGACAGTATTAAACCAGTAAATCAGAAATGCAAGAAAATAATGCGGAAAAGTAAAGAACACCAGAAAATGGTATCGCAGTTCGGTGCGCACACCTACTCTGCGGGGCCACGCCCAGACAGTGATCAATCCACTAAGTTCAAAAGATTACAAGAACCAAAACGGTCTTACACACTCAATAACTCCCTCTTTGAAGATGTTGCCGTTGCCTCGAATCTCCTTAGAAGACTTGATCAGCGAGCACCACTCGTCTTGATGGATTCCTCCCGAAATCTCTACAATCTTCTTACAGAGAACTAGTATTCAATAATGTTCTCACACTGTTGCACACTCATGGCAATCACACAAAAAAACGCAGCACACTCTCCTTCACACCAAAAATGTTCATGCGTGTCTCTGCATTTGCCAAGAGATCCCAATCAAAAGCCCCACGCTCACAGCCAAATCAGTCAGCCATTAATTCACAAAGTCAACTATCAATTTTCAGCAACTAAATCAATCCATTTGCTGTGCCACCACAACTTTCCATAATAACCTTCCCACACAATGGTGCACCAGCCAAGTTACCCCGTATACACAAATCAACCTAAAGAAGAACACTACAAAAGTTTACCAAAAATAAACCAATTACCAAATACACTTACCAAATACACTAACAATCTCCCCCTTTGGCTATTTTTGGCTAAACTATCAAAACAAGTTGCTGATTACACAAAAGAACTTAATAACAGTAGAAGGATAAATGTTCTCCCCCTTTTTGACAAAGAAATAGCCAAAGATTACATACTAGCAACAATAACAAAAAAAGAACATAAGGAAAGAAATAAGAATACTACTGAGATGTACCACCATGCGCATCAACACCCGAGGTAGACTGAAGATCCCCAAGCAACGCAGTAATTTCCTTCTTCTTGTGGCCGACCCTCTTCACTTCCCGAAGAAGGTGAGACTCATAAGCTGACAGATTGATCAACTCCTTGGACAGAAATTGCACGGTTTTTGCATGTAAAACCGCTGCGGTGGACTGTTTTGAACTTGTTGGATCACCACCAGAGGCACTCGGAGCTACACTTGGAGCATCAGTATCATCTTCATCAGAACTCATCTCCCCCTGAACATCATCTACATGCTTTCCCAAATGCAGTTTTCTCGAAATCCGAATTAACCCCGACGCCTTCTCGAATAGCTCATCCGCCTTCTTGACATCACGTTGCTTCGTCAGAATCCCATAAATGAGGGATGGAAACGGAAGAACTGGATGAGTGATTGTGGCTTCAGCATTGCTGGTAATCTGATCAAACACTAACTGCCCAAAATCAAATGAAGTTGCAGTACCGATCAAGAAGAGTAGCTTTGCCAAAGGTTTCTTAACTCCTGTGGCATGCATACTTGGCATCCAATTCTTCAAAGCAATCTTGTGAAGAGCAGAATATTTCAGGCTTAACTCTGCTGCAGGAAAGGACTTTGCAGGAGGCCATTTACGTCGGACATTTGCAGTTATTTCAGAGATAATGACACTAGAGTCAACTTCTCTGTTCAAAACTGGCCTATGGCACTTATAGAAATCATTTATGACACTTGGAGAGAAATCAAACACATGATCTCTCACTTTCACTTTGTGATGCATATCAGATGCAGAATTGTTTATGCCTTCCACCAAGTTCGCATAAAATTCATACACCACGTGTTTCACATATGGCTGTATTTTAGTCACCGTGCCTAGTAGGTGTTGAGATTTCAGAAGATCAAAAATGCCTAACTCTTTAAAGTCGGCTTCATGTATCATACGTTCTGATAAAAACTTTCGTTGCAATATTGAGTCCCATACTTGCTTATTTAAGCCAGAAGAAAAAGTAGAAGATGTACCAGGTACATTAGATGTGGTCGTGTCTGCTTGTGGTGAACCGGGAACTTCTTGAGCAGGGGCGGAAGCAGTAGTCTTTGCTGCAGATCGTGTGACTCTGCTTGGCAGCGGAGAATCCTTCTGTTTACTCTTCTTTGTGGAATGCAGAGTCTTCTTCTTCTGTTTCACTGGTTTCAAGGGTTCCACGGGAACTTCTTCCTCATCATCCGAAGAAAGAACAAGTGGACTTGGTGAATCTTCATTAACTGATCGAGACCGCTTCTTTGAGGAAGACTCAGGTTTCTGATTGTCAACTCTTGGAGAAAACTGGGACCTTGTACCTTGATTGAATGGAAGAGACCGAGAACTCCATGATGGAAAACCTGGACGTGAAGCAAATTGCATTAAATCCGGAACTTTATCTCTCTGAGGCATTTCATCAAACACCTTATCCGCAACAACCTTTGAGGACTTGGGCGAATTTGTGGATGTCCGATTCTCACCCAAATTGGGCACGCCGGGTGACGGGGAAGAGGGGCCACTAGCATCAAAATCTTCTTGCTCGGTGGATCCGCGTGGAGTTGAATAGACTTCATCTCCTTCGTCGCAAAACGGAGCCTTGTAATAGGGAACAATGGCCAACGGTGGGAGACAAGCAAGGGGAACGGGTTCATTCTCACCGGAGGCGTGACTAGTTCTCTGTGGGGCAAAAAACTTCACTTTCTTCGAAGACACGGATGATTTCTTGGATGGTAACCGATTGAACACTCGATTGCTTCGGGTCCTCACCATGTTTGGAGAAAAATTCGGAGAGAGAGGTGGAGAGGAAATTTTTCCGGAAACAAGGCAAGTGTTGCTTCAAACCGGAATTTCAAATGAAATAGGGGCTAACTCTTCAAAAAACCAGGGAACGGTTATTTAAACACAACAAAAACCACCCAAAACGACACCAATAACACTCAAAACGCAATGTCATTTTTTTTTTTTTTTTTTTTTTAAAGAAAAAAAAAAAAACTTACATTACACATATTCCCAAAGCTGTCCGCAGTGTTTCAAACCGAACAGCATCTAGAGGCTTTGTAAAGATATCTGCTAGTTGCTTCTCTGTGGTTACATATTCCAACACTACGATCTTGTCCTCCACCAATTCTCGGATAAAATGATGCCGAATATCAATGTGCTTAGTTCGAGAATGTTGAACAGGATTCTTTGAAATATTAATGGCACTGGTGTTATCACAGAATACTGTCAATACATCTTGTATGATTCCATAATCTTCCAACATCTGTTTCATCCACAACAATTGAGTGCAACAACTCCCAGCTGCTATATATTCAGCCTATGCAGTTGATAAGGAGATCGAATTCTGTTTCTTGCTGAACCAAGAAACCAGATTATTACCTAAGTAAAAACATCCTCCTGAGGTGCTCTTCCTGTCATCTGCATTGCCTGCCCAATCAGCATCACTAAATCCTGCAAGACTAGAATTTGTATCACTTGAGAACTAAATCCCATGATCTACTGTTCCACTAACATACCGAATAATTCTCTTCACGGCAGCCAAATGTGACTCTTTGGGATTTGCCTGATATCTTGCACACACACCAACACTAAAACTTATGTCAGGCCTACTTGCAGTTAAATACAAGAGGCTACCAATCATGCTTCGATAGAGAGTTGGATCTACAGCAACTCCATTTTCATCTTTAATCAACTTCTCATTTGTGCCCATCGGTGTTCTCATGTGCCTCGCCTTCACTAGCCCAAATTTCTGAACTAAGTTTCTTGCATACTTACTTTGTGTAATAAAGATTCCATTTTTCATTTGTTTCACCTGCAATCCAAGAAAGTAAGTAAGTTCTCCTACCACGCTCATCTCAAACTCATTCTTCATTTGTTCAACAAACTCCTCCACTTTTGCCTGTGACGTTGATCCAAACACAATGTCATCCACATAAATCTGAGCTATGATGATCCCATCTCCAAACTTCTTGATAAACAAGGTTTTGTCAACTCCCCCTCTCTTGTAGCCCTTCTTGTTCAAGAACTCAGTCAGTCGTTCATACCAAGCTCTTGGTGCTTGCTTAAGCCCATAAAGTGCCTTCTTCAGTTTATACACATAATTAGAGTGCTGTGGAACCTCAAAACCCTTGGGGTGTTCAACAAAAACCTCTTCATCCAGAAAACCATTCAAGAATGCACTCTTAACATCCATCTGGAACATCTTTATACCCATAAGACAAGCAAAAGATAGCAAAAGCCGTATTGATTCAAGTCTTGCTACCGGAGCAAATGTCTCATCAAAATCCACTCCTTCGACTTGAGTATACCCCTGAGCTACAAGTCTGGCTTTGTTCCTCGTAACATTTCCATGCTCATCTGTCTTGTTCTTGAAGATCCATTTAGTACCAATAACATTGGAGTTACTTGGTCGTGGAACTAAGTCCCACACATCATTCCTCTCGAACTGTCCCAATTCTTCCTGCATAGCATTTATCCAGAACTCATCTTCTAAGGCTTCTTTTACGTTCTTTGGTTCCACTTTGGATGTATAGCACACATACCTCACAATGTCACGATAGTTCAATCTAGGCTTGTCTCTAGTGCGAATCCCTTCATCAATGTTGCCAATAATCTCTTCAACTGGATGATTCTTTTTAATTCTGGAGGATGGTTCTCTGGTGATAGTATCTGCAACATCAAACACTTCTGCCTCGTCCTCTATTGGATCTGTTACAACCGGTGTCATACAATCTGTTGTAACACTTTCTTCAACAGATTGTTTTTCAGTATCTTGATCGTTCATCTCAATATCTTCAAAGATTTCATCATCAGAGGCTCTTCTAGCTTCCTCCTTAAGATCATCTACCACTACATTTACAGATTCCATGATCTTCTGTGTCCTCTTGTTGTAAACACGATAAGCTCGGCTATTAGTAGAGTATCCAAGAAACACACCCTCATCACTTTTAGCATCAAGCTTGCCGCGCTGATCTCGATCATTTAGAATATAGCAAACACTCCCGAAAATGTGGAAGTAGTTGAGATTTGGCTTCCTGCCCTTCCAGATTTCATAAGGAGTAATCTTTGTATGTGATCTGAGATACACCCTGTTGATTGTGTAGCATGCAGTATTCATTGCCTCTGCCCATAGTCTGAAGGATAGCTTCTTAGAATTCAGCATCACCCTTGCCATCTCTTGAATAGTTCTATTTTTTCTCTCTACCACACCGTTTTGCTGAGGTGTTTTCGGAGCAGAAAATTCATGAGCTATACTGTGCTTGTTGCAGAAATCCGCAAAGACTGAGTTTTCAAATTCCTTTCCATGGTCACTTCTGATTCTTACAATCTTTCCAATGTTGCAATCTTTTTCCCTTTTCAACCTTGTGCACAGGTTTTTGAAGACATCGAACGTATCTGATTTTTCCCTAATGAAATCCACCCACGTGTACCGAGAATAATCATCAACACACACAAACACATACTTCTTTCCAGCAATGCTCTCCACCTGCATCGGCCCCATAAGATCCATGTGGAGCAATTCCACAACCTGTGTTGTAGAAATCTGTTGCAACATCTTGTGTGACACTTTCTTCTGTTTCCCGATCTGACATGGACCACAGACTTCATTAGACTCTGGTTTCAGCTTGGGTACTCCTCGTACAGCTCCAATGTTCACAATCTTCCTGAGATTTCTATAGTTCAGGTGACCAAGTTTTTCATGCCAAAGTTTCGTGTCATCCAACCTTGTTCTGAGACATGCTACTGGGAACGTCAACATGTAACAATTGTCTGAAGATCTTGAGCCCTCCATAACACACCTTTCTGAGTTGTCAAACACTAGACAATTGTTCTTGGAGAACCTCACATGAAGATCTTGATCGCACAGTTGACTGATGCTGATCAGGTTTGCTTTTAATCCTTCAACCAGCAAAACATTCTTGAGTCTTGGAAAGCCATCCAAATCCAGCACTCCTTTTCCCAGAACTCTTCCTTTTACGCCATCTCCAAACGTAACATGCCCTTCAGTACAGGTTTGAACATTTTTCAGGAACTTGCTTTCCCCCGTCATATGCTTGGAGCAGCCACTATCAAAATACCATGAATCAACCGTGCTTGCTTTCAAGGAAGTGTAAGCCACGTGACACACTAGATCAGTTTTTCTTACCCAAACCCGACGAGTAGGTCTAATCTTTTTAATCATTTTTCTTGTGGGACATGATGAGGCAACAACCATTCCTTTCCTGAGATCATTATAAAGTTTATAACAACGTGGTCTGATGTGTCCTGGAACGCTGCAGTAGTGACATACAGGAATAAATCTCCTACGTTGCTGTTGAACTCCTGAAACTTGCGTTCCAATCACAGGTTGTGATTCCTGTGTGACTTGCTCCTTCACAAACACCGTTTTGGACGTAGAACATTTCCCAGAAAATCCAAGTCCATGATGATCACCATTGGTTCTTCCCATAGTCAGAATATGGTACAATTTAGACGTTCCCAAGTTCATCTTTTTCAACGTCTTCTGAGCATGTTCCAGTTCAGCTTTCATCTCAGCCTCCTTCCTCTCTTTTTCCCCGATCCGACGCTTAAAGTCATCCACGTTCCTTTTCAAGCCTTCCTTTTCTCTAAGAAGGTCATTTACACGATCCTCCAAAGCCTTGTTCAGTTTGCATACATTAACCCATTTTTCAAACATGGTTTTGTAGGCTTCCTGTATAGCATCTTCTGTGAGTTCTTCACCATCACTGCTGTAATCTGATTCTAAGTCTGACTCGCATTTTTCTGTGCTGGCTGATTCTGTCGCAACAGTTGTTGTGACACCATCTGCAACTATACTTGTGACACTTTCGGCTGAGGCGCACTTATCAGACAAAACATTAAAAGCAACATAGTTGCTCACATGATCATCTTCTTCTTGGCTCCCCTCTGATTCCTCGTCGCTCCAGGTTGCATTAAAGGACTTCTTTTTCTTCTTAAGAGTGTTGGCGCACCCGGCTTGAATGTGCCCGTATCCATCACACTCCCGGCATTGGATGCCCTTGTTCTTCATTTTCACGTCAGTGTTATTTGCTGCAGGTTTGTTTCTTTGAAAGTTGCTGGTGTTGGGATAATTGCTGCTTCGATTGTTGTTGTTGCTAAAAACTGGACTCCGATTCTTCTTGTTGAATTTTTTCATAACTCTGTTAAAGTTTTTTGTCAATAAAGCAAGAGTTTCTGCCAAGTCTTCATGATCGTCTGAGTCTTCTTCATGATGAGACTTTTGTACCTCTGCTTGTAATGCTATCTCTTTCTCTTTCTTGTCCTCATTTAGATTCATCTCCAACGTGCGTAGAGAACCCATCAACTCATCAAGTTTCATGGCTCGAACATCCTTGGCTTCCTCAATTGCAGTCACCTTGTAAGCAAACCTCCGTGGTAAAGACCTCAACGTTTTCCTCACAAGCTGCTCCTCTGAAATCTTCTCACCAAGAGCAAATGCCTCATTGGCTATATCGCACAACTTTGAGTTAAACACAGAAATAGATTCGTGTTCTTGCATCCGGAGATTCTCAAACCTTGTAGTAAGAATTTGGAGTTTTGAGAGTCTCACTGCTGCCGTTCCTTCATGTGCCGTTTGCAGTATCTCCCAAGCATCCTTGGCTGTTTCGCACGTTGAAATGAGTTTGAATTGGCTTGCATCTACCCCATTAAAAATGGCGTTCAGTGCTTTGGAATTGTTGTTTGCCAACTTGTCCTCTTCGGTAGACCAGGAAATCTCAGGCTTCAGTTTTTCCACTCCCTCAGTATCCTTCGTCACTGGATGATCCCAGCCAGTCAGGACAACCCTCCAAGCCTTTTCATCGATAGCTTTGATGAATGCCTTCATGCGTGCTTTCCAATAGGAGTAGTTAGAGCCATCTAGAAGAGGAGGTCGCGAAACTGAGCCACCTTCTTTCAAGAAATCCATACCTGACATAACAGACCGAATCCCAAAATCTCACCAAACAAAAGGTTAGTGAACTGCTCTGATACCAATTGAAAGGTCTGTTTTCGGTCACTGGTGCAACAAAAAGTGTTACAACACTTTTTTGTAACACTGTTATAACGGAAATGACAGTATTAAACCAGTAAATCAGAAATGCAAGAAAATAATGCGGAAAAGTAAAGAACACCAGAAAATGGTATCGCAGTTCGGTGCGCACACCTACTCTGCGGGGCCACGCCCAGACAGTGATCAATCCACTAAGTTCAAAAGATTACAAGAACCAAAACGGTCTTACACACTCAATGACTCCCTCTTTGAAGATGTTGCGGTTGCCTCGAATCTCCTTAGAAGACTTGATCAGCGAGCACCACTCGTCTTGATGGATTCCTCCCGAAATCTCTACAATCTTCTTACAGAGAACTAGTATTCAATAATGTTCTCACACTGTTGCACACTCATGGCAATCACACAAAAACGCAGCACACTCTTCTTCACTCCAAAATGTTTTACCATATATCTGCCTTTGCCAAGAGATCACAATCAAAAGCCTCACGCTCACAGCCAAATCAGTCAGCCATTAATTCACCAAGTCAACTATCAATTTTCAGCAACTAAATCAATCCATTTGCTGTGCCACCACAACTTTCCATAATAACCTTCCCACACAATGGTGCACCAGCCAAGTTACCCCGTATACACAAATCAACCTAAAGAAGAACACTACAAAAGTTTACCAAAAATAAGCCAATTACCAAATACACTTACCAAATACACTAACATAGACTAACCCGTCGTCTACAAAATTCTCATCCAAAAATGAAAAGAAAAATTAGTTCCCGTAATTATTGAAGTTATCAACTAATTTTACAGTGTAGGAAACCCGTAAAGCAAAAGGACAAAAAAATAAAAAAGTAGGCGGAAAGAATAATTTAATTTCCACTTACATTTTACAATTATATTTTGCCAGCTCAATACATTTCTTTTACTTTCCACTTACATTTTAAAATTTGGTGATCATGACTTTCCCAGAACGTGTAGTAATTATTTCAAAGGAGTATGCCAGAGAAAAATAGAGATGTTAAGCTGAAAAAAGAGACACTTGCAAAAACACATGTTTATTTGTCATGAGCAGATAACTCTTTCTGGTGTTCAGATCTCCATTGAAGCTCAAGATTTAAAGTCTTTGAAAGGTACTTTGTGTAGTTTATTTTCGATCATGATCTGAACATTCCAGACCAAATGGGAAAGAAAGATATTTATCATTTTTGTTTTCGCAGCAGTAATATTATTGAGCTGAATCATTATGAAATAGGCTTTTCTTTTTTCCCATTTTTGGTACAAAAGATGTCCGAGGAAAATGATACTCTGATAGAGGCTGGCACAGAAAATCAAGAGGAAATCCAACTACTGTTAGAATATTTCTTTTGGACTTCCATAATCATACTAATTCACTCTATTATAATCAAATAATTATTTATTTAGTAAATGCTGCCATAATTATATTAAAAGCGAAGTTTCAAATCAACCAAATTGTGTTCTATATTGAACTGGGGAAATGAGATGCTAATTACAAAAACAAAATATTGGTCTCCATATAATAATTCGTTTCTACCCTTGGACTTGGTTCTCTCATCTACATTGAAACTCAAGATTTGAAGTTTGAACTCTTCCATTGAAAGGTACTTTATGTAGTTATCTTTTTTAATGGACATTAAGAAAGATTATCATTTTTTTTTATTTTATCCCTAATTAATGTGTTGTATTTGTTGCGTTTGCTTTTCTATTAATGGCTCGTGTTAGTGTTATGTTGTGTAATTTGGTTTTTTTCCTTAAGAGTAGTATTTTGATATTCATCATCAACCTTTTGCAGCTTTTTGTTCTTTTTTAATCAAATTTAGTTGTGTTAGTAGAGAATTAATATTGTACGGATGTGCCGATTCAACTTAATTTGGATGTCAATTTTCTCGTTTGTCGGCTGATAATTCTTTTCTCGTGTTTAATTGGTTCTTAGACGGCCTTTACTGATCAATAATCAAGCTTAAGATTTGAACACTTTGTGAGGTACGTAATTCCTTTTCATGATCTGAACATTGGAGAAAGAAATATTAACAGTTATTTTTGCAAGAGTATATTATTAATTAAGCCTAATAATAATATATAATTTTTGTAATTTTTCTTAAATGACCAATTATTATCAGTTATTTTCGGGAAAATGAGCTTCCACGATGATGAGCAAATGGTCATACCCAAAGATGTCTCTTCAGGTTTATGTTTTCTTCCTTTCTTCATTCACATAACAAGCTTTTTTATTTATTTATTTATTCTTTACAATTTAGATGCACTCAAAACTTTTGATTCTAATTAATTAAGAGTTAATTATTAATCATCTTTTCCTTCCATGTGTATAATTCAGGGGAAAGAGCTCCAACTTTTGTAGCGGGAAAAATACAGATTGAAGTCATCAACCTCATGGAAGCACCACTTAAAGAAACCAGATTTAAAGTGTTACTAGAGTTGAAGGAGCCTGGAGATATCGAAGGAAGACATGGACTTGATCTTGTGATGGTAATAGATATCAGTGGAAGCATGCATGAGGGAGGCAAGTTAGACAAATTGAAAATTGCCACGATATTGGTCGTTGAGAAACTTAGCCCCGTTGATCGATTCTCGGTTGTCATATTCTTTGACAGCTCGATTAGATTGTTCCCACTGTGCCAAATAACTGAAGATTCTAAAGCTGAGATTATAGAGAAGATCAGAGATTTAAATGTAAAAAATAGTGACAAAAATATTGCTGAGGGCCTTAGAATGGCCTTAAAAGTGCTCAACGACCGCCATTTTACGCATGGGCGTGTGGGTGCCATCATGCTTTTTTCTGACGGTGCCGAAAATAAAGGTAAAGCTGCTGAGGTTGATGTTAGCAAGGTGCCAGTACACACATTCGGCTTTGATGCAAGCCACGACCAAAGGGTATGTGTATATGTATTTAATTTGAAAAATTTATACCGTGTTTGTTTTACTGTTTGAGTTTTCAACTCAAATTAAAAAGTTAATTAATATAAGAGAAAATATGATAACATAAAGTTAAATTTAAATTTTTGTAGGATAAATCACAGTAATAAAAATTAAAATTATGATTGGAACCAACAAAACGAACGAGTTTTATTGTTAACCAGACCTGACTAATTTATTAATTTGTCATCGATATAATATTATAACTAAAATAGGTGCTATTAGAGATCGCACAGAAGAGCAATGGAGGAACGTTCTCAGATTTGCAAAATGAGAACAACTTCCTCAGTGCATTTTCCCAGTGGTTGGCTAGGCTTCTCACCATTGTTGTTCAGGACTTGCGCGTAACAGTCAAACAAGTCGACGGAGATTCGAAAATCATGAACGTGCTCGCTGGAAACTCTCCAATCAAGAATGAAAACTCTGCAGTTACTATTTCCTATGGTGATCTCTACGGAAAAGAGGTACGCAAGGTCCAAGTCGAACTTCTTCTCCCTAATATAATTGGAAGTGGCCCGAAGGCCCTGGATGTTCTCCAAATCACTTGCAGTTACAGGTGGGATTTTCTTCAATTCTTTGGTTATTTTTGAATTGATCGATCTTAATATAAATATCGAATAATAACACGCATGCAGTGATGAGTATGGAAAAGAGCGGTTTGAAGCGGATCCTATATTCATCCCCGTTACCCGAACTTGGGGGAAAGAGATCAGACGAGAGGAGGTGATTGAACAAGACGCTGAGAAAAAAAGGTGAAAAATTTTCCACGAACTCAAAACATTTCATTTACTTTTTGATTGCTTTTTATTATTGGATGACGAGGACTTCCTCAATTCTACGCTTCGTGCACGAGTTACTAGAGGCAATATTGGCATATTGGTAAACTTATTATCAAATACTGCAATATATATGATATCTTTTGATGAAAACTACTGCGATATATATTAAATTTGGCGTAAAATCAGGTAAATTGTCTTCTTTGGAACAAGGACATAGAAATCAGCCAAACTACTGCAATATATATTATATTATCATATATGTTTTTCTCAAGTCTAAGATTATTGAACCTGGAGACTTCACATAGTACAAAACAGTTAGTCTTTGCAGAACAACTTAGTAACACTCTATAAACACAATAACCAAACTTTTTTTTGGAAACGAAATATAAATAAAAAAGAATGATACGAGGAAATTATAAAACTCCTTCCAAGATAGCAGGTAAAGACTCTATCAGCTTGGAAGAAACGTTAACTTGAAATAAATAAAAAACCACATAATAGAAAAATAATGTCTACTACAGAAACAATCCACCAACAAAATTCCTATGATTACAAAGATATAAAATTTCAAAACTTAATATCTTTAAACTCACCATGAGACTTTAGACTATTATTACTCAGTCAACTAGAATTTCTATCTCAATACTCACCTACTGTAATGACCTGATTTGACAAGTTGTTACTACTTCGTTTTCATAGTGTAAGCATGAAAAAAAAATGTACATAAAATAATGTATTAAGAAAATTTTACGATATTTTTTTTTTTTCAAAAGTATTAAGGTTAAAGTACATAGTTAAAAGTTTGAACATCAAAATAAAAATTAAAAATACTTTTCAAAATAAAACATCGGGCGTCGTGCTAATCTCTTGTTGTTAAAATCTTTAATTAATAGTTCCTTTGTTGGAACTTAACTCTTTTGATGAAGGATTTATCTCTTATTTTGTTAACTTGATCGGATCTGACAAATGAGAGAGGTTCTCATTCAGCATGTAAAAAAAACTTATTGTAAAATTTGAGAGAAACATAAAATTATTTAAGCATTTTAAATAGAACATTTTTTTAATAAGTCTCTTAAACATTTACTATAGAAATATCTTGTTTAAAATATTATTCTCAAGAAAAAATCTTTAAAAATAGAAATAAAGGAAATTAAAACTTGTAATTTCATAATATGCCATTTTGAACCAATTTCTTAACTTACTCAATTCCTTAGATAATTACCGGATACTTAATTAGATAGGTTCATGCCGGTTTTGTTGTATCGTTAGCTGCTTAGTAAATCCACTTAATTAGATAACATATGTAAAAACCATAAAAATCCTTTGCGTCCATGCTCCATCGGTGATCACATCTCAACTTCATCTCTCTTTTTTTTAGTACCTTTACTTTTTATGATTTCTAATTTCTTTTTTTCAATGTTCACCTTTATTTTCGTTTCGGTGTTTTAAATTTCATGTTATGCCTTTATTTATATAATCTTAATCTTAACATCTTTATCTTAATCTTAGCATCTTTTCTTATTCTTAATCTTAACGTGCATAAAAGAGCAAATGTCCATTTTCATCCACCCTCCTCCACTTGCTACCTTTCAATTCTCATCTTCTTTTTCTCTCTTCCTTTTTTGTTCTACTTTTTCAGATTCTCTCCCTTTTTATTTTTTTTCCTTTTTTATTTTGTTATTTATTTTTCCTCTTTTTTTTTTTTTTTTTTTTGCCAAAAACTCCAGGCTGCTTTGGGATATTTTTTTTACTCACTTTACTCCTATTAAAGTAATTTTCCAAATGTACTTCTGTTTATTTTTTATTTTTTTTTTCTGTGTGATCCTTAGGAATATTTTTTCCCTAATTGGACCACAGTCTACGAAAACAGTTTGTTTCCAGGCTTGTCTCGATTTTAATAATCTTTCACATAACCTTTCAAAAGTTTGGAAGGTACTTTGTGTAGTTTTCTTTCTCATGTACTCTACGTTCAAGAACAAGTGGAAAGAAAGATTATCATTTTTTTTTTTTTCACGAGTGATTTAATATTATCGAGCTGAATATATCGTTATACTAGTTGCATTTTTTTTTCTTTTAGGTACAAAAAGTTGTCCGGTGAACATGATAGTCGCGTCGAGGATAGCACAGAAGAGCAAGGGGAGATCCAAGAAAGCAAAGTCCCTACAGAAGATGAAGTTATGCTAACTATCAAAGAACTTGGGGTGCCTGGAGATTGGCAATTGGTGAACGAAATAAAGGAAGCAAAAGTAGATGTAAGGGACAGCCAAGAAGAATTTAAGATACAAAAGGTTCCAAAAATCATGGTACGAAATGAAGATTATCTCGAAGAGTATTTTAAGCCAAGGGAGTTGTCGATCGGACCTATTCATTCTGCTGATTCTAGTTTGTTCAAGAAGGAACTCAAGCTTAAATTGGCTGAATATTTCATTACAGAAACCAACAATACAGCGGATGGGTTACTCATATTATTTAAGGCAGGGTTCAAGGACATAAAGAAGCACTTCGACAAGGATATAACTATGTCATGTGCCGACGATGAGTTAATCAGGTTGGTGTTCTTGGATGGTTGTGCAATGCTAGGCTTCATACATAGCTATTTGTTTCAGGGATTAAATATGTTTCACATTAGTAATCGTCAAGCAGAATTGATCCGACAGGATTTACTTTTGATGGAGAACCAAATACCCTTTACGTTGCTTCATGCGTTGACGCGCCATGCTAGATGTGTGACAAAGTATGAATGGTTTATTCCTCAATTTATTCATGAGAATAGTATAATTCCAAAGGATCTTTTGTACATGATACTTGATCACAAAGACAGCCTTTTTGGGAAGGGTAAAGGTACCAAACAGCCGGATCACATTCTCGACCTTTACCGAAGAATTCTCTTAACTATTCCTCATGATTCTCATGATTGCTTTGATACTCTCCTAAGTTTCTTTGATTCTACCTTCGGATACGTTTTCTCTCGTTTGAGAGTGCTTATCGGATACGTTCTCGCTTGTTTGGGAGTGATGGAGCGCTTTGACACACCAACCGATGACTCTAAATATATGATTAGCAGAATGCACTCTTTTCGCAACATTCAGGAACTTAAAACAGCAGGTATAAAGTTAAAGCCAACTTATTCTTTAAGAAGAATATTTTTCCATTCCCGATTCTTTATTGCCGGTCAACTGTCGATTCCCGCATTAGTCGTTGATGACTCCACGGAACGCATGTTGTTGAATTTGGTCGCCTATGAGATGTGCTTGAATAAAGAACAACAAGCCACAGATTCTTGGGTTACTTCGTATGTAAACTTGCTAGATGTGCTCATTGATAATGAACAAGACGTGAAGGACCTAAGAGCAGCAGGCATTCTTCAGAATCATCTCAGTAGCGATAATGAAGTAGCTCAATTGATCAACAGAGTGGGCTCTAATTGCTTTGCACCATCTAAAGACACTTACGAGCATGTCAGGGAAAAAATAGAAAAGCATTATAGAAGAAAGTGCGCGATCTGGATGGCTCAAGTTTGCCAATCCAATTTCAGCAGCCCATGGACTATCCTGGCTCTTTTTGCTGCTACAGCAGTACTTGGATTAACTGCTGTTCAAACTTATTACGCAGTCAATCCAAAAAATTAAAAGGTACATAAATACTTTTACTATAATTAAAAAATCTCATAAAAAATCATATTTAATTCTAAGAACATAAATACTTGTACTTGTTAACTCTAATTAACTTGCTAACTTTATTTTGAAACATCAGCTTAATAATAAAAATTATTCAAGGTTGCTTTATTTTGACAATTTAATTCAGGTTGGGTCGAATATACAACAACTTTGGAGAAATTGAGCTCACTGTCTCCATGAATCTATCGATCTCATTGTCGAATGGGAATCGCCTACTTTGAGTGATAATTGCCTTACGGAAGATCTATGAAAACCTTTTTTTTTTTATGAATAATTAAAACTAAGAAGTACTTCCGATGTTGCTTCAGATTTGCGGTTCATTATGTGTTAATGCCTGTCTTTTCATTTTAAGGTTTAAGTGCGCTTCCATTTATAAGTCGTTTTGATCTTTTTGTTCAATTGGCATTACTGGTAAGGAAAGTTTTATTTAATTATATGATATATGGACTATTGCTTCTTGACAAATAGCTAAATTTGAGCTGAAAAGGCTGCTGCATTTCATAGGTACAAAATGCCAGGTTTTTTTTTTTGTTTGTTTGTTTTTTTTTTTTTTTTAAACGCGGTGAGAGACGTGTAAGTTGCAATGTGGCATCTGTACTACACAATGTACTAGTTGTTTAAGAGTTCAAACCTTGGGCTTGAATGAAGGATCGAAAACAAGAAATGAACATACTGGTAAAGTGTTTTTTTATTTTTTTATTTTTTTTTATTTTATTGTGTTTCTAACAGTGGACAGATAATTTGATGATTTAAAAGCAATACTAGGAACAAGTTACTCTACTGTAGTTCTACTCATCGTCGCTGCTACATTGTTGATTGTCGCCATCATCATTTATGTCATCATCATCTTCAGATTCGATGACTTCATCTTCAACGTACTCCTCTAAAATGAAATCATCAACTACGGGAGACTTATCTTTCATAATTGCATCAACATCGGAAGTGACAACATTAGACGATCCATCATTTTGATTCAATACAAATGAGTCAATCTCTAGTAGTTCCACTACTAACTCAATATTTGTAGATTCTGTATCCTAGACTATCATCACGTCATCAATGTCAGTTTTTGAAATGTCCCAAATATATGGCGATGTCTAAAGTGTTCTACAACCTTCCAGTTTGGACCGTTAAATAAATCGTCTACGTAAAAAACTTGTTCTGCTTGCGATGCAAGTATGAAAGGTTCGTTCTCATACCACGTCTCTTTAACGAAAATACTTATTCTATTTTTGTAGTGTTGAATCCTTTTCTTTCTTGGACGAGTGTCAAACCACAGACATTTAAAAAGCATAACAGAATTGTCATTCAAGTACGACAGCTTATAAATGTCCTCCAAAACTCCATAAAATATTTGGTTATCAGGTCCGCGAACACAAACACCACTATTTTGTGTACTTCGATTCATATCCCGATTGCGTGTCAGAAACTTTACACCGTTGACCACACAACCAAGATAACTTCGACATGAGAAGCTTGAACCACTTGAAAGCGAAAGTATTTGATCATTTGCTTCTGGTTGATTCTGCTTTCAAATATTGAAAATCTGCAAGGAGACATGAATATTCTATAAAACGCCACTTTTTAATGACTTAACAATGTTAATGCAAATTAATTATAAATGTACCTTATTCTTAAACCATTTTGGAAACTCTTTCGATTGAATTTCATCCAATGGTATGATTCGACCGTTGGTATCAATCTCTTTCCTATGGTCACTGTTTAAAAGAGAATGAAAATAAATGACATAATTGTATTTGATGCGACACAATCTATGAACAATTAAGTGACAAAAGTGAAAGTAATACGTACTCAATGAACTGCTGAATTTCTAAACAGTTCTGTAGGACGTACCACTCAGTTTTCTCTTGCAAACGAGTATCCAATGTGACGGGGGTCATCTTCCCAATTGGCCGACAATGAGTATCAAATACAGAAATCTTTTTAACAATACGATCTTCATCATCTATCCAATTTCTGGCCAGCTGGTTAAACCGTGTTTCAACTCCAGTTAAATACATCGAACAAAAAGTCAGAGCTTCGTTGACAATGTAAGCCTTAGCAATCTAACCCTCAGGACGTGCACGATTCTTGACATATTTCTTTAATGACCCAAGAAAACGTTCAAACGGATACATCCATCTTAAGTGAACCGGTCTTCCTCGAATGGCTTCTTCAGGCAAGTGTATAACTAAATGTACCATTATGTCAAAAAAGGCAAAAGGAAAAATTGTTTCTAACTTGCATAAAATAAGCACAATATCTTGTTGAGCTTTCTCTAAATCACTTTTCCGCAATGTCCTGGAGCATATTAACTCAAAAAAATTACTCAATTCTGTTATTGCATCAACGATCTCTTTCTTCATGAATGGTCGTATCCCCATTGGCAATAATCGCTGCATTATGATGTGACAGTCATGCGATTTTAGCCCAGTAATTTTATTCTTCCCTTCGATCACATTTTTCTTTAAGTTTGAAGCAAATCCATCAGGAAACCTTACTAATTTTAAAAAAACACAAAACTTTTTACTGTCGTTGGGAGATAGTGTATAAGACGCATGTGGTTTCATCCAACGATCATCGTCTTTGTACAAATGCAACTCCTTGCGCACCCCCAATATTTTGCAGATCAATTCTTGCCTTGTCCGTATCTTTACTTTTTCCGTCAATGTCAAGAATTGTGCCCAATAAACTGTCGCATACATTCTTCTCAATATGCATGACATCTAAGTTGTGACGTAACGAAAATGACTTCCAATAAGGCAACTCCCAAAAGATACTCTTCTTTGTCCAATTAAGCTCACTTGCATGTCTTTTTCGCTTCTTCCCACCATACTTGTCATGTTTACCAGGCAATCTGAAGGACACATTTTGTAGTTGAGCTAAGATTTGGTGAACAGATTTTTGAGCTGGAGGAGGTCATTTCTCAACCATACCATCAAACTTTTTATTTTTTCTCATCCCATGTTTAATAGGAAGCCATCGTCGATGGCCAACAAAACAAGTCTTACTTGTTATCCTCTTTGAAGGAGTTGCATCGTTGCAAGTTGGGCATGCTAAATAGCCTTGACCACTCCATCCAGATAAACTACTATGAGCAGGAAAATCATTAACAGTCATAAGCAACATAGCTCGCATCTGAAATGATGTATTCGAAACTGCGTCACGTACAATTACTCCATTATTCCACAAATCTTTTAACTCATCCACGAGAGGCCTTAAAAAAAATCCATATCCTTTCCGGGTGCATTTGGGCCAGGAATCAACAATGTCAACATCTTATAAGGATCTTTAGTGCATAACCACGGAGGTAAATTGTAGGCCATTAAAACCACCGGCCACATACTGTATGAGAGGCTCATGTTACCGAAAGGATTGAAACCATCAGCGGCCAACCCCAAGCGAACATTTCTCGGCTCACGTGAAAACTCAGGATACTTTTCATCTATCTCCTTCCATTCAATACCATCGACTGGATGACGCATTAAATCCTCATCATTTGAACGCCCAAGCTGGTGCCACGTCATATCTTTAGCGGTGTGACGAGAACCGTATAGACGCTTCAATCGATCTGTTAACGGGAAATAACGTAGTACTTTCCACGGGACTTGTTTAGTACCCTTTGTCTTTTTTTCTTCCAACGTGATGTTTTACATACAGGACACGTTTGTAGATCAGCGTTCTCCTTCCAAAACAAAGCACAATCATACTTGCAGACATGAATTGTTTCGTAACCCAATCCAAGTTTACTCATGAGCTTCTTCGACTCATAATGAGAAGAAGGTAACTTCACATCTGGAAATGCATCTTTCAATCGACTTAAAACAACATCCATACACTCATTAGGCCACTTGTATAACACTTTTAAATGCATCAATTTCACTAAGAAATTTAAAGATGAATACTTAGTACAGCCCGGATACAATCCCACCTGGAGTTCAGAAAGTAGATCCTTAAATTCAGAGTATTGTGCATCTTCTAGATCCACATGCGTCTCATCTAACATTCCACGGTCATCATTAATCCCGGCAACATCTTCTAAGACTGCAAACTTCTCGTCTACTGGTTGATTAACTATTGGGTCTACACCTGAAACCGCCTCTACTTCACCATGGTGAATCCATGTTTTATACAATGGATCAAAACCATATTGATGTATATGCACCCTCACAGTTTCTACTGGATGCATTTCATGGTTTCTACATTTCATACAAGGACAGCTGATATGGCCAAGTGAAGTTTTATAATTTTTGGCGACCTCAATAAAAGCAGATAACCCATTCCAATATTCATCCGACAATCGGTTCCTCAAAGAAGTCCAACTTTTGTCAATCGACATTTCAACTATAAACGACAACATACATAACAATTTATTAATGTGTTCAATTAATTTTAATTTTATTCTTAATTAACACAATTAAGTTTTATTAATTAAATTGTGTTAATGAACTTATTAAAATTCTGGTTTCCTAACTAAATTTCGCCTAACTAAATTTCGGCAGTAGAACGACTTATTTTTCACATAATCCAAAAATCAAAACCTGTAGAAAAACAACTTTAAAAGATTTCGGCACACCATAGCTGCAAGATGTACCACCCAGAAGAAGAATCATAAACATATACTAAATTTCAACATAATCCTGAATTCATACAACTACTACAATTTTAAGCTAAATAAATATAAAAAACTTACAAAGTTGAAACCCACTAAACGGGGGCTAAAAATATAAGGATTACGTCGGAGGAACCGTGCAAACAAGGAGGAAGGCGAAAACTCAAACGCCTACTCAAACACCTACATCAAATTAAAACATCAAACATAATTTTCAATGTTACACCCATTTTTCTAACTGACCAATTCGTAGAAATAGACGTTAGAAATTAACAGGAATGATGTTATGGTGTTATAATTAGTTAAATTCTAATATCACATTGAGTTATATTTTACAGGTGATCGCGACGAGGACTCGTGGTGTAAGAACAAGTTCATGCCAAATTGTTAAATTTTCATATGATGATTTGATGGATATGTGTGTTGACTTAATACCATTGATAGATTATATGGATATGTGGTATTACAAAATACATATTATATAGCTATGTATATATATTATATATGTAAAATATCAATAGCCAACCACCGTTTATGATATTACATTTTGTTGCTGATGATTGGTTCTATGATGAATTGTTAAGGGTGAGGATTAGTTTAATGTCATTGGAGTCAATGACTATATAAAGAAACTTTGACCATAGTTTGCAACACGTTTTCTACCTCATTGACAGCCCATCAATCACCCAATTCAAGTCAATTAATTTTCTTAATTGAGTTTATATATATTGCATGATTCTTTCTGCATTTGGCTTAGTGGCAGTAAGTAGACAACTTACAAATATACCCATTCTCGTACAACAAGAAGTAAAATGGGCAGATTCATGCTTTGGATATATATAGCTTTTCCTTTGATATAATTTAGCCATTTACATTGTCAATGCAAGAAAAGGGGGATTAGCGTCAGAGGAGAGATAAGTAAGGGAAAAAAAAATAATAATAATAATACTCCTTTTAAATCATACGTTTTCATCTCCATCCCATTAGAAAATTTTTTATGCTTTCTCCCTCTCAAGCTCCCACTCTCTATCTCTCTGTCACCTTCTCTCAAGAACCCTAGCCACCATAGAATTTTTCATTATCTTCCTTTATTCTTTTAAGAAGAACACAATATTGGAAAAATTATTTTAAAGGTATGTGTTCCTATCATGATATTTCGTATTTTTGTTATTGATGGAGGGAGATGTTCATATATCTTTATAGTTTTGTGTATGATGGTTGTGATGTTATTGTTGAGGAAAGTGTCATGAGATTGTTATCGCTAAGTTTTAAATCTTGTCACAATGATGATTTTGATTGATTGATAGAATGACATGTTTAGAATTTCTTTTACGCTTATGTGAGTGTTAATCCTCTATTTTCTTTATTTATTGTTTTATTTATTTATTTATTGTTTTATTTATTTATTTATTGTGGATAATATTAGAAACATGTTTAGGTTGTTTTCATGATTTATTTGAGTTATATATGATTTCTAGTTAGGTGTTGATGAGAGTTGTTGTATGACGCATGTTTTAATAATTCTCGGATATGATTACGTTGGAAGCATGTTAGAGTTGTGGTTAATATAATAGGCTGACATACATGATTTATGATGAGTTTTGGACGATTGAAAGGGAATTTCTTGGTTAATTTCGGATTATAGAGTGCTGGAATTTCTCCAGGTTTCATATCTTATTTTAAAACAGGGTTTCAGGGAGCAAACGAACTCCGTTTTTAACAAATTAGATATCGTTAGAAAGCTCTAGATGTCTACTTTAATTTAAAATTGGTTTCAGGTTATTTGGAGTTCTATGTGAATTGTTATGAGTTTTTAAATGAGTAAAGGTCAGGCTGCCAGTTTGTGTTAAGTTTTGTGATTTTGTGTAATCAGTGAGTTTTTATGTCTTGATGTTAATGAATGGTGAGAATGGTATATTACACACTGTTTTAATTTGATCAATGTATTTGATGAGTTATTAAGGCTGTGTAGTAATCTTATTTATGATTTATGGCATGAACGGTTCTAGAAACAAGCACCCGAGGACCTCATTCGTCGCGTCACCGTTGTGAAATTTTAAAAGGCTAAGTAAGGCGCCCAAGTAAGTACACTCTCACCTGCAACATGAATTGAAGAATTGAGAAGTATATGATTTTGATGTTTACGATGATGTTATGATGTTTTTAATAATCCTCTTATGATGAGGTTTTGAAGAAAAATGTATATATGTATTTTTATGTTTTTAAATGGCGTTGTACACCCTTGATGTGACCGGTGAGCGGTCTTATTATCATGGTTGGTTTGGGATTTGCTACCCCATGCTTTCCGTGGCTAGCGCGCTATGATGGTACAACGTTGGGCCCAATATATGATGAATTTTAAAGTTTAAATATGTTCAAAAATAATTATTCTCAAGATGATGTTTATTGTTGATGAATAAAAATGTTCATTTAATTTGTGAGAATTAAGTGTCTTACTAAGCCCTTGCTTATATAAGTTATTTCATGTTGCAGACAATCTAAAGGGTAAGATGTAGCCATGGAGAATATTGGAGCGGATGCGAGCTATGCGTGATAGGAAAACGGGAGAAACGATCATGGGATGAAAGTGTTTAATGTTAAACAAGGTTTTCAGTTTTTATTTTATTGTTTTGAATCTTTGGTTTATGATGGTTTTGATTTGAAGAATATTTTAGACATTGTTTTAAGTTTATTTCACGGCATAGATTTTGATAATTAAGTTGAACTGAAAGGTTATTTATTTTTCTTTAAGGAAGTTCAAAAATTTTAAAGATAATATGTTTTTTTTTTTTAAAAAAAAAAATCTAGGCTTTTCTTTAAGTCGTTCAAAGTAAGGTGTTACAAGCTTAACGATTTTCTGCATTCTTTAAGAGGTAAATGTTTGAAAGTTAAGATAACTGTGACGGTCCGTGAGGGGTCGTTACAGATATGGTATCAGAGCGGTTTCCTATTTCCTATCATGTGTGGCCACGCATTTACTCCAAAATTCTCCAAGTAAGTAGTTATTTAATTTCTTTAGATGAAATGTAAATTTTTATGAAGTTAAGTTTTCAAATTATAGGAGTGTGGATCCTTATTCGATGTCTTAAAATAGGGAGTTTCCTTATTAGTTAAAAATTTAATTGCTAACAGACGATTAAGATAAGATGGCACGCGGACGGGGACACGGAGCTCGTGGCCGTGGTAATGGACGTGGGCAAGGTAGAAATGAGGCTGCAACAGAGCCTAATTTAGCAGAGGTGAGGGCACAGTTGCGTGAAGGCCGGGGTAGAGGCCGTAGACAAGCTGAAGTTGAGACAGCGGCAGGACTTAATTTGGTTGAAGTGGTAGCACAGTTACAGAGACAACTGCAAGAACAACAAGTGCTTATCAATCATTTACAAGCTAATGGGAACAGAGCCGAAGTTCCAGCTGATCCACCGGTTCCACAACCAGGGCAACATAGAGGAGTTCAGGCTGTACGGAATCTTGAGCCTCTATTCCTGAGGTTAAAGAAGATGAAGCCTAAAGAATTTCATGGGTCAACTGACCCTTTGGTAGCTCAAGGGTGGTTGAAGTCTATTGAGTTGGTACTAGGGTTCATGGACTTAAATGAGAATGATAAAGTGAAGTGTGCTTCTTACTGTTTGATGGATGATGCTAGGATTTGGTGGGAAGGAGTAGAACTGAGCAGAGATGTAGATTAGATGACTTGGCAAGATTTTCTTCAAGAGTTTAATGAGCAATACTTCAACATGTCTGTGACCAGGAAGTATTATGATGAGTTCAACAATTTTCGCCAAGGGGGTTTATCTGTGAATGAAGCTGTTAATCAGTTTAACCGACTGGCACGACTATGTCCCACTATAGTGCCAACTGAGGAGGAGCGGCTAAGGAGGATGATCGCGATGCTTAGACCCGAGATTGCGTTAATTGTTGACAATGGAATCACTCCGCCTACCACCACAGCTGAATGTGTCAAAGGTGCCCTTCGTGCTGAGTACCACTTAAACAAGCGTAAGGAAGAACAGGTCCACCAGATTGAAGCCACTAAGAGCCACAACAACCAGAATCGTGAGAACTCTGGAAATCATGGCAAGTCCCAAGGAGGGCAGTGGAATAACAACAAGAGGAAAGGAAACTTTCCTAATCAAAAGAATCAAAATAACCGCCAACCTGGAAGTCAGCCGTCCAAACAAGTCAAGAACATTCCACCTTGCTTTAAATGTGGGAAGATGCATTTAGGAGAGTGTCGTCAAGGCACAAATCTATGCTACAGCTGCGGTCGTGAGGGTCACCTGTCCAAGAACTGTCAAAACAAGACTTACCAGCCGTTCCAGCAAAACCAACAGAAGAACCCACCAGCTCAGCTGTACAACATGCAGGCCGCCATTGATGGGCCTCATATTTCCCAAGGCCGACTTGAGGTCCCTCCCGTCACCACAAATGCCAGAATCTTTACAATGACAAAGGAGGAAGCTACTGCAGGGACTTCTACCATTGTTATAGGTCAGATACTTGTTAATAAGCAACATGCTACTGTTCTTTTTGACATTGGAGCCACACACTCTTTTGTGTCTACTTCTTTTGCTAAAAGAATAGGATGGGACCTAGATGTCTTGAGTTATGGATTCACTACGACACTACCCTCTGGGGAAGTGATGATGTCTACACATAGGTTGCGAGCTGTGCCTATGAGGATTATTGATAGGGAACTCTATAGTGACCTAATAGTGCTCCAGATGTATGACTATGACCTAATATTAGGTATGGATTTCCTAGGGAAATACAACGCATCTATTGAGTGCCGAAGATGTAAGGTCGTATTTAGCCCTGAAGGAGAGACTCAATTCGAATTCGTTGGCGAACTAAGAAAGAAGACGAAGTTATTTCTGTCAGCAATGAAGGCCCAGAAAATGCTAGCTAGTGGTTGCACCGGTTTCTTAGCCAACATCGTTGACAAAAAGAAAGAAGATAAGTTAGAAATTAAAGATGTTGCTATTGTACGAGATTTTAGTGAGGTATTTCCAGATGATTTGCCAAGTTTACCACCGGATAGAGAAATTGAATTCGAGATTGAATTGGCGCCTGGTACTGGGCCAATCTCCAAGCCTCCATATCGCATGGCACCTGTTGAATTGAAAGAACTGCATAAGCAACTGCAGGAGTTGTTGGATAAAGGTTTCATCCGCCCCAGTCATTCTCCGTGGGGAGCTCCGGTGTTGTTTGTAAAAAAGAAGGATGGAACAATGAGGCTCTGCATCGATTATAGGGAGCTCAACTAGGTGACTATAAGAAATAAATACCCTTTGCCAAGAATTGATGATATGTTTGATCAACTGCAAGGTGCGACGGTATTCTCGAAGATTGATTTGCGGTCCGGTTACCACCAGCTAAAGATTAAGGAAGAAGATATTTCTAAGTCCGCCTTTAGAACTCGTTACGGCCATTATGAGTTTGTGGTCATGCCATTCGGATTGACCAACGCCCCTGCTGCATTCATGGACTTGATGAACAGGGTGTTCAAGGAGTTTTTGGATAGGTTTGTGATAGTGTTTATTGATGATATCCTCATCTATTCAAAAACTCAAGGGGAACACGAGAGGCATTTGAAAACAGTGTTGCAAACATTGAAGAAGCACAAGTTTTATGCAAAATTCTCTAAGTGTGAATTTTGGCTGGATCGTGTGGCATTCCTCGGCCATGTGATTTCCAAAGAGGGGGTGATGGTGGATCCTGCAAAGATTGAAGCCGTTAGCAATTGGAAAAGACCAACCAATGTAAGTGAGATAAGAAGTTTCCTTGGTCTAGCTGGATATTACCGGAAGTTTGTAGCAAATTTTTCGAAGCTTGCCATGCCACTTACGATGCTTACCCGCAAAGGGAAGAAGTTTGAATGGACTGAAGACTGTGAGAAGAGCTTCCAAGAGCTAAAGAAGAGACTCACCAGTGCCCCGATCTTGACCATTCCATATGGGGACGAAGGTTTTATAATATACAGTGATGCTTCTAAGATGGGACTCGGCGCAGTTTTAATGCAGAATGGGAAGGTAATTGCCTATGCATCAAGGCAATTGAAGGATTACGAGAAGAACTATCCCACTCATGACCTAGAGTTGGCTGCCGTAGTTTTTGCATTGAAGATCTGGAGGCACTACTTGTATGGTGTTCGATGCCAAATATTCACTGATCATCAAAGTTTGAGGTATTTTTTCACTCAGAAGGATCTGAATATGAGGCAGAGGAGGTGGCTGGAACTGGTAAAGGATTATGATTGTGAAATTCTCTACCATCCAGGGAAGGCGAATAGGGTAGCTGATGCCTTAAGTAGGAAGACTCCTGCTACATTAATGTCATTGCAAGAAATGTCTAAGCCTCTTCTGAAGGAGATTCGAGAATTTGAGTTAGAAATTGTCGTGGGGCAGTTATCCGCAATGACCTTAACTCCGTCTATTTTTGATGATATCGGGAGCATGCAGTGTCTTAATCCAAGTCTAGTGAGGATCAAGAATGATGTACTTGAAGGAAAGTGTGAGGGTTTTAGCATAGCAGATGATGGAGTGCTAAAGTTTAAAGGGCGGTTATGCGTCCCTAAGGATAACGAACTGAGGAGGAAAATTCTTGAGGAGGCACATAAGACTCCATATACACTTCATCCTGGTTCAACCAAGATGTATGTGGATCTTAAAGGAAGTTTTTGGTGGTTTGGAATGAAGAGGGATGTAGCAGACTATGTGAAGCAATGTTTGACATGCCAACAAGTCAAGGGTGAGCATCAGAGGCCAGGAGGGTTGCTTCAATCGATTCAGATTCCAGAATGGAAATGGGAAGACATTGCAATGGACTTCATTATTGGATTGCCGAGGACTTCAAACGGATTTGATGCTATTTGGGTTGTTATTGACAGATTGACCAAGTCAGCTCATTTTCTTCCGATACGGACGACATTTTCTATGGAACAATTGGCAGAGCTGTATGTGAAAGAAATTGTGAAGCTTCATGGTGTCCCCAAATCTATTATTTCAGACCGAGATAGTAGGTTCACCGCACATTTTTGGAGGAGCGTTCACGCAGCTATGGGGACGAAGCTCAAATTTAGCACAGCTTTTCACCCACAGACAGACGGTCAGACAGAGAGGACCAACCAAACACTTGAAGATATGCTTCGAGCTTGTGCTTTGGATTTTAAAGGGAGTTGGTGTAAGTTTCTACCGTTGGCTGAATTCGCTTATAACAACAGTTATCAAGCAACGATTGGGATGGCTCCTTATGAGGCACTATATGGGAGACGTTGCAGATCCCCAATCTGTTGGCATGAGGCTGGGGAGAAGAAGTCGATGGAGTCAGAACTTAAGAAGAATACCGATTTCAAGGAGAAAACTGACTTTGTGAATAAGACATCGGAGGTGGTGAAGGTGATTCAGCAACGGATTGCCACAGCACAGAGTAGACAAAAGAGTTATGCAGATGTACGTCGAAGACCCCTAGAGTTTGAGGTTGGGGATTCGGTGTTCATCAAGGTCGCACCAATGAAGGGTGTGATGCGGTTTGGCAAAAGAGGCAAGCTTAGTCCGAGGTACGTCGGACCCTACGAAGTGATTGAGCGCATAGGCAAAGTAGCTTACAAGCTAGAGTTGCCTCAAGAGGTGGCATCTATCCACAACGTGTTCCATGTTTCAATGTTGAAGAAATATGTACCAGATCCTTCACATGTCATCAAGCCGCAAGTAGTTCATATCCAAGAGGATATGAGCTATGAAGAGAAACCAGTCGAGATTTTAGATCGGAAGATAAAGACCTTGAGAACCAAAGAGATCCCTCTAGTCAAAGTTCTTTGGCGTAATCACAAGACAGAAGAAGCTACATGGGAACGAGAAGATACTATGAGAGCGAATTACCCAGAGTTATTCTAAGTTTCGAGGACGAAACTTTTTAAAGGTGGGAGGGGTTGTAACACCCATTTTTCTAACTGACCAATTCGTAGAAATAGACGTTAGAAATTAACAGGAATGATGTTATGGTGTTATAATTAGTTAAATTCTAATATCACATTGAGTTATATTTTACAGGTGATCGCGACGAGGACTCGTGGTGTAAGAACAAGTTCATGCCAAATTGTTAAATTTTCATATGATGATTTGATGGATATGTGTGTTGATTTAATACCATTGATAGATTATATGGATATGTGGTATTACAAAATACATATTATATAGCTATGTATATATATTATATATGTAAAATATCAATAGCCAACCACCGTTTATGATATTACATTTTGTTGCTGATGATTGGTTGATCTATGACGAATTGTTAAGGGTGAGGATTAGTTTAATGTCATTGGAGTCAATGACTATATAAAGAAACTTTGACCATAGTTTGCAACACGTTTTCTACCTCATTGACAGCCCATCAATCACCCAATTCAAGTCAATTAATTTTCTTAATTGAGTTTATATATATTGCATGATTCTTTCTGCATTTGGCTTAGTGGCAGTAAGTAGACAACTTACAAATATACCCATTCTCGTACAACAAGAAGTAAAATGGGCAGATTCATGCTTTGGATATATATAGCTTTTCCTTTGATATAATTTAGCCATTTACATTGTCAATGCAAGAAAAGGGGGATTAGCGTCAGAGGAGAGATAAGTAAGGGAAAAAAAAATAATAATAATAATACTCCTTTTAAATCATACGTTTTCATCTCCATCCCATTAGAAAATTTTTTATGCTTTCTCCCTCTCAAGCTCCCACTCTCTATCTCTCTGTCACCTTCTCTCAAGAACCCTAGCCACCATAGAATTTTTCATTATCTTCCTTTATTCTTTTAAGAAGAACACAATATTGGAAAAATTATTTTAAAGGTATGTGTTCCTATCATGATATTTCGTATTTTTGTTATTGATGGAGGGAGATGTTCATATATCTTTATAGTTTTGTGTATGATGGTTGTGATGTTATTGTTGAGGAAAGTGTCATGAGATTGTTATCGCTAAGTTTTAAATCTTGTCACAATGATGATTTTGATTGATTGATAGAATGACATGTTTAGAATTTCTTTTACGCTTATGTGAGTGTTAATCCTCTATTTTCTTTATTTATTGTTTTATTTATTTATTTATTGTTTTATTTATTTATTTATTGTGGATAATATTAGAAACATGTTTAGGTTGTTTTCATGATTTATTTGAGTTATATATGATTTCTAGTTAGGTGTTGATGAGAGTTGTTGTATGACGCATGTTTTAATAATTCTCGGATATGATTACGTTGGAAGCATGTTAGAGTTGTGGTTAATATAATAGGCTGACATACATGATTTATGATGAGTTTTGGACGATTGAAAGGGAATTTCTTGGTTAATTTCGGATTATAGAGTGCTGGAATTTCTCCAGGTTTCATATCTTATTTTAAAACAGGGTTTCAGGGAGCAAACGAACTCCGTTTTTAACAAATTAGATATCGTTAGAAAGCTCTAGATGTCTACTTTAATTTAAAATTGGTTTCAGGTTATTTGGAGTTCTATGTGAATTGTTATGAGTTTTTAAATGAGTAAAGGTCAGGCTGCCAGTTTGTGTTAAGTTTTGTGATTTTGTGTAATCAGTGAGTTTTTATGTCTTGATGTTAATGAATGGTGAGAATGGTATATTACACACTGTTTTAATTTGATCAATGTATTTGATGAGATATTAAGGCTTTGTAGTAATCTTATTTATGATTTATGGCATGAACGGTTCTAGAAACAAGCACCCGAGGACCTCATTCGTCGCGTCACCGTTGTGAAATTTTAAAAGGCTAAGTAAGGCGCTCAAGTAAGTACACTCTCACCTGCAACATGAATTGAAGAATTGAGAAGTATATGATTTTGATGTTTACGATGATGTTATGATGTTTTTAATAATCCTCTTATGATGAGGTTTTGAAGAAAAATGTATATATGTATTTTTATGTTTTTAAATGGCGTTGTACACCCTTGATGTGACCGGTGAGCGGTCTTATTATCATGGTTGGTTTGGGATTTGCTACCCCATGCTTTCCG
Source organism: Morus indica (assembly GCA_029231665.1). Taxonomy (NCBI): domain Eukaryota; kingdom Viridiplantae; phylum Streptophyta; class Magnoliopsida; order Rosales; family Moraceae; genus Morus; species Morus indica. The sequence continues at coordinate 13,545,133 of JACAGA010000014.1, forward strand.
TGGCTAGCGCGCTATGATGGTACAACGTTGGGCCCAATATATGATGAATTTTAAAGTTTAAATATGTTCAAAAATAATTATTCTCAAGATGATGTTTATTGTTGATGAATAAAAATGTTCATTTAATTTGTGAGAATTAAGTGTCTTACTAAGCCCTTGCTTATATAAGTTATTTCATGTTGCAGACAATCTAAAGGGTAAGATGTAGCCATGGAGAATATTGGAGCGGATGCGAGCTATGCGTGATAGGAAAACGGGAGAAACGATCATGGGATGAAAGTGTTTAATGTTAAACAAGGTTTTCAGTTTTTATTTTATTGTTTTGAATCTTTGGTTTATGATGGTTTTGATTTGAAGAATATTTTAGACATTGTTTTAAGTTTATTTCACGGCATAGATTTTGATAATTAAGTTGAACTGAAAGGTTATTTATTTTTCTTTAAGGAAGTTCAAAAATTTTAAAGATAATATGTTTTTTTTTTTAAAAAAAAAAAATCTAGGCTTTTCTTTAAGTCGTTCAAAGTAAGGTGTTACAAGCTTAACGATTTTCTGCATTCTTTAAGAGGTAAATGTTTGAAAGTTAAGATAACTGTGACGGTCCGTGAGGGGTCGTTACATTCAAACACCAAAATTAATATTTTATTAACATCTAGAGAAACATATAAACACAATAATAAGTATAATGATTCTAAGTCATGAATATAATCTAGTCATCTAATTCTAAATTCTACTCATTTAGTTCTAAGTATAATGCTTAGGAAATAATTTTAAGTTCTAAGTATAATCTAGTTATAATAACAAGTATAATGCTTAAGAAAAAAAAAAAACAATATTGTTAAGGAAAAAACAATATATATATATATATATACCTGAATATGGACGGCGGGACTGGGGAGGCGGGACCGGGGTGGCGCGACCGGGGAGGTGGGACTGGCGGGACCAGGACGCCGGGAGGGAGCCAGCGGTAGTGCGGCGGCGGCAGCACCAGGAAAGGGAATGAAGAGAGAGAGAGAGAAGGGAAGAGAGAGAAAACACGGAAGAGTGACAAGGGGAGAGAGGGAAGGGGAGGGCCGGCCGGCGGCAGGGGGCGGCGGCGGAAGGAGAGGGGAAGAAGAGAGAGAGAGAGAGAAAGAAGGGAAGAGAGAGAGAAAGAAGGGAAGAGAGAAGGGAACAAAGAGAAGAACGGCCGGCAAAGGGAGCGGCGGCAGCGGCGACGGCGACGGAAAGAGGAGGCGGCGAGGGATAGGAGAGAGAGAGAGATCGATTTTGCAGGATAAAGAGAGAGAGAGAGAATTGGGAGAAAATGAAGAAGAAGAAGGCGAGGACATTAATTAGGGCACTTGTCGTCGCAAATAAAAAATTATTTGCGACGACATTTTCGTCGCAAAAAACACAAACATCGTCACAAATAATTTTTTTTCCTGCCCATTCTTGCTCGTCAACTAGATTATTTGCGACGACCATGAAAAAATGTCATCGCAAATAATCTAACCTTATTTGCGACGACTTGTCGTCGCAAATATGGCCAATTGTCGTCGGGAAAACGTGGGTTACATTCGCCCCAAAAATCCGCGCCATCAAAATTTGCGCGGTAAAATTATTTGCGACGACAAATAATTTATTAGCGACGACGTGTGGATTTTTTTCAATGGGGGTTATTAGCGACGACATGTCGTCGCAAATAGTGAACTCTTTGCGACGACAAATGTCGTCGCAAATGGGTATATTTATTGTAGTGAGGTAAAAGAGTCCACCAGTTAAAGTATTTTCTGTTCCTTTTAAAGTTTTATAATATAATTAGAAAAATTTAGACTAATCACTATATAATAAAAGAGTCTATGTCTTTTCATCGTGTAAACTGCACCGTTTTGGTTGGGTTTAGTTTTTATTTTTTGTACTTTTCTTTTCTTTTATACTATTTTTTACTCTCTTTTTTTTTTCTTCTTTATTTCTTCTGCTTTTCTTTACTTTATTGTTCTTCTCCTTTTTTTTCCCATTTATTTACTATAGTTTCTTACCTTAATCCATTTAGATCTTTATTTCTTTCTAACTCCAACAGCTTCATATTTTATTTTTTTATTCTTTTTCTATTTTATTTTTGCTTTGCTTTACTTTATTTTTTTTTCTCTTTTTCCCCTCTATTTATCTACTATAGTCTTTTACCATTATTAAACCACTTGATCTTATTTCTTTTTACTTGCCTAGTTTCATATTTTATTTTTTATTCTTTCTTTTTGCTTTGCTTTTTTTTTTTTACTTTATAAAAATATATGAATGAACAGTTTTAATTTTTTTTAGGGAGTAGATAATTATAAAAAAAAATCTAATTTATAATACGAAAACTGAATGAATAATTTTAATTTTTTTAGGGAAATTGGATAAATTTATTGAAAGACAAAATTATCAACGTTTTCCTCACGACAATGCAAAACAGGAAAAAGTGTGCGTAGCTTCATGTCGTAGGGAATTTTCTTTTTTCTTTTTCAGTTGTCCTTGCGGTTTGTTTGCTGGTTCGTTTTCTTTATCATCATATATATATATTGCTCTTAAATGCTGAAACTTTGCCACTATTTTCTCATCACTTTGTTCATTTCTAGTTTGCGACCTGGGTCTCTTGGGGCTCCATTGGGCTCATCAAGATTTGAAGTCTTTCAAAAGGTACTTGTGACATTTCCGTATTCTTTTTTTTTTTTTTTGTCACAGACTTGTGTTAGCCTTTTCTATTGATTACTTGTATTTACTCATGTTTATTAAAAAAAAAACCTTTGTTTTGATGAGTATTGTATTTTTTTTTCTTTTCTAAAAATTTGGTAGTGTTGGCCATATGCTTAATAGTTAATCTTTTTTCTTAATTTTCCCATACTATTTCTTCTTGAATTTTGCCCCCACTAATCATTTAGATTTCTTTTTTCTTTTCTTAAGATCCTAACTGCTATTTGACTCTTTTTCTCCCCCTTCGCTTTATCTTGCTATAGTATAATTTGTAATCACTACCTTGTATCAAACACTTTGCTTATTTTTAATTAGTACATGGAAACACGTGCCATGCTCTTGCATATTTAGTTTGTAAAAATTTCAAAGAAGTTTGAACTTTTTTAATTTAAACAGAGGTTTGAATTAGTGTTTGATTATATCAATTTGAACGTATAATAAAGTTTACGTTGGTGTTTGATTATGTCAATTTGAACTGTTTTCTTTTAGAATTGGCATTTGTATTATTTTTACTGTACACATTGAGGATTAATTACCGAAATGCCACCTTTGAGGATCCTCAATTATAAAATATCACTTGTTTAACTTTTCCTTCTAAATCTAAGTTACCCAAAGTTTTTTGCAGCTTTTCGTTCTTTTTTAATCAAATTTGGCAGTGTTCGTAGAGAATTAATCTTCTACCAATGGGCCGATTCAACTTAATTAGGATGTAAATTGGTTCCCAGACGTAAATTTGGCAGTGTTTGTCGGCAGATTATTCTTTTCTCGTATTTAATTAGTTCCCAGACGGCCTTTACTGATCAATAATCAAGCACAAGATTTGAACACTTTGTGAGATACATAATTCCTTTTCATAATTTGAACATTCAGAAACAAGGACAAATAAATATTAACATTTTTTTTTCAAGAGTATATTATTAATTAAACCTAATAATAATATATAATTTTTTTATTTTTCTTCAATGATCAATTATTGATTGAATTATTTGGCGCTTATTCATTGAACATCTTAGATAGCTCTTCAAACAGATTGATTAATAGTGTTATCAATTTTTTTTTTTTTTTGGAAAATGATCTTCGACGATGATGAGCAAATTGACATACTCAAAGATCTCTCTTTGGGTTTATGTTTTCTTCATTTCTTCATTCACATAACAAGCTTTATTTATTTATTTATTCATTACAATTTACACGCACTCAAAACTTTTGATTCTAATTATTTAAGAGTTAGCTATGAATCATCTTTCCTTTCCATGTGTATAATTCAGGGAAAAAAGCTCCATTTTTTGTAGCGGGAAAAATACAGATTGAAGTCACCAACGTCATGGAGGCACCACTTAGGAAACCAAATTTAATGTGTTACTAGAGTTGAAAGAGTCTGGAGATATCGAAGGAAGACATGGACTTGATCTTGTGATGGTAGTAGATATCAGTGGAAGCATGCATGAGGAAGGCAAGTTAGACAAATTGAAAATCGCCATGCAATTCCTTGTCGAGAAACTTGGCCCTATCATCATTTTTCTGTTGTCACAATCTTTGACAGCTCGTACAGATTGTTCCCACTGCGCCAGATGATTAAGGATTCTAAAGACGAGATTATAGAGGAGATCAAACTTTTAAAAGCCAAAAATAGTAAACAAAAAATTGCTAAGGGCCTTAGAATGGCCATAAAAGTGCTCAACAACCGCCGTTTTAAGGATAGACGTGTCGGTGCCATCATGTTTTTTTTTTTCTTTTTTTTTCTGACGGTGCCAAAAATAGAGGTAAAGCTGCTGAGGTTGATGTTAGCAAGGTGCCAGTACACACATTCGGGCCACGACCAAAGGGTAAGTGTATATGTATTTAATTTGCAAAATTTATGCCTTATTTGTTTCATTGGTTTGAGTTTTCAACTCGAATTAAAAAGTGAATTAATATGAGAGAAAACACTGCAACATAAAAAGTTGAATTTAAAGATAAACCATAGAAGTAAATATTAAAATTATGATTGGAACCAACAAGACAAATGGGCATTAGTGTTAACCTAACCTTACTAATTTATTAATTTGTCATCAAAATAGTATTTAACTAATATAGGTGCTTTTGTGAGATAAACCGCAATAGTAAAAATTAAAATTATGATTAGAACTAACAAAATGAATGGGACCTTAGTGTTAACCTAACCTTACTAATTTATTAATTTGTCATCTATATGATATTATAATTAATATTGGTGCAATTAGAGATTGCAAGGAAGAGCAATGGAGGAACGTTCTCAGATGTGCAAAATGTGAACAACATGCTGATTGCATTTTCCCAATGTTTGGCTGGGCTTCTCACCATCGTTGTTCAGGACTTGTGGCTAATAGTCGCACAAGTCAACACAGAATCGATACTCAAGAACGTGCTTGCGGGAAACTATCCAATCGAGACAAAAAACTCTACAATTACTATTTTCTATGGCGATCTCTACGGAAAGGAGGTACACAAGGTCACAGTCGACCTTCTTCTCCCTAATATAGTTGAAAGTGGCCCGAGGGAATATAAAAGAGATCCAATTACCTAAAATTTGTCGGACATGAATCTATCATAACAACGACCCCAGTGAATTGGATTCCTGAGGTTTTTGAGAGCGTGTGCCCTAGCTGCACTCTCATTTTCTGCAGCACCAAGATCTTTAAAATAGTCACGAAGGTCACTTTTCCAATCCTTATAACATTTTACAGCCTTCATATCGACCATAGATCTAATTATACCATCATCGCGGTCATAATCGAGGTTGAACCATTCTTGTAATACAATATAAACATGTTAAGTGATTTTATTATATTGAAATTTAGATTAAACTAAAAAATAATGAAGTTGAATAGACGCTACTGAATCTCTCTCTTATACTGAATTTTCACGTCCTTCCAAGCATCGTGAAAAGGCTCATAGACATCCCTAACATGGATTCCTGCGGCACTATCAAACCAGGTGTCGTAGTTTCCAATAGCCTTCCAAGTACCTCCATGTTCGTCAAACAAGAGAGTGATCTTTCGATCCTTTGCCACTCTAGCTACGATTTCGTGACCCTTAGCCTTCCCTCGACCTCCACAACGTCGTCGAGGTGTGGCATCCAGTGCTGCAGAATGAAATCTATTTAGTGATTATATAATATTTATGTAATTAATTTAACAAATTTATATTTATGTTCCAACATACTAGCCTCACAGTGTGATTGTAATACCCAAGATTTAATTAAGCCTTAAGCCAATAATAAATAAATTAAGTAAATTAAAATCATGCATCACATTTACTATTTACCTAAAAGTTATTTGTTGGCATTATATTCTATTATTATAGCTATCATATGATTTTATTAAACTTATAGCTTTGCTAATCGAGTTTTCAATTTTAATGTGTAGTGCAACTAGCTCGATGTAGGAACTCAATGTGCTAAACTTATGAAGAAAAATGATATTTATTATGATTATTTGATATGATATTTTACCTCTATTATGATTGATTTAATGATGAATCATTATTTTATATTTTTATTATATGTTTTTATGTAAATGTGTTGAGGACTTAGTTGTTATTTTGAGTTTTTGGTGAGAGAAGTCTATGTTAGCAAATTGAGTGAACTTTAGGCACCTAATTGAAGGAGAAAAATAGGACTTTAGAGCTGATTTTATGAGTTTAGGATAGCTATTAAAGGCTTAGAAAAACCTAGGCACTTGTTCTATTATAAGGCCACTTTACTTTTGTTTAGTTTCTATCAAGTTTAGACCTCATTTTTGGGTCAATTTCAGCAAAAAACCCTAGAACTCCGACCATAGCACTTTCTTCTCTCTTCTCACTCCTTTTCTCACCCAAAACTCAGAATCAAACCTAGGTTTTTAAGAGAGAATGAGCTAAAGACTCAACCAGCCCCTCTCAACTCGTTTTCAACCAAGAACCAAAAATAACCACCAACTTTTGAGCTTCTATTCACTTGGAAACACGTTTTTCTTTGAGGTAACTTCTTTCTTATGTTAGAAACTAAGATTTTAGAGATTAATATGTTGAAATCTTACTTGAGATTTGGATTTTTGATGGGGTTTATCATGCATGTTGGTTGTAGACTCTTAAAAATGAGTTTCTTGAGGTTTTGATTTAAATATTGATTTCTGGGTGAAATTAATGATTTTAGCGTGATATTATTGATGATTATTTGAAGATACACTCTTATTAAGAGGATGATTCATGTATGTGAGAGTGGTCTTTGAAGATTAAGATATGCATGCTAGGTATTTGATGAAATGTTCAAATATAAGTCCTCTGTACAGCCTATGTAGATTCTGTTTTCGTTCCATATATACTCATGATTTTGACTAATCTTATATTTTTCTATTAAAGTATACATCTCAAGCTTTACATGAGTTTTTGAATCACTTCAAACGGATTTTTCTACATTTAGTTATGAATTTTATAATTTCAGTTAAAAAGCTTTCATTTTCCTAACGAGATTATACTTCAATCTGAATTTCGGGCTGTTTTTTTGGTTAGTTTGAAAAGTTCGAAACCCATCTTGTAGCTCTAAAAAGAGAGTTTTGAGTCTACTTTTATTTGCCACTGGTCTCATAATATTTTGAGTTTTGATGAATTTGTTATGAATATTTTCGTAACAATGCGTAGTTATGTGTTTTGTTAAATGATGATATAAATGTGATTTTTAAAAGCTATGATTTTTAAAGGTTAATTAGCACATTGAAGGCTCCTCACAACCAGCTAGTTTGTGCTTGCAAAGTGGTGATCGAAATTCAGGTAAGTAGAGTTAAAGCATTTTCAAAACTGCATCACAAGACCTATTTGACATAACTTGTTCAGAATTGTGATTTATGCAAGTTTATTCTCCTATGAAATTCTTATAAGATTATGTTCAAAGAGTATTCATGATTTATTATTTTAAAAGAGATTATGATATTTGCTTATTATGGTTTTATGTTTTAAGAGATTTTATGGTATGATATATGGATGAGAGGCTGGGTAAGCAGGGGTGCGAGGGACTGGTACCCCAAATTAGAGAAACAGTCTCTTTGAGACAACTAGAGAAAAATGGTAGTGGGAAGTGTCTTGTTGATCACAAGAGAAAGAGATTTAAAAAAAACCCCGCTTAGTATTTAGGAGAAGAGAATTGGCCAAAAGTAGAGAAGGTCCTGTATAGAGAGGCTTACTTGGAACCGAAGTTTTGTGTCATACCTAAACTAAGAATAAGTATGAAAGTTTATGAACAATGATTAACAAAGAGATTTTAGCCACAGAGATTTTAGATACTTACTTTATTTAAAATCTACTTACTGAGTTTTTGCTCATTAGTTTTACCCTGTGATGCAGATGATGTTGTTGTTACCGAAGAGTAAAAAGAAAAATGATTTCCAAGGTTGGCTAAGTACTCCAAGTCTTACATCTGGCATCTTGCTTATATGTACTTCCAAACAATAGATGGGCTCAAAATGTTTTATTTTGTTACTATGTCGCTTTTGAATAACTTTTTAATGTTTAAGATTTGTGGTTGCGCACTTACTCATTTTGTTAAAAAACTTTTGGAAAATTTTGTGATGAAATCAACCACAAGTTTTCGCATCTTAAAAATGACATTGTTTAAAGTATAGAAAGTATGTTTTAAGTAGCACCACCTCGCTAAATTCGGCCTGAGACTGGTTTAGCGTTGGGGGGCGTTACAGTGATGGCAACCTATAAGGATCGGGTGGAGGCAGTGCTCCCCTTGAAGAGCCAGCACATGTAGCAACTGGGCCACACATGATTGCCTGTAAAGAAGTTATCATAAATGTTATTATCTTATTTACATAATTCTTATGTTATATGGATAAATATAATTATTAAAACAATAATCACAGTACACAAATGAATCACTTTAACGAAAGAAAAAGAAAACATAAATAATACATATATGTGCTTTACAAACTTCAAAAAATAAAAGAAAAGAGAGAGGAGAATGGAGGAAAGTAAAAAATAAAAGAAGAAGAAGAAGAAGTAGAATAGGTGGAAAGTTAAAACAAAAGGATAAAAAAATAAAAACTCGATGAACTGTTTCGTTGAGCAGTCAAAAAACCCGTTTAGCTTTAGTAATGTAGTAAAGATAAAGATACAGATAGTAAAGATGGATAGTAAAAATTTATCTCTTTTTTTTTTTTTTTGTGTGAATTTTCGTGGGCGAAGTCTTCATAGCAATGTGAAGACCAATTTTATCATACTATTATTTAATTAATGTGCCTAGGAGACTTTGTGCTTTTAGTAATTTAACAAAAAAAAAAAGGGAATATATATAAAAATATCTAAATATAAGATCAATATAAATTCTTGTAATTAAACATAGCAATAATGGACCGAAAATTGATAATCATTTGTTTGTGGTAATATCATATTTTATTATTTGTTCAATATAATGTGTTAGTCTTTCTTCTTTTGAAGTTAATAAATTGACAATTTGTGAAGACAGTCCCAATCAAGGGGGAAAAAATAATAATAAAGAAGTCCCATTGTCATATATAAAGAAAAAAGATTGAAGTAATAATTTTATTCTTCTTCAATTCTCACTTCTATTTATAGGAAGGTGTGACATTGTTAATGTGAATCATTTAAAAAAAAATGTCAGAGAAAATGTATTGAGAAGTCTCTATTTAGTCTTCAATTTTCACTTGCATTCATTACTGAAAGTTGCATAATCAATTTTCTTGAATATCATTTGCCTCTTAGGTTTTGAAGTCCATATTTTGCTGCAAAAATTCACTCTCCCTAGAAACCTTCCTAAAATTATGAGTTTTTTCCCAATGGAATTTCCGTGAAAAGCAGAAAGAATAAATACATTTCTAGCAACAATAAGTAAATATATAAATAAGAATGCAAAAATAAATAAGAAAATTTGGACTCCCTATTTACCAAAACACGATACGTGACACGAATTTCTATCCGTAGGTTCTTAATGTCTTGTTTGTTATCGATGAGCAAATCTAGCAAGTTTATGTAGGAAGTAACCCAAGGATGTTGGTTTCATGAGAACCTGGCAAACACATCTCAAAAGTGACCAGATTCAACAACATACATTTCGTCGAATTATCAACGACTAATGTTGGAAGTTTATGTAATGACTGAGAAAATCTCAGACTTTAAATAATATAATTTATTTATTTAAGCCAAGGATTTTCCTAGAGAATATTACATGACTGAAGGATTTAAGGAATTAATATATGTATTCCAAAATTCTGTAACAGATTTCATGTTAAGTTCATGTTTTCGATCAAGTAAATTCGATCGATAAATTCTCGTCGTACTTTAAGGCGGAATAATTTTCAGTACAAGTATAGTTTGAGAATCTTAATTTCAAGAATCTCCAAACACAACATGATGTTAGCAGCGTATAAAAGAAACGCACTAACATTTTAAAGAAGAGAAAATCCTTAATTGCTAGACAACTAGGTTAAAATCACAAGATAAATACCCATAGTGGAAGGGTACAGTGTAAGCTCAGGAGTTGACACCGTCAGAAATAGCTTCATTCCCGGGATTTAATGCAGAAAAGTTAAATTTAGAATTTGTTCAGTCTAGAATTAATTTCAAGACTTGAAACAATTCAAGATATTACGCGAGTGAGAATTTAATGTGATCCCGAAGTAGTTGGGAATTAATATTAAACTGTAAATAAGCAGTAGAAAAGGAACCATCAGAAACAAGAATTTCCTGTCGGCTAAGTTACTTACCTACAGTCAATATAATTTTTAGCAGTTTCAAGAGAAACTTAAGAGAGTGGACAAAAGTATAAGGGGTAGGATTTATTTTTCTCTCTCTCATTCTCCACTTGGCCGGCCATGTATAGTAGAAATAGAGCCAAAATTTGGCTAGTTGAGTGTGATAGAAGGTTACAAGTTATGGTGTGATGTGATGGTAGTGGTTGAAGGGGAATTAATGGCAATTTTGCTTCTCCTTTTCTCCTTCCATAACCGGCCAAGAAAGGGGGAATTGAACCAAAATTTGGTTGATTGAAGGAGTTGATGTGGTGTTAAAAAATTATTTCCAGGTTGTCTATAAAAGGAACCATTATAGAATAAGCCTCATTTTTTTTCTCCTCTCCTTTTTCCCACATCAAAAATCCGGCCATACACACCATTTCCTCTCAAATATTTTCTCCCACTCTCTCAATCTTGAGCCACTAACAAACCATAGAAGAAGAAGAAGAAGGAGATCAAAAGATCTAGGAGGAGACTAGTCAAGCCTGCCTTCAAGGGTAAAGAAACTCTAAATCCTCGCTTTTTCATGTTTTAGGAAAGTTTGAAATAGAGAAATATTCTTCTCAAATTTCCTTATACTCTTGTAGTTTCAAGCCATTAACAATCTTAGAGGAGTTCAAGGGTTTTTCAAGAGAAAGAGAGAATTGTTCAAGGGTAAGTTCTTAAACTCCCCTCCATTAATTTCTAGCCAACTTTAAGCTTGGATTTATGGATGTAAATTTGTAGTTCTTGAGGAGATAAGATTGTAATAAGGGTTTGTGAGTCTTATGTTGGTTTTGTGAGTTTTGAGGTTAGATTGATTAGCATTATGTGGTATGTTTATGTTGGGTTGAAGTTGCTTATTTTCGGTTAGAGCAAAAAATTTTCCGGTTACTTTGAACATGAAAATGAGAATCCTAGAGCGAGATTTTTTTATGTTTCAAAGCTTAAACTTATAGCCCTCGATGTTTTAAACATTTTTGGTTACTATGACAAAACCCCATTTTAAATCTAAGTGCAAGTTTTAAGCCATTTTTCAAAAACCGCACAGGCAGTCCAAAATAGTTTCGGGAACAAAAATGGTTAAGCCAAACGAGACCTTTAGATGCTGAATCTCAGTTTTTTTTTTTTTTTTTTTTTTCTTTTTTTTTTTTAAAATGACAATTTTACATTTCAATGAGATGAAAAACTTTCATGAAGAACAAATTTTCAAAATCTAACTCTAAAATATAGTAAACACCGATTTCTGAAATGACACAATTTTTGGACTAAAACAGTTTCAAGAAAAATAATAGCCACTGTTTTCAGCCAAATGAAGCCCTTAGATGCTGAATTCCAACTTTCTCTAAAAATGAGAATTTAAGATCTCGATGAGATGAAAAATTGTCGCGAAGAATAAAATTTTGAAATCCGACTTTAAGATGCACTAAAATGTAGATTTTAAAAACTGTACAGTTTTAACGAAACAAAACTAACGTAGTGTTGGTTTTAACAAAAACTGATCAAAGAAAGGTGATCAAAAAAGTGATTTTCATGGTATTCATTCTTTAAGAAAACCCAATAAGTACAAGTTAAAGTTTAAGCTATAGTGGCGGCCTCATAGGAGAATCGTCACAGTTGGTATCAGAGCCTGTATCCTACCATCCTACTCCACGTCGTCCCACGTCTGCTTCGCCATAGTCCAAGTAAGTTAAAATATGTTTATGTTAATTAGATTATATTAATTAATAGACGTGAACGCTTATTTAATGAGCAACCAAAGGTTAATATGTCTGCACGATTAAGATCGTCCTATCAAGGACCATTCGAGTCTAAATGCCCCAACAGTTGTTGTGTTGTAATCCCTTGGGCTGACAAGATGATATCTAGAGAAGTGTGATCGTTTGAAGTGACTCCTTTAATGATTGTTGCTGGACTATGAAGCCAAGCAAAGTATTGAAGCCAAGCAAAGTATCAGAGCCTGGTACAACAGTTGAAAATAGACTACTACTGAGACTCCCTTTGAGGAACCCCGCATGACTGCATCGCTAGTAGCGGCTTTTCAGCATGGATCCATAAATAGGATCTGAATATGTAGCATAAATGCGACGTTAATAAGTGGATGGATGATGTAACACCGCCAAGTTAGATGTGGGTCACATTCGATGACTATATAAGTATATCCAGATGCGGTATAGGAAATAGAGCTTCAACATTAAGCAATACCAGCTTATGGTAGATGTTAAGCGACCAACTTAAGATATAATACACAGTGATTGCTAGCTTTAAAATGTTTAGCGATCTCATAGAAAGTACCTATGTGTATGAATGTGTTGATAAGTAACTCACAAAGACTATAAGTTAAGACAAATGTAAAAGAGGTTTGAGATGTTGAGAATCTCATTTGGATATAGGTACAAGAACTAATGCAACGAGTTTAGATGTAAGTAGCAGTTTAAGTGATAAGAAAAGAACACCGAAGGTCATGGACAGATTGAGGGAGGTTGTTCTAGGTTAGTTTTGAACCAAACTAATCCCTCTACAACAATCTCAAGAGTAGACATTCTCACCCTATTTATGATTAAAGAATATAGATACGGATTTGTTTAAAATCCCCTAAAAGAATTAACATTGCATTAGGTAAAGATGATAAAGGTAAAAGTTGCCTTTCAAGTGAAAGAATTGATTGGGCGAAAATAAATGACGACATAAGATAATAGGCAGTTAAGGTATGACAATACACTGTCATAAACTTATCCATTAGAAAATCATGGATTATATGTGCTAAGTGACACAGTTTTTACCCAGTCACCAATATAAATAGTATGATTTTCATGGTAATCAAGATGTGTTGTAAGAAGGAAATTACAACAAGAGTGGAGCAAACCAATTAAGGATAATGTTTATCTGTTAAGAAGAAAGTGGTTGTAATGCCAATCTAAAGTAGATTTATTAGGACTTATAATTACAACTTTGAGGACTGAAGTCATGAATTTATAAGTCAAACTCTTAATGGAGGATATAAAATGTAATCCTTTTAAAGGAGAAGATCTCTTGCATAAGTGAATGAATAGTAAGGACTAACAGCTTAGTCAGTATGACAAGTAAGTTAAAGGTAAGATAATGGGGTATCAAATGTAGCAATGGTTTAAGGATTTTGTTTTATATATGCCATGCCCAATAATAAATAGGGGAACACTATTATCAATCTAGGAATCTAAAGTAAATGAAAGAATTTTTTTAGTGTAATCATTCTTACATTGGAAGGATGACCTTATTGAGTGTAGAGGTCGAAGATTAGGTTAAGAATGATAGGGGTATAATCATTAAGACTATGATTTATGCTCTGAGAGGTACAAGGATCAAAAGATGGATGATCGTACTTAAGAACAAAAATGTCAACAGAAGGTAATACTTCGAAATATACCTATTTTAAGGAGAAATTATTAGAATTTTTCCAGAGTCATAAGTTTAAGATAATTATTCTTTGAGGAAAGTAAACACGAGATGAAATGAGCTTAAGAACTCGATTATATAAAGAGTAAATTAGAAGGAAGAATGCTAAAGTACGCATATGGTATCTCCTTGAATGAGTTCATACTTTTGAGAGTAGTTTGAACTCGACACCAACTAAGAATGAAAAGGACAGACCCCTTAGAAAGACTCATAGAGCCTAAGAGACAAAACAGTGGAGTGAATATCACATCGTAAAGGATACATTAGTAACCCCAAAGGAAAAGATGATTGTAACGCCCCCATACGCTAAACCGGACTAAGGCCGAATTTAGTGAGGTGGTGCTACTTAAAACATACTTTCTATACTTTAAAACAATGTCATTTTTAAGATGCGAAAACTTGTGGTTGATTTCGTCACAAAATTTTCGTAAAGGTTTTGAACAAAATGAGTAAGTGCGCAACCACAAATCTTAAACATTAAGTACTTATTCAAAAGCGACATAGTAACAAAACAAAACATTTTGAGCCCATCTATTGTTTGTAAGTACATATAAGCAAGATGCCAGATATAAGACTTGGAGTACTCAGCCAACCTTAGAAATTATATTTCTTTTTACTCTTCGGTAACAACAACATTATCTGCATCACAAGGTAAAACTAATGAGCAAAAACTCAGTAAGTAGATTTCAAATCAAGTAAGTATCTAAAATCTCTGTGACTAAAATCTCTTTGTTAATCATTGTTCATAAACTTTCATACGTATTCTTAGTTTAGGTATGATATAGAACTTCGGTTTCAAGTAAGCCTCTCTATACAGGACCTTCTCTAATTTTGGCCAATTCTCTTCTCTTAAACACTAAGCGGGGTTTTTAGAATCTCTTTCTCTTGTGATCAACAAGAAACTTCCCACTAGCATTTTTCTCTAGTTGTCTCAAAGAGACAGTTTCTCTAATTTGGGGTACCAGTCCCTTGCACCCCTGCTTACCCAGCCTTTCATCCATATACCATACCATAAAATCTCTTAAAACATAAAATCATAATAAGCATAAATCATAATCTCTTTCAAAATAATTAATCATGAATACTCTTTGAACATAATCATATAAGAATTTCATAAGAGAATAAACTTGCATAATCACAATTATGAACAAGTTATGTCAAATAGGTCTTATGATACAGTTTTGAAAATGCTTTAACTCTACTTACCTGAATTTTGATCACCACTTTGCAAGTACAAACTAGCTGGTTGTGGGGAGCCTTCAATGTGCTAATTAACCTTTAAAAACCATAGCTTTCAAAAATCACATTCATATCATCATTTAACAAACACATAACTGCGCAATATTACGAAAATATTCATAACGAATTCATCAAAACTCAAAATATTATGAGACCAGTGACAAATAAAAGTAGGCTCAAAACCCTCTTTTTAGAGCTACTACATGATGGGTTTCGGATTTTTCAAACTAACCAAAAACAGCCCGAAATCCAGATTGAAGTATAATCTCGTCAGGAAAATAAAAGCTTTTTAACTGAACTTATAAAATTCATAACTAAATGTAGAAAAATCCGTTTGGAGTGATTCAAAAACTCACGTAAAGCTTGAGATGTATACTTTAATAGAAAAATATCAGATCAGTCAAAATCATAAGTATATATGGCACGAAAACAGAATCTACACAGGCTGTACAGAGGACTTGCATTTGAACATTTCATCAAATACCTAGCATGCATATCCTAATCTTCAAAGACCACTCTCAAATACATGAATCATGATCTGAATAAGAGTTTATCTTCAAATAATCATCAATAATATCAAGCTAAAATCATCAATTTCACCCAGAAACCAATATTTGAACCAAAACCTCAAGAAACTCATTTTTAAGAGTCTACAACCAACATGCATAATAAGCCCTTTCAAAAATCCGAATCTCAAGTAAGATTCAACATCTTAATCTCCAAAATCTTAGTTTCTAGCATAAGAAAGAAGTAACCTCAAAGAAAAATGTGTTCCCAAGTGAATAGAAGCTCCAAATCTTGGTGGTTATTTTTGGTTCTAGGTTGAAAACGAGTTGAAATGGGCTGGTTGAGTTTTTAGCTCATTCTCTCTTAAAAACTTAGGTTTGATTCTGAGTTTTGAGTGAGAAAAGGAGTGAGAGGAGAGAAGAAAAGGTTATGGTTGGAGTTCTAGGTTTTTTTTGCTGAAATAGACCCAAAATGAAGTCTAAACATGCTAGAAACTAAACAAAAGTAGAGTGACCTTATAATATGACAAGTGTCTAGGTTTTTCTAAGTCTCTAACATTTTTCCTAACCTCATACAATCAGCTCTAAAGTCTTTATTTTTCTTCTTCATTTAGGTGCCTAAAGTTCACTCAATTTGCTAAAATAGTCTTCTCTTACAAAAACTCAAAATAGCAACTAAGTCCTCAACACATTTACATAAAACCATATAATAAAATATAAAATAATAATTCATCATTAAAGCAATCATAATAGAGGTAAAATTTTAGCAAATAATCATAATAAATATAATTCCTTTTCTTCATAAGTTTAGCACATTGAGTTCCCACATCGAGCTAGTTGTACTGCACATTAAAACTGAAAACTCGATTAGCGAAGCTATAAGTTTAATAAAATCATATGATAGCTATCATAATAAAATATATTGCCAACAAATAACTTTAAGGTAAATAGCAAATGTGATGCATGATTTTAATTTATTAAATTTATTTATTATTGGCTTAAGGCTTAATTAAATCTCGGGTATTACAATGATGTAGCTAGTTGTGTAAGTAATAACTATCCTTTAAAGAATTGAAGGAGAGTTATGAATGTTTTGTGATAGAAACATAAATAGTTAGAGCTCTAGAAAGAAGATAAGTTATGTCATGTGAGGCCTTTTGGGGTGAAATCTAAAAGTAAAACCGTGCGGGCTCAAGCTCAAAGCAGACAATATCACACCAAGTGGGGGTGTTGGTCATTACATATGATATCAGAGACTTTACCCCGCCAGAAATGCTGCCAACAAGAATGTTGGGCCCCCGTAAGGGGGGGTGATTGTGACAGCCATCAATCCCTTGAGGCACCAAGCCAAGAAAGGCTAAGTTGTGCAATCCCACATCACCTGAAGATGTGGGTAGGTCCTGGTTTATAAGGTATTGTAATGACCGGGAAAAATTTAGGTCTAATCCGGACAGTCCAGTATTTGACTAAATTCTTTCCGGAATAGTAAGTAGTAGAATTTTGATGTAATCAAGAAAAAGTTATGTAAAAAAAAACTTTATGTATGGGGTAAAATTTCCCAAAATATGTAAAGTTATAGTATATGTATATATATATATTATATATAATTATTTCTAAATACGTTTCTTAAAAAAAAATAGAAATACGTTTCTTAAAAAAAAATAGAAATACGTTTCTTTAAAAAAAAAATTAGATTATCTAAATATATATATATATATACATTCTCACGGTAATAGTGAGATTAAAAAAAAAAGAGAGTGAAAAGTATAGTTACGTAAGGTGGACATGGGTTGTACATGCAATAATGCCACTTGGCATTGTTACATGCGTAAGCTATTTTATAGCTTGGTGACTCACACTCACGGCAACTTGATAATTCAAGTTGACTTCAAAAAAGTTACAAACACCGTAAATGTAAGAATAGCAGAGAGTTACGAAGGAAAAAAAAAACAAACAGAGAGAGTGATTCGTAAAAAAAAAAAAAAAAGAGAGACAGAGAGTTGTGAAAATCAAGCAATTTTACTGAAATTTCTTCCATTCAATCTGGTAGAAACGTAACCTGAGGAGTTCTAGCGGAAAAACCTCAACTTCTGGAGGTAAGATTTCAGAGTTTTTGTGAGAATTCTATATTTTCTTGATTTAGATGAATAGTAACCCATCTCAGAAAAACTTCCGTTTAAGTGAAAATTGAAACTGAGGTTTTGTAGAGTATCGTAATAAGAGTTTAACGGTGTAAGTGTTAAGACAAATGAATAAAGTTTTGGTGGATTTCTATCGAAAATCCGTGAGCCTAGATTAAGAAAGAACATATGTTTTGTTCAATTTTATGTTGGAATCTGTGTTCAGGAATGTGAATCTTTACTCCAGGTACCAAAAACGGAAGTAGAACGAGTTATTAAAAACTCAGGAAACGAGAAAAATAAGGTGAAACTCAGCCGAAATTTAGTTTGAGTAATTTGAACTAAAACTGGATTTCAAGAGGAATATGGGATTAAAGTGTGAAAAGAAAGATGTTTCGATAATCGGTGATGGTTAGAAACTGAACACAACGAGAATTCACAGTTTTAGACCAAAATTGAAAACTAGGCCCATGACTGAGTAATTTGCACGATTTTAGTTCAAATCCTTGAGATAGGAAATAGTTTGAGATTGAATACCAAACATAAGGATTGTAGAACTTTCCGAAGTAAATTTCAAAGTAATTATTGATCTTAGATTCTGAATCTAACGATCGAAAAATTTATGCAATAGGGCCGATTAACGGTTGAAGTTGGAAAGCGTCAAGGGAGACAAAGGACGCGTCGTTAGCGAAACTTTGGTAAGTACAACAGTTTTTCTATGGCTATGTCATGAACAAGCTTGCTTTTCTATGTTGCACAAAGATTGTGCATATAGTAGAATTTTGAATGTTAGATACAATGTGAATGCTAGATACTATGTTAGGTAAGTATCTACAAGACTTATATAATCATAGAACTTTATTCTGCAAAAAAAAGTATGTATCGATGTTAAGTCGAGATCAAACTAAGAGAAATGAAAGGTTAAACTTTAACGAAAAGTTAATCTCATGATAAAATGCTCAATAATGCACAAATTCATAAGATTTAACTACAGTTACCGTTTCAATGAGAAAATTGATAAACGGTAAGAGACTAAACGTCCTATTTGTACCAGCCTTCGAAGGAAAGGTTATTATGAGACTATGAAAGATATGAAACCGTGACTAAGTTGGATTGGTTAGCTACCCCACTCCTCACTGGTTATGCGCGCTATGGTACAACAGGACAGGGCCCTTAAGAAGTAAAAGACAAGAAAATGAAACACGGAAACCATTCCATACAACAATATGGTATCCGTAAACAAGAATGAAAAGAATGAGAAATACAGAACGAAAGTCATTGAGAATTCTATACTAGGCTATATGATATGAATGCATATATGGGTATGCATAATTATTGCATCTGTTATGAGCTATTGATACTTGCTGAGCGAAAGCTTATTAAGTTTGTTCATGTTGTAGGAAGCACAGGTAAGGCACCGGTTCCTAAAACTTGATGCTGGACATGCAGAGAGGGTGTAGCAGCGAAATGTGGGCAAGTGGGTTGTGGATGCATCACGTGTTTTGGAAACGCTGCTGAACTTTATATGTAAAATAAAGTAGTGTTTTATGTATTTTGATGACTGATGTAATAGAATGTTGCCAGAATGCTACAGCATTATAATGTACATGGTAAGAATGAAAAAAAAAGGGCCTGAAATTTTAAGAAATTATAACTAGCATCGTCATAGAGGTTAAGAAATGGTAAGTATGAGCATAGGATGATGACCAAAAGTTAGGGTCGTCACAGGTATGATACCAGCTCCCAATGGTATAAGGCCGATACATATATTCCTTAAGGACTTCACTATTTAAGGAAATTAGTTATTAAGTCTGAGGATTAAAAGACAAATATAAGGTCAGTAAACCTCAAGTAGTTATTTACAGAACTCAAGAAACAACACAAACTTATCTTGTAGAAGTATGTGTTATAATCAATTGTATGAAATTTAGACTCAGAAGGGTCTCGTTACTCTATGAAATAAGGTCCAGACAAGAAAAATGCCCAAACGTTCATGACATGATATGTTGTTCTGTCTCAAATTCAACAATAAGTTAGAATAAGAAGTATTACAATACAGTTTTTGCATGTGATAAGGGATTCAATGAGTTAGTGCGTCACATAAACTATCGGTTAGATGATCGGTGAAGCTCCAAGTCAAGTATAAATATATATACATATATATATGTGGAGAATAGTTAAATTGAGGCCCCACAGTTTTGATAGGAAACAGCTTATTGATTATGACAAACAAAG
Organism: Morus indica; assembly: GCA_029231665.1. Classification (NCBI taxonomy): domain Eukaryota; kingdom Viridiplantae; phylum Streptophyta; class Magnoliopsida; order Rosales; family Moraceae; genus Morus; species Morus indica. The sequence goes on from JACAGA010000014.1 coordinate 13,565,107, forward strand.
TAGAAGTGAGGATGGACCATAATCAATGGGGAAGCTATTAAAACAAAAATAGAGAGCTCCTATAAGTATTGACTATAAGACTGATCTTCCTCTACTCATTCTCCAAAAGAACGACGGAGTACCCAGAAGAAAAATAGAATATGTTAAATTAAGGAAGATAGATTTCCCAAAGCATCAAAACAAGTATATAAGTAAGCTATAGTTACAATTATTGCTAAGGATAGCGATTTGGGTAATGGAAACCCAATAAGAAAATGTTAAGATGACAGATTTTTGAGCTATTGCATATATCAAATCACGATCCAGATAAATAAATGTAGGAATTAAGTATAGAGAGCAAGTAAGCTAAGATCATGGATTAGTAGGAAAGAGACCTCATAGAAAGCAAGGTAAATAATCTTAGTAAGATCCTTGGGAAAGAACGAAAAACATTACAAACCTCGACTTCATTCTAATTTTAAAGATAACATTTTTATAAGTCTAGTGAATTGTAATGTCGAGGAGAATTAGTAGGTAAATAAGTATGCTTATTTATGGATTTTTCCATAAATAAGCCGTGCATTCTACAAGTTTAAAACCTTTACGTAGACATGCTCATATCAGTATGACATATAAAATATCAGTATGACAAGATATACTATGAAAAGCCTAATAAGTATATCTAAGTATGTTTAACAGTACTGTGAGACATGAAAGAAATGACTTAACGATACACCACGTCAGATAGTAATTGAGAATATTGGCTATGAGAGTGCACAGTTTCAAGTAACCTATTTGACTTCAAATAAGTCATCACATTCTTAATGGTTCAGACAAATTGACGAACCAATAAGCAAGCACTTGATTAGTAATAACCAAGAATATTCTAAGATTTAAGCACTCGATTAGTATGACAAGATATACTATGAAAAGCCTAATAAGTATATCTGAGTATGTTTAAGAGTACCGTGAGACATGAAAGAAATGACTTAACGGTACGCCACGTCAGATAGTAATTGAGAATATTGGCTATGAGAGTGCACAGTTTCAAGTAACCTGTTTGACTTCAGATAAGTCATCACATTCTTAACGGTTTAGACAAATTGACGAACCAATAAGTAAGCACTCGATTAGTAATAACCAAGAATATTCTAAAATTTAAGCAGTATTATGAGTGTAGAATTATGAAATTATGGAATAATCCCATGATTCAATATGTAGTATTACATTTTGTATTATGTAGTACCACCAGAAACAACAAGGATAAACCTTCTAATCTGAATTATATGGAAGCAGTACATCACACTCAGAATAAGAAAGTTTTCACGACAGTTGTATCAAAAGGATCTTATGATAATTAGGACCAAGATCAGATAGATCTGATAACCGAGTCTCAGTCGAATCAAGGATAGAAATGCATAGTCCAAGTCTATGTTAAGTTTAAAAATAGTTTCGAGATCAATCACGACTCATACTAGGAAATTGATTAACTAATCCTAAAGATTAATTCGGCTGAAGATTGAAATGACAATCGAGACTAAGAAGAGTGATCAATAACTTTGGAGACAAACTATCTCATCCAAACCACCAGTTACCCTAACAGAAGAAGGATGTTGCTGAATTCACATTGAATTGCCTTAATTGTTAAGAAGATAAAGTAGAAGAACAACATCCAACAGGAGCACTGCAGAAAATATACATTCTAGAATAGAAGTGTGATCAAATCACAATAGATTTCATGGTAGGGATGCCTAGAATATGCGATAGTAACGATGCGATTGGATAATCGTAGAATGATTGACAAGATCTGCACATTTTTTTTCCGATCAAACTCAGTTATTCTATTGAGAGACAGCCATTTCACGAGTGTACATGACGCAATGGGGTCAAGTTAAAGTTTAGTACAGCTTCCCACTGTAGACAGATGGCCAATCTGAGAGGACCATCCAGACCTTAGAAGATATGCTGAGAGCATGAGTCATGGATTTTAAAGGGAACTGGGATAGGAAGTTACCTTTGATAGAGTTTTTCCTATAACAACAGCTATCACATGTCAATAGGAATGACACCTTATGAAGCTCTATACAGAAGAAAATACAGGTCCCTAATTCATTAGAATGAACCTGGGGAGAAGCATCTAGAAATAGTATACTTTATTAGGAGAACCATAGAGGTTGTGGACTTATCACAAGGAGGTTTGATATAGCTCACAGTCTCCAGGAGAGCTATGCGGATAAACACCGTAGACATATAGAGTTTCAGGTAAGAGACTTAATTCCCCTGAAGGTGGCACAGATGAAAGGAGTAATGAGATTCAGTAAGAGAGGGATACTCAGCCTAAAATACATCTGACCATTTGAGATCCTAGAGAGGATCTGTAAGGTCGCATATAGACTAGTTTTTCCGCTAGAATTGACTACGGTACACAACGTCTTTCACATATTGATATTGAAGAAGTATGCGACAGATCCATGGTATTTATTGCACCAGGAACCAATTGAAGTGCACGCAGTCCAGATCCTAGCTCGCAAGGAGAAAGCCTTAAGGAATAAAGTAATTCCTTGGGTTAAAGTCTTGTAGTGAAATCTTAATATTGAGGAAACTACTTGAAAACGCGAATAAATATAAGGAAAAGCTACCTCGAATTGTTCTAATTTTCAGGACGAAAATTCTTAAGGGGGGTAGATTGTAATGACAGAGAAAATCTCAGACTTTAAATAATACAATTTATTTATTTAAGCCAAGGATTTTCCTAGAAAATATTATGTGACTGAAGGATTTAAGGAATTAATATAAGTATTCCAAAATTCTGTAGCAGATTTCATGTTAAGTTTATGTTTTCGATCAAGTAAATTCAATCGATAAATTCTCGCCCTACTTTAAGGTGGAATAATTTTCAGTACAAGTATAGTTTGAGAATCTTAATTTCAAGAATCTCCAAACACAACATGATGTTATCAGCGTATAAAAAAAAACGCACTGACATTTTAAAGAAGAGAAAATCCTTAATTGCCAGACAACTAAGTTAAAATCACAAGATAAATACCCATAGTGGAAGGGTACAGTGTAAGCTCGGGAGTTGACACCGTCAGAAATAGCTTCATTCCCGGGATTTAATGCAGAAAAGTTAAATTTAGAATTTGTTCAGTCTAGAATTAATTCAAGACTTGAAACAATTCAAGATATTACGCTAGTGAGAATTTAATGTGACCCTGAAGTAGTTAGGAATTAATATTACACTGTAAATAAGCAGTAGAAAGGAACCATCAGAAACAAGAAGTTCCTGTCGGCTAAGCTACTTACCTACAGTCAATATAATTTTTAGCAGTTTCAAGAGAAACTTAAGAGAGTGGACAAAAGTATAAGGGGTAGGATTTATTTTTCTCTCTCTCATTCTCCACTTGGCCGGCCATGTATAGTAGAAATAGAGCCAAAATTTGGCTAGTTGAGTGTGATAGAAGGTTACAAGTTACGGTGTGATGTGATGGTAGTGGTTGAAGGGGAATTAATGGCAATTTTGCTTCTCCTTTTCTCCTTCCATAACCGGCCAAAAAAGGGGGAATTGAACCAAAATTTGGTTGATTGAAGGAGTTGATGTGGTGTTAAAAAAATATTTCCAGGTTGTCTATAAAAGGAACCATTATAGAATAAGCCTCATTTTTTTCTCCTCTCCTTTTTCCCACATCAAAAATCCGGCCATACACACCATTTCCTCTCAAATATTTTCTTCCACTCTCTCAATCTTGAGCCACTAACAAACCATAGAAGAAGAAGAAGAAGGAGATCAAAAGATCTAGGAGGAGACTAGTCAAGCCTGCCTTCAAGGGTAAAGAAACTCTAAATCCTCGCTTTTTCATGTTTTAGGAAAGTTTGAAATAGAGAAATATTCTTCTCAAATTTCCTTATACTCTTGTAGTTTCAAGCCATTAACAATCTTAGAGGAGTTCAAGGGTTTTTCAAGAGAAAGAGAGAATTGTTCAAGGGTAAGTTCTTAAACTCGCCTCCATTAATTTCTAGCCAACTTTAAGCTTGGATTTATGGATGTAAATTTGTAGTTCTTGAGGAGATAAGATAGTAATAAGGGTTTGTGAGTCTTATGTTGGTTTTGTGAGTTTTGAGGTTAGATTGATTAGCATTATGTGGTATGTTTATGTTGGGTTGAAGTTGCTTATTTTCGGTTAGAGCAAAAAATTTTCCGGTTACTTTGAACATGAAAATGAGGATCCTAGAGCGAGATTTTTTGATGTTTCAAAGCTTAAACTTATAGCCCTCGATGTTTTAAACATTTTTGGTTACTATGACAAAACCCCATTTTAACTCTAAGTGCAAGTTTTAAGCCATTTTTCAAAAACCGCACAGGCGTCCAAAATAGTTTCGGGAACAAAAATGGTTAAGCCAAACGAGAACTTTAGATGCTGAATCTCGGTTTTTTTTTTATAAAAATGACAATTTTACATTTCAATGAGATGAAGAACTTTCATGAAGAACAAATTTTCAAAATCCAACTCTAAGATGTAGTAAACACCGATTTTTGAAATGACACAGTTTTTGGACTAAAACAATTTCAAGAAAAAAAGTAGCCACTGTTTTCAGCCAAATGAAGCCCTTAGATGCTGAATTCCAACTTTCTCTAAAAATGAGAATTTAAGATCTCAACGAGATGAAAAATTGTCGCGAAGAATAAAATTTTGAAATCCGACTTTAAGATGCACTAAAATGCAGATTTTAAAAACTGTACAGTTTTAACGAAACAAAACTAACGTAGTATTGGTTTTAACAAAAAGTGATCAAAGAACCCGAAATGTGATTTTAGTAAAATATTATGGTGTTAAACCTCACTTTAACAGAAGTGTTCATAAAGAAAGTTTTTAAGAAAAATGCTTTCTTTAAAGAAAATTTTAGGTTATCGAGCAAATCATCCCAACGGGCACCTACGAGCCCAACACGATAGGTTCTCAGGATTTTGAGGATTTGATGTGGGTCCAATGCCCATATTGATTTAAGAGACTTTGTTTGAGTTTAAATTTCAGCGGCCTAAGATTTAGAATGCCGTTAATAAGTTTCTAGGCTGAATTGGGCCTTAATATCATAATAAGTCCAATGAGAAAAATTATGGAGAATAAGTTACTAGATTGGGTAAATGATTTTCAATCTAGACATAAGTATATTAAGGGCAATTAAGGAAAATAAAATTTTGAGGATCTAATAAATTGATCCTCATAGTAAATTATCCTTCAGAAAAGGAAAGGAATACATGCCTTAAGAAAAGTGTTAGATTCCTTCATAAGTTGCTAAAATAGAATAGCAAACGACAGTTAATCTCACACTCTCAATGGGTGTTCATTTTCAAAAATAAGCAAGTAAGAGAATAGATTGTTTGGCGAAAAGTGGATTCCAGCTCTGTAAATCAGGTAAGTAGGAATCTCGCCTACAACATGAATAGATTTTAAAGAAAAAATTACACATGTTATATATATACATGTTTATGCTTTAAGTATTGTATGCGATGCCATGTCACGCTGCATACACCTTAATAAGTCAAGATAAACTTATAAGAATAATCTCAGTTGAGTGCCATACCAGCCTCTGCAAGGGAGGTAACTCAAGCTCCGCAAGGGAAAAAGGAAAAAGAATAATAAAGTCCTTCGCAAGGGAGGCATTCAAGTTATAATCACGGTGCCGTGGGGTACCTTGCAAACCCTCACATCCTGATGATTGCGCGCAAGTGGTACGTGAGCACTCGGGCCCATCAGTAAGAAAGATAAGATAAGACAATAAGACTATGATAAGACATCATAATTAAGCATAATCAGCTCATGCATATTTATTCATGTGTACTTACAGTTATTTTGTGAGATATAGTTCCTACTTGCTGAGCGAAAGCTCAATCAGATATGTTCATGTTGTAGGTAAGAAACCTATCAGCAATTCTTGAAGCGCAATGGCGAGCGGGGGACGAATGGTGGAGATGAGAATGGATACCGCTTACGCAGTTATCTTCCGCAGTAAGTTTAAGAAAAATCATATATATGTCTATATGATTCAAAGATTTCAAGCATGTATGTTAAAAATTATACGTATATATGTTTGTTAAGAAAAGCAAGGTTGTAGCTAACAACCCTAGTTTTGAGTATTCAAGTTTTAGAACGTTGCAACAGTGCATGCTACAAATAAATGAATTTTAAACATGACGATTTAAATGATTGATTTTAAAAGGACTTTAAGATGTACTTGAATTTAATATTTCTCACGAAATCCGTTTTAAAGTCAAGTGAGATGGCCTGATTGAATTGGCTAGTTTTAAAAAGGCTTTTAAAGAGCATTCGAAACAAGAGTTCAAACGCTGCTCCGTTTAAAAGATATTTCTAGAAGATTTTATCTTAACTAAAATTAAGAAAAGCTTTAAGAAATTTAGTGATTTATTCTCTCGAAATTATTGTTATGAATTATGAAAGTATTCCTTCTTAGATTTTAAAAAAATATATATATTCCGTAAATTTTAAGAAAGCCCAATAAGTACAAGTTAAAGTTTAAGCTACAGTGGTAGCCTCACATGAGGGTTGTCACAGCTTAAGCTGACCTGTAATAGAGAATCGAGAGTTGAAAGATATGTCTTTCAACGAATGACTTGGCTTCAACTCTATCCCTGCTCTTTTAAGTTCCTGAACATTGCGAAAAGACTGCTTCTTGCCCCAATAATGAGGGACATCACTTTTTTTTTTTTTTTTTTCCCCCTTTCTGCATTGCATACCTTTAAGCAACATTCAATCAGACGTATTATAAGCAGAAATACTCCACAAGTACACAAAATCCCGAGTAAACACATGAAATATATGTGACAATCAGTAAAATCAACACTATCGATAATGATTACTTGTGCAATTTAGTTGTGATGCATGTACAAGTTACTCCTGATATGTCCTCTCTCACTAGTACTAAAGAAAATTGAGTGTTACACATATATATGAATGATGTTATATCAATATATGTAAAAAGTTTCATGTGACTGACTGGTCTAAGTGCCGGACTTGAAAAAATTCCAAAAAACAACTCAAAAGTAAACAGTAACACGGGCATTTCTCTGGAAAAGAAAAAATGAAAAAAGAAAAACCTGTGGACACTTGTACAAGTAATAAGCAAATACAGATGTTAAGAGTCTATGCACACATGTGAAGATAAAGAGATTGGTCATTATGAACAACAATCTCAGAGGAATTTCATCACATTTCCCTTTGTGAGGGAATTATCCACCTTACATATTGGAATTCTACATCAAGGATTTTTTTTTCTTTCTTTCTCTCACCTTTCTATTTATCCATATACTTTATTTTATTGTTTCACAACTCCGAATCAAATTGGATTTTTTTTTATTCAAAAAAGATTTCAGTTGTGACAATGATATGACCAATTAGAAAGCTTAAATACAATCTTTCTAGATCTAAACAGAATCAAGAAGAGTTACACTGATAATTATTACGGAGGAAAAACCAGAAAGTGGGAAAATGAATTTTCCTGTATTGAAAAAATCTGATAATGATACAAGCTTAACCTTTTATACACAAGCCTTAGGCTAAAACTAAATAACCATACTATAACAGAATGTAACAACTAACAATATCTAAAACTCCCCCTCAAGATGGACTACAAATGTCTTTTATAGCCATCTTGGACAACAAAGAAAACAAAGAACTAGTTGGCAAAGCCTTAGTAAACATATCAGCCAATTGATGTTGAGACCTAATAGGCATAAGCTTGACAAATCCAGTAGCTACTTTGTCACAAACAAAATGACAGTCTATCTCGATATGCTTCGTTCGTTCATGAAAAATAGGATTCAAAGCAATGTGTATGGCAACTTGACTATCACATAATAGAAGCGATGGAGGAGAAATAGGAACACCAAAGTCTCGTAATAATTGTTGAATCCATACTAACTCACTAGTAGTGGTAGCCAAGGCTCGATACTCTGCTTCAGCAGAAGAGCGAGATACTGTGGATTGTTTCTTAGCTGTCCAAGATATTGAGGATTCACCAAGGAAAACACAAAACCCAGTAACGGACTTTCTGGAATCTGAACATGCTGCCCAGTCAGCATCGGAGAAGGCTCAGAGCTGCAAAGAGGAAGTGGAGTTAAAAAACAAACCTTGCACAGGCCTGGATTTAAGGTATCTGAGAAGGTAATGAACAGCCTGCAGGTGAGGCAGACGAGGAGCAGCCACAAACTGACTGAGCTTATGAACCGCATAGGTGATGTCCGGTTTGGATAAAGTGAGGTAAAGCAGCCGACCTATAAGACGTCTGTACTGAGAAGCTTCGGGAAGAAGATCATCGTCTGCAGCATTAAGTTGAAGCTTAGGATCCATGGGAACTGAGACTGGTTTGGAAGCCAAAAAACCAGTGTCTTCAAGAAGTTGTAATGTGTAATGTCGCTGAGATAAAACAATTCCAGAGGAGGAACGAGCAATCTCAAGACCAAGGAAATACTTCAAAGTTCCAAGATCTTTTAGCTTGAACTACGTGTGTAGGAAAAGCTTCAACTGTTGAACAGCATCAAGTGAAGGGCTTGTGATGACTATGTCATCCATATACACCAGTAAAGCAACAAAAGTTGTACCCGAGCCTTTGTTAAAAAGAGAATAATCAGAGTTAGATTGAGTAAAACCAAAATTAATCAAGGCAAGGGAAAACTTGGAGTACCATTGACAGGAGGCCTGTTTAAGGCCATAAATGGACTTATGTAACCTGCAAACCAACTTATCAGTAGAATTCAAAGACTCCCCCTTTTTAACATAACCAAGGGGAAGGTCCAAGTACACCTCTTCGGTTAAATCGCCATTTAAAAAGGAATTGTTGACATCCAATTGAGCTAAATGCCATTTTTGGTTGGAAGCCAAAGCTAAGAGGAGCTTGACAGTAACAAGCTTTGCAACTGGCAAAAAAGTGTCGATGAAATCAACGCCCACTTGCTGATTATAGCCTTTAGCAACTAAACGAGCTTTATATCGCTCGATAGAGCCATCCGACCTGTATTTGATCTTATACACCCATTTACAACCAATAGAATGCTTACCCGGTGGAAGAGGGACAACTGACCAAGTTTGAGTGGATTCCATGGCATCAAGCTCAAGTTACATAGCCTCGCGCCAATGCTGGAAAGGAATAGCCTGATGATAAAACTGAGGCTCCGCGTGGGAAGAAACACTCATGACAAAGGTTTTATGTGGGGCAGAAAGAGACTCATATGAAATATGGTCGGACAAAGGGTATAAGGGAGTAGAACCAAGGACTTGCGGTTGAGAATGGAGGAGGTTGCACTGATACTCTTGTAAATAAGATAGGGCTTTAGTGATTCGGGAAGACCTCCTAACAGGCGGTGTGGAGTTACAATTAGAAGTGGAAGGATGGGAGAGGCTAGGAGACAAGGATATAGAAGCTGGAAAATTAGGGGCTGGAGAAGGTAAAACTATGTCAGGAAATGGATCTACCACCTGAGATGCATGAGTCACGGAATGAAATGGAAAAGTGGATTCATGAAAAACGACATCTCTAGAGACAAAAAACTGCTTGAGTTGAATATCATAGAGCTTGTACCCTTTTACACCATAAGGATATCCAACAAAAACACAAGTACAAGCCTGAGTATCAAACTTGGTACGATGAGCAGAAAGAGTGGATGCAAACGCAAGACAGCCAAAAACTCTGAGAGATGAATATTCAACAGCATCTTTATACAACAATTCAAAAGGAGATTTATGTCCAAGAAGTGGCGAAGGAGTTCGGTTGATTAAGTAAGTGGCTGTAAGAACACATTCACTCTAAAAATTTTTTGGAACTCGAGATTGACAAAATAAGGCACGAGCAACATTCAAAAGGTGCTAATGTTTTCTTTCAACTACTAAGTTCTGTTGTGGTGTATCAACACAAGAATATTGATGTAAAACCCCTTGACTACTAAAAAATGCATTGAAATCCAACTCTTTTGCATTGTCAGACCGGAAACTCTTGATTTTACTATGAAACTAAGTGTCAACCATAGTAAAAAACTTGGGAATAGCTATGGCAACATCAGATTTTTGTCTCATCATAAAAACCCAGGTAAATCTAGTACAATCATCCACAATAGTCAAAAAGTATCTATAACCAAAACAAGCAGAGAAGGACCCCATACATTACAATGAATCAGATCAAAGGGAGATGAAGACATATGATTATTAGAGATGAAAGGCAACCGTCTTTGTTTAGCTAAAGGGCAAATGTAACAAATGTCATTGGGATTACACTTGGAAAAATCACATTTCAGCTGAGATTTCAATGAGTGTAAGACGCTAGAAGAAAGATGCCCAAGTCTATTATGCTAAACAGTGGCAAAGACCTTATTAACAGTTGCTAAAGCACTGGAATATGAAACTGAAACATTCCTTATGTTCGATGAATCTGCTAAACATCTAGCAGCCAAATTCTTGGCATCTAAAACATATAAGTCTGCAAATTGATCACCCCTACCAATCATCTTCTGGCTAGTGGGATCCTGAATTACGAAGTAACCAGACAAAAAAACTAATGATAAGAGATGAATCGGCAGTAAGAGCACTGACAGAAAGCAGATTGAAGTGGAATTGAGGGACAAATAGAACATCTTTGAGAAGCAAAGAATTCAGTTTAACATCCCCAGACAATCGAATAGGAATAATAGTCTTATTTGGCAAAGTAACAGAGGAATTCTGTATGGGCTTCAAAGAGATGAACAAGTTGGCATTGGAACAAATATGCTTGGAAGCTCCGGAATCCACTATCCAAAAATGCACAGAAGACAAAACATAATGCATAGATACGGAAGAGCATATACCTACTGTGTATGAAACTGAAGAAGTGTCCTGGGCATCAGAAGTCTTGACAGAAGACATGAGATGAGTGGAAAGCATCGTCATGAGATGCTGATACTGGTCGCCATTCAAAGTTTTGAGAAATCCATCCACTTGTGCACCACTTTGTCCAGTGTTAGCATCTGAACCAGGATGAGTAGAAACTTGATGCACATTTGTAGTTGGAAACTTTGGCTTCGGCTTATCCAGGTGGAAAGCCATGAAGCTTATAACACCTTTCAATAGTGTGACCGTGGAAATTGCAATGAGTGCAAAATGGTCATTCTTTTCGTTGACCTCTGCCATTTCCATAGTTCTGAGTTCGAAGTGCAAAGGCCATATTTTGACTAGCAGACTCAACTCCCCCTAAATTAATGCTCCTTTGGCGTTCTTCTTGAGACACCAGAGAAAAAACTTTGTTGATAGGTGGAAGAGGATCTAAGAGAAGAATTTGGCCCTTAGTATGGGCAAAAGAATCATTCAAACCCATAAGAAACGACATCACATACTCCATCTGAAAGAAATTGGCCAAATCTTTAACTCCTCCACAAGAACACTTGCCACAAGTACAGGCGGGTTTGAAATTAGACAACTCCTCCCATAAAGCTTTCAATTTTGTAAAATAGACATTCACAGATTGTTGATTCTGAACTAGATTAATCAATTCTTGACGCAATTGAAAAATCCGAGGACCATTGCTCTGTTGGAAGCGATCTTGAAGATCGTTCCAAATTTCAAACGCAGAATCGGAAAATAGGATACTCGCAGAAATTTCTTTCGAAACCGAATTCAAGATCCAGGATATGACAATATTATTATTGCGAATCCAAGCCAGGAGGAGATTCGAGTCTGTACCATTAGGTCGTGGAACAGATCCATTGATGAATCTGAGCTTGTTCTTCACGGATAGGGCAATCGTCATTGCACGGCTCCAAGAAGCGTAATTATCACGAGTGAGTTGTTGCGAGACAAAAAGAAGACCTGGACTGTCGGAATGATGAAGGAAGAAAGGACTGAGAGGATCATCAATGGCGGATCTACCAGTGGATGAATTTGTCGAGGTGGAATTTTGAGACTCCATGATCGATGAAATAAAATCTTAAACGGAAGGAACAGGAACAAGAGAATGGCTGAAATCAAAAGAAATCCAGAAGAATCAAAATGGAAATGAGCAGCAGAGATTCGTGTGCTCTGATACCATATTACGGAGGAAAAACCAGAAAGTGAGAAAATGAATTTTTCTGTATTGAAAAAATCTGATAATGATACAAGCTTAACCTTTTATACACAAGCCTTAGGCTAAAACTAAATAACCATACTATAACAGAACGTAACAACTAATGGAGCACTAAGCTCAGCCAAACGACAAGCTCAAACTCTTTGGTTATTAAAGACCAAAGCGACGTGCGGCATAAGCACAATTAAAAAAGGACACAATAGAGTCTCAAACAAGCCAAACGACAAAATTAAAAACAGTTTACCAGAAAAGAAAGTAAAACAAGCACAGCAGCAAATAAAGTTAGTGTTTATGCTTCTACATCAAATTTTTACAAGTAATACACAACCACATTATACGCTTGAAAAAATGAAAATTTGACATTCGTTCTTTACCTTATTCCTGATATACAAGTGAAAAGGAAGCTTCACAAAGTCAAGCTCTAATCGAAGAGTTCAAATCTTGGGCTTTAATGGACGTCTGAGAACAAAGTTGAAAACAAGAAACGAACCATCTGGTGACCAAAATAGTGTCCCTTTTTTTTTTTGATGATTTGTAAGCAATAATTGAAACAAGTTAACCTCCAAAGAAAGAAACGACAAACCAACTTATTGACTAACCCGTCGTCCACAAAATTCTTATCCAAAAATGAAAAGAAAAAAGTTCCTTCAATTATTGAAGATATCAACTAAATTTTACAGTGTTCTGTCATGTGTAGGATTCTCGTAAAAGCAAAAGGACAAAAAAAAAAAAAAAAAAAAGTATGTGCAGAAAATATTTTGCCAGCTCAATACATTTCTTTTACTTTCTACTTACATTTTACAAGTTCGTGATCATGACTTTCCCAAAATGTGTAATAATTATTTCAAAGGAGTATGGTAGAGAAAAATAGAGATGTTAAGCTGAAAAAAGAGACACTTGCAGAAACACATATTTTATTTGTCACGAGCAGATAACTCTTTCTGGTGTTCAATTGGTTAATGTCAGACCTCCATTGAAGCTCAAGATTTAAACTCTTTGAAAGGTACTTTGTGTAGTTTTGTTTCGATCATGATCTGAACATTCTAGACCAAATGGGAAAGAAAGATATTTATCATTTTTTTTTTTTTCGCTGCAGTAATATTGCTGAACTGAATCGTTATGAAAATGCTTTTTTGCCCCCATTTTAGGTACAAAAGATGTCCGAGGAAAACGATACTCTGATTAAGGCTGGCACAGAAAATCAAGAGGAAATCCAGCTAGCTGATCAGCAAATAACATCTAAGAGTGAAGAAAGTATAATCTATGACCAAGGTAAAGTTATTATCACTTTCAAAGACTCTCTTGGGTTGACTGAAGATAAGCAACTTTTGGATAGACTTGCGTCTGTAAAACTGAACGGAAGTGGCACCAATGATAGAAAACTACAAAAGGTTCCAGAAATCATGCTACGAACTGAAGTTTTCAAACAATATTTTAAGCCAAGGGAGTTGTCAATTGGTCCTATTCATGCTTCCGATTTGAATTTGTTGAGAAAGGACCTCAAGCATAAATTGGCTGCACATTTCATTGAAAGAGTTGTGAGTGTTTTTTTAGTGGATCATGTGCTTAAACACTTTAAGTTAGTGTCCGCGGAAATAAAGATGTGCTTTGACAAGAAGGTAATTGAGTCATATACCGACAATGAATTGATAAGGTTGGTGTTCTTGGATGGTTGTGCAATGTTAGGGTTCATAAACAGCTATATGAATCAGAGTTTAAACATGTTTGACATTAGTAATGGTAAAGCAGCCTTAATCCAACAGGATATGTTTTTGCTAGAGAACCAAATACCCTTTAAGGTCCTTGAGGCGTTGATGGACTTCAGCATGAATTCAAAATACGATCTTTACGAATTTATTACTCTGAGTAGTATTGTTCCAAGGGATCTCGAATACGTACCAGATTTAACTTGTATTGAAAATCTAGAACACATTCTTGATCTTCAACGGAGAATGCTCTTAATTGACTCTCTTGATTCAGTTAATATCTTCGAGAAGCTGGAAACTTTGATCTGTTGTCCTTTCTTCTTCATCTTCTTTGCTGTTAGTGTGCTTATATGTTTTGCGATGGAGCGCTTAAAGAAATCAAGCGATCTCCCTCAATATGGAAGAAACATAATTTTCCGTTCTAGATATGGAAGAAGAACGCAATCTTTTCGCAATGTTCAGGAACTTAAAACAGCAGGAGTAAAGTTCAAGCCAACAAATTCTTTAAGAAACATAATTTTCCGTTCTCGATTCTTTATTATAGGTGAGCTTTCACTTCCTGTATTAGTTGTTGACGACTCGACTGAACAAACGTTGTTGAATCTAGTCGCCTATGAGATGTGTTTTCATACAAACGTTGAAGATAAGAACGTTGAAAACAGGCCTTGGGTTTCTTCTTATGTAAACTTGCTAGATTTGCTCATAGACAATGAACAAGACGTTAAGGACCTAAGGGCAGCAGGCATTCTTGAGAACCGTCTCAGTAGTGATATTGAAGTAGCCCAACTGATTAATAGAATAGGGTCTAACTGCTTTGCACCACCTGAAGACACTTATAGGAATGTCAACGATGAAATACAAAAGCATTATAGAAGAAGGTGCGCAATTTGGACGGCTCAAGTTTGCAATGCCCACTTCAGTAGCCCGTGGACTATTCTGGCTCTTTTTGCCGCTACAATGATACTTGGATTAACTGCTGTTCAAACTTATTACGCTATCAATCCCAAACACTGAAAGGTATATAGACACATTAACATTAATTTCTATTTAACTTGCTAATTTTATTTTGAATATATCAAATTTATCAAGATTGCTTGCTCTTTCTATAATTTAATTCAGGATACGACAAAAGGGTTGAGATGAACATTGTCTCCATCATTAGATGCGAAATGTTGCCAAGCCGATCGAGTGAAGATTTCCACTGGAAAGTTCTATCAAAACTTTTTTTTTTTTTCTTTTGTGTTAATAATGATTTATCAAAACTAGGTAATACTTCTGATGCAGCTTGCTTTAAATTTGTTGTCCATTAGTTGTTAAAGTGTGTCTTTTCATAGGTTTAACTGCACTTCCTTGAACTGTGAATGGTTTGGATTCTACTATGTAAATTGTAATAACTGCAGAGTTTGTTTTTGTTTTTTTTTTTGTTTTTTTTTGTTTTCGTTATAGTTTTTGCCGTTGTTTGTTGAATGCTTATCGTTTTACACCCTGAGCGCAGCCGGTTTGGGTGGTGCATTGTTGGTCTAGATGTTGACTAATCGTTTGTTGTTTTAGCGCTTAAACGTCATGTCGTTTGAGCCTTTTGTCAAACGTATGAAAAACTCGTTTAATGGGAGAGAAGTTTCCTTTTTTTTTTTTCCCATAAAGAAATAAGGAAATGGGGTATAAAACTAAATCTATAGTTCTCTCTGTGTAGCCAAACACAAAGCCATGTTGTCTTTTTGGCAATGAATTGGCATTTTTACGGTCGTAAATATACATGGTCTTAATGCTTTATTAATTTACGTTTTCCATTTAAAATGACGACAGCCGTTGCTTTCAATATTTTCAATGAGGTTTCTTTCAACAAAAACGGACTTTGATCTTTATCTACATACCCCTCAAAATGACGACAATCATTGCTTTCAACATTTTTGACCCGTTTAGTTCATAAATTCAAACTAGAATTAATTTAAATTTTTTATAAGCAAAATAACCAAACATGCTCTTCATCTCTCAACATCAATATCACTGCTTTTTCAAAAAATACGGTGTCAAAAACATGAGATTCCAGAGTGATAATCTTGTTAATTATCAAACCTTAATATGAATTTATAGACCATGAGTCTGATTTCTCAATTTTCAATGCAATTGAAACTTTGTGTTTGTGAGAAGAGGAAGACTCCCTCTAGTGCTTAGGAAACGTGGCTCAAACTTTTGATTCACATGGATGCAGATTAACTCTACATCTCATCGCTACAGAGTCACTCCCAAAATTATATCAAAAACAAAAAGTTGTTCCAACATCATATCGTTGTCTGAACTCTTGTAATTCACTACTAAAAAGTTTTTTAAAAAATGGTAAATTTATTTTACATGTAAAAGACATGGCGAAAGGATGGTCCACGAGTACAAGGAAAATGCAACACGTTGCGCATAGGCTTACAAATCCGAAATGGACAAAAAAAAAAAAAAAACAAGCAGCTTACATTTACGTTACGATCACTCATCATCATAATCGTCTGTTCTAGTGTCTTGGAGCTTGTTTTGGACAATGCCAGGTTTTTGAGATTAGGAACAGGGGCATGGAAGTTAGAAGAGGGCAATTTTGCATAGTCGGGCCAGTAAGACTAGGGAATGAAGGCTTTTCTTGTTGTTGTTGATGCTCTGTTACTGATTCATAACATACTCTAGATCTGACAACATAATCAGCTTAAGTTGTTGAAGAGAAGGTAAACGGTGCAGTGGTGGCAGATACTCAAATTCAACCGAACAAGATTAGTGAGCAAAGAAAGCCAATTAGGAAGTGCCTCACCACTTCTATGGATTTTATATTGTGATGTGGCTCTAAGCGTTCAAATGCTTCTTTAGCATTCTCGATCCTTTTTCCTAGTCTCCATACAAACGTTAAGGACTCCAGATATTCCTTTTCCTTTAAAATCTTAACGGTTAAACTCCCACGCAAGCTTCTAAGATTGCTCATACTTGGCTGTCAATCTCTTTCTTCTGCTCTGCATCAAGAAGCACCGCTTTGATTGTGTTGATGGTGGCCACAAGTTTTCGGAGCTCGTCCTTAAACCACAATGGCAGGCAGTCTGATATTTTTGAAAGGTTCAGAAGCCACGTTTGCAACGAATCCTGCAACAGAAAGCCCAAACAACAGAAATAATCAGAACAACAGAGTGCTTTAGAGAATAGAGAAAAGCAAAGAGATGATGATTGGTAGTGTGAGAAGTGATCATTTTTGCATGTAAATGATTATCTAAATGTAATTATTCTTGCTAATCATGCATTCCGGCTGCCAAAGAAAAGCATTTTAACGTTACTGATTTGAATAATTACGTTGCGCTGTTAAATCCCACCAAAGAATAAGCAATAGAAGCTTCCCCACCACAACGGCATTTCGCTTTTGTAACTTTTTTTTTTCCCTCAAACTTTTTGGAAAAATCTTACTAATTTTTCAAAGACTTTTCCTTTAGGACTCCCGTCAGTGGAGTGGAGCTGGTTGTAGCTAATTTATTATTGGATAAATTAGAAAAGTTATCCATTCCTAACATTCTAATTATTTAAATGGAACTACCTGTTGGCTTCTTCAGCTGCAAAATGAACGCTGGCCACCTTTTCTTAGACAGTTGGCATTTTCCACTATTTAATCTAAAATTCTAAATATATGACCAAAAGAAACCATCTGATCCTTTCCTAAGGACAAAAAAAGAAAGAAAGAAAAAAGAACAAGGCTTCTTAGAATAATGTGCTACTGCTTTTCTAAAAACAAATAAGGTTATTTTGCTTCGCTAGTAGAAGTTGTGTTTTAACCATTGGATTAGTTTTTCAACGGTCCAATCTAGAATATGAACGGTTTTGTGTCGCACGTTATATATTTTTTTAATACTAACATGTATAGATTCAATAATTAAAAAATTAACTCCAATAATTAAAGACAACAGTCCCTACCATTAGAGCAAAAATACTTATCATATCATAAAAGTTTCTAAAAGAATAGCAATAAAGCTGTCTAGCACATTGGCACACATACAAGGCCTTTTGTTTAATTTAATTGTTATTATTATACGCACATTGTTCTTGATTAATATTTAAAAAACAAACAAACTATATCAATTACCGTTGATTTTAGGTAGCTTGATTGACAAAAATGACTAGATGTCTCATAAATGTATATATTTGTACAAATTTCATTGCAAAATTATCAATGAACGAATGAAAATATTCTTTTAGAAACTTTTGTTGTGGACTGCCATGAAGTGGGTGCTCAGATATTCGAACAGTACTTTAAGTTGTGGACTGATCTACAAGTAAATGTCATCTCACCTCAGCTTAGAAGGGTATATAGACTCAGACTACGCAAGTGATAGTGTAACACCTCGAAGAATTAAATGAGATTAATTAAGGTAATTGAGATTTATTTGTGTACCTAATCTGGATTAATTGATTAATTATTGATTATTAAATGTTTCTGATGAGTGAATTTAAATAATTCTAAGGTATTTAAATATTCTCAGTATTTAATTTTTACCCAGAAGTGTATATGGATACATTTCTGGACTGTTTTTTAAATACTTTGTGACACCTGTCATTGTTCTTTTCTTTTTTTTTTCTTTTCTCTTTTTTCCCTTTTCCTTTCCTTTCCTGTGCATACTCTTTCTCTCTCTCTCTCACTCTCACTCTCGTTTTCTCTCTTTCTCTTTCTCTTTCCCGTTTTTGTCCCAAAACGACCGGATCTTGAACCAAAGAAGGATTTAAAGAAGTTTTCAACATCAAGAGAAAGATTTGAGGTAAGCTTTCAGAAAAACCCTCTCTTGAATCTTGGATTTTTGGATTTGAAAACATCATAAGAATAGTAAATATATAAATAAGAATGCAAAAACAAATAAGAAAATTTGGACTCCCCACTTAGAATATTATTGAGAAGAAACAGATGATCCTTCTACATAATCCACGAGAGCAAGTATTAATACATTATTTGAACAAAAAGACCCGACCAATTTTCACATAAGGGCATTTGAACCTAATTTGAAAGGAAAAGATGCACACTTAAGAAAAAAATTTTAAGTACAGCAAATCTGAAGCAATCATTTGAAGGAGTAACAAGCATATATGATAATAGTTCAGGAGTAAAAGGAATAGCATGTATGGATAGACCTTCTCAAGGAAATTTTTGACTTAAACATGGCGATCCCGATGCGACAACAACATATTCGGCTATCTTGAGCTCGTAACATGTATGGATAGATCTTCTCAAGTAAATCATAGCTGTCTTGAGCTCCCTTTTGAACAAATTAAGGATCAGTAACATGAATAGGATCAATTGAAAACTCCCTTTGGTTTAAAATACCTTTTGAAATCATCATTTCGTAGCATCTTTTGTATATTTATTTTATTAGTATTCTCACTAACTATATTTATATTTATCTCCTCTATTTTATGCAGCAATTCCTTTTCTTCAGTCACTCCAATAACGTCTTTGAAAGCGACGACTTTTTAGTTAGGGCATTGCTTGTGCTAGGATGACTACTCTCCAATGTTGTTTGTTCAGATGGTTGGGTCTCCTTGTTTGCCTTTTTGTTCAGACCTTTGTATTCACCCGATATCTTTATTTTGTACCTAAGAAGAAAGAGATCGCAAAATATTTTTCATCTGCCACAATGAGTTTCAATTTAGTTTTGATGCATGTACAAGTCTTTGAGACCTTTTTGGCCCACTCTCAATGAGACCTTTGTATTAACCCGATATATATATGAACGATGTCGGCATATGTAAAAAGTTTCACGTGCCTAACAGAACCCAGACTTGAAAAAATTCTTAAAGCCAAACTCAAAAGCAAAAAGCAACACGGGCATTTTTCTGAAAAAAAGAAAAAGAAAAAAGGAATACTACAAGTAATAAGCAAATACAGATGTTAAGAGTCTATGCACGCAAGTGAAGATTAAGAGATTGGTCATTATGAACAACAATCTCAGAGGAATTTCGTCACATTTCCCTTTATGAGGGAATTATCCACCTTACATATTAGAATTCTATATCATATATATATATATATTTTTTTTTTTCTTTCTTTCTCTCACCTTTCCATTTATCCATATACTTTATTTTCTTGTTTGACAACCCTGAATCAAATTGATTTTTTTTTATTCAAAAAAGATTTAAGTTGCGACAATGATATGACCAATTAGAAAGCTCAAATACAATCTTTCTAGATCTAAACAGAATCAAGAAGAGTTACACTGATAATGGAGCACTAAGCTCAGCCAAACGACAACCTCAACTCTTTGGTTATTGAAGACCAAAGCGACGTGCGGCATAAGCGCAATTAAAAAAGGACACAATAGAGTCTCAAACAAGCCAAACGACAAAATTAAAAACAGTTTACAAGAAAATAAAGTAAAACAAGCACGGCAGCAAACAAAGTTAGTGTTTATGCTTCTACATCAAATTTTTCCAAGTAATACACAACCACATTATACGCTTGAAAAAATGAATTTAACATTCGTTCTTTACCTTATTCCTGATATATAAGTGAAAAGGAAGCTTCCCAAAGTCAAGCTCTAATCGAAGAGTTCAAATCTTGGGCTTTAATGGACGGCTGAGAACAAAGTTGAAAACAAGAAACGAACCATCTGGTGACCAAATAGTGTGTGTGTCCTCTTTATTTATTTATTTATTTTTTTTTTTGGCAATATTTGGTGATTTGAAAGCAATAATTGAAACAAGTTAACCTCCAAAGAAAGAAACGACAAGCCAACTTATAGACTAACCCGTCGTCTACAAAATTCTCATCCAAAAATGAAAAGAAAAAAAAAGTTCCCGTAATTATTGAAGTTATCAACTAATTTTACAGTGTAGGAAACCCGTAAAGCAAAAGGACAAAAAAATAAAAAAGTAGGCGGAAAGAATAATTTAATTTCCACTTACATTTTACAATTATATTTTGCCAGCTCAATACATTTCTTTTACTTTCCACTTACATTTTAAAATTTGGTGATCATGACTTTCCCAGAACGTGTAGTAATTATTTCAAAGGAGTATGCCAGAGAAAAGTAGAGATGTTAAGCTGAAAAAAGAGACACTTGCAAAAGCACATGTTTATTTGTCATGAGCAGATAACTCTTTTTGGTGTTCAGATCTCCATTGAAGCTCAAGATTTAAAGTCTTTGAAAGGTACTTTGTGTAGTTTATTTTCGATCATGATCTGAACATTCCAGACCAAATGGGAAAGAAAGATATTTATCATTTTTGTTTTCGCAGCAGTAATATTATTGAGCTGAATCATTATGAAATAGGCTTTTCTTTTTTCCCATTTTTGGTACAAAAGATGTCCGAGGAAAATGATACTCTGATAGAGGCTGGCACAGAAAATCAAGAGGAAATCCAACTACTGTTAGAATATTTCTTTTGGACTTCCATAATCATACTAATTCACTCTATTATAATCAAATAATTATTTATTTAGTAAATGCTGCCATAATTATATTAAAAGCGAAGTTTCAAATCAACCAAATTGTGTTCTATATTGAACTGGGGAAATGAGATGCTAATTACAAAAACAAAATACTGGTCTCCATATAATAATTCGTTTCTACCCTTGGACTTGGTTCTCTCATCTACATTGAAACTCAAGATTTGAAGTTTGAACTCTTCCATTGAAAGGTACTTTATGTAGTTATCTTTTTTAATGGACATTAAGAAAGATTATCATTTTTTTTTATTTTATCCCTAATTAATGTGTTGTATTTGTTGCGTTTGCTTTTCTATTAATGGCTCGTGTTAGTGTTATGTTGTGTAATTTGGTTTTTTTCCTTAAGAGTAGTATTTTGATATTCATCATCAACCTTTTGCAGCTTTTTGTTCTTTTTTAATCAAATTTAGTTGTGTTAGTAGAGAATTAATATTGTACGGATGTGCCGATTCAACTTAATTTGGATGTCAATTTTCTCGTTTGTCGGCTGATAATTCTTTTCTCGTGTTTAATTGGTTCTTAGACGGCCTTTACTGATCAATAATCAAGCTTAAGATTTGAACACTTTGTGAGGTACGTAATTCCTTTTCATGATCTGAACATTGGAGAAAGAAATATTAACAGTTATTTTTGCAAGAGTATATTATTAATTAAGCCTAATAATAATATATAATTTTTGTAATTTTTCTTAAATGACCAATTATTATCAGTTATTTTCGGGAAAATGAGCTTCCACGATGATGAGCAAATGGTCATACCCAAAGATGTCTCTTCAGGTTTATGTTTTCTTCCTTTCTTCATTCACATAACAAGCTTTTTTATTTATTTATTTATTCTTTACAATTTAGATGCACTCAAAACTTTTGATTCTAATTAATTAAGAGTTAATTATTAATCATCTTTTCCTTCCATGTGTATAATTCAGGGGAAAGAGCTCCAACTTTTGTAGCGGGAAAAATACAGATTGAAGTCATCAACCTCATGGAAGCACCACTTAAAGAAACCAGATTTAAAGTGTTACTAGAGTTGAAGGAGCCTGGAGATATCGAAGGAAGACATGGACTTGATCTTGTGATGGTAATAGATATCAGTGGAAGCATGCATGAGGGAGGCAAGTTAGACAAATTGAAAATTGCCACGATATTGGTCGTTGAGAAACTTAGCCCCGTTGATCGATTCTCGGTTGTCATATTCTTTGACAGCTCGATTAGATTGTTCCCACTGTGCCAAATAACTGAAGATTCTAAAGCTGAGATTATAGAGAAGATCAGAGATTTAAATGTAAAAAATAGTGACAAAAATATTGCTGAGGGCCTTAGAATGGCCTTAAAAGTGCTCAACGACCGCCATTTTACGCATGGGCGTGTGGGTGCCATCATGCTTTTTTCTGACGGTGCCGAAAATAAAGGTAAAGCTGCTGAGGTTGATGTTAGCAAGGTGCCAGTACACACATTCGGCTTTGATGCAAGCCACGACCAAAGGGTATGTGTATATGTATTTAATTTGAAAAATTTATACCGTGTTTGTTTTACTGTTTGAGTTTTCAACTCAAATTAAAAAGTTAATTAATATAAGAGAAAATATGATAACATAAAGTTAAATTTAAATTTTTGTAGGATAAATCACAGTAATAAAAATTAAAATTATGATTGGAACCAACAAAACGAACGAGTTTTATTGTTAACCAGACCTGACTAATTTATTAATTTGTCATCGATATAATATTATAACTAAAATAGGTGCTATTAGAGATCGCACAGAAGAGCAATGGAGGAACGTTCTCAGATTTGCAAAATGAGAACAACTTCCTCAGTGCATTTTCCCAGTGGTTGGCTAGGCTTCTCACCATTGTTGTTCAGGACTTGCGCGTAACAGTCAAACAAGTCGACGGAGATTCGAAAATCATGAACGTGCTCGCTGGAAACTCTCCAATCAAGAATGAAAACTCTGCAGTTACTATTTCCTATGGTGATCTCTACGGAAAAGAGGTACGCAAGGTCCAAGTCGAACTTCTTCTCCCTAATATAATTGGAAGTGGCCCGAAGGCCCTGGATGTTCTCCAAATCACTTGCAGTTACAGGTGGGATTTTCTTCAGAAATACTTTTCTTTTCTTTTTCTTTGGTTATTTTTGAATTGATCGATCTTAATATAAATATCGAATAATAACACGCATGCAGTGATGAGTATGGAAAAGAGCGGTTTGAAGCGGATCCTATATTCATCCCCGTTACCCGAACTTGGGGGAAAGAGATCAGACGAGAGGAGGTGATTGAACAAGACGCTGAGAAAAAAAGGTGAAAAATTTTCCACGAACTCAAAACATTTCATTTACTTTTTGATTGCTTTTTATTATTGGATGACGAGGACTTCCTCAATTCTACGCTTCGTGCACGAGTTACTAGAGGGCAATATTGGCATATTGGTAAACTTATTATCAAATACTGCAATATATATGATATCTTTTGATGAAAACTACTGCGATATATATTAAATTTGGCGTAAAATCAGGTAAATTGTCTTCTTTGGAACAAGGACATAGAAATCAGCCAAACTACTGCAATATATATTATATTATCATATATGTTTTTCTCAAGTCTAAGATTATTGAACCTGGAGACTTCACATAGTACAAAACAGTTAGTCTTTGCAGAACAACTTAGTAACACTCTATAAACACAATAACCAAACTTTTTTTTGGAAACGAAATATAAATAAAAAAGAATGATACGAGGAAATTATAAAACTCCTTCCAAGATAGCAGGTAAAGACTCTATCAGCTTGGAAGAAACGTTAACTTGAAATAAATAAAAAACCACATAATAGAAAAATAATGTCTACTACAGAAACAATCCACCAACAAAATTCCTATGATTACAAAGATATAAAATTTCAAAACTTAATATCTTTAAACTCACCATGAGACTTTAGACTATTATTACTCAGTCAACTAGAATTTCTATCTCAATACTCACCTACTGTAATGACCTGATTTGACAAGTTGTTACTACTTCGTTTTCATAGTGTAAGCATGAAAAAAAAATGTACATAAAATAATGTATTAAGAAAATTTTACGATATTTTTTTTTTTTCAAAAGTATTAAGGTTAAAGTACATAGTTAAAAGTTTGAACATCAAAATAAAAATTAAAAATACTTTTCAAAATAAAACATCGGGCGTCGTGCTAATCTCTTGTTGTTAAAATCTTTAATTAATAGTTCCTTTGTTGGAACTTAACTCTTTTGATGAAGGATTTATCTCTTATTTTGTTAACTTGATCGGATCTGACAAATGAGAGAGGTTCTCATTCAGCATGTAAAAAAAACTTATTGTAAAATTTGAGAGAAACATAAAATTATTTAAGCATTTTAAATAGAACATTTTTTTAATAAGTCTCTTAAACATTTACTATAGAAATATCTTGTTTAAAATATTATTCTCAAGAAAAAATCTTTAAAAATAGAAATAAAGGAAATTAAAACTTGTAATTTCATAATATGCCATTTTGAACCAATTTCTTAACTTACTCAATTCCTTAGATAATTACCGGATACTTAATTAGATAGGTTCATGCCGGTTTTGTTGTATCGTTAGCTGCTTAGTAAATCCACTTAATTAGATAACATATGTAAAAACCATAAAAATCCTTTGCGTCCATGCTCCATCGGTGATCACATCTCAACTTCATCTCTCTTTTTTTTAGTACCTTTACTTTTTATGATTTCTAATTTCTTTTTTTCAATGTTCACCTTTATTTTCGTTTCGGTGTTTTAAATTTCATGTTATGCCTTTATTTATATAATCTTAATCTTAACATCTTTATCTTAATCTTAGCATCTTTTCTTATTCTTAATCTTAACGTGCATAAAAGAGCAAATGTCCATTTTCATCCACCCTCCTCCACTTGCTACCTTTCAATTCTCATCTTCTTTTTCTCTCTTCCTTTTTTGTTCTACTTTTTCAGATTCTCTCCCTTTTTATTTTTTTTCCTTTTTTATTTTGTTATTTATTTTTCCTCTTTTTTTTTTTTTTTTTTTTGCCAAAAACTCCAGGCTGCTTTGGAATTTTATTTTTTTTTATTTTTTTTACTTGCTTTACTCCTATTAAAGTAATTTTTTAAATGTGTCTCTGTTTAATTTTTTTCCCCTGTCTAATCCTGTTTAATTTTTATCCTTATTCTACGAAAACAGTATGTTTTCAGACTTGTCTCCATTTTAATAGTTTTTCACATAACCTTTCAAAAGTTTGAAAGGTACTTTGTGTAGTTTTCTTTCTCATGTGCTTTACGTTCAAGAACAAGTGAAAAGAAAGATTATCAATTTTTTTTTTTCTTGAGTGATTTACTATTATAGAAGCTGAATATATCGTCATACTATTTGCATTATTTTTCTTTTAGGTATAAAAAGAATATGTCCGGTGAACACGATAGTCACATCGTGGAGATCCAGATGAGCAGCATCCCTACGGAACTGATCACTTTCAAAGAACTTGGGGTCACTTCAGATGGACAATTGTTGGATGAAGTAAAGAAAGCAGAAGTAAATGTATGGGACAGCCAAGAAGAAGTTAAGGTACAAAAGGTTCCAAAAATCATGGTACGAAAAGAAGATCTCAAAGAGTATTTTAAGCCGAGGGAGTTGTCGATCGGACCTATTCATGCTACTGATCCTAGTTTGTTCAAAAAGGAACTCAAGCTTAAATTGGCTACATATTTCATTCAAGAAAACAAGAAAGAAGTGGATGAGTTACTCGAATTATTTAAGGCAGGGTTCAAGGACATAAGGAAGCACTTCGACAAGGATATAATTATGTCATGTACCGACGATGAGTTAATCTGGTTGGTGTTCTTGGATGGTTGTGCAATGCTAGGGTTCATAGATTGCTATATGTGGCGGGAATTAAATAAGTTTGACATTAGTAATGGTCAAGCAGAATTGATCCGACAGGATTTATTTTTGATGGAGAACCAAATACCCTTTACGGTCCTTGATGCGTTGATGCGCTACAGTGATTGTGTGACAAAATATGAAATGCTTATTCTTGATTTTATTCATGAGAATAGTATTATTCCAAAGGATATTTTGGACCTGATATTTGATCACCAAGACAGCCTTTTCGGGAAGGCTAATGGTACCAAACAGCCGGATCACGTTCTCGACCTTTACAGAAGAATTGTCTTAACTATTCCTCCTGATTCTCATAGTTGCTTTGATACTCTTCTAAGTTTCTTTGGTTCTACCTTCAGATACGTTTTCTCACTTTGCGGAGTGCGTGTATCTCTTGTGATTGAGTGCTTTGATATACCAACCGATGACCCTGGATCTAGGATTAGAAAAATGCACTCTTTTCGCAACATTCAGGAACTTAAAACAGCAGGTATAAAGTTAAAGCCAACTTATTCTTTAAGAAGCATATTTTTCCATTCCCGGTTCTTTTTTACAGGTCAACTTTCAATTCCCGCATTAGTCGTTGATGACTCCACCGAACGCATGTTGTTGAATTTGGTCGCCTATGAGATGTGCTTGAATAAAGAACAACAAGCCACAGATTCCGAAGCTGATGATGAAAACGATTCTTGGGTTACTTCGTATGTAAACTTGCTAGATGTGGTCATTGATAAAGAACAAGACGTGAAGGACCTAAGAGCAGCAGGCATTATTCAGAACCATCTCAGTAGCGATAATGAAGTAGCTCAATTGATCAACAGAGTGGGCTCTAATTGCTCTGCACCATCTAAAGACACTTACAAGCATGTCAAGGAAAAAATAGAAAAGCATTACAGAAGAAGGTGCGCGATCTGGATGGCTCAAGTTTGCCATTCCCATTTCAGCAGCCCATGGACTATCCTGGCTCTTTTTGCTGCTACAGCAGTACTTGGATTAACTACTGTTCAAACTTATTACGCAGTCAATCCAAAAAATTGAAAGGTACATAAATACTTTTACTTGTTAACTCTAATTAACTTGCAAACTTTATTTTGAAACATCAGCTTAATCATAAAATTATTCAAGGCTGCTTTATTTTGACAATTTGATTCAGGTTGGGTCGAATGTACAACTACTGTGGAGATGTACGTTCTCACTAACAACTCTGGCTTCCTGCATCTACCCATATCATTGTCGAATGGGAATCGCCTAGTTCAAGTGATGATTGCCCTAGGGAAGATCTATCAAAACGTTTTTTTTTTCTTTAATGAATAATTAAAACTAGGAAGTACTTCCGATGTTACTTCAGATTTGCGGTTCATTATGTGTTAATGCGTGTCTTTTCATTTTAAGGTTTAAGTGCCCTTCGATTTGTGAGTCGTTTTGATATTTTTGTTCAATTGGTATTGCCAGAAAAGAATGTTTTATTTAGTAATATGATAATGGACTATTGTTTTTGGACAAATAGCTAAAGAAAAAAGATTGAAGTAATAATTTTATTCTTCTTCAATTCTCACTTCTATTTATAGGGAGGTGTGACGTTGAGAAAATAAATAAACCAAGTGGAGAAATATTGACAATTGATTTAAAGTTAACAAAAAAGAAATTGTTAATGTGAACCATTTAAAAAAAGATTTGTCAGAGAAAATGTATTGAGAAGTCTCAATGCAGCATTCATTTAATCAATTTTCTTGTATATCATTTGCCTCTTAGGTTTTGAACTCCATATTTTGCTGCAAAAATTCACTCTCCCTTAATTAAATTCATCATGAACAATGTTTTTTATTATTATCCTTAAACACTATCTTCTCGTATATAACACTTATATACTATGTTTAAGGTTACATAAACAATCACGGAATTTTCATTTGATATTCATAAAATATTCATAAATATATGCACATAAAATGATGAATAAACTCTTTTATTAATTAAATAATAAATATCTTATTACATCTCATGCTTTTAAGATACTATTCCCAACTTAAGCAACATTCAATTGACGTATTATAAGCATAAATACTCCACAAGTACACAAAATCCCGAGTAAACACATGAAATATATGTGACAATCTGTATAATCAACAGTATCGATAATGATTACTTGCCGGAGAAAATCAAGAACATGAAGCGGATCTCTATCCCAAGAATAAAATAGTCCTTCAAAATCCTTAAAAGTCCCTTGGAAAATTAGAAATGTTGTTACTTGTAAGAATTAAATTGAGAATCTCCTCTTGCGAATTTTGTATATGCAGCCGATTGTAAATTGGAGAGCCCATCAACACATCAAGGACTAGCAAAGGTATTTGATTGTCTAGCAAAAACAAATTCTGTGGATGACATAGCTATCTATGAACTCTAGCATAGCGCACCTATCCATGAACAACAACGATGTCAATTGCTCGTCGGTATACGGCTTGATTACCTCCTCATCGAAGTGCGTCTTTATCTCCTTAATCTTAGTCATAATATCCGTGAGTAAATCATCCGCTGTGTGGTCCCTTCGTTTAATGAAATATGCTACCAATTTAAGCTTGAGCTCCCTTTTGAACAAATTGAGGATCAACAGCAAGAATAGGACCAATTGACAACTCCCTTTGGTTTAAAATACCTTTTGAAATCATCATTTCGTAGCATGACATCTGGAATCTTTTGTATATTTATTTTATAAGTACTCTTACCAACTATATCTATATTTATCTCCTCTATTTGATGCAGCAATTCCTTTTCTTCAGTCACTCCAATAACGTCTTTGAAAGCGACGACTTTAGTTAGGGCATTGCTTTGTTTTTTCAGATGGTTGGATCTCCTTATGTTGCCTTTTTGTGCCACTCTCAATGAGACCTTTGTGTTCACCAGATATCTTTATTTTGTACCTAACAAGAAAGAGATCGCAAAATATTTTTCATCTGCCACAATGAGTTTCAATTTAGTTGTGATGCATGTACAAGTTACTACTGATGTTATATGTCCTCTCACTAGTACTAAAGCAAATTGAGTGTTACACACATATATTAACTATGTTATATCGGTATATGTAAAAAGTTTCACGTGACTGACTGGTCTAAGTTCCGGACTTAAAAAAATTCCTAAAAACAACTCAAAAGCAAAAAATAACGCAGGCATTTCTCTGAAAAAAAAAGAAAAAAGAGAAACCCGTGGACACGTGTACAAGTAATTACAGATGTTAAGAGTCTATGCACACAAGTGAAGATAAAGAGATTGGTCATTATGAACAACAATCTCAGAGGAATTTCATCACATTTCCCTTTATGAGGGAATTATCCACCTTAAATATTAGAATTCTATATCATAGATTTTTTTTCTTTCTTTCTCTCACCTTTCCATTTATCCATATACTTTATTTTATTGTTTCACAACCCCGAATTAAATTGGATTTTTTTTTTATCCAAAAAAGATTTCAGTTGCTACAATGATATGACCAATTAGAAAGCTCAATTACAATCTTTCTAGATCTAAACAGAATCAAGAAGAGTTACACTGATAATGGAGCACTAAGCTCAGCCAAACGACAACCTCAAACTCTTTGGTTATTGAAGACCAAAGCGACGTGCGGCATAAGCACAATTAAAAAAGGACACAATAATAGAGTCTCAAACAAGCCAAACGACATAATCCAAAACAGTTTACCAGAAAAGAAAGTAAAACAAGCACAGCAGCAAATAAAGTCTTAGTGTTTATGCTTCTACATCAAATTTTAACAAGTAATACACAACCACATTACACGCTTGAAAAAACGAAAATTTGAGATTCCTTCTTTACCTTATTCCTGATATATAAGTGAAAAGGAAGCTTCACAAAGTCAAGCTCTAATCGTAGAGTTCAAATCTTGGGCTTTAATGGACGGCTGAGAACAAAGTTGAAAACAAGAAACGAGCCATCTGGTGACAAAATAGTGTGTGTGTCCTTTTTTTTTTTTTGTTTTTTTTTTTTTATGATTTGAAAGCAATAATTGAAACAAGTTAACCTCCAAAGAAAGAAACGACAAACCAACTTATAGACTAACCCGTCGTCTACAAAATTCTTATCCAAAAATGAAAAGAAAAAAAAAGTTCCCGCAATTATTGAAGATGTCAACAAATTTTACAGTGTTTTATCGTGTGTAGGATTCCCGTGAAGCAAAAGGAACAAAAAATAAAAATAAAAAAAATAAAAAAGTCGGTGCAAAATGTGTAGTAATTATTTCAAAGGAGTATGCCAGAGAAAAATAGAGATGTTAAGCTGAAAAAAGAGACTTGAAAAAACACATGTTTATTTGTCATGTGCAGATACCTCTTTCCGGTGTTCAGACCTCCATTGAAGCTCAAGATTTAAACTCTTTGAAAGGTACTTTGTGTAGTTTTGTTTCGATCATAATCTGAACATTCCAGACCAAATGGGAAAGAAAGATATTTATTTATTTTTTGTCCAAATAAAAAAGAAAGATATGCCGTTTTAAAAATGTTTTTATTGTTTTATTTTTAAAAAACGTGAAAAATAAAAATAAAATCAATTCTAAGAACAATTTATATTTTTTTAGAGATTCAAAACATTACAACTTCTATTGTGGCACATGAGTTTCAACAAATTACGGCCCCAATTTTTCTATACTAGAAAGGGAATTCTAACAAGATGGTATAGATTACAAATTACGGCCCCAATTTTTCTTCAGAGTTGAATGCCTTTGAGAGTAAACTGAACCTCGAAGATACAGCAAAACGCTTGCTCTTCTTTTTCTTTTTTCTTTTTTCTTTTTTCTTTTTTTCTCAAAGAAAATAAAATAATGAAAACCGACGTTTGCTCCGTTAAAGTGATTGAAGCTAAATAATGACATGTCGTATCAGTCCGTGATATGCCCTCATCAGTTTAATCCCTTTACAAAAAAAATTATTAACTTGGATGCGTATGAAATAACTTCTGAAAAGCAAACTACGCAATCCCAAACGTTATATTTCTTCTCTTTTATTTTTTTTTTCTTCTCTTTTTTTTTTTCCTTAATTGCAATACTAAAAAAAAATCTTTTATTTCTTTATTTATCATTTTTTTTTTTCAGATTTTCTCTTATGGATCCCTATGAGAAATTTAAGTCCGTTCACTTCGTTGATTCGAGTTGAAATGTGATTTTATGTGAGAGCTTTTTACTGTAATAAAAAAATTAGATGTGACTATTTCTGAGAACTTTTTACTGTAGTAAAACTCAAATTTTAAACTCAAATCAATGAAGTGAACGAGACCGTTTGGGCACTTTACTAGCGTTCAGTTAATTTGGATGAAATACGTGTTGTAGCCAGATTCAAAGCTCCAATTTCTTTATTTAATTCTTAAGAAACAAACTCTGGTTATTTGAGGTATTGATTTGGTGGTGAAGAAAATGCCATAGAATATAATCAACAAATTAGGGGGCTATTTTCAAAGTCGACGGCCTCGAAGAAGTCGGCAGGGAACATATTTATGACGCAGTAGCTGTCATGCAACACGTTTTTTTCTCAAGACTATAATCTATGGCAAGCTTTTACAGAATCAATGTGGGCCAAGCAGAATCAATGTTGGTCAAGCAGAATCATAGTAATGGTGCATTTTGTCCATGTGCAATTAGAGGACTATATGTGTATATAATATATTATGTTATAGTACCTATTTATCTATCTATTATTCTATTATGATCATCATCTAAAAAAGAATCCGTTTCTCCCTCATTTTTTGGCGAAATATCTCAAGCGTTAGTCAAAACATGTGAAACACGGCATTTTCTTTTTCTTTTTCCCAAAAGATTTTGCACATTAGACAAAATGTGCGAAGTATTTTCCATAATTTTTTTAACTTACTTTTTTTCTTGTCTTTTGCCTTTGTTCTTTTTCTATTTTATAAAAATTTTAACTAGTATTATATTATAAATATTATTATAGGGAACCGATTTTAAAAATATATATATAGTCATGCATTTTAAATTTCTATTATTAAGTAAAGACAGTGTTATAATTTCTCTGATAATTTAAGTAAAAGAGATATTGTAGGAGATAATTCCCACACATTTATAAGAGATAAATCGAAAAAGGAAAAAATAGATAATTCCTCTATTTTACAATTTCTTTTGAGGTAATTGTCTATAAAGAGGTATAAATAGAAAGCTACACCCTAGATCAACCATAAGTCCCATTCTGTGCATTCAAGAACTAGTGCATGTAAATCAATTTTTGTTTTGATTTCGATATTTTGAGAAATGAAATTTAGTGATTTCACTTTTCTCACTGAATTGACCTAAGCTTAATTATGTAGCAATGGTGCATTTTATTTTAATGTGTTTACTAAGACAAGTTTGATGCCACCAGGATATAATTTTCCTAAGTGTGATAAAAATTATTTCAAAGTGGTCCACTATTGAAATTGGACCCATTTTATTACAATTATGCCAAGTCTAAGTAAGAATTAAATTAACTTTACTGTCAATTTAATTAACACGAGATAAAATCCTCATTTATAATTAGTTATGGGAATTAAAGCTTAAGCTATATTTAATTCACGTTTGGACGATTTACTTCAAATGAAGGCCTAGTATTAGACGGAGGTTTAATTGAAGGAGTTAAAATAAATAAAAAATAAAAAAAAAAAAGAAGAGAAAAGAAAATGGTGGTGAGTTCGGTAGTACAAGGGAAAGTTTAGGAAATATGACATATATCACCCACCGTTCTTTACCTATACTGCCGAGTATCCTCTTCTACAAAAAAAAAAAAAAAAAAAAACACTAAATGGTCCTTGAGTTGGTCGTCTATATTTATCCAAAGTTAGAAGTTATTTACTCAATTTTCTTTGTCCTCCTAAGCTTTGATCAAGGTGAGAAAGTATTTTCCTTTTAACGGTTTTCTTTCCAAGTTGATGATTTCAGTTCAAGTTCTAACCTTAATTCTTTTCTTAGAGGAAGTCTAAGCTTTTCAAGAGGATTTAAGAGGCACCAAAGAAACCAAGAAAAGGAAAGCACACCTTTGGAGTACTCCTCTAGGTACAAAGTTCAAAACTATAAAATTTTGTTTTGAGTTTTTGTATCTTAAGTAGGAAAAGATGGAACTTTTGTGTGGTTTCTATGACCTATGTGTGTGTGCTAGAAATAGCATGATTAGCGTATGATTGATTTCATTTTCTGGATGAAAATTTAGATTATAGGGAACTTGGTTAGGTTTAAGCAATTGGTTAAAATTTGCTAACTCAAAGTTTTGATTTTTCTCTTAAAATGCTAACTTTAAGGACTGTGGCCTGAAAATTTAAGATATAACATGATTCTTGAATGTTGGAAGTGTGTTTAGCTCTAAATTTTCAAGTTGTTTTTCAAAACACTGAATCTGTCCAAAAAATTTGTTTCAAAACTGGGCAGCCGCTGTTTGTAGCTAAACGGGTCCTTTAGAGGCTGAATCGTAGTTTTCTTATAACAAGAAAGGTTTAGATCTTAATAGGACGAAAAATTTATGTGAAGAACCGATTTTCAAAATCTGAGTTTAAGATACTGTAAAATGCAATAAAAACCCTCTCTATAATTGACCAAGAGACTTCACAACTCGGATGGAGGTCATTGAATGAGGCATCCCACTGAGGTGGACAATCTCACCAAAGAACATTCTACGCCCTTTTTAAAAAACAGTGAATATGTGTGAGGATGTAAATAAAGGATATAGTCTTTATTACCCTAGCCCTATTTTCAAACTATTGAGAGGGAGGACATTTTAGAATGTTAGTTTACTAGTTTATCTTGAAAGTTTAAGTTCGCGTGATAATTATTTAAATGGAAAAAAGTGTAATTGCAGGGGATTTGAAAAAAAAAAAGTGTCAAAAAGACAAATACTCCCTTAGAGTTGTTAAAGCTAAGTTTAGGAACACAAGAGCTAAAAAAAAAAAAAGAAAAAAATATATTGTTATGTTCAAACCTTGATGATCTCCATTCAGTCTAAATAAAATTGCTTAATGCTACTGATGAAGTTAAGAGAAAATTACTCAATTTATTTTTAAAGTGCGTGGATCTAAATTTTTATCCCTTATTATTAGTTAATATTTTTTATTAATATAATTATTTAATTGAAAAAGATATTAATAAAGTAAAAAAATTGAAACGCCTCAACTTTAAAAAAATATTTGGATCCTTTACCTAAATTTAATCTAAATTGTCGAAAAAAGTTTAGGATTGATGAAAGTGCTTAACTGCAAAAAGTACAGGGAACACAAATGCCAAAAAGGCAAAACTTGTGGCAGCGATAACCGTTAGTTGATTGACGAAATGTTGTTTTGTATTAAAAAAATAATAATAAATTGAGAAAAAGTTAAAACTGGAGCTTATACTTTTAAATTTACACTCAATATAATGTTCAGAAATAATAGAAAATAAGTCAATATGAAAAGTTTTAAAAAATATATAGATTAATTTTTAGTTATAAAAATTAATAGGTCATAATTTATCAAGTTATGGTTCATAATCTGATAAGTTATGGATAAATTTATCAAGTTATAGTTAATATTCAGACAAATTATGAGCAAAAACTATGAATTGTGGATAATAACTTGTCAGGTTATGGTTCATAACTAGACAAGTTATGGACAAAAATAATAATTTAGCTTATTTATTAACTTATGTAAACTATTAGCTTATTAATTTTAATTCATCTCAAGTCTTGGCCTATTTCTTTCTTTCTCCTTATAATGTTTTCCAGCAAAAAATTCTCCAGTTTTTAGTGCATAGTTAAGTAAGCCCCACCCATATTTTTCCAAGTTGCATTTGTTTCTTTTCTATGTATATATATATATATATATATATATATATATTATGTTAGGGTGTTTCCAAGTTTTATTTCATGAAAGATAAGGGAAATAGAAAAGCGAAATTTTAAGTCTATTGTAAATTAAAATTATAAGGCCTCATGTACAATGACAAAAACTATTATAAATTTTCAAACTTAATTAAATTTTAAAATTAAAAAATAACTATAAAGATTGCATTTCTTGAAACGTGAAAAGTCTATTTTCATTTTTATGAGTAATATTTTAAGTCGATAAAATAAGAAGCTCAACTTTGAAAAAAAAAAAAAAAAATCTCAGCTTTCGCATTATTTCTTCTAATTAAGGCTACGTATGTGTAGTTCAATTAACTAAAAAGGACAAATTGTCTAAAAAATATAATTAATTAATTAATTAATTATAAGTACAGGTTGGAGCTTTCCTACAATACAAGTAGGATAGTCGTTATTTTTAATTCTCCTAATTAGTCGCAAATGACTAATCAGTTCTGACTTCCAATAGAACTGCTGCGATGGTGATTAGCTGCTTGGAGCGCTTCGAGGAGAAATTACTATAATTTTTTGTTTAAACAATTAATCTAATTTATAGAATTAACACAAATAAATTATTTAAATGTCAATTTTTAAGTTAGATAAATTTTAATATGTCTTGATTAAGATCACACTTATTTTGGCTATCAAAATAATAGAAACAACAATATGGAAGTTTCTTGAACGACAAAGGCGCTGCAGCACGTGTCAAGCAAGACAGAACCAAACAGGTCCTGTCTTTCGTACACGAGCATTGCAGCACCCAACATGGGCGCTGCAGCGGCCAGGCAGCGCGGCGGGCATGCTGCAGCGTCTGAAACAAGGTGAGAGTCCTGTTTGTTACGACCTTAGCATTGCAGTTAAATTTTCAACCGTTACAACGCCTAATACTGTAGAAAAACGTGTTTGTGTGTGATTTTGTGATCTGAAATGATTTAAATCATTGCATTTATTGGTAATATGGTTTAACACATATTTGAATACCTATTAGAAATAAATATAACTATTATAATAAAAGTTTATGTGAATAGTTGTCATATTTAAAGAGGTTGTGTTTATTAATAAAATAGTAGCTCTGTCTTTATTAGCAATTCAAAAAAAATTCTA
The DNA here is from genome assembly GCA_029231665.1 of Morus indica. Taxonomy (NCBI): domain Eukaryota; kingdom Viridiplantae; phylum Streptophyta; class Magnoliopsida; order Rosales; family Moraceae; genus Morus; species Morus indica. Next base: position 13,601,175 of record JACAGA010000014.1, read on the forward strand.
GAACTCTATTATTTTTTTAGATATTTAAAGGTTTCTTATATCTTAAGAGTAATTTGTAATAAAAACTCATTAATAAATTTTAAAAAATAAGTACAAATAAAACCTTAACAAATATATATTTTTATACGGTTTAAATTCAAAAATTATTTGCTTTTTTTTTTTTTTTTTTTTTTTAATCCTCCGCGCCTAAATTCTCCAACAATCAGATGTATAACGTACGCGATGAGGTCATTATATATGTGGTCTATCGTCAAATATTTGAGTGAATTTATTTAAGTTGCATGAACCCATCCTTATTGGTACACATGTAAGTAAGTAAGCTTTCTTAAATGCCAACGACATGACGCCATAGAGAAATATATGTGGTCTACTATAAATGAAAGAGACGCTTGTGTATTTTTTTTCCCCTTAATGAAATAGGAAAAGGAGATGCTTACAATAATAATAATAATAATAATAATAATAATAATAATAATAATAAGAAAGAATAATATATTAATAATAATAATAATAATAATAATAATAATAATAATAATAATAATAATAATTAGAATAATAATAATAATAATAATAATAATAATAATAACAAATAATGATGATGATGATGATGATGTTCTCAACCTGAATCAATTAATGGCTGTATATACGTTAATGTTCTAATATCAAACCCTGATAAATTGTAGAATATTTTCTGGACATTACACAACTTATGTTTCAAACTCTCCTCGAAAAAAAAAATAGAATAAAAAAATAACCAATTGGTTCGAGTCCCCAAGTTATGTTGACCTTTAACAACTTGGTTTATGCATTGTGATTGGTTAATTGATTAATATGGATATCATTAATGACTCTCTCTATATATATACATGTAATGTGATAAAACTTTTATCAAATATTAATACAATGAATTAGATTGGGAGAGTAAAACTCTGCAAAAAGTTGTGTTATTAGTTCAAAGGAGTGGTAGGGAAGGGAGAGACGTTAATATAACTGTTTTCGGGTGTGCAATTGGTTTTCGGACCTCCACTCCAAGCTAGAGATTTGAATTGTTTGAAAGGTACTTTGTGTAGTTTTCTTTCTCATGTACTCTGCATTCAAGAACAAGTGGAAAAAGAAAGATTATCATTTTTTTTTTCACAAGTAATTTAATATTATCAAGCTGAATATATCGTCATACTATTTGCATTTTTTTTCCTTGTAGGTACAAAAAGATGTCCGCTGAACACGATAGTCTCATCCCTACAGAAGAGCAAAGTTATGAAGAAAGCAAAATCCCTACAGAAGGTAAAGCTATGAACACTTTCAAAGAACTTGAGGGGATTACAGATGACGAATTTTTGAATGAACTAAAGGAAGTAAGAGTAAATATAAGGGACTCGCAAAAAGAAGTTAAGATACAAGAGGTTCCAAAAATCATGGCACGAAAAGGAGATCTCAAAAATTATTTTAAGCCTACGGAGTTGTCGATCGGACCTATTCATGCTGCTGACTCTAGTCTGTTCAAAAAGGAACTCAAGCGTAAAATGGCTAAATTTTTTATTGATAAATACCATAAAAAAGGAGCGGATGACTTATTCAAATCATTTAAGGAAGACTTCAAGGACATAAAGACGCACTTCTACGAGGATATAATTAAGTCATTTACCGACGATCACTTAATCAGGTTGGTGTTCTTGGATGGTTGTGCAATGCTAGGGTTCATAGGTCTCAGTACGTGTGGGGGATTAAATGGCTTTGACATTAGTCAGCGTGAAGCAGAATTGATCGAACGGGATTTATTTTTGATGGAGAACCAAATACCCTTTACGGTCCTCCATGCGTTGATGAGCGACACTCGTTGTGAGGAAGATTATGCATGGTATATGCTTGAAATTATTTATTGGAATTCTATTGTTCCAAAGCCTCTTTGGGACCAGGTATTTGACCACCCCGGGAACTTTTTTGGGAATGGTAATGGTATCAAACAGCCGGATCACATTCTCGACCTTTACCGTAGAATTCTCTTACATATTCCTCAAGATTCTCATAATTTCTTTGATTCTACGTTCGGATACGTTTTCTCTCGTTTGGGAGAGCTTATATCTTCTGTGATGGAGTGCTTTGATGAAGGAACCGATGACCCTGGACATACGACTAGAAGAATGCACTCTTTTCGCAACATTCAGGAACTTAAAACAGCAGGTATAAATTTAAAGCCAACTTACTCTTTAACAAGCACATTTTTCCATTCCCGGTTCCTTACTACAGGTCAACTTTCGATTCCCGCATTAGTCGTTGATGACTTCACGGAACGCATGTTGTTGAATTTGGTCGCCTATGAGATGTGCTTGACTAATGAACAAGCCACAGATTCCCAAGCTTATCTTGAAAACGATTCCAAAACTGTCAATGAAAATGCTTCTTGGGTTACTTCGTATGTAAAATTGCTAGATGTGGTCATTGATAATGAACAAGACGTGAAGGACCTAAGAGGAGCAGGCATTCTTCAGAACCATCTCAGTACCGATGTCGAAGTAGCTCAATTGATCAACAGAATTGGCTCTAATTGCTTTGCACCATCTGAAGACACTTACGAGCGTGTTATGAAAGAAATAGAAAAGCATTATAAAAGAAGGTGCGCGATCTGGATGGCTCAAGTTTGTCAGTCCCATTTCAGCAGCCCATGGACTGTCCTGGCTCTTTTTGCTGCTACAGTAGTACTTGGATTGACTGTTGTTCAAACTTATTACGCAGTCAATCCAAAAAATTGAAAGGTACATAAATACTTTTACTTGTTAACTCTAATTAACTTGCGAATTTTATTTTGAAACATCACCTTAATCATAAAATTATTCAAGGTTGCTTTATTTTGACAATTTGATTCAGGGTGTGTCGAATGTACAAGAACTCTGGAGATATACGTTCTCTCTAACAACTCTGGCTTCATGCATCTATCCATATCATTGTCGAATGGGAATCGCCTAGTTCGAGTGATGATTGCCGTAGGGATGATATCTATCAAAACCTTTTTTTTTTTTTTTTAATGAACAATTAAAACTAGGAAGTACTTCCGATGTTGCTTCAGATTTGCCGTTCATTATGTGTTAATGTGTCTTTTCATTTTAAGGTTTAAGTGTGCTTCCATTTGTGAGTCGTTTTGATCTTTTTGTTCAATTGGTATTGCCAGTAAAGAATGTTTTATTTAGTAATATGATATACGGACTATTGCTTTTTGACAAATATAGCTAAATTTGAGCTGAAAAGGCTGCTGCATTTGATACGTACAGAATGCCAGTTTTTTTTTTTTTTTAAAAACAAAAGCGCAGAAGAAGAAGACTGTGAGAGACGTGTAAGTTGCAATGTGGCATGGAGGAATGGAATTCCAGGGCGTCTTGCTTAGATCGCATTTGATTTTCCTTACTCCTGAATAGTGAAATTGAGCCTCCTTCGGACCCTCACCTCAATAGTGATCTTACTGGCCCACGGAACTAATCATATCAGAGTAAGCAAGTTACCTCAAAAGAGAGTAATGATTATAGGAGGTCTATCTCCCTTCTGTCATGCCCTTCCCTTTTCGCACTGACAGCCCTTTCCTTGCTGCTCGCACTAAAGCAATTGTAGCAAGTAGGAGATACTCTTTTATTTTTATTTTTTAATTTTCTATTAAATGACGATGGACTTGTTTGAATTGCTTAGTGATTGTCAGCCTAGCCTAGTCGAAATGAAATAAGTCTCAGTTTCGATCTCTTCATTACTTAAAAAATAAATAAATAAATAAAAGAGTGAAATATGTGGATAAAATGTGCAACTGGAATGTGCGATGTAATAATTCACAGTGCGCGCCCAACTCGGACATACCATTGACTATCAAAAAAAAAAAAAAATCTAATAATGCAAATGTGAGATGGACATTGTTTGTGCTTATTTTTATTGTTTATGGAAATTCGCTATATTTTTTTATTTAGTTGATGGTAAGTAGTCACGCTCTATGTAATACGGTCAACTTCACATACATTATCTCCCCATATTATTACATTTGGATGCAGTAAATTATTTAAATCACCTATCCAATTTTGATGCCATAAACGCAATATGCAAAACTTAAGATAAGCGATAACGCTTAGCAAGTAAATCTTATTCGCACAACATAATTTTTCTTTTAATTACTGTTGAACACTCATAATCATATTATCACATAATATAGACTAACACATCCATCAACATAAATACATAATAATATCACCTAACATACTATTCCATTTATGATCATCATCTTGTCTCTATAAGTGGCCCTAAAAAAAGCACTAGTATGCGTAACCACGATGAGAGTGAGGTAGCTATGCCCAAACTCACTGAGGGAACTTAAACTTATGGTAAGAACTTATGCGCACGGGTACCATCCTTAGGGGAAACCTTAGTCCCGGTGCAAAAAGTAGGAAACCTTAATCCCGGTACACGCTTCCTAATTATATCTATATTTCTTAGTTAAGTTTCTTTCATAATATCTTCATAATCATGAGGAATAAGACTTATCGTAACATATCATAACTCACATAAAATCCTTATCATAATACCTTAGAATCATTACTATCATAAATATATATCATAAAATAAATTAAGAATACTTTCTAAAAATTTTTATTTGCAAAATACAGAACGAACAATAAAGACAACTTTTTACAAAGCATGTCCGAGTGATTGTTCTTCATAAATATGAAAAAAAAATCATTTTACCAATTTCACTTTATTGGATAGTCACTCTTGAAAAAAAATTGATAATCTTTAACTTATTCGTGAATAATGTGAAAAGAAAACTACATTCAAATCTTGGCTTTGAATGGATGTCAGAGAACAAAGTTGAAAACAAGAAACGAACTATCTGATGACCAGATAATGTGATTATTTTTAATTTTTTTAATTTGGGCGGATAATAAACAGTGACACTATTTGATGATTTGAAAGCAATAATAGAATCAAGTGACCTCCAAAGAAAAAGAAACCACAAGCCAAGAACCAACCCGTCGCCCACAAAAAAAAAATTTAAAAATTAAAAATAAATAAATAAAAGAAAAAGAAAACTCTTATCCGAAATTGACAAAAAAGAAAAATGGAAAATTCCCACAAAATATTGAAGCTGTCACCTTTTACTTTGTGTCGTACTATGTAGGATTCCCACAACAACAGGAGTAAAGGCAAAAAAAAAAAAGAAAAAAAAATGTTGAAAGTTTCCACCAGGTAAACGAATTCTTTTACTTTCCCAGGCCTAGGCATATCCTGTACGCCTGTACACAATACTTAGGGTATAATACTGCATTAATATTAGTTAAGAGTAGGAGAGTGAAATCCGCCAAATTGTGCAAATAGTTAAAAGGAGTGCTATAGAGAAGAGAGATTTTAAACTGAAAAAGAGACCTACTAAAACACTTTATTTGTGAGCAGATAACTCTTTCTGGTGTTCCAGATGATTCTTAGACTTCCACTCTTTGAAAGGTACGTACTTTTGTGTAGTTTTCTTTTTTATGTTTGGAACAATTATGAACAAGGGGCCGGGAAAGAAAGATTACCATTCATTTGTTTTTCAAGAGTAATATCATTAAGGAGCTGAATTATCATCATTACATTTTTTTTTTTTTTTTTCCTTTTCAGGTGCAAAAGATGTCCGGTGAACACGATAATCTTGTAATACCCGAAACCATTATGGTACGAGACCAACGTGAGAGATAGTGTAGACTAACGAAATAAAATTTTGAATGGAATTTATAGCATTGAATTCTTAATCAGATAATTGAAATTAGTTAAGGAGGAATCTTTTATAAACATCTAATTTCGGGGCCAAATTTATAATTTTGGCAAATACAAAACTTATGACATAATTCTTTTTAAAAACATAGGGTCCAAAGTATGATTTTAAAAATGTTTGGAGTCAGAAATAGAAAAGACATTCGAGGAGTAACTTATCAAAATTAAGGGATTAAAGTACTCATAATTCAAAAAGAAATTGTGTCAATAATGTTAATAATAATTGAAGGACCAATTGGGAAAGATTATGATATATCGTTTGATTAAGGGGCAGAAAGAGAATATGAAGTTAACGATATTTTGTAATTGGAGTATTGCAGTTGGCGGCATGTGCAAGTCCAAATCCAAAGTGTGAAAAGTCGAAGGAAGGTTGGTAAGACCCATGCCTGCGATCAAATTGTAATTATCACCAGTCCACTAAAATAACATTTTATTATTTATATAAAGACAAACCAATTTGGTATACCTAAAATGCCTAGTGAGAACATACCATATTAAATTAAGAATTATTGTTAATAAATATCTTAAATTTGACTAAATTAGAAAAAAGTGACCTATTAAAGTTTAGGTGATTTAGACTTTAATGTATCTAATAGGGTGTGAGCCTTTAATATGTAAGGACTTAAGAATAATTTTTATTTTTATAATTGGCTAAAATAGAAATGCCAAAAGATAACAGGAAAGTTATCTATATATAGTGGTTGCAGTCCCTAGATTACATGTATAAGTCTATTCTTTTCTGACATCCTATCATCGGGGAGAGTGCAGAGAGAAAGTTAAAGGATTTTTTAAGAAAACGTGTTGATTTGGAAGACAAACGGCACCACTCTAGAGAGTAACTTATTATCATAAATTTAAGTACACTTTCGCTTATTAATCTGTTGATTTTTGGTTATTCATGAATGTTTCTTGAATTTTGAGAGATATTTTACATAAAAAGGATTTTTTTTTTTTTTTTAACAATGTGGACTTTAACAAGTTGGTCTGTGCATTGTGATTGGTTATATTTCCTATTATTATGTCTCACTCGCTCTCAGGTCTCAACTCGTCTTCAGTCCCGCCAAATTTCTCCATTTGCCCTGCCTGTGTTTTCATCTTTCTCTTTTGTCGAACTCTTGGCAATCGTGTAACCATGTGTATAAATTTTTTAGTTGTTTTCTTTTTGAAAAGTGAAATGGAAAAGGAAAATGAAAACTTGGCCTATACGAATTGTTTTATATGTAATTTATGCATGTATGTATGTCTCGGATGCTGCTCCCCATGTGGAAAAGCAATAATTGAGCTGATGATCTGTAAAGAATAAAGAAATGAAAAAAAAAAAAAAAAAGACAAATGGCCTTTGGGTCTGCAAATAATTATGTATTTAGTAAATGGTGCCATAATTATATTAAAAGCGGTGTTGAAAGCAAACCAAATTGTGTTCTATATTGAATTGGGGAAAAGAGATGGTAATTACAAAAACACAATACTCGTCTCAATATAATAATTTGTTTCTGCTCTTGGACTTGTTTCTCTCATCTACATTGAAACTCAAGATTTGAAGTTTGAACTCTTCCATTGAAAGGTACTTTATGTAGTTATCTTTTTTCATGGACATTAAGAAAGATTATCATTTGTTTGTTTTATCCCTAATTAATGTCTTGTATTTGCTGCGTTTGCTTTTCTATTTATGGCTCGTGTCAGTGTTGTCTTGTCTAATTTGGTCTTTCTTCCTTAAGAGTAGTATTTTGATATTCATCATCAACTTTTTGCAGCTTTCGTTCTTTTTTAATCAAATTTGGTAGTGTTAGTAGGGAATTAATCTTCTACCGATGTGCCGATTCAGCTTAATTAGGACGTCAATTTTCTCATTTGCTGGCTGATAATTCTTTTCTCGTGTTTAATTGGTTCTCTGACGGTCTTTACTGATCAATAATCAAGCTCAAGATTTGAACACTTTATGAGGTATGTAATTCCTTTTTACGATCTGAACATTCAGAAACAAGGAGAAAGAAATATAAACATTTGTTGTTTCAAGAGTATATGATTAATTAAGCCTAATAATAATATATAATTTTTGTATTTTTTTTTCAATGATTAACTATTGATTGAACAGCTTAGATATCTCCTCAAACAGCTTGATTAGTAGTGTTATCAGTTCTTTTTGGGAAAATGAGCTTCGACGATGATATGGAAATTGTCATACTCGAAGATGTCATTTCAGGTTTATGTTTTCTTCGTTTCTTCATTCACATCACAAGCTTTTTTTTTTAATTTATTCATTACAATTTAAATGCACTCAAAACTTTTGATTCTAATTAATTAAGAAGTTAATTATGAATCATCTTTTCTTTCCATGTGTATAACTCCCGGAAAAAAGCTTCAAGCTTTGTAGCGGGAAAAATACAAATTGCAGCCATCAACCACATTGAGGCACCACTTAAAGAAACCAGATTTAAAGTGCTACTAAAGTTGACTGAGTCAGGTTTTGTCAGACCAAGACCTGGCCTTGATCTAGTGATGGTAATTGATCTTAGTGGAAGCATGCATGAGGGAGGCAACTTAGACAAATTGAAAATCGCCGCACAATTCGTCATCGAGAAACTTAGCCCCGTTGATCGTTTTTCAGTTGTCACATTCTTTGACAGCTCGAACAGGTTGTTCCCACTACGACAAATAACTGAAGATTCTAAAGCCGAGATTATAGAGGAGATCAGACTTTTAAAAGAAAAAAATAGTGACAAAAATATTGCTGAGGGCCTTAAAATGGCCTTAAAAGTGCTCAATGACCGCCGTTTTACGAATGGGCGTGTAGGTGCCATCATGCTTTTTTCTGACGGTGCCGAAAATAGAGGTAAAGTTGCCGAGGTTGATGTTAGCATGGTGCCAGTATACACATTCGGCTTTGGTGCAAGCCACGAGCCAAGGGTATGTGTATATGTATTTAATTTGCAAAATTTATGTATTGTTTGTTTAACTGGTCTGAGTTTTTAACTCGAGTTGAAATATGAATTAATGTGAGAAAAAATACTGTAGCATAAAAAGTTAAATTTAAATTTTTGTAAGATAAACTACAGTAATAAAAATTAAAATTATGATTGGAACCAATAAAACGAATGGGGGTTTCGTCTGTCATCGATATAATATTATAACTAATATAGGTGCTAGAAGAGATCGCAATGAACAGCAATGGAGGAACCTTCTCAGATTTGCAAAATGAGAACAACTTGCTCATTGCATTTTCCCAGTGTTTGGCTGGGCTTCTCACCGTCGTGGTTCAGGACTTGCGGGTAACAATCGAACAAGTCGACGGAGAATCGATAATCAAGAAGGTGCTCGCCGGAAACTATCCAATCAAGACCGAAAACTCTGCAGTTACTATTTTCTATGGTGATCTCTATGGAAAAGAGGTACGTAAGGGCCTAGTCGAACTTCTTCTCCCTAATATAGTTGAAAGTGGACCGAGGGTCGAGGATGTTCTCCAAATCACTTGCAGTTACAGGTGGGATTTTCTTCAGAAATACTTTTCTTTTCTTTTTCTTTGGTTATTCCTGACTTGATCGATCTTAATATAAATATCGTATACTAACACGCATGCAGTAATGAGTTTGAAGTTCCACCTATAATCATCTCCATCATCCGAACTGGACCGAAAGAGATCAGACTAAAGAAGGTGATTGAACAAAAGGATGAAGAAAAAAGGTGAAAAATTCCACCAGCTCAAAACATTTCATTTACTTTTTAGTTGCATTTTATTATTTGATGACGTGGACTTCCCCAAGTCTACGCTTCCTGCACGCGTTACTCGAGGCAATATTGGCATATTGGTAATACTTATTATCAAATACTGCGATATATATATATATTTTTTTGATGAAAACAACTGCAATAGGTATTAAATTTGGAGTAACATCAGCCAAAATGTCTTCTTTGGAACAACGACATAGAAATTATATTGTCACATATTTTTTTCCTTAAGTCTAATATTATTGAACCTAGCAACTTTACGTACTACAAAACAGTTATTTTATGCAGAACAACTTAGTAACACTCTATTAACACAGTAACCTTTTTTTTTTTTTTTTTTTTGGAAAGGAAATATAAACAAAAAGAAATCATACAAGAGTATTGTAACAATCCTTCCAAGCTAGCAGCAAAAAACTCCGTCATCTTAGAAGAAACATTTACTTAAAATAAAAATAAAAATAAAAATAAAAAAAACCCACATAATAGAAAATGTCACATCAAATGTTTTAAAAAATAACTCACATAAAATAATATAGGTAGTTTCATACATAGATGTTATATAAAACATGTAAATCTTGCCTCAAAAACCATGAATTTGGGCCTTGCATACGTACCGTGCACGCAACTAACCGGGGGATTGGGAGAGCGGCCCTAACCAAGTCAGCCAGTGGCATCATAACATAACATGAACATAAAGAGACCTCGGTCTCAGTACATAACATGAACATGGAGAGACCTTGGTCTCGGTACGATACTTAAAAACATCACTTTTTTTTAAGCCTGTATTAAAATCACGATAGGAAAGCATGTCAAATCAAAGGAACTTGAAAGTCAAGTGACATAATTGAATCGCATAGATAGGCACAAACAAGTACATAATATCATCAAAAATTTTCATAGTATATTTATACACATCAATATAGATAATACTTTGTGCTTGGGTTGTAGGTGAGTACTTGTAATTACCTTTCTTGGAGAAAAACTACTCTTGAATAAGATAAGGATTGAGATCCTCAATTCTACGATGTGCAAGATCCTGTTATCACATTCACTTTAGTTAATTTTGAGTCTTTTCTTTCAGGGCACACACTTGTCTAAAATCATGTGTTTCGGGTCTATGGACCGATTATGCCCTAAGAAATAATTTTGTTCTCACGAGTTTAGATAAATGGTGAACGTCAACTATTAGAATTTCACCCTTTAGATTAGAATTTTCAAAGAGGTTCAACTTCTTCAAGGGGCTTTTTAGTAAACAATTTCTAAGCTCAACTTATAACAAGAAGTTTAAGAAATTGATAGGTTAACGTAACTAGTTCAATTAGGAAATTACTGGCTTTAATCCCATCACAAACATCTTATGTTTAGGCTGGCCATATATCAAAATCAAACTAACATAGTAAAACCAAAAGTTCATATTCACATTCAAAATCATAATGTACATATCCTTTCTAGTCATCCCCTGTTATCAAGCCACGAAATCTCAAAACATAGTCCAATTTTTAATTTATCAAAGTTACAAAAGTTAGTCTCTTAACACAAACTCTGTCAAATGGGCTGATCGACCTCTGTTACGAGAAAAATTATGATAAATTGTAGGAAATTCCAACAATTACAAAACTACTGTCAAATCAAAGTAGACTCATGGGGCTTTCTTTAGAGCTATTATAAGCTAGGTTTTAGATTCATTAGTCTCATGAAAATAAGCCTGAAATCCAGACCAAAATTTCTGTCAGGAATTTGACAGATTTTTGCACGAACTTGTGAAAATCATAAATAATTCTAAAAAAATCATTTTTCCGTGATTTTTAAACCACTTAAAGCTTAGGATGTCTATTTTAAAGGTAAAATAATATTTGAGGCAAAACAGTATAGAAACGAATCCGAAAAATTTAAAATGTAAAATTAGTTCAGAAACTCATTCATGTTCATTTCAACAAACATATAAGATGCAAACTTTTATGTTTACAACTCACATGCAAACACTTGAATCAACACTCTATTTCAAGTTCATTAAGTTCAAATCAACCGAAACTCAATCCAAAGTCATAAGACTAACTTATTTAACCTCATCACTAAAGCTCTAAAAGTTAGTAGTCTTACCTTTGAAGATTAATAGATAGTTCAGTTTTCAAGAATCTCAAACTTGTAGCTTTAAAGGTGAGGATATGACTGGTCATGGATGGATGCATTTGAGAAATAATATTGAAGACAAAACACAAGAAAATTCGTGTTAGTTGCTGCTAATAGAAGAAAATGTATTGAGAAAGTGATTGAGAGAGCTACCTTACTAAAACCCTCTTCTCGGATTCCAATTTAACAGCAATTTTGGAAGGGTTTTTGGGCTACCAAACGTGTTTAAAACAAGAAGAAAAGCTAGAGTTTGCTTCCTCTACGGATCAGGAACAAAAAGGATGAAGAAATTTCAAGTTTGGAGGTGTGGAAGGTGGTTTTCTTGTAAGGGATTGAGGGAGATGCGGGAATAGTTGAGGAGACAGTGAAAGAGATGAAAGAGATTTGATTTTAGACTCTAAAAATCAGATGGGTGTCTTTTAATTGATACCCTCTTTCCGAGGTCTCTGTAAAAATAACTTAATAGGAAAGTTTTATTAGTAAAATAACTTTTTAACAATTTTTATTTCCAAAATGACTTTCTGAGTAGAAAGAAAAACGAAAAAAAAATCAAAACTTCACCCCACCCAGGATCCACTGTTCAGCTCGATCTGAACCGCCACATTCTCGACGTTCTCGAGCCTCGACGTCGTGATTCAGAGTCTTGAATCTCACCAGCGTCGTCACCAAGGCCATTCTCGGCGTGATTCTAGAGGTGGGTCTCGGCCTTTTGGGGAGAAAGAAAGAAAAGAGGAGAGAGAAATGGAGTGCTGCCATTAATTCTGGCAGAAGGAGACCGGCGGGAGGAGCTGCCATTGATTCCGGCGGAAGGAGACCGACGGAAGGAGAAATAAATAAAATTAAAATTTAAAATGTCATTTTCCTAATTTTACTTTTTCACTTGGTTATTTTAACCAAATTCTCCCTCTTTCCTCTCTTCCTAGTTTTTTTTGTTTGTTTTTTTTTTTGTTAAGTTAAAATCTAATTGGGTTTGTTGGGTGTAACACTCAATCAGAATTTTTAAAAACCCATCTTCTCTTCTATTTTTGACTCCAAACATTTTTAAAATCATGTTTTAGACCCCATATTTTTTTTAAAAAAATTATGTCTTAGGTTCCATAATTTGCCAAAATTGTAAATTTTGCCTTGAAATTATATTTTTTTTAAAGTTTCCTCCTTGATTAATTGCAATGCTCTGATTAAGAATTTAATGCTAGAAATTCCATCCAGAATTTTATTTCACTAGTATACATCATCTCTCATGTAAAAACAATTTATACCATTGCTTTCACATAATGTCTCATACCATAATGGCGTTTCACCATCTATTCTTGATTATTTAGAAATTTGAGTAACTCGCACTTTCTCAAATCTATAAGGCTCAAAATTAATTATCCTTTATTCTTGCATAGTATAGAATATCATAAGCTAATTATCAAAATAATCGAGTAATCACAAAGTCGTTGGCCATTAACTTAAATAAGGAATCTCAATAATTCCTTGTCATACGTGAAACATATTCTTAGACTTAAGATTTAGTGTATTACACCTGCATCACAAGAATTATGTGAGTACAAACTCTGTCAGTATCCAAAATAATTTGCACTTTCAAAATATTTTTCTTTAACATTTTGGACCCTGTTATATACTATTAGTGTTGTGTAATGATCAGAACCTCTTTTTTGTGGCCTCTATCTTAAAATCAATTGTTCCTCGATGATTTGGCCATTATCACTATCTCGTTTGGTTCATAATAAATACAAGAGTTCACATCATACTAGAAAACATTTTTAAAATTTCATAAAACAAGTCAACATTAACATATATATCAACTAAAACCATTCATTAAATAAAACATTAACATATACTATTATTCAAGTGATGTAGTGGAATATCTACTTAATTACCTCAAACTACTTAACAAGATAAATAAAACTTTCTTTATTTTTCCTTATTTTCCTCTAGTTTTCCATTCCATACATTTTATCTTTTCTTTCACTCTTTCTCTCTCTTCGTTTTTTTTTTTTTTCTTTTTCTTTTTATTCTATACCGTATATGTGCTGATCACGAAGTACTACAACCTTCACTTATACAGTTCCTTTTGGAGCTTAACTATCTGCTATAAAATATGTGACTCTTCAAAGCTAGTCACTTAAGACAAGGGTATATTACTCATTCGTTAAGGAAATATAACTGTAATTACTCATTCATTAAGGATGTGTGTACATATATATATATATATATATATATATATATATTATATTGGGCTGAATCATTCTTCGCTTAAGCCTGCTGCAAGGGGTGTATTACAATTTTTTTTTTTTTTTTTTTTCGGCGTAGAAGAATTTGGGAAAATCAGTCAAGCATAAGCCTTGAAGATGAGGAACGTGTGCTATGGGAGCTGGAGATAGAAGAACATTTTAGCAATATGTTGCCAGATTTAAAGGAGCTACTAAAAGTCCTTCAAAAAAATAGAGAAAAAATGAGAACAGTAATACAAAGGGTTCCAGAGATCATGCGACAATCAGGAGTGTACTTTAAGCCAAGGGAGTTGTCAATAGGTCCTATTTATGCCACTGATCCGAATTTGTTCAATGAAGAACTCAAGATTAAGTTGGCTGCACATTTCATTAAAAGAAGCGGTAGAACAAAGGATGATTTACTCCGAGAAATCAAGGAAAAGGCCGAGGAAATAAAGAAGTACTTCCATGAGGAGATAATTGTGTCGTATACTGATCTAGAATTGATAATATTGGTGTTCTTGGATGGGTGTGCAATGCTAGGGTTCATAGACGCCTATGTGAATCAGAAGTTAAACATGTTTGAAATTAGTAATGATCAAGCAGCATTGATCCAGCAGGATCTGTTCTTGCTAGAGAACCAAATACCCTTTATAGTCCTTGAGAAGTTGATGGGCTTCGAAACAGAATTGGGAAATGTAGATTTGGTACCCGATTTTTGCAGATTTATTGCTCTTATGGGTAATAATCTAGGGGAATTTACAAAATTCCTAGTTTTGGATTCGGTTCACAAACATCCATTACACGTTCTTGACCTTCTACGAGAAGTACTATTACTTGATAACCCTAATGCTTTTCATCAGAACGAGTGCATGCCAACTTATCTCATTCGTCGTCTTTTCTCGCTTTTATGTTATTGTGCTTTTCGAGCAGTGGCATTTATTAGTCGCATCTTGAAGCGGTTCAATAAATCAGAGAGTCTCCCTCAATATTGGAGCATGATTACACAGTACTCCTTTCCTAATGTTCAGGAACTTAAAAAAGCAGGGATAGAGTTCAAGCCAAGTGATTCTTTTACAACTATATCTTTCCGTTCTTCATTCTTTACCACAGCTCAACTTAAGCTTCCCAGATTGGTTGTAGACAATTTGACAGTGCAAATGTTGTTCAACTTGGCCGCCTATGAGATGTGCTTGTCCGAATTTCATCCAAGGCAAAAACCTTGGTTTATTTCTTACATAAACTTGCTAGATTTGCTTGTTGACGATGAACATGATGTCAAGGACTTAAAAGCAGCGGACATTCTTCCGAAATTGCACATTAGCGATGCTGAAGTCGCTAATTTGATCAACGGCATGGGTTCTGAATTATTACCACCTGCCATAGACACTTATGCACATGTCAAGAAAAAAATAGAAATGCATTGCAGGAGTAAGAGCAGAAGAAGGTGTGCGCTCTGGATTGCACAAGTCTACTACACTCATTTTAGAAGCCCATGGACTATTCTGGCTCTGTTTGCTGCTATAGTGGTCCTTGCATTAACATTTGTTCAAACTTGGTATTCAGTCAATCCAAAAAATTGAAAGGTACAAAATATTAGAGATATTTAGTTTGAACTTTAAATTTGAATTAATAGGAACAAGATTATCTTTTATAATCTCCCTTTTCTATTCTTAGGATTCTGTTAGTAAGAATATATTTAGAGTCGGTTAAGAGTTCTGTAAACTATATATATTCTGCTTTTCAGTGTTGAAATATATGCCATATATTTTCCCACTTTCTGTTTTCCTATACAAAATACTCTTACAAATTTGCTGATTTTATTTCAGAAGTTTCTATCTCACCAGCATTGGTACTTTGACAATTTAATCTAGGATGGAGCAAAGTGCGGAATATACTCCGCCGGAGAGATGTACGTGTTCGGCCTAGCATGAGACCAACTTCATGTTTTCTATAATAGGACATGACCAAGTACTTTTTTTTTTTTTGGGAGATAGCCCACGCCATTCTCCCTATGACTCCCGGGACCTTTGGTTCCCTTACATGACCAAGTACTTTTTTTTTTCTTTTTTTTGGGGGGTGCTAATTTTCCCCGGGACCTTTGGTTCCCTTACATGACCAAGTACTTTTCAGCACTAATTTATTTATTTCAGATCAAAAAAAATTTTTATTGTTTTTATTCGTGAAAAGCTTATAAACAAATTAAGGCCCCGTTCAATAAAACTTGGCAAACAAAATTATGCTCTGTGTGCCACTTTTTCTTAATTTTTTATATTTTTATGTCTTAAGGTTGCTACTGTATACGTGCTTAAGTACATCCGCAAAAGTGCGAATCGTCTTGACCAAGACTTCGGGCCTGTTCTTTTGACGTTTTTGAGTTAGGTAATTTTAGTTTAGATTTTGAGTTGAGTTTGAGTTATAACTTGAGTTGAAGTTGTAATTTGAGTTTGTGTTTGGTTGTGCACATTTGAGTTATGGTTTGAGATAAGAATCTTTTTGAGTTTGTGTTTGAGTGAGTCAAAACTTGAATTTGTATTTAGATAGTATTTTAATAAAAACTCAGTGCTGATGAGAAATTTTAATAGGGTTATGAGAGGGATTTTATTCGTCTTTTCGTTGTCAACGCATAGAAAAAAATCATCTCAATCAAATTAAAACGAAAAAGTTATAGCATTTTTAAGAATAGAAAAAATATTGTTTGTTAATTTGAGTTCGAGTTTTTGAACTCGAGTTGAAGAGAAAACTTAAACTCGAGTTTTAGTCCCAAACGCGAGTTCAAACTCGAATTCAAACTTAAAAGAACATGAATTCGAATAAAGTTGTAACTCAAGTTTACTTTTTTTGAATTTTTCACTCAAAAAAGTGGCTGTCAAACAGCCCCTTCGAGTTTTGCATCTCTCTTTCTTTTCTATTATTTTGAGCCATGACCTTGAGTTTCTGCGAAAATCTAATATCTCGACAACTACTTCTCATTTGATTCTGATTATTGCAGAAATTTGTTTGAAACTCCAAGACAGTGGAGGAAATGTATTCTTTTTTAACCGTACTGTTGAGAAGAACGACTTGTTGGCACTCACAAATGACTCCATCCCACACCGAGCCCCAACTCAAATGGTATTAAAATAAGAGCCTGTTTACTTTACATTAAAAAAAAAAGAAAAAATAAAGTAAATAGTAATTCTTTTTATTATCTAATTATGTAACTACTTTCAATATTAAGCGAGTTGGAGGAAGATATGCCACATTAACAGTGTGTTTGGTAAGGTGCAAAAGAAAAAGAAAAGAAAGTAGAGGAAGGATTTTATAGAGGAAAATTGAATTTTAGGTTGTTTGGTAGAGAGCAAATGGGGAATGAAGGAAAATAAAAATTTATGGGGTCCACTAATTTTTAATCTTTCTAACTTTGGGAAGAAAAGATGAGAAACAAATTTTGACAAAAAAATAAGATATAAAATAACACTTTTAACTTTCATCATTCATCATATTTTTATTTATATTAAGGTATTATTATAAAATACCTTAAATTTAACATTTTATTTTCACCTTTTTTTTTCCAAAAACAATATAAGAAAAAACTATTTTACTTCTTTCACCTGAATTTTTACTTCTCTTTCTTTTTTTTTTTTTTCTATCCATCCTATCAAACATGACACAAAATGAGAATAAAAATTATTCGGCCATGATTTACAGGTAGTTAGTAAATAGGCCATCTTGATTTACACCAATCTAAAATGCTGAAAGTGTCCCCACTTATTCATTTACAATTCTCTCTCATCCCTCTTCTCTCAGTTTCCTCTCTCTCTCTCTCCTCCCGTCAACACCACACCCCTTCTCTCGTCTCTCTTTCTCTTTCTTCTCTCTACCGCCACTCTCTCCCGTGGCTGTGCAGCACGAATGCCGTCAACGAGATCGCAAGTTTGTCTCCGCCATCCTTGATGGTGATCCACAATGAAAGGCGAGAGAGATACTGATGTCATCAGAAAGAGTAGAGCAGCGGAGAGAGAGGAGGAAGCTGCAGAGAGAGGAAATGCTGTCAGAAGGGAGGGAGGAGGAGAGCGACATTGACAGAAAGAGTGAAGAGAGAGAGATACAGAGGGAGTGGTAGAGAGAGATTGACGAAGGGGGGGTGTAGAGAAAGAGAGAGAAAAAATGATCTTAGAAAAAAGAGGAAAAAGAATCCTATAGTAAGGGCAAAATTGAAAATCAATATATTTAAATCTGAAAATGGCCTATTCATTTCTAACATCTGATAAATAACATATTTACTTTAACAGGCTTCAGCAGTGGGCCTATTTACTATAATATGCCCAAAACTAATAATGTGGATTTAATGCCCCCCACAATATATGGAATGAGAAAAGAGAATATCAATTTTTATACCTTCGTTAGAGTTTATTTTTTGTCAAAAGAGATTAAATTTTAAATTAACTTATACACTCTCTATAAATTACTATGTAGTCAATGTTTATGTAATTGTATAAAAAGACCGAAAGAGAATGAAGTTGTTTTCTATTAAACTATCTACTAGTCAAATAAGCACTTAAAAAATAATCAATGATTATTATTCTTATTATTTTAATAGTCAAGCATTTGCCTCGTAAAAACCTTATTAGACAAAACCCAAAAAGAAAACATAGAAAAGGAGAAAAGAGTACAAATTGTCTAAACGATCTAACTAGCCCATAAGTAATGAAAAAAGAGAAGTTTTGAACCAACAATTCTCCAATTCCAAGAACATAACAAAGCAGAACTCAATGAGCTAAGTGGAGAAACGAAAAAAAACAGAAGAGGGACTAAAAGTACAAGAAGGATATAGAGAGAAAATCAGGACAAATCTCGTAGAAGCACCGCAAAAAGCGTAGATGATGAACGTCAAAAGATGCTAACTTATCAGCTAATTGATTAACTTCTGATGAATATGACGAAATTCGAATAGTCATTAAAACAACTTAATGAAGAACTGAGAGCCATTTGTTTCCGAATTTCCAAGGATAACATGACTTCTATAACACAGAAAATAATTCACAACACGAGTTGAATTCAATGCACTAAAACTTCAAATCAAAAGATTAGGAAAATTCAACCGTAGAAACAACAATGATTAATTGGTATTGCAGGAATTAGTATCACAACTCGGTACACACACCTACATTTATGAAGTCATACTCAGATAGTGAACAATCCACTAAGTATCAAGATTACAAATACCAATCGAACTTATACACCAAAATACTCCCTCCTGACGTTGTCATTGTCATATCGAATCTCTTTAATTGCCTTATACAGCGAGCATCACTCGTCTTCAAACTGCACTGTGAAATCCTGTCGCGGCTGGTAGTGTGCTTCCTCCCGAAAGCTTTTAATCATTCTCCTAAAGGACGAACTCAATGAACACTTGAAGGCTCACAAATACACAGACTTTTTCTAAAAAATTTCTATAAAACAGTGGTCCAAAGAGATTAAATTAATAATGCAGATTTAATTCAGATTTAATGCCCAAAACTAATAATGCAGATTTAATGCCCCAGTTTAATTCAATGCACTAAAGCTTCAAATCAAAAGATCAGGAAAATTGAACTGTAGAAACAACAATGATGAATTGGTATCGCAGGAATTAGTATCACAGCTTGATACGTACATCTACATCTACGGAGTCATGCTCAGACAGTGAACAATCCATTAAGTGTCAAGATTACAATTACCCATTATTAAGATTGTTGGGTTCATTTTGTAAATAAAATAAAGTAGTGGACCTATTAGCTGCTTTTTATTTGTTTTATTTTCTCTTTCTGTTGCTGAGCTGGACTAGTGTGCACGGTGTGTGTGTGTGTGACGACCTTAACTTTTGGTCATCATCTTATGCTCATACTTACCATTTCTTAACCACTATGACAACCCTAATTATAACTTCTTAAAATTTCAGGCCATTTTTTTTTTCATTCTTACCATGTACGTTAAAATGCTGTAGCATTCTGGCAACATTCTATTACATCAGTCATCAAAATACATAAAACACTATTTTATTTTACATATAAAGTTCAGTAGCGTTTCCAAAACACGTGATGCATCCACAACCCACTTGCCCACATTTCGCTGCTACACCCTCTCTGCATGCCCAGCATCAAGTTTTAGGGAGCCGGTGCCTCACCTGTGCTTCCTACAACATGAACAAACTTAATGAGCTTTCGCTCAGCAAGTATCAATAGGTCATAATAGATGCAATAATTATGCATACCCATATATGCATTCATATCATATAGCCTAGTACAGAATTCTCAACGACTTTCGTTCTATATTTCTCATTCTTTTCATTCTTGTTTACGGATACCATACTGTTATATGGAATGGTTTCCGTGTTTCATTTTCTTGTCTTTTACTTCTTAGGGGCCCTGTCCTGTTGTACCATAGCGCGCATAACCAGTGAGGAGTGGGGTAGCTAACCAATCCAACTCAGTCACGGTTTCATATCTTTCATAGTCTCATAATAACCTTTCCTTCAAAGGCTGGTACAAATAGGACGTTTAGTCTCTTACCGTTTATCAATTTTCTCATTGTAACGGTAACTGTAGTTAAATCTTATGAATTTGTGCATTATTGAGCATTTATCATGAGATTAACTTTTCGTTAAAGTTTAACCTTTCATTTCTCTTAGTTTGATCTCGACTTAACATCGATACATACTTTTTACGGAATAAAGTTCTACGATTACATAAATCTTGTAGATACTTACCTAACATAGTATCTAGCATTCACATTGTATCTAACATTCAAAATTCTACTATATGCACAATTTTTGTGCAACATAGAAAAGTAAGCTTGTTCGTGATATAGCCATAGAAAAACTATTGTACTTACCAAAGTTTCGCTAACAACGCGTCCTTTGTCTCCCTTGACGCTTTCCAACTTCAACCGTTAATCGGCCCTATTGCATAAATTTTTCGATCGTTAGATTTAGAATCTAAGATCAATAATTACTTTGAAATTTACTTCGGAAAAGTCTACAATCCTTATGTTTGGTATTCAATCTCAAACTATTTCCTATCTCAAGGATTTGCACTAAAATCGTGCAAATTACTCAGTCATGGGCCTAATTTTCAATTTTGATCTAAAACTGTGAATTCTCGTTGTGTTCGGTTTCTAACCATCACCGATTATTGAAACATCTTTCTTTTCACACTTTAATCCCATATTCCTCTTGAAATCCAGTTTTAGTTCAAATTACTCAAACTAAATTTCGGCAGAGTTTCGCCTTATTTTTCTCGTTTCCCGAGTTTTCAATAACTTATTCTACTTCTGATTCTAGTACCTGAAGTCAAGATTCACATTCCTGAACACAGATTCCAACATAATATTGAACAATACATATGTTCTTTCTTAATCTAGGCTCACGGATTTTCGATAGAAATCCACCAAAACTTTATTCAATTATCTTAACACTTACACCGTTAAACTCTTATTATGATACTCTACAAAACCTCAGTTTCAATTTTCACTTTAACGGAAGTTTTTCTGAGATGGGTTACTATTCATCTAAATCAAGAAAATATAGAATTCTCACTAAAACTCTGAAATCTTACCTCCAGAAGTTGAGGTTTTTCCACTAGAACGCCTCAGGTTACGTTTCTACCGGATTGAATGGGAGAAATCTCAATGAAAATGCTTGATTTTCCTTCCTCTGTCTCTCTCTAGAAACTCTATGTTTTTTTTTCTTTCTTCGTAACTTTCTCACGTCTTTTTTTTTCTGCTATACTTCACGTTAAGTAAGTAATATCCTTGTAACCAACGTGAATCTTCATTAAGTGAGCCATCAAACTTGAGATAACTTCATGTAGCCAGTATTGAGTACATAGCCAACATGAGTCACCCTTCAACTTAGTTTACGTAATGACACATGGTGTTAATGCATGTGAGGTTCCACCTCACGGTAACTATACTTTTCACCCCCTTTTTTTTTTCTAACGTACCTAAGATTAATCTAATCTATATATATATATATAACTTGGTTTTTCTCCTTTTCTTCTTAGTCGGTCACACTTAGGCAAATAAAACAAAGTGGCTTCTAATTCCTTAACTTCACGTTCTTAAGGCATAAATGAATATAATAATAATATTTCTTAAGAAACATACTTAGAAATAATTATATATATATATACTATAATTTTACATATTTTGAAAAATTTTACCCCGTACATAAAGTTTTTACATAACTTTTTCTTGATTACATCAAAATTCTAGTACTTATTATTCCGAAAAGAATTTTAGTCAAATACCGGACTGTCCGGATTAGACCTAAATTTTTTTTTCCGGTCATTACAGTGTGCCATCTGCCCTGGCTGGTATATGTTTTCCCTTTTTCTCTTTGCATGTTTTCAGATGAATGAGAGGAGAAAATCCTTCTTCCAACTTTCCCAAATATTCGAATATGGTATCAGAATGAAAGCTTCGCTGAGCTTTCATGGTGAGAGGGAACAATCATCAGGTCTAAATCACTGGTTCCTCCGGTTCCTCTAACTCGTCGCAAATGGAAGATTCAAGCAGCCCATACTTTCTTCACAACGGGGATCACCCAGGGCTGGTCCTAGTCTCTCATCATCTCACTGGTTCCAACTACAATAATTAGGACCGAGCAATGATCATGGCTCTTACAGCGAAGAACAAGATTGGGTTCGTGGATGGAACCCTCCCTCGCCCATCTTCCGACGATCTACTGTTCAAGGTTTGGATTCGCTACAATAACATGGTAATTTCCTGGATCTTGAATTCAGTAGCTAGGGGTATAGTTGATAGTTTACTCTATGTGGACACGGCTCTTGAGATCTGGAATGATCTTCATGATCGGTTCAATCAGAGCAATCATCCATGGATTTTTCAACTTAAAACCTGTCTAACTGGACTGCAACAAGGATCCATGGATATGAACACTTACTACACTAAACTGAAATTTATTGGGATGAACTTAAGGTCTTTCAGCCTATACCAGTTTGTAGATGTGGAGGAATGAAAACCTGGTTGGATTACCAACAACAGGAATATGTTATGCAATTTCTTGTTGGTCTCGACGAGTCTTTCACTCAAATTCGTTCTCAGATCCTAATGATGGATCCCTTGCCCCAATTTCAAAAGTGTTTGCACTTGTGCTCCAAGAAGAGTTGTAGAGGATGATTGGTCAAGTTCTGCCTCCTTCCTCTAAGCCAAACATTTTTGGTGTTGATCAGAAGCCCTCTGTTGCTACCTCTTTCGCCAATTTGAGCTAGAAGTTCAAACGTAACAGACCACATTGCACACATTGTGGCTTGCAAGGGCACACTATTGAGAAATGCTACAGGATTCATGGTTTTCCTCTTGGGCTCAAAACGAAAGCAAGGGGTCCATAAGCCAAAGCTCAAACAAACCAAGTTGCTGCGGTTTCTTTAAAAGAGAATTGCTTTGCTTCCTTAGAACCCCTCAACGCCCTCACATCTAATCAGTGCCAATAGCTCATTACTCTTTTGACCACACAGCTGCAAGGCATGACACATGCCACTCCTGATCCGCAGCAGTCTAGACCATTAGTCTCAAATTTCAGTGGTATATTATCCTTTTTCTCTACTTTTTCCACTAATTCCATTTCTGAATCACATTGGATTCTTGACACTGGTGCAACTCACCATGTATGTTGCTCATTAAGTTCATTCACAACATCCATTCCCATTTGTAACTCTCATGTCACCCTTCCAAATGGTCACACTGTGTCAATTGACCGAATAGGCTCAATAAAATTGTCATCTAACTTGGGGTTGGATAATGTCCTGTATGTACCACAATTCCATTTTAATCTCTTGTCCATTAGTGCTCTTACCCAAGGTCATCATTGCTCCATTAATTTTCTCTCTAACTCTTGTACCATCCAGGACCATTCTTAGGGCACAACGATTGGGACGGGTAGGAGACATGGAAACCTCTACTTTCTGGACCTCCACAATTTTGCACCTGAGTCTTCTTCATTCCCTAGTTCATCAAACAGTTGTAATAATGTTTCTTTGTCACAAAGTGACCTTTGGCATTGTCGTTTGGGACACCCTTCATATGTAAAACTCAATGTTTTAAGGAATGAATTGAAAATTTCTGATGTTTCTGATAAATGTGATCATTGCTCAATTTGTCATTTAGCTAAACAACGTAGGTTGCCTTTTCCTTCAAATAATTCCATGACTGATTCACCATTCCAATTGATACATTGTGATATTTGGGGACCCTTTCACCATTTAACTACAGCAGGTTACCGCTATTTTCTCACCATAGTTAATGATCACACACGTTTTACTTAGGTATACCTTATGCAGACAAAGTTTGAAGTCACAACTGTTTTTCCAGATTTTTTCTCTTTAATAAACACACAGTTTGGCATAAAGATTAAGTCAGTGCGTTCTGACAATGCTCCTGAGTTGGCCTTCTCTGAATTCTTTCACACAAATGGCATCATTCCTTTTCATTCTTGTGTTGATACCCCCCAACAAAATTCTGTTGTGAAGTGCAAACACCAGCACATTCTAAATGTGGCATGCGCTCTACACTTCCAGTCCAACATACCTTTAGATTACTGGGGGGATTGTGTCCTTACGTTGGTTTACCAAATCAATCGCATTCCTTCACCCTTGTTGTCCAACAAAACCCCTTTTGAACTCCTATGGAAAAGGAAGCCTTCATACTCACATTTACGAGCTTTTGGTTGTATGTGTTATAGCTCCACGTTAGCTAGACATAGAACCAAGTTCTCTCCTCATGCCATCAAGGCTGTTTTTCTAGGTTATCCCCCTGGATACAAAGGATACAAGCTTCTTGATCTCATAACCAATGCTATTTTCATTTCACGAGATGTCATTTTTCATGAAACAATCTTCCCATTTTATGATTCTCCTTCCAATTCTAGTCCTCAGGATTTCTTTTCTGATCGGGTTTTGCCACTCTCTCTTCCTGATTCTTCTCCTCTACCACCTCTTGTCAGCACTCATGATGCTGTCGTGCATCCCACTCGAACTCGAAAACCTCCTTCTTATTTGCAGGATTACCACTGTTCTTCCATTCCTCATGTTTCCGGTTCCACTGCTCACCCATTGTCCAACGTGCTTTCTTATGACAAGCTGTCAATCCCTCATAAAACCCTTGTTCACTCTATTTCCTCTAATGTTGAACCTACCACCTTCACTGAGGCTGCTGCTGTTCCAGAGTGGCGTGAAGCCATGTCAGCCGCACTGCAGGCTCTTGAAAGGAATGGGACTTGGTCTCTGACTAGCTTGCCTCTTGGTAAACACGCCGTTGGTTGCAAATGGGTTTACCAAATTAAATATCAGGCAGATGGTTCCATAGAGCGCTATAAAGCTCACCTAGTTGCTAAAGGATTCACTCAACAAGAGGGTGTTGATTATTTTGACAATTTTTCACCAGTAGCGAAACTGGTCACTGTGAAGACATTGCTTGCCTTGGCAGCCATTCATGGATGGAGTTTAATCCAACTTGATGTCAATAACGCCTTCTTGCACGGTGACCTTGATGAGGAAGTATGCATGACATTGCCTCCTAGTCTTCACCGTGAGGGGGAGATTGTGCCATCCAATGCCGTTTGCAAGCTTCATAAGTCCCTCTATGCACTTAAGCAAGATTCCCGACAGTGGTTCTCAAAATTCTCAAGCGTCCTTATTGCTAAAGGCTTCAAGCAATCAAATGCGGACAGCTCTTTGTTCACAAAGATTCAAGGTTCCTCCTTTGTTGCTCTTTTGGTCTATGTTGATGACATAGTGATTGCTAGCAATGACTTGAACTATGTGACAGCTTTCAAACAGCTCCTTGATAGCAAATTTAAACTCAAGGACCTTGGAGACTTGAAATATTTTCTTGGGCTTGAGGTTGCTAAGTCTGCCAAGGAATATCCATCAGCCAAAGACACTATGCCTTGGATCTTCTCTCGGATTCAGGACAGCTTGGCTATAAAACCAGGAAGACATCCATGGATGGTGATGTAAAACTCTCCCAGAATGATGGAGAAGCATTGGAAGATCCTTTCCAATATAGGAGACTAATTGGGAATTGTTGTATCTCACTATCACACGGTCGGATCGCTCATATTTAGTGAATAAGCTAAGTCAGTTTCTTGCTAACCTAAATGTGACTCATTTGCAGGCAGCCTACTGTGTTTTGCAATACTTGAAAGGCACAGTTGGTCAGGGCCTTTTCTTCTCTTCTACCTCGGCAATAGAGCTGAAAGCCTTTGCTAACTCAAACCGGGCTGCTTGCCCCGATACAAGGAAGTCCATTAGTGGTTTTTGTGTTTTCATTGGAGACTCACTTGTCTCATGGAAATCAAAGAAGCAACAGATCGTGTCAAGGTCTTCAGCAGAGGCAGAATACTAATCCATGGCGAATGCAACTTGAGAGATCATGTGGCTGTTCTCTCTTCTCAAGGATTTTCATGTAGACCACCATCAGCTGGCAGTGTTATTTTGTGACAACCAGGCAGCCTTGCATATAGCAGCCAACCCTGTTTTTCATGAGCGTACGAAGCACATAGAAATTGACTATCACTTTGTTAGGGAGAAAATTCAAGCAGGTGTGCTAAAGACGCTACATTTCCCTTCACAATATCAATTAGCAGACTTGCTAACGAAGCCTTTATTTCCTAGACAATTACTTACTCTACTTGGCAAGATGGGAATTCACAACATCCATTCTCCATGTTGAGGGGAAGTATTAAGATAGTGGGTTCCTTTTGTGAATAAAATAAAGTAGTGGACCTATTAGCTGCTTTTTATTTGTTTTATTTTCTCTTTCTGTTTCTGAGCTAGACAAGTGTGCACGGTGTGTGTGTGCCCTCTGCCCTGGCTGGTATGTGTTTTCCCTTTTTCTCTTTGCATGTTTTCATATGAATGAGAGGAGAAAATCCTTCTTCCAACTTTCCCAAATATTCGAATATTGAACTTATACTCCCTCCTGATGTTGTCGCCATCATATCGAATCTCCTTAATGGCTTTATCCAGCGAGCACCACTTGTCTTCAAACTGAATGGTGAAATCCCATCGGCTGGCAGTGTGCTTCCTCCCGAAAGGTTTTAATCATTCTCCTAAAGGACGAACTCAATGAACACTTGAAGGCTCACAAATGCACATACTTTTTCTGAAGATTTTTTTTGTAAAACAGTGGTCCAAAATGAGCTGAGACAAAACCTTAATATAAGGTTTCAATCTTTCACACGATCAACCATATTTTCCTCGATTCTTACTAATTTTATTTCAAATACATCAATATGACAATCAGATTTATCAAGATTTCTAGCTTGAGTTCAGGACACAACGAGCCGGTCGAATATACTCTGACTATAGAGATGTATGTTCTCTAGCATCAGCTGCAAAATGTGGAATTGAAGATTACCCTTGGGAAGTTTTACACAATCTTTTTTTCTAATGAACTATGAAAACTAGGTACTAGTTTTATGCTTGCTTCAAGTTTGTGGTTTATAACTTATTAATAATCTCTTATTTCGTGGACAATAACACTACAGTGATCAACTTCAACAGCATATATAAACACATGTGTTGCACATTTTCTTCGCACATTATAAGTGTTCCCGTTTACTTTTTTTTTTTATTTTTTATTTTATTTTTTGAATTTGAAGTCGCTTTCTTAGCTATCAAATGCCGCCTTATTCAGCTTAAATATTTTGACGAAAATAAATTTCTCATTTCATTGCCGCAATTGTTCTCATCAGCGAAATGCAAACAAACATTTTTCTTTAGTATCAATTTTCACTTTTTGAATTTGAATTGTACTCACACGAAATCTTATGCTTAAACAGAGGGAAATAGACAATCAAACAAGTTACGGACAACATATTTTAAGCAAACATTACTTAAAACCTTTGATATTTTCCGGCAAAAAACAAATCCGTGGGACAATCTTTCTCGTACAGTAATGTTAGCAAGCGATTTACTTTCACAACATTTTTCTATTTTCATTTGTTCTGTGTGTTTTGCTCCAATACTCAGTTCTCACTCAAAATCTTACTCAAACGTATTACATTTTTGCCAATAGAACTTCTGTAGAAAGTAGAAAGAATAAATATTGAGATAACAACAATCAAACACAAAGATTTCTCGCCCAAAAACAAAGGAGAGAAAAGAGAGAGAGAAAAAAAAAAAGTAAAGTAAACACAGAAAAGAAAGGTTGCATCTCTCCACATAGACATTACAGAGAAGAAACAGAGGAAACTTCGATATAATCCAAGACGACATTAATATTGGTAACTCTATTTGACAAAAACACCCAAACGACCCAAACAAGGAAGTGAAGTTAAACCTTAAAAGAAAAACACACTTGAACAAGTTATGAGCGACAAATTTGAAGGAGAAAAGGTTCCGATAGCCAAATAAAAAGGTTTTGATAGCCCTTCCAAATGACAATCTTGATTACGCCTAAGCAATTCCGACAGCGATTAAGATAGGTGAGAGGAATCTGTAAGCTCAATTCCACATTTAGTTTATGATAGCTGTATATTCGACCCTTCTACTACCCTTGAATTAAATTGTCAAACTATCAGTGTTGATGAAATAGAAATTTTTGAAATAAAATTAGCAATTTGTTAATTAGGAAAAGGAGAAATATTTCATACCTTTCAGAGGTATGGATAGGCCGCATAATAAGTTTGAACAGCAGTTAATGCAAGTACTGCTGTAGCGGCGACCAGAGCCAGAATAGTCCATGGGCTACTAAAATGAGTATGGCAGACTTGAGTCATCCAGAGCGACCATTTTCTCCTGAATATACTCCTGCAATGCTTTTCTACTTTCTTCTTGACCTCCTCATAAGTGTCCTCGCGTGGTGCAAAGCATTTGGAGCCTATTCTATTGATCAAATTCGCAACTTCAGTGGTGGTGCCGAGACAGTTCTGAAGAATGTCCGCATCCCTTAGGTCCTTAACGAGCAAGTCTAACAAGTTTACGTAAGAAGTAATCCAAGGTTCTTCGTTTTGACGATATTCGGGTAAGCACATCTCAAAGATGACCGGGTTGAACAACAATTTTTCCGTAGAATTGTCTACAACTAATGTGGGAAGCATAAGTTGAGCTCTAGTAAAGAATGGAGAATGGAAAGACATGGTTGTTAAAGAATCACATGGCTTGAACTCTATCCCTGCTTTTTGAAGTTCCTGAACATTGCGAAAGGAGTACTTTATATGCCCTGATTTCTTTTCAGATTGCCTCTTGCGAAAGTACTTCATACATCGTGATATAATTGTAGATAGTCCCTCCAAGCAACAATCAAACGCAACTTGTATCCAACCACAGCAACACAATTTACTACAGAGATAAAAAAGATTGAAAACCAGAACCTCTAGCGTGAGATGACTCCGCCTGAAGATAATATGGCTAGATTTAAGCAAGAGTACTTGCCGGAAAAGGTCAAGAAAATGTATGGGATCTTCGGCAACCGAATCCATAACTATGAACTCTGTTATGTCCCTTGGAAAGGTACTCGCAAGAGCAATAAATCTGCAAAAATCTTGTATCAAATTCTCTTCATGTTCGCATTTCCCACCGAAGCCCATCAACACTTGAAGGACTGTAAAGGGTATTTGGTTCTCTAGCAAAAACAAATCCTGCTGAATCAAGGCCGCTTTCTCATTACTGATGGGAAACATATTTAACTTCTTATTAACATAACTGTGTATGAACCCCAAAATTGCACACCCATCCAAGAACAACAATTCTGTCAATACCTTATCGCTATATGTATTAATTACCTCTTCATCAAAGGACATCTTTATCTCCCGCAACTTATTCTCGATTTCTTGGTGTAACTCACGCACGTTTCTACCGGTTTCTTTGATGTAACATGCTGCCAATTTAAGCTTGAGTTCTTTTTGGAACAAATCAGAATCACCAGCATGAATAGGACCGATTGACAACTCCTTTGGCTTAAAATGCTCTTTGTTAGCTCCATTCTTTAGTATGGTCTCTGGAACCTTTTGAATCACTGTTCTTTCTTTGTTCTTTTCTTTCCGAGTTGGCCATTTCATCTCTTTTTCAAAGCG
This sequence comes from Morus indica, assembly GCA_029231665.1. Classification (NCBI taxonomy): domain Eukaryota; kingdom Viridiplantae; phylum Streptophyta; class Magnoliopsida; order Rosales; family Moraceae; genus Morus; species Morus indica. The sequence goes on from JACAGA010000014.1 coordinate 13,631,088, forward strand.
TTCAATGGTGTGATCTCTTTCCCTCTCCACTAAATCTACCATTGGAATACTAATAATGTGTTCATGTCCTGTTCCAGCTGGCTGGATCTCCTCTTCCGGCCTTCCCGCGCCGTCTAGAATGAGACCATCATTTTCATTGGACATTTTCTCTCTTGTACCTTAAAAAAAGTACAAGAAAGAAATTTCAAATATACCCTCGCAGCTGACTAAATTATGCATGATTCAGAAACAATACTTTTTATCAAGCAATAAAAACTTCAAAGTACGTGATTAAGAAAAACATAACGAGCACGAAAGCAAAAATAAAAGCATGTGACAAAACTAATACTAGCTGCACTGAATAGAAAAGCATACGCAACTAATATACGCCATTAATTGGGGATGATTTAGCTTGAATGTGCACGAAAAAATTGGTAATCTTTCTTTCCTTTATTGATGAATGTGCAAGGACTGCAAGGAACTTCACTTTCATAAGTTTTAAATGTAGGCCTATTTGCTACCATTTTCCTATTTTGAATCCATTGTCGGCCTATAAGATGAGATTCCTTGGTTTTGAGGTTCGACCCAATAGGTAACGACAATCTTATCAGAGTAAGTGAGGAGTACTTATAAGTCTAGTATGTTTCACTCCTTAGGAAATCATTGAAGCCCGACAAGCACCTATATAATTATTCTTCAATAGGAAAATATGTGTATTACTAGTCAATCTAGATCAATCCGACTATGACGCCATATAACTACGACTTCTACTATTAGAATAGTGAGATTGCTCAAGGTCCCAAGGAGAAGAACGTTGCATACATTGAAACTCCCACAGACAAAACCAATAGGTATCACGGCACACGCTCCGACTGACCCTAATGAATTGCAACCACGAGGATATTCCCATAAAGCGTATTAGTGTTGCTCGTTTAGGATGTGCAATAACTATCAAGGACTTGACAAAGTCACAATTAAGAACAAGCACCCGTTACTAAAGATCGACAATGTTTTTTATCAACTTAAGAGAGTAGCAATCTTTCCCAAGATTTATTTGCGATCGGGATATGATCGACTGAAAATAAGGAGAATGATATTCCTAAGCCAGCTTTCCATACTAACTCTAGGCATCGTGAGTTTTTAGTCAAGTTGTTTAGATTAGCCAATACCTCTGCAGCTTTTATGAACTCGATGAACCGACTTTAAGGCCTGGTAGGGACACAAAGAGCACTTAAGGATTGCTTTACGAGCCTGGGGGAACACCAACTTTATGCTGATTAATTAGTGTTTAAAATGCGAGTTTTGGCATGACAGAGTCAAATAACTAGGACACTTGATCTCTAAGGAAGGAGTATCCACAGATCCCTCAAAAATTGAGGCCTTGGGCAAATCGTTGGTGTTAGATCTGATGTTATGTCTGATGTCCCAAATGATGTTGGAACATCATCTGGAAGATGACTTAATTAATTAAGATCCGAATTTCTTACTGTTTAAATTGTTTGAGCAAGATAAAGTACAGAGAGTAAAAGAACACACAATATGATATCGCAGTTCGGTGCTCACACCTACTCTGCGGGGCCACGCCCAGACAATAAACAGTTCACTATATTCCAGAAATTACAGACACCGGACGGACTTATTCACTCAAGGACTCCCTCCTAGACAACGACGCCGCTGTGACGAATCTCCACAGTGATTTGTTTAGCGTGCACCACACGTCTTCTAAACTGCACGACGAACTCCCTTCGACGGACAGAACTTCCTCCCGAAAGCAACAAATCCCTCTCCCGAAGGATGATCTCAATAACGCACAAGGCTCACAAAAACTCACAGACTCTTTTATGAAAATATTCTATTCAATCTCTACCTCATTATTTGCTACTATGAAACTTTAAATAGAGCTTCCTCATATTCTCTCCACGTTGAACATCTTAACTAAATCTCCTTTTGAATCCACCTTATCCAAATCCCATTATCACCTTTTTAGCTTTTGCACCAAATCCGATTACCACCTTTTTGGCATATGTACTTTGAATTTCAAAACCCACTTTTGCTCTACGTCAATCCACATTTTTTTTTGTAGATTTTTCTTTTGCCAACATACAATTCGAGTTCACTTCAAATTCGAATCCAATCCAAAAGCCAAAATTCGGATAACCATCACAATAAGATCTCCACATAATCTTTTTGATCCTTATCTCTTCAAATCTCAACTCAACAAAATCTGCAACTTTTACTTCAAATCTGATTCGAATTCTTCTTCTGCAATCTGAAATCTTCTTGAACCTATTTTTTGAATTTTTACAAGATTGCCCATAAATTGCCAACTAATAAAAAATACTTAACAATCTCCCCCTTTGGCATTTTTTGGCAAAACTAACAAATGATCCTAAAAATTCAAAAAGGCGTAAAGGATTACATTGTTCTCCCCCTTTTTGTCAAAAATACGCCAAAGACACAAAAAAGAACAAAAGAAAATAAAGAATTTGCACCCTAGAACTGTCTTCAGCAGCTGATGTCGCAGATCATGTTGTAACATTAGTTGGAACACCTGGTGCAACACTTCGCACTAGATATCTTCGAGGACATTGATCTCTGTACCTTACTCCCCCTGAATTTTTCCTGTGTCTTACTCCCCCTGAATTAGTACATGCTTCTAAAGAAGTATAAACCTTATGACATCTCAAATCAGATTTCTTTACCCACACACGTCTAGAAAAATTATTTTTCACATCAATCTTCACGTTAGGTGTCTTCTTTGAGTTTGCAGAATTTGGTGGATTAATAAACATACCTTTCTTCAAAGCATTTAAATACTTGTAACATCTCGGTCTTATGTGACCATGTATACCGCAGTAATGGCATGTAGGAACAAATTTTCTATGTCGAGGGGATGAGATAGTAACCTTCTTACTAGAGGAAGTCGGAGGCTTAGGGGCAGGCGTCTTCTTCACAAACACTATTTTGGATGTTGAGCTCTCACCAATATAGCCAAAGCCATGTCGATCACCACTCGCTTTTCCTATTGAGAGAATATGATCCAATTTTGAAGTACCGGAATTCATCATCTTCAATGACTTTTGAGTGTGCTCCAATTCAGCTCTTGTTTCCTGCAGCTTTTTCTCCTTTTCAGCAGCCCAAAATTCATAGTTTATAGCAGCCCTCTTAAGTACATCCTTCTCTTTAATAAGCTCATCGACTCGCTCCCGCAAAGACTTATTCATTTTAACCACCAGAACCCATTTGTTGAACATGGTTTCATATACCTCCTGGATTGTCTCCTCAGTCAATTCTTCACCATTGCTGAAACTGTCAGAATCTGAAAAATTTCCGTTTTCTTCTGGTTTTCCAGAGTGTGTTGCAGATGATATTGCAGATGATGTTGCAGATGATGTTCCAACATGAGCTGTGACATGATCTGTAACACTGCAGTTTGGAACATCTTGGTAGACATTAAACGCAACATAGTTGTTCACATGATCATCTTCCTGGTTGTCTTCAGAATCCTCATCACTCCATGTGACATTGAGAGACTTCTTCCTCTTTTTGAGAGTGTTAGCACACTCAGATTGAATGTGACCATAACCGTTGCACTCCCGGCATTGAATTCTCCTATTCTTCTTCTGATCATTGGAGGAATTTGGAGCTCCCTTATTTTTCTGAAAATTGTTGGAGTTGTTGAAAGTTGGAGTTTGGTTCTTCTCGTTGAACTTCTTCATCATCCTATTGAAATTTTTAGTCAATTGAGCAAGAGACTCCGCGAAGTCTTCATCTACTTCTTCAACATTATCTTCCACTTCGGCTTGGAAAGCAATCCCTTGAGAAATCTCCTTCTCCTTCTCATTTTGACTCAGATTCATTTCAAATGTCCTCAGTGATCCCATCAATTCATCAAGTCTCATAGTCTCAATGTTTTTCACCTCTTCAATGGTAGTGACTTTGTAGGCAAATCTCTGTGGTAATGATCTCAACGTTTTGCTGACAAGTTTTGCCTCGGGAATTTTTTCACCAAGAGCAAATGATTCATTAGCTATATCACACAATCGTGAATTAAATTCAGAAATAGTTTCAATTTCATGCATTCGAAGATTTTCAAACCTGGTTGTGAGCATGTTCAATTTTGATTGTCTTACAGCAGTTGTTCCTTCATGCGCTACCTCCAGAATTTCCCATGCTTCTTTTGCCGATTCACATATGGATATCATTTTGAACTGGTGAACATCGACTCCATTGAATATTGCATTGAGCGCACGTGAGTTGTAGTTGGCCAACCTATCTTCATCAGTGCTCCATGAATCTTCAGGCTTAGGAATCTCCTTTCCTTCTGCATCCTTTGTTTCCGGATGCTTCCATCCAATCAGGATTGCACGCCATGCTTTTTCATCTTGAGCACCTCCTTCCTTTAGAAAATCCATTCCAGACATAACAGATCAATTCTCCAAGATCTCACCGAACTTATGGTCAGTGAACCGCTCTGATACCACTTGTTAGATCTGATGTTATGTCTGATGTCCCAAATGATGTTGGAACATCATCTGGAAGATGACTTAATTAATTAAGATCCGAATTTCTTACTGTTTAAATTGTTTGAGTAAGATAAAGTACAGAGAGTAAAAGAACACACAATATGATATCGCAGTTCGGTGCTCACACCTACTCTGCGGGGCCACGCCCAGACAATAAACAGTTCACTATGTTCCAGAAATTACAGACACCGGACGGACTTATTCACTCAAGGACTCCCTCCTAGACAACGACGCCGCTGTGACGAATCTCCACAGTGATTTGTTTAGCGTGCACCACACGTCTTCTAAACTGCACGACGAACTCCCTTCGACGGACAGAACTTCCTCCCGAAAGCAACAAATCCCTCTCCCGAAGGATGATCTCAATAACGCACAAGGCTCACAAAAACTCACAGACTCTTTTCTGAAAATATTCTATTCAATCTCTACCTCATTATTTGCTACTATGAAACTTTAAATAGAGCTTCCTCATATTCTCTCCACGTTGAACATCTTAACTAAATCTCCTTTTGAATCCACCTTATCCAAATCCCATTATCACCTTTTTAGCTTTTGCACCAAATCCGATTACCACCTTTTTGGCATATGTACTTTGAATTTCAAAACCCACTTTTGCTCTACGTCAATCCACATCCCAATATATATATATATATGTAGATTTTTCTTTTGCCAACATACAATTCGAGTTCACTTCAAATTCGAATCCAATCCAAAAGCCAAAATTCGGATAACCATCACAATAAGATCTCCACATAATCTTTTTGATCCTTATCTCTTTTGATCCCAACTCAACAAAATCTGCAACTTTTACTTCAAATCTGATTCGAATTCTTCTTCTGCAATCTGAAATCTTCTTGAACCTATTTTTTGAATTTTTACAAGATTGCCCATAAATTGCCAACTAATAAAAAATACTTAACAGTTTGGCATTGAAGAGCACGATAGAAATTTGAAATATCTTAGGCCTAGCCGACTATTACCGGAGATTTATCGAAGGATGTTCTCAAGATTTGCTGCACCCCTTACCGCACTTGGAAAGAGAAGAAGTATGTTCGGACGAAAAGGCACCAAGAGAGTTTCTAAAGAGTTAAAGAAGGCTTATTAGAGCCCCTCTTCTCTTTATCCCTCGAATATAGGAAAATTTGATATTTATAGCAACACATTGAAAATAGGATTAGGACCCGTGTTAATGCAAGATGGAAACGAGCCTCAGGTGCATTTACTTAGAAGGAGCTCAATATGAGATAGAGAAGGTGGTCATAACTAGTCAAAGAGTATGATTGTGAGATCGATTACCACCTAAGAAAGGCCAATAAAGTCACTTAGGCCCTAAGCCATTAGCCGACTGCTACCCTCGTGTCAATTGAAGCACTTTTTCAAACCCTACAGAAGGATATTTGAAAGATTGGATCGAGATAACTATATAGCAATTGTCTACCTTTACCCTGCAATCGATATATCCTTGAAGGAATAAAGGTAACTTAGAATCTTGATCTAGTTCTAATAAGGCTAAGAAAGGAAGTGTTGGAAGGAAAGAACACTGATTTAGGCATCTCTGAAGATGGAATTGATTTCCACTTCAATGTTAGATTATGCATTTCTAACGATGACAAAATACAGAAACAAATATCGTTCACCCTAGAGTGACCTTTTAGAGTTTAGTTTAGTAACAAAAATAAAAAATTTAAGTAGAGCATAGTTAAAAGGAAAAATAAAGTTTTTAGTGGAGCAAATTAGAGAATAAATTCTTTATGGATACATATGAAAATATTTAGGCAGGGACACATTTGAGAAGATGTGATTTCAGTAACGTAAATGGAAAAAAAATATTTATGAGGGCCATATTTAGAAAAAAAAAAAAAAAAAAAAGAATATTAAGTAGGTTCATATGTGAGAGAAACTATTTAAACTTAGATAAATTAGAATAGTTGAAAGTGCCACTAAGGAAAAAAAAAATGTAAATATAGAGATATTTTAGAACAATTAATTTAATAAGCAATAAGACAAATGAAACGAAATAAGCAATAAGACAAAAATGTAAACGAATGAATTGCAGTATGAGGCCGGATTTTATTTGGGCGAAAAAACTATCTAAAAGGAGACACATTTGACAAAAAAATTGCATTAGAGGGATAATTAGGAAAAACAAAATTACGATTACTTTTGATAAAAAATAAATATATATGAAAACATAATTCAGTCTGAGAACATTTGTACATTATTTTAATAGGAGCAAGCAGGAAAAAAAAAGTGTTTCGAGAAACACATTAAAAAAGAGAGCTTCTTTGGTAGGATTAAAAAATAAACTACCAGTAATTTTTTATTTTAAGGAATTAGATCGGTATCAAATTTTGTTAGTATAATATACTTTTTCAATCTGAACCTAATCCAAGAGTCAGAAGCTGACACTATAGGTAGGTCTGACCTATTAGAGAAACTGAATTAAACTGTAAAAAACATTTGAAAAACAAAATAAAATAAAATAAAATTTTTTTAAAAAAACACAAGAAAGAAAAATAAAAAATTTCATGCCATTTGTTAAAAAGAAAGGAAGAGGACTTTTTTGGCTTTTTTAAGATGGAATTTTTAGCCCTTTTATATATGTTAAAGAAGATATGTATAACTAGCTAAAAAAAATGAACAAGCTAACCTTTGCCGTTGTGAGGGGACGACTACCAGCAAAGTGATTAAACACGAATATATCGCCAACACCACCAAATTTCACTACAATAAAAAGGTTATTAGCAACAACATTATTAGCGATGACATACAAGCATTTAATAGAAGCTAAGTTTACAAAGCCAAAAAAAAGAAAGAAAATTACAATACTCATCAAAACAAAGTTTTTTTTTTTTTTTTTTTTGAATAAACACGAGTAAATACAAGCAATCAATAGAAAAAGCTAAGTGTTTGATAAAAAGTAGTGATAACAAATTAAACTATAGCAAAATAAAGTAAGAGGAGAGAAAAGGATTCAAATAGCAGTTAGGATCTTAAGAAAAGAAAAACGAAATCTAAATGATTAGTAGTGCGGGCAAAATTCAAGAAGAAATAATATGGGAAAATTAAAAAAAAAAAAAAGATTGAATTATTAAGCATATGGTCAACACCACCAATTTTGTTTTTAAAAAAGAAAGAAATTACAATACTCATCAAAACAAAGTTTTTTTTTTTTTTTTTCAAAATAAACACGAGTAAATACAAACAATCATAGAAAAATCTTTAACCACAAGTATACAAGCATCATTTGTGGTGAGATTTCACTCAATAATACTCCCTGTGAAAAAAAAAAAAAAAAAAAAAAAAAAGAATATGGAAATGGCACAAGTACCATTTGAAAGACTTCAAATCTTGATGAGCCCGAATGGAGGTGAGAGAGACCCAGGTCGCAAACTAGAAATGAACAATGTGATGAGAAAATAGTGGCAAAGTTTCAGGATTTAAGAGCAATATATATATGTAAATATATATATGATGATGACGATGATAAAGAAAACGAACCACCAAACAAACCGCAAGGACAACTGAAAAAGAAAAAGAAAATTCCCTACGACATGAAGCTACGCACACTTTTTCCTGTTTTGCATCGTCGTGTGGAAAACATTGATAATTTTGTCTTTCAATAAATTTATCCAATTTCCCTAAATAAATTAAAATTATTCATCAGTTTCCGTATTATAAATTAGATTTTTTTTATTAATTATCTATTCCCTAAAAAAAAAATTAAAACTATTCATTCAGATTTTTTCATAAAGTAAAAAAAAAAGCAAAAGCAAAAAAGAAAAAGAATAAAGTAAAGTAAAGCAAAGCAAAAATAAAAAAGAAAAAGAATAAAAAAATAAAATATGAAACTGTTGGAGTTAAAAAGAAATAAAGATTTAAATGGATTAAGGTAAGAAACTATTAGGACTGTACAAAATAACCGCAAAATCAAAACCGACCGCATCCGACCGAAAAATCGACAGCTCAAAAACTGAAAACGGCGGTGTCACGTGGAACCGAACTACTTCGGCTCGGTTAACCGACCGACAACCTTAATTCTCGGTTCGATTTCGGTTTTGTTTGTGGATTTTTCGGTTAAAACCGAACCGACCGAAATTATTATTATTATTTTTTTTTTTTGAGAAATTGGAAATGAACTTGGCTATGTTTTTTAATTATGCTTTGGACTTCTTAATTTCTTATGCCAAGTTAATGTTTTTTACACTTTGAACATTAGTATTGTTTGTTGTAACTTTTAAATTTCTACTTTATACTTTAGAATGAAAGAATTAAAACAAAGAAGAAGAGAATTCAATAGAACAGTGTCGCTTTCGATTCTCTAGGTCCGGCTACTTCATTATTCTCATCGTTTCTATTTATATGACTCTTGTCATGATCGAATGAATATTCTTAATCCATCTTGATCATGAAATGTTATCATCCTTTTCCCTCTAGGATTTCTGCAAGGATATTCCGCCTTTGGAATATCCTCAAAGGTTTCCCTCCTTTGGAATGTTTTTCATTCCGTTATTCACCTTTACAGGTGTCGCGTCTGGGTTGGACACATTTATTATAAGGGATAGCAGGGCGTGTGTCATTATACAAAGATTCTCCTTCTGACACAAGTCATCCCCGTTATCCTCCTCAATCTCAGTTTATTTCGATCTCGTAATGTCAAAGTTCTCTATCGGCCTCAGTCTCGATATATCTACCTCAATCGAGCTTCGCATTCTCCCTCAATCGAGATGGGATTCGGTCTGTGGCTCGGTCAATATATTTGACTTGGGTTTTGGTTCCTCATCCCCGATTGTTCCGTGACACGTGTTGTGATCTCAAGGGTCTTTGAGAAAATCCCCCAACACATTTGAATCTTAAAATGGACTACATAACTCAGACTTAGAGCAGTAGAGAGACCACCATCTAGCCAAGACCTAACGTCGATAGATGGAGACACCATCATCATTATTACTACATAAATAAAAACATAAAAAAAAAAAAAAAAAAAAACTCTACAAAGATCCCAAGAGATCAAAACAGTAAAATCAAGCCCTTTAACACTAGAGGTGTGTGAAGTACGATAGGAGTGGTGCCGGAGCAAAGCTCTTGAAATAGCGATAAAAGCCCACGCACCGCCGCCAACAAGAGGCGGTTGCTACACGCTCCGATCTACCTTTCTCGTCTCCCTTCCACGATCTAGTCCTGAAGTTTCAATGGATTCCCGCGGTGAACGTGTCCTAGACTTAAAGTAGAAGATCAGAAATTATTCCCCCTTAAAAAAATCTATTTCAGTGACTATCCATACTTAGTTAGTGATGATTTCCTACAATATTAAAAATTATATCGACTTAACTACTTAATAAAAGTTCCCGATTCAAGAAAAAAAAAAAAAAAAAAAAAACTAACTAGTAATATCTCCGAAGAATTTTGCAGAACGATATCTAAAAAATATTTTAATACTTGGATATTTATACCGCGCCCATCATAATCATATTATAGTAAAAAAAATAAGATAAAGAATAACCCACATAATTATCTGTTTTTTTTTTTTTGTCAAGCTATTCAATGTTATTAATATCACATAATGTGATTGCCTAAGAGACAAAACGACTCATGGAAATGAAAAATGAAAAATAAAAAGTATTTTTCTGATAGGATTTTTTATTAATAAAATCATTTTTTAAATGATAAATTTAATTAAAATTACATTAAATTAATAATTAAATATATCAAATAAATAATTTTTAATACAAATTTTATAGTTAAAAACAATTTTTCAGGGTTGTTTTTTCCGCTCCCTGCCAAATAAATCTTTGAATAAAAAAACATGTAATTTATGCTTACATCATTGCATGTGTGGCATTAAGTAAATCATAAAAGCAGAAGATTTCTGACATGAAAAGTCTTAATTGGAATAAAAGCAGAAGTTTTCAGGATATTCCCATTGCATGTGTGGCTTACATCTTTGTATATAAGTTACTGCAAAAAGAATATCTCTTGAACTGGTGGATAATCGGTTTTTGCTTTTTTCTTTTCCTTTTGTCCTTGCAATAGTTATTCTCTTAGTACTTGTTGTTTCTTTAGAATTTTCTAGAAATGTCTTTTATAAGCTAGTTAGTACTTGTTGTTTTGTTAGAATTTTCTAGAAATTTCTTTTATAAGCTCCAATTTATTATTAATTTACTAATAATTTATCATTAATAACACGGCAATTTTAACTTACCATTAGTTTATCATTAATAAACTTGTAATTGTTAATTAAAATATGAAGTATAATTTTGAATTAATAAATGATAAACAAGAACTAACCAATAATAAATTAAGTCAATCAGCAATTGACCACTAAGTTAATAGAAAAATAGGTCATTTTTCCTAATTTTACAAAATTTTGGCTATTAATTTTTTTTTTAAAAAAACCCCCTAAAAAACCATTTGCCTCCATATCTCATATAAACCATTTAAAGTAAAGGGCGCGTTTGGAACTCGTTCTGAAATGATTTTATTTTTGTATGAAAATGAAAATAAAAACATTTTCAATCTCAAACATAAATTATTTTTAAAAATGCGTTTAGTAGTTTTATCAAGATATTATTTTCAGTATAAAAAAACTCATTAATGTCTCTCTCTCTACTCAAGAGAGGAGAAAATGAAAACAAAAAATGAAAAACGACTAAAAATCGTTTTCATTTCTCTCCAATTTTATACTAAATTAAAAAATCATTTTTATTTCAATTTTTTTTTTAATTATATCAACGTCATTTTAAATTCTCAAAAACGTAATAAAAACAAAAATAAGAACAAATCTAGACACGATAAAGTATCTTTATTCTTAATCATTACATATACATCTAATCTAACAACTATTAAAAGAGTCAAATTCTTTCTCTTCCAAGTTACCATGTTGCAACGCCTCTCTCCCACTTTGTTTTCTTTTTTTCTTATCACTTTTCATTACTTTTTTTTTTCTTTATCTTCATTCTTTTTTATTTTTTTAAACGTTTTATATTTATTTTTTATTTGTGAATTTTTTTAACGGTTTTATTTAAATCTACTAATTAATCAATCTCATTTAAATACTGTAAGCTCTTTTATGGTTTCATCTTACAATACTTTAGGTGCTAACTAAACTATTTTAGTGAAATTTAATTGTCTTAATTACTGAGCGGTTGCACCAAAACTTCGAGTTCCTTTTGAATTTTCTATCGTATTATCATACAATTATCTGTTTGAGTTCTTTAGAAGTACGTACATGTAACGCCTCAACTGTTGGAAATGTGTCCATAAAGTGGGATGTAATTTGTTATTTATGAAATGACAAATGTAAGACATTATTATTTTTGCTGATTTTATAAAATAAGATAAAGTTATGTTTTGACACATACTCAAGAGTGTTAGTAATATTGCTTAGTCCATAAACTGTTACCAACGAAAGAAGAGTCAGGGGAACCCTGCCAGACAAACTCTTCTGATACAGTTTAAAATAGATATTCACAGTCTTAGGATTGATTGGGCAATCGAATCCGGTCATGACTATTAGATCGAACCATGTGATGCTGGTCTCGGGGCATGGGAGTTGGACTCTGTGGTTGATCTAGACATGCTCACAACATGTTGAATAGACCTTGTGACTGATTAGGTTAGAGTAAAAACCGTTTGCACAACTCTAAACCGAATCATCACAACTTAAGTATATTTGTATAATTATCTTAATCCTGAGGTGGATGCATAGCTCAACTTAGTATCTCATGATCTTTGATTCACCAATGAGATTAGTTCAAATTTATTGAACGACATCTCGTTTATTGGGATCATGACATTATTGAGTTGGAGTTATGTGATTCACAGATATGGAATTCGTAAGATATAATATCACCTCATGCTTTATTAACAAGTGTGTGAATAAATAAACCAGGCCTGGTATTCAATGATGATATTCATTGATTAAGACATCGTGACATGTGCGAGACATCCTTACGAACATATGTCTTTCTTATTCACAGTCATATAAAGGAGTTGAGGAAATAATGATTGGAATGGTAAAACGGTAATATTATATATACCATTCTGATCACTGATATTTACGAAGGATAATAATGCATTTACACTGTGGACCGTGTGATAAATTGTATCAACACCAAAAGAAAAATTAGCGCACATGAATCGAGAGATTATTCGGCATCAAACTTTTAGTGGAGTTGTACGATGTCGGAATTAAATATGTCGATAACTTATAGAGATGAGTTAGTCGAATATGTAATTCCATAGCTTTGTTCATGTGGGTCCATTCGGTCTCAAGGCTAGCTCTAATAAATGGGAAAAACAGAAACTGATGTTCAATACATAATTATGTTTAAATTCATTGTGTTATTTTTCATTTATTCGATAATTGAAAAATAAAAGGAATGAGTTTTGAATTTCGAAATTAATAGAGATTAATTTAAAATTCAAAATAAAATTTGAACATGATTTTATTTGGCAACTAAAGGAAAGAGAAAGGTGATATATTATTTTTGGAAAAATTCGGAAATCCCTTGCCATAAGGGGATTTCGAATTTTGCTCCAAAAAGGAGAAGGAAAAATTCAGAAATCCCTTGTCATAAGGGGATTTCGAATTTTGCTCCAAAAGGGGAAGGAAAATTCGGAAATCCCTAGCCATGTAGGGATTTTCGGATTTCAATCCAAGGGTTAAGGAGAAATTCGAAAATCCCATCTTGGGTTTTGAGTTTTTGAATTTCCTCCTATATAAGGATATTTTATTGAAAACCCTAAAAGTGAGAGAAAGAGAAAAGAAAAATATATCACATTTTTCCTTAGGGTGGCCGGATTTTGTAGAGACAAAAGAAAAGGAAATAGTTTCCTTAGGTTTTTGAAAAAGAGCCCACTCTCTCATCCCAAATACCATAGAGTCATAGCTTTGAATCAACGTTTGGTTTTTGGTGTGATCGTGGAAGTAAAACAACGATCTTGTTTCACGGCAATTCTCCATCTCGGAACGTGAGATAGTGAGACAAGATCCTTGCGGTCATTTAATTCAATCGTCACAAAGGTATGTGTGATATTCTAATCCTTTGTCAATAAACATATATCATGCATGCATCTCTCGTTGTGGTTTACGTTTAATTATGAATTAAATGGATATGATAAATTTTTGAAATTTCGCCTACAATGTTGTTGTTGTTCAATTGATTTTTCATCTATAAATCACAACAAGATCTACAATTGGTATCAGAGCCTAGGGCTTTTGATCATGCATGATTTATGTTTATGCGATTGAATGTATGATATGTGTTGATATTGGCATCTTGCATGAATATGATGAATTCAAAATTGTTTTGATTGTATATGTGATTGGATCCCGATCGATTGGCTCTAGGTTTTTTAATTACACCATGTTGGTGGTTTATGTTTTTTCACTAGAAAATAATGTAAGCCATTAAAGGGCATAGGAAATTTTGTAATTTAAATTTCTGAAAAATATTTTTTTGTGCCGCCGCCGCCGTCGCCGCCATTGCCGTCGCACGCTGCCGCACGACTCCTAGCCTCCGCCACAAGCCCAGCCGCCAGACCCTTCCCTGGGTTTTGGCTGTGCGGCAGACTAGGGTTTCGGAAACCCTAGTATGCGCTAGGGTTTCCTGAAACCCTAGCGGGCCTGCAGGCCCTGCCCAGGCAGGGGCCGCAGGCCCTGCCGCTGGCCTTGCCCAGGCAAGGGCCGCGGCCCCTAGTGAGCCGCGCAGGGTTTGCTGAAACCCTGGCGGGCCTTAGGCCTGGCCGCAGGCCCTGCCCAGGCAGGGGCCACAGACCCGGCCACAGGCCCTGTCCAGGCAAGGGCCACAGGCCCGGCCGCTGGCCTTGCCCAGGCAAGGGCCGCGGCCCATGCAGAGTGAGCAAGGCCTGCCTGGCCTGGCAGCCCATGCTGCGCCAGGCAGGGCCTGGCCCAGCCGAGGAGAAGGTGGGCCCAGGATTGTCCCGGGCCCAGCCCAAATAAAAAAAAAATATTTTTTTTATTTTCACTTTTCAGGGATCAAGAGAAGAGAAAATTGAGAAGATGCCAAGAAGACAAGATGAAGAAAATTATTGTAATTATTTTCATTTGTTTTTATGGGTTGTAATTAGAAATGAGCCATAGAGAGGTTAAATTGTAAATGTATGATTTATTATTTAATCTCGCATCATTATAACATGCCATATAGGATATAGAGATGCCAATATCAAATTGCCATGCAAGCATGTTCATGCATCATTGTAGTTTAATATTATAAATTGTTATAATAATAAATGCAATGGGTAAATTTTATAAAGAGTTATAAAATACAACAAATTTATAAGGGTTATAATTTTGTTGAATTATTAATTGGACTTAATTTTAAAACAAAATCCATTTTTTCAAAAAGCTAAGTGGGAGGGTCGTTTGCGTTGAAACGTTCCCAAGGTCTCCGACTTTAGCCTGATCGTGACATGTGGATAGGTTAAGAACCACCTTAGTGGTCCTCACTTCAATGGGAGAAACCCATGAAACATGTCGCTAAGGAGTCATCAGGTTGCTTATAGAAGATAAGACTCGAAAAGGAAGTAGTGAGGCGAGACCATCCCTAGATGGATTGTTAGTTCATAACAACCTCTAGAGTCGATTAGTCGGTTAAACACTTAGACTGAAGATCATTGTAACCTCCCATAGGAGCTAGGCAATGGATCTGAGGTGACCAAAAGAAATGGTGATTGGTTGCACTAGATGTGGAGACATCTTGTGAAGTGGACCAAACGAGAGGAGTCTCGATGCGATAGGAGGTTTCATGGACGCCACCCCTAGGTGGGACATATTGCCGTTTATGATCGCAACACCATAGATGAAACATTTTTTAAGGATTTTATTTATGTTTAAGTACTTGCATTCATGCATCATACTTCTCTTAAATATAAGCAAATTACCAACGCCGCTTTATTTTATTTTTTCAGCAATTATGTCTTTATCCCCGATCGCACAAATTCTTAGTACAAACAAGTTAGTGGGTGAAAATTACGTTGACTGGAAACGTAACCTCGATATCGTGTTGACGGTAGACAAGCACAAGCATGTGCTCACCACCCCCTGTCCTCTTGAGCCGAATGATGATTCCACTCAAGAGGAACGAGACGCATACACTGCTTGGATGCGTTCCGATGAGATTGCTAGGTGCTATATCCTAGCATCAATTAGCAATGTGTTGCAACAACAACATCGGAACATGCTGACGGCTGCAGATATGATCTACAGTATTTCTGAAATGTTCGGAAGCCAGGGCCGTCAAGCCAAGCAAGTTGCGGTGCGTAACTTCATGAACTGCCGGATGAAATCCGGCACTCATGTTCGGGACCATATGCTATTGATCATTAGTCACCTGAATGAGATGGAGCTCATGGGAGCTGAAATAGATGGAGAGACTCAGGTGGATATGATCTTAGAGACTCTCCCGGAGATGTTTGACAACTTCAAACTCAACTACTCGATGAATAAGTTGAGCTATTCACTCCCAGAACTCATGAAGGAGCTTCAAACTGCGGAAACTCTACTGCTCAAAGGTAAAAAGAGGAACGGAGAGGCAAACCTTGCTGAAGCGAAGCCTTCCACCTCTGGTGCCAAGAAACAGAAGAAAGCCCGCAATAACAAGAAGAAGCCGGCTGCAAAAGGCAAGAACACTGCAAAGGTGGACAAGAGTACTGACAAATGTCACCATTGCGGAGTAGCTGGCCACTGGAAACGCAACTGTCCTACATACCTCAAGGAGGTTAAAGCTAAAGGTACATTACTTGTTACTGAAGCCTGTTTTGTGGCTGACTCTACTTTTTCTTGGATTGTAGACTCTGGAGCCACTAATCATGTTTGTTGTTCTCTGCAGGGGTTCAGGGAAAATAAAAGGCTTAGCAAGGATGAGTTCAACTTCCGCTGGGGGAATGGAGCATCAGTATCAGCAACATCCGTTGGAAGTATTAAATTAATTTTTGAGAACTGTTTTATTGTTTTGAACAACGTTTATTATGTCCCGGTTTTTGGGAAAAACCTTATTTCTGTGGCTCGTTTGATTGAGCAAGGATATTCTCTGGATTTTAATAATGATGTTATTCGAATTCTAAAGAATGGCTTCTTGATTACTTCTACAGTCATGATAAACAATCTGTTCTACATCAAACCAAATATTCCAACGATTTGCGATACAGAATTGAATGATGATTCAGTAAGAGATAGTAAGAGATTGAGGTTAGACCCAATTGATCAAACCTATAAATGGCATCTACGTCTTGGTCATATTAGCCTTGATAGGATTAAAAGGTTGGTAAAGGACGGTCCCTTACAAACCTTAAGTGTAGGCTCACTACCTACATGTGAATCCTGCATAGAAGGAAAAATGACCAAGAGACCCTTTTCAGTAAAGGGTAATAGAGCTGATGAATGCCTAGAACTCATACATAGTGATGTATGTGGGCCATTCAATATATAAGCAAGAGGAGGATATGAATATTTCATAACCTTCACTGATGACTATTCTCGTTTTTGTCATATTTATCTAATGCGTCAAAAGTCTGAAACCTTTGAAAAGTTCAAAAAGTTCAAGGCCCTGGTTGAAAAGCAATTAGACAAACAGATCAAAACACTATGATCTGATCGTGGTGGTGAATACTTGCTGGGAGAGTTCGAAGACTTTCTTAAGGAAGAAGGTATATTTTCTCAACTGACCGCTGATGAGTTGAATTTGTGTTTACATTTGCGTTCTCCCAACTCATTATTTTGTGAGTTTTTAGGTGTTTTTAGGAGTTATTTATGTGTTTTCAATTTACTTTGTAGGTTTGTTTCAGTTGGAGTCCATTGGTGATTTTTGGGAATTCTTTTGAGCAAAATTGAAGGATGGGCGCTAAGGCTTTGAAAAGGGGCACCTAGGCTTCAAAGATAGAGGAAAATCAAGTTTTCCAGCACAACAAACCCGAGAGCAAAGCGCCTAGGCGCCATAAAGTGAAGTCATGGCGCCAAAATCAAGTTTTCCAGTACAACAAACCCGAGAGCAAAGCGCCTAGGCGCCATAAAGTGGAGCCATGGCGCCAAAATACAGTACAACAAACCCGAGGGCAAAGCGCCTAGGCGCCATAAAGTGGAGCCATAGCGCTACGGAAAAGAATCGCAAATTTACCGGAGTGCCATGGCGCCCAGGGACAGAGCCATGGCGCCACTTCGAATTCCTGAAGGCCTTTGTTATGGCGCCGCGGCGCCATTGAAGTAGAGCCACGGCGCCAGTTCGGGATTTTCATGTTTTAATCTCTAAATAATTACCAAAAGTGCCATTACGACTCCGAACCGATAAATAGGACTTTTTAGACTCAATTAGGGCAGGCTGGGACTTAGAAAAGAGAGAGGAAAACTTTTCTACTGCAGAGGAGAAGACGAATCAACCGGAAACGGAATTCTACTTCAATTCATCAAAATAGTTTTTCCTTCTTCTCTTCTTATGTTTAAGAATATTGTTATGATGTTTTCTATTTTCATTATGTTCTAAGTTTCCTATTCTAGGGCTACGATGTAGCCGGATCATGATGTTTTGAATTATGTTATCATATTAATCGAAGAATTATTCATCCTAGTTGAGTTTTCATCACTGTTCTTAATGCCTCTAATTAATTGGCCACTAATTGGATGATTAGTTAATTCATAATGAAACCGGAAGGAGATTTATGTTTTTCGATCATTGTGTTGAATTCCATTGATTGCATGTAAGATAGGGATATACTTGCATGGTTGGTGTGGTTGCTACATGGAAATTCATAAAACCTAATGACTCTTTGATTGTTTGAAATTCACATAGGAATATAGTGAGTTAGCAATTAAGGGGATTTTTGATGTAACTCGGAAGGGAGCATCAATTACTTTAGGGATTTTCGACTGTCAATTAAGGGGAATAATTTAAGATTGATTAGATAGATAATTCAAGGCAGAATGGTTTGGTGAAATCGGAAACCCTAGAGCTTGTTAATATTGAATTTTGATAATTACTTAAATTGTTAATTAGATTGTTCAGTTTTATTTTATATAAAAATTCTCACTTGTTTGTTTCTTTCAAATAAAGTTAGTATTGATACAATTTCGGTAATTAATATTATTCAGTCCTCGTGGGACGATACTCGTTTCTACGAACTTTACTACTTGATACGATAACGTGCACTTGCGTTGCGAAAATTCGTAACAAGTTTTTGGCGCCGTTGCCGGGGACTGATTCAAATATTAATATCGATACTAAGAATTATAACTTTACTTTGGAATTATTTTCTTTTATTTACACTAGTTTGTGTCTTCTTTCTTCAGGCGTTTTCTTAGGTGTATGAGACGATCTGGAAGTTCTAATTTGATTCCTTTCGATTCGGAGATCGAGCGTACTTGTCGAAAGAATAGAAAGGACAAAAGAGAAGCTATCAGGCAGTTGCAAGAAACCATGGACGACGCTGGAAGAGTAGAAAATGACGCTAATCAGCAAGGAGCTAGAGACAATCAGCAACAAGCTGTAAACAATCGGGCATTACGTGACTATGGAATGCCCGTTGTTAATGAGGCACTTTCAGGTATAAGGCGGCCTGCAGTTCAAGCCAACAACTTTGAGATTAAGCCGGCTATTATCCATATGGTGCAATCTAGCCAATTTGGTGGGCTCCTCAATGATGACCCTAATGCCCACATTGTTAGCTTCCTTGAAATCTGCGACACTTTTAAGAACAATGGTGTTTCTGATGATGCCATTAGACTGAGATTGTTCCCGTTTTCACTTCGAGACAAGGCGAAAAGTTGGCTAAACTCTCTTCCGCCGGGAACCATTACTACTTGGGATGCTTTGGCCCAAAAGTTTCTAGAAAGTTCTTTCCTCCTGCAAAAACAGCCAAGATGCGGAATGCCATTACCACCTTTACTCAACATGACATGGAATCGCTTTATGAGGCATGGGAAAGGTACAAGGAAATGTTGAGAAAATGCTCACACCATGGATTACCTGATTGGCTTCAAGTGCACACTTTTTACAATGGGTTGTGTGAAACAACTAGAACTCTTGTGGATGCAGCAGCGGGTGGAACTTTCATGAGCAAGACACATGAAGAGGCCTATGAACTATTAGAAGACATGGCTGCTAATGCATATCAATGGCCAGTGGAACGTTCAACACCAAAGAGAGCATTCGGAATCCATGAAGTTGACGCTCTTTCCGCACTCACTGCTCAAGTAGCCACATTATCTAAGCAGTTGGGTTCACTAACTGCAAATGCCATACACACTGCACCAAAGGTATGTGAGCTATGTAGTGGAGACCATGCAAGTAACAAATGTCTAGTTGGTAACTCATTTGCTCCTTATCAATCTGAGCAAGCTCACTTTGCTGGAAATTTCAAGCGGCAGCAGAATAGTCCTTTCTCCAACACATATAATCCAGAATGGCAAAATCACCCGAATCTTTCATGGAAGAATAACCAAAATGTGATAAAGCCAACTCCTGTCTTTCAACCTCAACAGCCTACGGTGTCACTGGAAGATGCTCTTGCTCAACTTTCTTTTAACACAAGTCAGTTTATGACAAGAACTGATGCTACACTTCAAAGACAAGAGACGGCTATTCAAAATCAAGGTGCATCTATCAGAAACTTGGAGGTCCAGATTGGTCAACTTTCAAACATGCTCACTACACGTCCTCAAGGCTCTCTACCAAGCAACACAGAGACTAATCCAAAGGAGCATGTTAAAGCCATAACTCTTCGAAGTGGCAAGGAGTTAAGCGATCCTGTCGGAGTAGAAGTTGTTGATGAACCAACAAAAGAAAAAGAGTTGCCTAATCAAACTGAGAAGGAGCCTCTAAAAGAAGTTGTGAAGCCAAAGTCAAAGCTTTTCCCTGACAATCCTCCACCATACAAGTCACCGATTCCATATCCTCAACGGTTTCAGAAGCAAAAGTCAGATAAGCAATTTTCTAAATTTCTTGATGTGTTTAAGAAATTGCATATTAACATTCCATTTGCGGATGCTCTAGAACAAATGCCCAGCTACGTGAAGTTTATGAAAGAAATCCTTTCTAACAAAAGAAAACTGAAGGTGTATGAGACAGTTGCACTTACTGAAGAGTGCAGTGCTATATTGCAAAAGAAGTTGCCACCTAAGCTAAAAGACCCCAGGAGTTTCACTATACCGTGCACCATCGGAAACTCATTCTTTGACAAAGCCCTATGTGATCTGGGGGCTAGCATCAACTTAATGCCTCTATCTGTTTATCAGAAGTTAGGTTTGGGGGAAGCGAAACCGACAACAATTTCTCTACAATTGGCAGATAGGTCAATCAAGTATCCAAGGGGAATCATCGAGGATGTTTTAGTAAAAGTGGACAAGTTCATCTTCCCGACCGATTTCATTGTTCTTGATATGGAGGAAGACCAAGAAATCCCAATTATTCTTGGTAGGCCATTCTTAGCCACTGGGAGAGCTCTTATTGATGTGCAGAAAGGACAACTTATCTTAAGATTTCAAGAAGAACAGGTAACTTTTAATGTTTTAAAGGCGATGAAGTACCCAGATGACACAGAAAGTTGCTTGAAGGTGGACATTGTCGACGATTGTGTTAAGAAAGTTTTTCAAGTTAACTATCCCATCGAGCCACTTAAAGCTTGTATTGTTGGATCTATTGACATTAATAATCTGGAGATTGAAGGATGCATTAATCGTTTGGAAGCTACACCACCAATTTTCTTCAAGAAGCCATTTAAAGAGATTGGAAAAGGTAATCCTAGATCTTTACCATCTATTGAGAAGCCACCTATCCTAGATCTTAAACCAATGCCTTCACATCTGAGGTTGAACCCGAACATAAGGGAGGTAGCGAGGCCTGGCACTAAATGGAAAACGACAACAAGGGAGAAACCGGTCAACTTTTCGACGAGCACGCTATCTCGAGCGGGAAAAGCATGGAATTACTTCATCTACTCAAAATTGATGCCAAATACTCAATTTTATGATATCAACAAGAACCGGGCTGTCCTTTTGTTTTCCATTCTTACAGGGTTTTCTATCGATGTCGGTGGCATTATCCAACAATCAATTCTAAAGACTATACAGGGAACAACTTCTAGAGGACTAGCACATCCATCCCTCATTACTGCCCTTTGTCATAATGCGAGAGTGACTTGGACTGACATAGAGGAGCAACAACTACCAAAGCCAGCCATTACAGTGCGCACAATTCTCCATTACAAAAGCTGGGAGGACAACCAAGAGGAAGAAGTTGCTCCGGACCCCGCACATGCTAGCTCCTCACAACCACCCCATCAGGCCCTTCCCACTAATTCGGCCATTGAACAGAGGGTAGCTCGTTTGGAGCAAGCAAAGCAGACCCGTATTCAGGAAGTCAAACAGCTTCGCCGAGAGTTTCATCAATTTGCTTCCGGTCAGGTGGAGGCCACAGCTGCACTGGCTCAGATGCTTGGCCAATACACAGGAGCACCGGATCCATGGCTACCTCCAGCACCCGTCCTTCCACCGTTAACTCCACCACCTACAGTAGAAGATGGAGATGATGACGGCGAGGGCATCTGACTTAGCCCTCGCCCAGGTAAGTCCTTTGAACTTAATTTCTATTTTACCATTGAGGACAATGTTTGGTTTAAGTTTGGGGGATGTTTTAATTATTCTTCCTTAAAAAAAAAGAAAAAAAAAAAATTGACGGTTAGGCTTAACAACACCATGGCCTATGATGAGTTTGGTTATGCTTTTTACTAGTTCTTGACAAATTGATAAATATTGTGGTTTGTGTGTGTGCTTGATGCTTTTGTTGATGATTGCCTTGCCTAAATTCCTTGACATTTTGAGCACTTAGCCTTGAACAGTTGATTACGTTGCTTGCTTAGAGAAAGTTTATGTGATTTATGTATTTATATGATCTCAAAAGAATTCTAGAACTTGTTCAATTGTTACTCGAGGCGAAATTCTAGACCACATTACATTGAGGATATGATTTAGGCCATTTTTTGGACGTTTGAGCCTTTCTAGCCAACCTGTGCATAATATACCCTTCGTTTACCCCTTTGAGCTTATATTAACCTTTTCTTTGTTATCCACGTTTTAACCTTAGCCTGAAATTTTATCTCTTGTTCTACCTTTTCACTCATATGCATGTGGACATTCTAGATAGTTATTAAAGAGCTATTTGATTTTGGGGAGGATGGGAGGAGCTTGGAATTGTATTTCTTCATTTGATAAAAAAAAAAAGAAAAAGAAAAAAAAAAGAAAAAAAAAGAATATATATGTATAGGTACCACATCTCTTGATCACGTGTGTGGTATTTCAAAAAAAAAAAAAAAAAAAAAAAAAAAAAAAAGAAAGAGAGAAAAGAAAAGTGGTTAACAATGGGAAGTGAAAGCAAGTTTGGGGTTTTTCGTTGATATTGGAAGAAGCTCTTCAAAATAGAATGCGTATGTATATTTGGGTAATTTGAGCCATGTTTATATCCTATATCCTACCTCTAAACCCGAGCCACACATTACAAGCCAAGTTAAGTCCTAATGATCTTTTTTGTTCTGTTTGGTCTACATTAGTGGAGAGTAATGAGGAAAGCAAGCATATGGAGTTCTAACTATTCTTAATCTAAGAGATCCAAATTTTAATTAACTTGGCTGCATAAACTGATCTGGGTGCAAGTAGTTGACTGTGATAGGCTATACACATACACACTCAAGGAATCTAAGGTAAGGTGAAAGTTAATATTTGGGTTGAAATTCTACACAACCACAAATTTTTGATATTTTTCTTGAGCTATTATAGTGTGAAATCTCTGAGGCCGATTTGGTAAATCAAAGCAAACCGTCACTCTTGTTTTGAAATTTCATTTTCATTAAGTTTAGGTTCTTTATTTTCTTTTGCTCGAGGACTAGCAAAATCTTAAGTTTGGGGGAATTTGATGAGTTGAATTTGTGTTTACATTTGCGTTCTCCCGACTCATTATTTTGTGAGTTTTTAGGTGTTTTTAGGAGTTATTTATGTGTTTTCAATTTACTTTGTAGGTTTGTTTCAGTTGGAGTCCATTGGTGATTTTTGGGAATTCTTTTGAGCAAAATTGAAGGATGGGCGCTAAGGCTTTGAAAAGGGGCACCTAGGCTTCAAAGATAGAGGAAAATCAAGTTTTCCAGTACAACAAACCCGAGAGCAAAGCGCCTAGGCGCCATAAAGTGAAGTCATGGCGCCAAAATCAAGTTTTCCAGTACAACAAACCCGAGAGCAAAGCGCCTAGGCGCCATAAAGTGGAGCCATGGCGCCAAAATACAGTACAACAAACCCGAGGGCAAAGCGCCTAGGTGCCATAAAGTGGAGCCATAGCGCTACGGAAAAGAATCACAAATTTACCGGAGCGCCATGGCGCCCAGGGACAGAGCCATGGAGCCACTTCGAATTCCTGAAGGCCTTTGTTATGGCGCCGCGGCGCCATTGAAGTAGAGCCACGGCGCCAGTTCGGGATTTTCATGTTTTAATCTCTAAATAATTACCAAAAGTGCCATTACGACTCCGAACCTATAAATAGGACTTTTTAGACTCAATTAGGGCAGGCTGGGACTTAGAAAAGAGAGAGGAAAACTTTTCTACTGCAGAGGAGAAGACGAATCAACCGGAAACGGAATTCTACTTCAATTCATCAAAATAGTTTTTCCTTCTTCTCTTCTTATGTTTAAGAATATTGTTATGATGTTTTCTATTTTCATTATGTTCTAAGTTTCCTATTCTAGGGCTACGATGTAGCCGGATCATGATGTTTTGAATTATGTTATCATATCAATCGAAGAATTATTCATCCTAGTTGAGTTTTCATCACTGTTCTTAATGCCTCTAATTAATTGGCCACTAATTGGATGATTAGTTAATTCATAATGAAACCGGAAGGAGATTTATGTTTTTCGATCATTGTGTTGAATTCCATTGATTGCATGTAAGATAGGGATATACTTGCATGGTTGGTGTGGTTGCTACATGGAAATTCATAAAACCTAATGACTCTTTGATTGTTTGAAATTCACATAGGAATATAGTGAGTTAGCAATTAAGGGGATTTTTGATGTAACTCGGAAGGGAGCATCAATTACTTTAGGGATTTTCGACTGTCAATTAAGGGGAATAATTTAAGATTGATTAGATAGATAATTCAAGGCAGAATGGTTTGGTGAAATCGGAAACCCTAGAGCTTGTTAATATTGAATTTTGATAATTACTTAAATTGTTAATTAGATTGTTCAGTTTTATTTTATATAAAAATTCTCACTTGTTTGTTTCTTTCAAATAAAGTTAGTATTGATACAATTTCGGTAATTAATATTATTCAGTCCTCGTGGGACGATACTCGTTTCTACGAACTTTAC